>CAMAPE010000080.1:10847500-11447500 GCA_945859875.1 Cuscuta europaea | reverse complement strand
AAACGAGTAGCTCCCTTAAAGTGGCGGTTTCCGGCAATTTCGACTCCTATCGATTCACCAACTCTTCTAAGTTAAATATCATCACTTTAAATCAATATTCTACACTTTTAAACGTGTAGAACATCATGTTTAATCCACCATATGATTTCTTAGAAATCATACACAATAAAACTAGTTAAAGAGTAGAAATTGTGTTCTTACCCCTTCTCCTAGCTTTTCCTTTTGGATTTCTCTTCCTCTTTGCTTTCTTTGAGCTTGGTCTTGATGAGAAGACTTTCCTAGAGCTCTCTCCTAGTGATAGGGCCGAATGCTGCACAATGAGTGAGGGAGATGTATCTCCATCCACTCAACTCACCAAAATAATGCATGCAAGGACATGGGGGTATGGGTTTCTGTCTCTTGGAGACTTCCCACCTACTAGGTACACCCCTCCCAGCTGCTTCCTTGTCATTTGCAGCACATTGGGTCGTGGGGTGGCCCCCACTTATGTGGGAGGTCATCCCATTATATCCCGGTGTGTATAATTGGCTCCGAAAGTTGTATTTTTCAGACTACTTTAGTCATATTTTATTTTATCGGGCCGGATAAAATATACCAGGCGTTCCCAACAATTTTGGGCCTTTAGAAACGATGTACATTCCCCAACATTAATTTAGGAGCCTCCGAAACTCATTTCGGGCTGTTATCCGTTAAATTGCCAATACTGGTAATTGGGCCCCGTTTGACCAACCGGTCAACTCCATGCCTTTCTTATGGCCCAAATAAAATATCCACTACCATATAGATGTCATCTAGACCAAGATGAATATAATATGTGGTTCGGGAATTATCGGGCGGTCCCCGTTCCCACTGTGGGCCACACATGCAATTTACTATTCACGTAAAAGAAATAATAAAAATTTACAATTACGCAAATTCATAAATCATCCTTCAAGGTTTATTACATAATTTACTAAAAGTAAATATGCTCGGGGTCGGTGTTACACTTTCCCTATCAAGAAGCAAATGGAAAACAAATGCAATCTGAAATACATAGTAATTAAATTAAATGTATCAAACTACCAGTCCGGTTTTGAGCACCACCAACATGCCGAAAAGAATCATATATTTGAGTTTCTTTAGGATAACCCATTGCCCTAACGAATTTTTTGACTGGTTGTTGACCACGATTGAGACATATTTGAGCGGGAAAGTTGCCAATCTTTCCACTTCTTTTTATATATAGACATAGATGCAGCTCAACCTTAGTTTATATGAGAAAATTTGGTCTTTAAGCATGAAAATTGTTAGTACCCAATTTAGATAGATTTTGATGATGCCACTATACATTACACTAGTACATTGTGTCTTACTTATTTACACATAAGTATCCAAAAGTGACAAAATAAATGTAAAACTTTTTAGACTAATAAAATTATGCTGAAAAGTTAAAATACAATAAGGTAATATTTTTTACCTTAAATAGGATATTTAAATCCTACTAGTAAAATTTTATCTGTACACAAAAATTAACTGTCACAAAAAGAAAGGTCTGAACAATCATATACATTGTATGTAAATGATTAAAGACAATGAGTGACCGGTATTTAAAGCTAAAGAGGTACACAGACCTACAACTGGACGCACACATGGGACGGTCTTTTGAAAAATACTCAGCGGCCAACATTATTGAAGACAAAAGAACAGCCCCAATAAAAGCTCCTGCACAAGAAGACGAATGTACAATTTGTCCTTGCCAGTCCTTCAACGCACAAGATTGATCTATCCTAACCAACGGATTAGAACAATCAACCAGAGAGCCTATAAATATAGGCTGAAACCAAAGTTTCTAACCAAGCTTGAGCATTCTAAGTAGAGCAATATTTCATTAAGCCTTACGAGATATCTAGCAAAAGAGAAAGTGTGAATCTATACTTTACTCTCTGCTTAGACTCATGCTTCACTAAACTTCTTAGTCTCAAGTATTCATTGCTAAATCCAAGAAGTTTAGTTCCTAGTTGGAGGTTAGAACTTTCTTGTAATCAAATCACATATTGTTGTAAACACTTAGGAGAACAGTTGTTCGGATCCTACAGTGTGGATAGATAGATAGAGTAACTTTTGATCCCCACTGGATCATTTGAGAAAAGTCTAAGGACTGAGTAACTTTGAGTGGTGTTATACTCATTGTGAAAAACCTTCAATCTAGGCCTAGGTGTTGTAAAGGCTAGATTGTCACTAAGTGTATTGGGCATAATACTTTAGTGGAAATCCATCTGAAAGAGGGTGGGACTGGACGTAGGAGGATTACACCACCTCTGAACCAGGATATACTGTGTGTTGATTAACATTCATTCAATAAAGCACACACCCAACACTTCTCACAAAAAGATTGAAGTTTTCGAGCAGCATTCTAAGCAGTAGTCTTAATTGACCCTACTGCTTATCCTACTGCTTAATTACTTACTTTCTTTGAGACAAGCTTTTCACAAAAATCTTGTAATATCACTACTACAAGTGTGTCCTATCAGATTTCTGATTCACAGATCTTAAGGCATAGTAGGTGCCTCAGCAGTCCCCTGGTGACTACCCAACTGCTGAGCCCACTGCTCACATAAACTTATTTCTCTTGAACATATGAACTTCACTAGACCCTCATATCATTCTCACCAAGAAGTTTATTTAAACTAATCTCAGAAACTTGAGCTGAAAACCCAGCAGGTGCCTCAGCAGTTCCTTCACTATCACTCAACTGCCGAGCCAACTGCTTCAGTTAAACTCCCATTTACTTATACTTAAGCACATCTTCAGAAAGCCCTCGTCACCCTGAGAAACACTATATAATCAACCTTCCCATACCTTCACTTTCACTTAAGCAGGTGCCTCAGCAGTTCCCTGGTTTCTACCCAACTGCTGAGACCACTGCTCTCATTAAGGTTGATTATCAATCCACCTCGCTACATCATCAGAGAGCTCTTCTCATTCTAAGAAAGACTCTGCTCACTCTTTCATCAAATAATCAATATTTCCTCAGCAGCTGTGATAACCGCTTTCGCGGCGTTGTAGTAAAACGGAGTCTAACCTTTCGGTTTTTCCCCGAGTATCGTGTCTCTTGAGGAATGGCGGAGGAGTTTCTTGATTTTAAATTCAGTCACAGGTTATCGCAAACTATTGGAAGCTTTCCGAATTAAAACTTTTGATTGATTTTCTAAACTAGTTTTTGAAAAATAAAGTAATTAAATTATGCAAATCTAATGATGGCTCAAAAATAAACTAAATGAAAAATATTAAACTCTAAATGGATTGATCAAAGAAGGGCAACGAATTGAATAATTAGAAATGGATATATTCTTGGACCTAGTAATTAGGGGAATTAAAACAACAATTGGACTAATAATTTGTTTTCTCATAGACAAGAATAGAAATTACTTTCATTAATTTATCCTATTTCTAGGTTTCATTAATGCATTCAAAAATGGTTGGCTTGAATTAAATTCTAATCTCATAGACAAGACAGAAATAATTCTCCAATATTTTAATTAATAAAAATAGCCAAATTCATTAACTAATTAAACTCATTATTTAAGCAATTTGAATTTATTTCTCATAGACAAGATGTAAATCCCTTTCATTAAAATATCCTATTTCTAGGACTTATTAATGTGCTTGAATAAAGTTGGCTCAAATTATTTTCTAATCTCATAGACAAGTTAGAAATAATTTTCCAAAATTTAATTAATGAAAATGGCTAACAATTATTAATTACTAATTCATCAATTTGAATAACTAGCCCAATTAATTAATTTTAACCCCTAATTTTCGGCTAACAAGTCAATCCATATTCTTTTACTCAATTCATGTCCAAAACAATTTTAGCTACTAAACATTATTTTTGCATTTAACAATATGGTAAATAAATTAACCATTAACAAGGAATTAAACATGTATAATAGCAAAAATTAATCAAAAATAATATCTTGTCAAAATAAACTTTATGGAACTACAATATGACTTTTTGGAATTTTCCACGAATTTTTAAACCTAAATTCCAATTTTAACCCTAATTGATAATTTTCCCACTTTTAACTATAAAATACAAAAGGCAATTAAAAATAGGCTAAATTCGTTCTAAATTTTCTATTGACTACTGGGGGTGATATTACAGTGAAATAAACTGGAATTAGGGCCGAGACTATTTTTTTTCTATTTTTGTGTAATTAATTTAATTTATGCAATAATAACAACTAATTACCGAAATTAATTAAAAATTACTTGAAAATTAATTTTCTTCAGATAAATAACAACCTTGAGGCTAGTAAACAACTATATAATTAATTGGAATGAATTCAACACCAACAACTATTTTATTTAATTTTTGGAAGAAAATGCGAAATACTCGATAAATATTCTGAAAAAATTCGAAGAACAGATCGAGAAAACAAAGCATAGATTCAGATTCTACTCGTTGAGAAGATGAAAATACATATAAAGAACTTACAAATTGGAGCTAAAATGAAAAAGATATGAAAGATTGAAGTTGAAGGTGCAACAATGGTGGAAATCCGAGCTTTGAAGAGGAAGAAGAAGACCTTTTTGAACTAGTTTCGGGCTAAGAACGGTGTATTTGAGTTCAGCAAAAATCGGGCTATTTATAGCACCAAAAATCTCGCAGGCCTCCAAACAGGCGGCCGCCTGCCGCCTTGCTCCGGCCGCCTGCCGTCACATCGCACCGACCGGTTGTTCGTTTCGTCGTCTTGTGCCGCAGGCGGTCATCGAAGGCGGCCGCCTTCCGTCCAGTGTCGGCCGCCTTCCGTTTTTCTCCGGTTCGGTCAAATTTCAAAAAAAAATGATTTTTCAAAAAAAAAACGGCAGGCGGCCGCGAAGGCCTCCATTTTTTGGCCGCCTGCCAGGCCGCCTATGAGTTTATTTGACCATCTTGTTCTGTATTTTGTGCTCTTCAACTTTCCCTTCTGGACCACTTTGAAATTCTGCTTGCTTCTTTCGGTATGATATCATTTTTCACTCAAATTGACGCATTTTGTGCTTAATTGACCCGAAATTTCGTCAAACATATCATGGACGTGATTTTTACCTGATTTCATGAAACTCGAACCAAAATATATAAAACATGCCTTGTTTTTCTATTTTCTCTATTTATTTATAAGGGTTCAATTCCAAATTAGGATTATAATGATACATCAGTAAAGAGATTAGGCTGACTATTATTGACTTAAATTTATTACTCGTAAAGTGGTTAGCGAGTTGAATAGCTTTCGTGAAGGCGATTCATACTTTGTCTAATTTTAGAATTAGTGGTCAAATCATATTGCCTATATGATTTCCATTCTGTCTGATTTAATATAAGGCTTTTACAAAAATTAAGAAAAAGCATAACATAATGTTTATTATGGTTTGATATTTCAACCATTCCATATAGCTAGCTAGGATTGAAACTTTATTATTATTTAGTTTAGTGTGAATTATTATTGTGAATTATTAATGAGATAATATTTAACAATAATATTAGTTAAATGTAAATTAATTAACTAATTAATTAAGTTAAAACATTGAGGAAATGGGTTTAGAATTTGATGAGTTGATAATATTAGTTAGATTTAAATATTAGTTAATTGATCAATGATGATAATGCATGATTAGGTTTAATTTGTTTATTAATTAGTTAATTATTGTTAATGCATAATTTAGGATTTGTAGTGATTTAAGTTAGGATTCAAACTTTATTAGTTAAGTGTGAATTATATATTATTGTGAATTAATTATATTTAACAATATTAGTTAAATGGAAATTAACTAATTAATAAGTTAAATTAGTTAATTATTGTTAATGGGATGCATAATATATATAGCTAGGGTTGAAACTTTATTTTTATTTAGTTTAGTGTGAATTATTATTGTTGATAATATTAGTTAGATTTAAACTTTAGTTAAATATTAGTAAATCAACGCTTTTAGTTAATGTTACAAATTAAAGTTGGTTAATTCAAATTATTAATGCCACAAATTAAATAATGTACTGCTTTTAGTTAATTAATAATATTAATGTACTTATATATTATTTTGATTATAATATATATACAGGCATAATGTATAGACAAAACAGAAGTTGGATGTACCAAAAACATCGTGATAACTATGGAATACGCAGTGAATTTTTGAATGGTGTTGAAGATTTTATTAAATTTGCACAAGAACAGAAGAATTATATGGATGGAGATAAAATCAGATGTCCATGTACAAAGTGTAAAAATCTTCAATTTAAAGATGTCGACCAAGTTGTGTGGGATTTGTACGAAAAAGGTTTCGTTGCCAATTATTATAATTGGACTTCTCATGGTGAACCTTTCGATCCATCACTTTTACCGCAAACAGTGGGTTCATCTCGTAACGTTCCTACCGAGATGAGTGGATGGGGAGACTATGATCAAATGACGTGGGATCAAAGAATGGCATATGATGTATACGGTGCTTCAACGATGCAGTTTAACCCACCACAGCCATTTAACGATCTTCCCGAAGCTTCGACCTCGTATCAACCCGATGCGGATGAAGATCAGATCTTTTATCAGTCTGCTGCGGATGAGTATCCGAATTCTCATGTTCCTCATATTGAAGACTTAGCTGAAAGATTTCAAGATGTTTTAAAAGCTGCTGATCAGCCTCTGTATGCTGATTGTGAGGGATACTCTCAGCTATCCGCCGTTACAGAGTTGATGAACATTAAATCTGAATACAATCTTCCTGAATCTTGCATGTCTAGGTTATTGCAGTCATTTGGAGGAATGTTACCGCGTGACCATAATCTTCCTGATTCATATTACAAAATGAAACAATTAATGTCTCAGTTGGGGCTTCCTTGTATAGAAATTGATGCGTGCCCAGAAGGATGTATGTTGTTCTGGAAGGATGATGTGGCACTTGAGACCTGCAAGTTCTGTGGTGGAGAGAGATACAAGCCTGTTCCTCATAGACGAAAAAAACCACGAAAAAGGTCTGCATTGTCTAAATTGTTTTACCTCCCTCTAGCTCCACGCCTGCAGAGGATGTATGCTTCAAATGCTACCGCGAAACACATGACGTGGCATGTTGAGCACGAAACCAAAGAGGGTTTGATGTCTCACCCTTCCGACTGTGAAGCTTGGAGACACTTTGACCGTTATCATCCTCAGTTTGCAATGGAGCCACGGAATGTGCGACTGGGATTGTGTTCAGACGGATTTGCTGCTTTTGGAAAGTTTGGGAAGAAATTTTCATGTTGGCCAGTCATGTTAACTCCTTATAATCTTCCTCCCGACATGTGCATGAAAAGTCATTTCATCTTTTTAACTTTAATTTGTCCAGGTCCCTCGGATCCTAAAAAAAGGATAGACATCTATCTCCAACCCCTGATCGAGGAGATGAAAGAACTTTGGGCCATTGGGACACCAACTTATGATGTTTCGAGAGATCAGATGTTTATCATGAAAGCTGCCATCATTTGGACCATTAGCGACTTCCCTGCTTATGGTATCAATGATGATACCATTAGCGACTTCCCTGCCATCATTAGCGACTTCCCTGCCATCATGAAATGCTGATCGTGATATCAATGATGATATCAATCCCGACGAAGGACAAGCTCTTGACGGACATGTCCAAACTCCTCCCTCCGAACAATCAGACGCTCATATAAGCGTGCATGGGGAGGGGGCATCATCTCATGCACCTCCTTCATCTCGTGCAATATATGCCCCCCCCACTCAAGAAGAGCGCCACAATCCCGGTTCGCTTGAGGTGACACCTCAATCGATCCATAGGTAATAAAATACTAACATTCTGTAATATAAAATAGTATAATCTCTTTATCTAAGAATTAATACAATTGTTTTTATCAATTATCAATTTTTTGAAGCGATTCCGAGGTCTTGAATAGAATCAAGGCTATCGTTTGTGGTCATTTCACCGGGCCGTGGTCGACTTATGGTGAGGTTCCGGCGGCCACTCGTGAACTATGGTGGCGGTTGTTCAAGGTAAAAATAAATATTTTAGCTACATTTTAGTAACTTAAATTTAAGAAATGATGATATATCAATGTTTTTCATGAAGGCTTCCCATCGTTGGCATTTTGCCCTAGACCAAGCGATTCTCAAAGAATACAATTCTAGGATTTCTGGGTGGTTGAGACCCACTTTTAGGACCGCCCGGTCTACGGGTAAAAAGCCAAAGTTCCTTGGCGATGATGTGTGGGAGATGCTTTGTCGCCACTGGGCTACGGATGCCTCAGTTTTGCTGAGAAGCGAAATGGGCAAGGCAAACCGGGCTTCCGATAAAGCCAAGGAAGTTCAATGGCACGGGGGCCGCAAACCCCAAAGTCAACATAAAAAAGATCTGGTAAACTCTATTCAGTTAAAATTATTTCCATTCCATACCATTATGTATATATATTTTTTTATTAACTTTGAAATCCGTGTAGGAAGGATCTGGACCCGTGCCAAAACGGGTCACGCCATTGAAACTCATGGCACATTGCTGGACGAAGAAGGGTGCCATGCCGCCTCCCCGCCTTTCTGAAATTGAAGTAAATAATGAAACATAATTCAATAAATTTCGATTTTTTTAGATCTCTTATATAATAAATTTTTGAACTTGTAGAAAAAATATGAGGAAGAGCGGGGTAAGAGAGTTGATGAGCTAGCTGATTCTGATGCCGAACTTGATGAAAATCAAGATGATGAAGCCATCTTGGCGGCAACCGGAGTTTACAAGGGCCGGGTGCCGTTTATGGGTTCTGAAGGCGTACGGATCCTCGAGAAGACCAAAAGAGCTAGCTCATCTTCTCATTCGGCATATGATGATCGGGTTACCCGCCTCGAGAAACTATTGGAGGAACGTGAAGCCGAGGCTCGAAGGCGGGGTGAAGAAGCTCGGATACGGGATGAAGAGCAAAGAAGAACAAGAGAAAGGTTGGAAGAGATGGAACGCCAAATGCGTATTTTCAACGCCACCTACCGTCCATCCATGCACATACAGCACCCCGAGATGACCCCACAAGTTCCCTTCTCGGGCAATATGGGCAATATGGGCAGTATGGGTAGTAGGGGTTTTGCTAATTATAGCCACATCTCCAACAACTTTCCATATGGATATTATGACGATATCCCGACTCCCGGAGCTCAAGCTTACCGTGGCAGCAGCCGTGCTGGCAGCCGCAGTGGCAGTCGAGGCGGTCATCGTGGTGGCAGCCGTGGCCACGGAAGGCAACCCGATCATCGTGACGAACCTGATGATGCTGATGCTGATGCTGATTATGATGACCATTGATGGTTTGTAATAATTAGTTTATTAACATTTTAAGGATTTTAAAATTTTGATGTGTTAATGTATGAATATTAATGTGTAATGGTTTGATTGTGTTTAAATAATAGTTTATTTGTGTTTTATAATGATGGTTTGATTAGATTATTATTTATTATGATACCTAATGTGTAATGGTGATTAATGGTGATTTATTATGATGGTGTTTTGTAATAGTTGATTGTGATTATTATTATAAACAATTATTTATTATGATTATTGTTTAACTATTTATTATTAAGTTTAATTTTTTGAAAAAGCGCCTAAATTTTAATGGTTATTTTTATTAAATAAACTTTTGAAATAAACTTTTAAAAATGCGCTGAATTTTTAAAATTTTTTTTAAAAAATTTAAACTTTTGTCACGGACTGTTCCGTGACAAAATATAAATTCACGCTAAATTAACGTATTTTTTTTTTAAAAAAAAATGTTTTGTCACGGATGGGATCCGTGACAAATTCAAAATTTTGAATTTTTTTGAAAATTTTAAAGCTCCCGCTCACTCTATTTTAAAATTTTCAAATTTTTTTCAAAATATTTTGTCACGGATATGTCCGTGACAAAATTTAAAATTTGAATTTTCCGGACCGTTTCAAATACCCGCCCACTCTATTTTGAAAAACCTTTTTAAAATTTGTCACGGATAATTCCGTGACAAAAAATTATTTTTTTTTTGAAAAATAAAAACATTTATTCACGGATGCGTCCGTGACAAATGAAAGGCGATGGGATTCCGGTGAAGTGTTTTGTCACGGACCGTGGCCGTGACAAATCCGTGACAAACAGTCTCACGGATTGATTTCCGTGACAAAAACGTTATCACACCCCTGGTGTCACGGATGGGATCCGTGACAAATCCGTGACAAAAAATCATTTGTCACGGATTTTTTGAACTGCCGTCCGTGACAAAATCCGTGACAAACGACGTGTTTTTTTGTAGTGCAAGCATAAGAAACACTACAAACTCGCTAAAGCAAATCTAAATGTAACTCACGTTTATGAAGATGTAACTCACATATAAAAATGATGTAACTCGTGAATCAAAAGATGTAATTTCATATACTATCAAATGTAAACAATGAAAAAGGAGTCTATTTGCTCAAATTAATTTATGTAAATAGTTAATATGTTTTGTTTTTAGTATTAAGGCCATAAAAATGATGCCAATAAAAACTTTTTTTTTCAAAAAGTCATTTTTTCCCAAAAAATGATTTTTTTTTTTGCAAAAAATTGATTTCTTTTTTGTTTCAATAGCGGGAGTTTATTTTTTGATGTAACTCGTGTTAAGAAAAAATGTAAATCACGTTGATGAAAATCTAACTTAGGTTCATGCGAAATGTAACTTGTTGAGGCAAGTCCAAATGTAACTCACACATAGGAATATGTAACTCATGCACAAAAAGATGTAACTCGCTCATAAGAAGATGTAACTCCAACAACAACAACAACAACAACAACATCCAAGCCTTAGTCCCAAAAGATATTGGGGTCGGCTAACATGAATCGATACATGATATCACAACCAAAAGGAAGAGAAGGAAAAAAGATAAAAAGATAAGCTATTATGAAAAGATAATATAAAAAAGATGAATATATATAAAAATGATAAAATTAAAAGGCTGCAAATAATGCATATATATATATATGGATAAAAAAACTAGGAAAAAAAAAGATGAGGGAAAAAGATTATCAAGATCACTCCTTCACGTGAATACCCGCCCTCCACTTAGTTCTCTCCAAAGTCATGCCCTCATCCAACCCCAGAAGAAGCATATCACTTCGAACTCCCCTAACCCACGTCTGTTTGGGTCTTCCTCTCCCTCTCTTCCCTGCCTCTTCTCCACACATCTCAACTCGCCTAACAGGTGCATCACTCGGTCTTCTACGCACATGACCAAACCACCGTAGGCGCGACTCCCGCATCTTGTCTTCAATAGGTGCTACTCCCACCCTTTGTCTGATTGTCCCATTCCTCACGCGGTCCTTCCTAGTATGCCCACACATCCAACGCAGCATGCGCATCTCTGCCACACTCATCTTTTGAATGTGACATTGTTTCACCGCCCAACACTCTACGCCATACAGTAATGCAGGCCTAATTGATGTCCTATAAAATTTACCCTTCAGTCTAGTCGGCATACCTCGGTCGCATAGAAATCCTGACGCACTCTTCCACTTCATCCACCCTGTTCTGATTCTATGGGATACATCTCCCTCTAACTCACCGTCCTTCTGAATTATGGAGCCCAAGTAACGGAACATATCGCTGACTGGTATCTCCTTACCATCCAGAGTAATTCCGCTATTACCACTACTAATACCTCCACCAAACTTGCACTCCATGTACTCTGTCTTGCTCCGACTTAGTTTGAAACCCTTATTCTCCAATGTTTGTCGCCATACTTCCAACTTTGCTTTAAGACCTGATTGCGTCTCATCAATCAATACAATATCGTCGGCAAACATCATGCACCACGGTATATCATCTTGAATTGACTTCGTAAGTTCATCCATGACTATGGCAAATAAGAAAGGACTCAAGGCCGATCCTTGGTGCACTCCGATAGTAATAGGGAACTCTTCCATCCTCCCTACACTAGTACGAACACTTGTAGTACAATCCTCATACATATCCATGATGATGCTGATATACTTGCGTGATATGCCTTTCCTAGTCAAGGCCCACCAAAGAACTTCTCGAGGTACCCTATCATATGCCTTTTCTAAGTCAATGAACACCAAATGCAGATCCTTATGAGCATCTCTATACTTCTCCATAAGTTGACGAAGAAGGTGAATAGCCTCAGTTGTTGAGCGACCAGGCATAAAACCGAATTGATTCTCTGAAATCTTCACAGTCCTTCGAAGTCTTTGCTCAATCACTCGCTCCCAAAGTTTCATGGTGTGACTCATAAGCTTAATCCCTCGATAGTTGGCACATTCTTGTACATCACCTTTATTCTTAAATAAAGGGATAACAGTACTCTTCCTCCAACTCGTTGGCATCTTGTTGTTTCTCCAAATCATGTTGAAGAAAATTGTTAGCCACTCGACGCCTCTCTCTCCCTAACTTCTCCAAGCCTCGATCGGTATGCCATCTGGCCCCATTGCTCTTTTCCGTCTCATCTTCCTCAGAGCTTCTTTAACTTCCGTTGTTTGGATCCTTCTCACAAAATCTCGGTTTACCATACAATCTGGTATGGACAAATCGCCGATATCTTGCGTTTTGTTCTCGTTGAATAGTGTATCAAAGTATGACCTCCACCTCTCTTTTATCTCTCCGTCGTCCATTAATATCCTCTGATCAACATCCTTCACACACTTAACTTTTGCAATATCTTGAGTTCTGCGATCACGAAGACGAGAAAGTCTATAAATATCTAGTTCTCCTTCCTTAGAGTCCAACTTTTCATACAACTTCTTGTTCACTTTCCCTCTGCTTCCCTTACGGCTTTCTTTGCTTGTCTTTTAGCCTCCTTGTATGCTTCTATGTTCTCATCACTCCAATTTGTACCCAACTTTTTGTAGCAATCTCTTTTGTTCCTTATGGCTTGTTTCACCTCATCATTCCACCAAGATGTGTCCTTTTTAGGTGGCCGACATCCTTTAGATTCTCCAAGTACCTCCTTTGCCACTTTGTTAATGGTCAACTCCATTGATAACCACACATCATCCACCTGTGTTTCATTATCAATACGCCATACATCTTCACCGACCATTTTGTGTGTAAAGCTTTGTTGAAGATCTCCCTCTAGCCTCCACCACTTTATCTTTGGCTCCACTTGTTGTTTAACTTGTCTTCTATGGTTCTTACCTCGAAAGTCAAGCACAAGCATCCTATGCTGAGTGACAACACTCTCACCTGGAATAACCTTACAATCAGTGTAGCTAGTTCTCCAGTGGTCCGTACTAAGAAGTAGTCAATTTGGGTACTATTAGCTCCACTTTTATAGGTTACAAGGTGAGAGTCTCTTTTCTTAAACCAAGTGTTCATTATAGCCAACTCATACGTCAAGGCAAAATCCAAAATGTTCTTTCCCGCCTCATTCCTAGTGCCAAAACCATGTCCGCCATGAATATTCTCAAAGCCATCACGACTCGAGCCCACATGCCCGTTGAGGTCACCTCCTATGATCAACTTCTCTCCCCTTGGCACTCGTCGCACCACGTCTTCAAGATCTTCCCAGAACTGTTGAGTTGTAGATGCATCCAATCCCACTTGTGGTGCATAGGCACTTACCACAGACACAATCTCACCTCTTATCACCAATTTAATGCTCATGATGCGATCGTTCTTCCTGAAGACTTCTACCACATCATCAACATAGTCACGCGCCACAATAATGCCTACCCCATTTCTAGTCTTATCTCTCCCCGAATACCACAACTTAAAACCTCCGGGATTAATCTCGCGTGCTTTCTCTCCAACCCATTTAGTTTCTTGCACACACATAATGCTGATATTCCTTCTGCTCATAACCTCGACTACCTCAGAAGATTTCCCTGTAAGAGACCCAACATTCCATGCCCCAAAACGCAATCTAGCATTCCACCTTCTGTTCTTAGCCCCATCTCGGACCCCACCATGCCCTTGCATATTTGACATCATCCTCGGGCAATGGGATGACGCGCCGCTTCTGGGCGGCGACCTAGCAACCTTAGCATTCTTATCACCACACCCAGGTCTATCAAGTGTAGCGCGCCCTTGCATATTTGACACCACCCCCAGGCGGAGGGATGACGCGTCACTTACGGGTGACGACCTAGCATTAACGATTTTCATATTTCGATTCATGTCATGTGATGTGACTAAGTGATACTGTTGGCCGTCACACGCCTACCACAGCACCCTCCTCCTTTATCCTGGCTTGGGACATGCATGATACCAAAAAAATGATATCATGGCGGAGTTGTCTAAGCTATAAAATGTAATTGCATAAGTTGTCTAAGCTATAAACATAACTCACACATATGAAAAATATAATGTAATATCATGTTTTATCAAATTTAAATCAAAATAAACAAATTTAATGTCTTAAAAAACACTAAATACATTTAAAAGAGATAAGAAATATATTACGGAGTATTATATTTTGCAAAGAGATCAGAAACACATTATAGAAAAAAGTGTATGAATATGAAAAACATTTTACAAAAAAAGTATATAAATGTAAGAATGTACTACACAATATATAAATTCGGTTGTAATTTTTTATTGAAATTAAAAAAAGTAAAAGAATATTATTGTATGATTATTAATGCAATATATATACTTATTTTATGTGAATTGATAATTTTTTGTAATGAATTAGTTAAAAGTAAAGATTAAGTATAATCACAATTAAACTTTTATTATTTTGATGGAGAGGAGAAAAGAATTGAAGAAAATAAAAAAACACCATAAAAGAAAGAAACCTAGAGGAGTTGAGTGGAAAGGGAGAAAAGATTCGTAGTGCTCCATGCGCATTTGAAAAAGAAGGAAACAACATCGTTTTTGGTACCGGTGTACCATGCGAATTGTATACCGCTACCACGGTATAATATGCGCTAAAAAGAGTCATGAAGAGATAAGTTTACCGAAACACGTTATTGCTATAAAAAAGAAGTCCAAACTTCAGAATAACATCTATTATTATTGTAACATAATTATACCAGGATTAAACTTGCATAGCAAGTTTCCACCAAAAGAATCCCATGGTATGGTCATTCACATGCACATCACCGGATTACTTCAGCACAAGAAAAAAAGTTGGGACAAGGAGTGATTATTTTTTGGAGTAACAACTTGGAATTAAAGATTTGGTTTTCAATAAATGCAATGAATACATTGCATTGGTACACAAGATATTTCCCAATAAACATTTATTATGATTTATCTTCTCAAGACATAGAAACATGAAGAAACACGTGGAAATGGAAAGACACCACATTGACCTTCCATAATAATTATGAAACACTAATTCCAACTCTATACATACTCATTTCACACATAGCTTGTAACACAATAATTCAATATCAAAAGTTCAAAACTTTGATGAAAATAAACACAACACAATACACATAAGTGGGATGATGAATAAAATTCTTCACACCTGTCTGCAAAAAGAAGTTTTTAGTGATGACCTTGTGGTGATGTCATCAGAGCTGTCTGCAATAAGACATTGTTTGAGGTGTTATGCATCTTCTACATAATTCATTTTTAAGTTTTCTATTGTTACCTTATCCATGTTCCGATCTTACCTACACAAGGATGTCTATTGTATATAATCTACCGTCAATCATTCATTAGTCCAAATCAAAATACATAGCATGTACATTCAAGGGCAGATATAGCATGTAGCATGTATATAATATGTATCAAATAACTTCAATTGCAACAAGATAATGGTATAAATATTAAATGCACAATCACAGAGATGTTATCACTATATAAGTGTTTTAGAGAGTATGTGAAATTCCAAAAATACGACAGATGAGGGTTGCAAAGAGCATTAAACAGATTGGCTCATATGCTATTATTAGCATCCATTTTCCACCACAGTTTCTGCAAAAAACAACGTTCTGCAAGGAGTGAGGATCAATAACAATAATGATACATTTGTCCGCCCTTTTATTATTTGGGGTTTAATGCACCAAACCCCTTCGTGAAATATAAATTTGGCGCATTAGACCTGTGATTAAAAAAATGTGTTAAACACCTCTGTGTTATAGTTAATCATGCGCGAAACCCCCTCCAAGAACAAATTTTACAATTTTGAAATCACTTTTCTTAATAATATGGTTAAATATGCAAGTAACTTTATTAGAATTTTTAAATTATACAAAGCAACTAATCATTTTTCATTTTTTTGGAAATTAAATTTGTTCGTAGAAAGGGTTTTGCGCATGAATAACAATAACACAAGGGGGTTTGAAGCATTTTTAAAATCAAAGAGGCTAATGCACCAAATTTATATTTCTCGAGGGAGTTTGGTGCATTAAACCCCTTTCATTTGCTTTGCACTTTTGCCTCTGTTTTTATTTGAGGTGTGCAAAGAAAATCATTCTGCTTTGGAAGAAGTTACAAAACTACGGGATGAAATTTATAGGTGTGGTATAGCTCTCTTGAAATTGTCTTTTAAACCCTCTAGTAATTGATATAAACCGGTACAAATGTGAGTTAGCTTTATTTCCTGCTAACATGTATGCTTGCAAAAATTGAATATTTGAAAGGATATAATGTTTCTATATATTAATAGAAAAAGTATTGTACTGTTATGAATTTTTTATTGTTCTTGAATTCATCTATTAGAGCGGTAAACTAAGACTCATGCATGTTCTGGGAGAAGAAAATGTTGCATAGAGAAGATGTGACAAATTTTAGATTAGGTAGTAGCATGCAGTTAGATTTTGCTCAAATTTGAACTATAAGTTCTTAAGACAGGCTACATTTTGAACACTAGAGATCGAATTTTTACAGTTGGATTATTGTGAACTGGCACCGTAGAGTGGTGCTTCAATTTTGGTAAGTTCTCTCTATTCTCATCTTAATTCAATCTTTGTAGAAGTTAATGCTTCTCGGGGCTGTATTGATCACTTGTTGATGAGTTAAGTTTTTTGGTGGACCTTTAGGTCCCATGACTTTTCTTCTTTGATTAGAAGAGGTTCCCACCAAAATTGTGGTGTTTGGCGTTTCGTTAATTTTTGTCTCCAATTTTATATCATGCTTTCTATTTTGCTTTTCTTCTGCATTATCATTTTGTGTCATTTGATGCATTTGATTTTTGGGATCCTTGTGAACTTTCTTGCAAGCTTGAAAGATATTATTGTTAGGTGTATTTTATCATTAGTATTTTTGTTGTCGAATTACTTGGACATGTCATAGTTTCCGCCCAACAGTATTGAGAGTGAATAGAACACATAGTTGCTACCCAGACAAATGTAACTATGTATCTATAACTTGGTTTGGTTGAAGTCTAATGAGGAATGAAGAAGCTCAAAGAATAATCATTAAAGGAGAACTTCTAGAGGATGTAAATGCAGAAGATTAAAAGTATTTGTATTAGCTATCAATGTATCATGTATGTATAACAAATTGATTTGATAAATAATTGTTACTACATATTATTGGGAGATTTCCCAAAATAGGAGTAAATGAAGTTTGAAATTCCAAAATAGGACTACTTTGTTTTTATTCCCGAAATGGGACTAACATGGCAGTATTTACTGTCATCTTGTAGCCGTGACTGCCAAATAGTTGCAGTACAGTGCATTTAACATGACAGTATTCATTATAATTAATGACAATATTTTTCAATCATGGCAGTATTTTTCATACATGACACTAATAACTCCTATTTCGGGAAGAAAAACATAGTAGTCCTATTTTTGGAATTCCAAATGTCATTTGCTCCTATTTTGGGTAATTTCCCCATATTATTTATCCCTAGGATGTCTTGGAGTACTATTTTATTATATTTTCTTGTGAGCATCTGCTTTTTAGAGTATGAATGTGTATGGTCATCAAAGCGGCAAAAATATAAAAGTTTCAGGCATAAAATGGATATTATGGACGGTCAATTAGAGTTTCGTTGTACAAAAATTAATATGGATGATGAAAAATAAATTGACCCACAAAATCAACTTTGGGTGAAGAATTTTATTTCTGTTGTACGAAAGAGTATGAGCATCAACCCTAAGAGTATGAGCATCAACCCTTGTGTGATAAACCCGTGATGAATTCAAATTCGTTGCCCATTTCTTTGAGCTATAAAGTATATAGGCTTTAGGCCAGGAAAATTATCATTGCACAATCTTCTTTTCTTGTAGTGTCTCCCTATTTGAAGTTCTTATATGTTTTTGGTAAGTTTTCCTTCACAATGTTAAGTACGTACAATATTTAGATGTACATATCATTGTTGATATTATTGAGAAAAACATACCAAAACACAAAAGATCATGAAAAGAAATAGAGAGAAATGTCATGAATCTACTTTTTGTATATATCTTTCATGCCACATATGTATCGTGCACATTGTAGTATTAGAGATTAAATGATATAGCTAGAAGTGAATTGCGGGAAATAATAGTTTTAGCAAGTGCATGTAAACTTGGGAAACAAAACCAAGATCATGAAGCATGGGCAACGGGACGGGCATGCTCCTAGTTAGGGCCCAATTCTCTACTAGAGTCCATAGATGTGTCAATAGTATATGCATATACAAAGTATTTTTTTAATTACATATACATTGCATAACTTATGTAAGAAAACAATCACAATTGATTTTTTTTTTCATTTTGTTATTCAATAACTAGGTCATTTTCCAAGCCTTTCAGCCAAAAAGGGCGATTTGATTTCTTTTAGCATTTTCAATGAGTGAAAACGCTATTTGGTAAATAGTTGTTCAGCCATAGCATTTTTGAACGGAATCACTGAAATGGAAATGCTACAAATTGGAGAGCTTTGGGTTAGCATTTTGAAATACGGCATTTCTATTAATTGTTATGGCCAAACAACTAAATTACCAAACATCTTCTGAAAATCCACCAACTTTATGCGCTAGTCAAAGTAACTGACTGAATCCGCTATTGACAACCCGTTAATATAATCCACTATCCGTTAACCGTTAACCGCTAAATGTCAAACACGCCCAACATCTACACGCCGAGTAGCTCCAAGTTTAGGAAACAAAGTCTCAGATTATGGCTCATGGCCCAGAAATTGATTAATTTGCATAGGCCCAAACAATTGAGGGTGGAGATTGTGGATCGTTGCGCTTACCGCTACACTAAAGCAATTGGTGATAGTGTAGCACGCTCCTCCCCCTTTATAGCACAAGCGAAGCGCCACACGATTCGATTGCACCGGCAGGCTTGCTGGCACCGCATACGGAAGCTCTCCCGAGCTTGCTAGCTTCAGATCTGTGTAATCTACACACATACGGAAGGTGGGTGGCTTTTGTGCAAGGACCACATTAGTTATGGATCCTTGAGTAGCTACACACATACCTTCAACTACCTTCTTGGTGAGTTGAAGGTAGCAAGCCCGAGAGAGCTTCTGATTCCCCCTCGAGTAGTTGATGCCGCTGGGTGTGGGGAATTTGAGGCAAAGGTGCCTCATGGAGATGACGACTTCCAAGTCCTCGAGGGCGGGCCGGCCGAGGATGATGTTGTGGGCGCAGTCAAGGTTGGTGATGACGAATTCCACTTCGAGCTTGGCCCTATGGAATCCATCGCCGAAATCAACGATCAAAGAAATGACGCCCTCAGCGTCGATGCTGTCCCCCCTGAATCCGGTGAGGGTGTCCTGATTCCCCGAAGGGATCCCATATCGAGTTCAAGTTCCCGAAAAGTATTGAGATACATAACGTTTACAAAGCTACCTGTGTCAATGTAGGTGCGGAGGATGATGGTGTTGTTGATCTCCGTCCGGATGACGAGGGCATCCCTTTGAGGAATATAACCCGGGGGCAGATCCACATCTGTGAAGAAGACAGGATCCGCCCTCGGCCTCTTAATTGGGGGCATATGATTGACTTCCCCAACGTAAAGGGATTGAGCCCACTTCTTCCTTTGGGTCGTGGAGTCCCCACCGGTGTTGCCTCTGGTGATCATGTGGATGTGGCGTTTGTGTCAGTGCTATGGATCCTCGTCCTCACTGAGGTTCCCAATCTCACGCTTCTTCCCTTGTGGATTTCCCAAGGGGATGGTGTTTGGGTTAACCCACTTGTTTGCCTTCGGCGGAGGCCCTTGGTGATGAGGGGGTCCCTGAGGAGGAGGGTCCCTGACGAATTTGAAAAAATGGCCCGTCTGTATTAATCTCTCAATGGTTGCCTTCAGATGATGGCAGTCATCAGTCATGTGCTACTGATGGCGATGGAAGCGACAATAAGATTCGTTTGGATTGATGGCATATACCTTTAGGGGTGCGTGTGAATCTCGCTCCACGAGGCCTCTTTCCTCCACATAGTCCAAGATAACGCTGATGGGATGCGTCAGAGGGGTGTGTGGGTGCTCCAAGAGGGTAGGTTGGGCCCACGCCCTCAGATTGTTCTTGTAACCGCCCCGGGTCTGGCTTGGCCATTCCAGGGTCGGTCGTTGTACGGTACCTCGCGGTTTGTCGGAGGGGGTGGCCCCCAGTGGCGATTTCTACCTTCGTGCTTTTTTGAAGGCTCCGGGTTACAACAATCTTTCTCGATCTCCTCGGCTTCGGCATATCCCCCCCCCCCCCGCTGGAGAGCCTTTGTATAATCGCGGGGGAGATCAGTAATAAGGCTCCTGGAGAAATTATTATGGCGTAGAACGATCTGGAATAGGGCCATCGGCGTTTTATCGTCGGCGCCATCGACTTCGATGGAGGCCTGCCTCCAGCATTCTAGGAAACTCCGAAGGGTTTCCTCCTTCTGTTGCCTCACGTTCAGAAGGTGGGAGAAATGCTTCTTTGATCGGTGCCTCCCGGCGAATTGTGTTAAGAAACGATGGGCAAGTTCCTGCCATGAATCAATGCTACCCTCGGGCAACCGGGTGAACCATTCATACGCTGGCCCCTCCAAGGTGGAAAGGAACCAACATCATAAATATTCGTCCGATGCCCCCATCATCATCATACAGTTCTGATACCTGCTGTAGTGCTCTTGGGGATCCGTCTTCCCGTCGTATGGTATGATGGGTTTTCTCCGATATTTACCGGAGATCTGAGCCACCAATACCCTCGGAGTGAAGGGCGTCTTCATGCAGAGCTGGATGAGGGGTTCACCTGAGCCTTCGGAGAACTCCCGTGTCATTTCCTCCTATTATGCTAGTACGGAGGCGTAATTTGGATCAGGCACCAGGATTGATGTCACCGGGGGCGCCTGACGTGCCTCCTTGAGCTGGCACCGAAGGGCCTCGATGATTTCATCTTTGTGGTCCCTCGGGGGAGCCCCATGGGAATTTTGGTGAATGGATTGGGCGTGGTTGATCTGATGCCTGGCGTCATCTTCGTGGAGGAGGCCCTTCCCTTTGTCCCGAGGGGAGGTCTCTCCTCGGCCCCCGAGACGGAGCCTCCACTTTTTTGTGGTCTACTGGCCGCTTTCCCATCGAGGCGGTTTTGGACCCCTCATTACTCCGGAGCTCCCCCAAGCCTTTCGAGGGCGGAGGTTCGGGGCTTCTCCTTGTTTACGCACCGCTTGTCTCGTGATTGGACCTCTTGGGAGGCGGTGTCCTGTGCCATGACCCCCTCAGCGTTGCCAACCCGTTTGATGGGATTGTTGAACAAAGGAGGGGGTGGCAGATAAGTGGTGTTTCCTCCGTACTGGGGTTGGAGGGGTGCCTGCATCATGAAGGCACCAGGGTTCATGGCCACGTTCTGGACGAAGGTTGTGAAAGCGTCTGGAGGTCGATGGTTGGAACCGAAGGGGGAACTTGGTTCTCACTTCGGTCCTTCCTTCGATTATCCAGACCGATTCGGGCATCGGGGGCAGCCCTCTAGATCTGCTGACGGAGGTCAGCAGTGGCTTGCTCCATTTCGGCAATTGTGCCAACCTCAGGAATCCGGTTGGAGGCCTCAGCCCCATTGGTTTCGCCGAGGGCTACGTGGTTTTCCTCAAGGGTTTTGGATTGACCGCGAGTTCTTCCCATTTTGGTAAGTTTTTTGGGTTTGGTGAAGGGGAGGGTTTCTTACTTGATTGTTCGGACTTCTCAACGAGAGCACCAAATGATGGATAGTGTACCGGGGGGGGGGGGGGGGGTAGCTTATCCGAGGGTCATCACGGAGAATAACTAGAGAGAAGTCAGAGCAAACAAGTAAGAGAGAGTCAAATGTATTGAATGAACTTAGTGAGCTTTACAAGGAGAATAAGGGCTGCTATTTATAGCAGTCATAAATGCGATGAGAGTAAACGTGTCAACAATCTAACGGCCGAGGGGTCACCACAATCGGGGTGGCACCGACATTCGCATGTGCATCGCATTAAATGCGGTGGGTGGACGTGACGCCGCATTAAATGCGGTGGTTGCCTGTCCCCAAAGGGAATCTTCGACGATTGTGTTGTAGCCGAAAGCTCCCTTATGGTCGAAGGCTATGTATAGCCGAAGGCTGCTCTTATGCCGAGTGCGCCTGGAAGCCAAAGGGTCCTGATTTCTGCCATTTTCTCCCGGTAGCTTTGTATGATCCAATTCGGCTGCCCCCCGGCAACATCATGTTGCGTAGTTGAGGCTGGCAGGTGCTGGGGGAGATTGTTGGGCCGCGGGTATGCGGTGCCAGCAAGCCTGCCGGTACAATCGAATCGTGTGGCGCTTCGCTTGTGCTATAAAGGGGGAGGAGCGTGCTACACTATCACCAATTGCTTTTAGTGTAGCGGTAAGCGCAACGATCCACGATCTCCACCCTCAATTGTTTGGGCCTATGCAAATTAATCAATTTCTAGGCCATGAGCCATAATCTGAGACTTTATTTCCTAAACTTGGAGCTACTCAGCGTGTAGATGTTGGGCGTGTTTGACATTTAGCGGTTAACGGTTAACGGATAGTGGATTATGTTAACGGGTTGTCAATAGCGGATTCAGTCAGTGACTTTGACTAGCGCATAAAGTTGGTGGATTTTCAGAAGATGTTTGGTAATTTAGTTGTTTGGCCATAACAATTAATAGAAATGCCGTATTTCAAAATGCTAACCCAAAGATCTCCAATTTGTAGCATTTCCATTTCAGCGATTCCGTTCAAAAATGCTATGGCTGAACAACTATTTACCAAATAGTGTTTTCACTCATTGAAAATGCTAAAAGAAATAAAATCGCCCTTTTTGGCTGAAAGGCTTGGAAAATGACCCATTTATTGAATAACAAAATGAAAAAAAATCAATTGTGATTGTTTTCTTACATAAGTTATGCAATGTATATGTAATTAAAAAATACTTTGTATATGCATATACTATTGACACATCAATGGACTCTAGTAGAGAATTGGGCCCTAACTAGGGGCATGCCCGTCCCGTTGCCCATGCTTCATGATCTTGGTTTTGTTTCCCAAGTTTACATGCACTTGCTAAAACTATTATTTCCCGCAATTCACTTCTAGCTATATCATTTAATCTCTAATACTACAATGTGCACGATACATATGTGGCATGAAAGATATATACAAAAAGTAGATTCATGACATTTCTCTATTTCTTTTCATGATCTTTTGTGTTTTGGTAAGTTTTTCTCAATAATATCAACAATGATATGTACATCTAAATATTGTACGTACTTAACATTGTGAAGGAAAACTTACCAAAAACATATAAGAACTTCAAATAGGGAGACACTACAAGAAAAGAAGATTGTGCAATGATAATTTTCCTGGCCTAAAGCCTATATACTTTATAGCTCAAAGAAATGGGCAACGAATTTGAATTCATCACGGGTTTATCACACAAGGGTTGATGCTCATACTCTTAGGGTTGATGCTCATACTCTTTCGTACAACAGAAATAAAATTCTTCACCCAAAGTTGATTTTGTGGGTCAATTTATTTTTCATCATCCATATTAATTTTTGTACAACGAAACTCTAATTGACCGTCCATAATATCCATTTTATGCCTGAAACTTTTATATTTTTGCCGCTTTGATGACCATACACATTCATACTCTAAAAAGCAGATGCTCACAAGAAAATATAATAAAATAGTACTCCAAGACATCCCAGGGATAAATAATATGGGGAAATTACCCAAAATAGGAGCAAATGACACTTGGAATTCCAAAAATAGGACTACTATGTTTTTCTTCCCGAAATAGGAGTTATTAGTGTCATGTATGAAAAATACTGCCATGATTGAAAAATACTGTCATTAATTATAATGAATACTGTCATGTTAAATGCACTGTACTGCAACTATTTGGCAGTCACGGCTACAAGATGACAGTAAATACTGCCATGTTAGTCCCATTTCGGGAATAAAAACAAAGTAGTCCTATTTTGGAATTTCAAACTTCATTTACTCCTATTTTGGGAAATCTCCCAATAATATGTAGTAACAATTATTTATCAAATCAATTTGTTATACATACATGATACATTGATAGCTAATACAAATACTTTTAATCTTCTGCATTTACATCCTCTAGAAGTTCTCCTTTAATGATTATTCTTTGAGCTTCTTCATTCCTCATTAGACTTCAACCAAACCAAGTTATAGATACATAGTTACATTTGTCTGGGTAGCAACTATGTGTTCTATTCACTCTCAATACTGTTGGGCGGAAACTATGACATGTCCAAGTAATTCGACAACAAAAATACTAATGATAAAATACACCTAACAATAATATCTTTCAAGCTTGCAAGAAAGTTCACAAGGATCCCAAAAATCAAATGCATCAAATGGCACAAAATGATAATGCAGAAGAAAAGCAAAATAGAAAGCATGATATAAAATTGGAGACAAAAATTAACGAAACGCCAAACACCACAATTTTGGTGGGAACCTCTTCTAATCAAAGAAGAAAAGTCATGGGACCTAAAGGTCCACCAAAAAACTTAACTAAATCAACAAGTGATCAATACAGCCCCGAGAAGCATTAACTTCTACAAAGATTGAATTAAGATGAGAATAGAGAGAACTTACCAAAATTGAAGCACCACTCTACGGTGCCAGTTCACAATAATCCAACTGTAAAAATTCGATCTCTAGTGTTCAAAATGTAGCCTGTCTTAAGAACTTATAGTTCAAATTTGAGCAAAATCTAACTGCATGCTACTACCTAATCTAAAATTTGTCACAACTTCTCTATGCAACATTTTCTTCTCCCAGAACATGCACGAGTCTTAGTTTACCGCTCTAATAGATGAATTCAAGAACAATAAGAAATTCATAACAGTACAATACTTTTTCTATTAATATATAGAAACATTATATCCTTTCATATATTCAATTTTTGCTAGCATACATGTTAGCAAGAAATAAAGCTAACTCACATTTGTACCGGTTTATATCAATTACTAGAGGGTTTAAAAGACAATCTCAAGAGAGCTATACCACACCTATAAATTTCATCCCGTAGTTTTGTAACTTCTTCCAAAGCAGAATGACTTTCTTTGCACACCTCAAATAAAAACAGAGGCAAAAGTGCAAAACAAATGAAAGGGGTTTAATGCACCAAACCCCCTCGAGAAATATAAATTTGGTGCATTAGCCCCTTTGATTTTAAAAATGTTTCAAATCCCCTTGTGTTATTGTTATTCATGCGCAAAACCCTTTTTACGAACAAATTTAGTTTCCAAAAAAATGAAAAATGATTAGTTGCTTTGTATAATTTAAAAATTTTAATAAAGTTACTTGCATATTTAACCATATTATTAAGAAAAGTGATTTCAAAATTGTAAAATTTGTTCTTGGAGGGGGTTTCGCGCATGATTAACTATAACACAGAGGTGTTTAACACATTTTTTAATCACAGGTCTAATGCGCCAAATTTATATTTCACGAAGGGGTTTGGTGCATTAAACCCCAAATAATAAAAGGGCGGACAAATGTATCATTATTGTTATTGATCCTCACTCCTTGCAGAACGTTGTTTTTTGCAGAAACTGTGGTGGAAAATGGATGCTAATAATAGCATATGAGCCGATCTGTTTAATGCTCTTTGCAACCCTCATCTGTCGTATTTTTGGAATTTCACATACTCTCTAAAACACTTATATAGTGATAACATCTCTGTGATTGTGCATTTAATATTTATACTGTCACGCCCCAGACCGCATCTAAGCGCGTGTACAACCGCCGTGTGATTAAGTGACGTCACTCGCAAGTCAACCTCGCATAATCACACAAGGCGTTCATGAACATCGTTCACACCATACTCAGTAGTAAACATACATAACAACATCACATCATAGATTGAATGAATAGCGGAAAATATTCAACGGTCAATCATAAGCCACATATGGCAAAACGTAGGCTCGCAGGCCAAAACAATGTAATATTACAAAAGTATCCATGAGCATAGTTTATGATTTAAAATAGTAAAGGAAGCACGAACCACGTCTTCCTCTAGATTCTTTCCACCCGTGCAATGGTGTAGATAACAGGCTCTAGCTTCAACCTGAAATGGTGGGGCCCCCCGAAGGGGTCAGTACAAGTACCGAGCGAGTAGCAAGCTAAATGTAGAGTAACTAACGTTTCAAGTATAAGACCCAAACATAGGGTGATACATATACTTATACTTCCTTACCCCAAGTTACAAAATACATATCACTACTTATATACACTTGGAAATACCCGACCCGTAGGTCATTGTTTAATCGGGAAAAATAATAGTAGTCAATATCCTTGACTTAAAACCCCAACCCACCCATAGACCTATGAGTGTATAGGACTCCTCCTGTCCGAATCAAATAATCATAAGGACACCACCCGATCCTAAATTACTAAATAGTAATCTATGAGTTTTGAGGATACACGCCCGATCCTTGGGTACTCCACCCTATATAACCGAGTTTTGAGGATACCGCCCGATCCTTGGGTACTCCACCCTATATAACCGAGTTTTGAGGATACCGCCCGATCCTTGGGTACTCCACCCTCTATAACCGAGTTTTGAGGATACCGCCCGATCCTTGGGTACTCCACCCTATATAACCGAGTTTTGAGGATACCGCCCGATCCTTGGGTACTCCACCCGACCTATGATCTACCACATATCATACTAGACAGGGTCTACATCATAATCAATAAACAAGACTAGAACAAGTCTTAAGGCCTAAACAAAATCATCCATGCAACTCATGCATTAAAATTAGCATATAGGTAAAGTAAGGCCAAACCGGCGCCGGTCAACTCTCGGTTGACCCGCCCTTCCAAATCCAATGTGTGTCAAACTTAGTCACAATATGTACTAGGTTATAAATAACTATTTTATGCACATTTCATCTCTAAACATATCACACATGTTTTTATGAGCATTTTCACCTCACAAATCATGCATATTTCAATAGTTCACTTCATACAAGCCTAATCACTTTAATTGGCTAATCACATGTTTAATTCATTTAAACATTATTATGAACACACATAACATATATTTAGGTAATCTCATGCTTAACCCAAAAGTTACAAGACATTAAGCCATCCACTCACCTCAAATGAGCTTTAAGAAGTTCTACTCTTCTTGGTTGAACTCCGGCGAAACTCCGGCGAAACTCCGGCGAACTCAAGAAACACTTTAGTCAAGCTCCTAACATGGTTTTATCATCACAAAACTCATATCAACACAAATAACCCCTAAAAGGTTATTTTCCGGCGAACCGGTCGTTTGGCTTCTAAGTCCGCCCTTGGACTTAGAACTACCTTCCAACCCCTCCTTCTACACTTCTAAATGTGTAGAATGATTCTTGGAGTCCTCCATATGATATAGGATACGTATGGAAATCAAATGATGGAAGAAAAGTTATTAAAGAACTTCTCACCTTTATTTTCCAAGTTTTCCTCTACTTTTGCTACTTCCTTTTCTTCCTTGAGTTTCTTGTTGTTTGAGCTTGCTTTGGCTATGGAGAATGGAGTTGCAGAGCTTCCTCTCTCTCTCCCCTTGGTTCTGGCCGAAGTTTGGGTGAGGAAAGGAGGGGGGGGGCTTCTCTTTTGTCTCTTTGAGCAATAAGTGAAAGAAAAGGGGTCCACCTCCATTTAATTTAGGTGCCCCCTCACCTCAATCACTCATACCCCATAATGCAGCCCCCTTGTCAAAATTGAGCATAAAAACGTGGGGTGGCCCCCACTCATGTGGGAGGTCATCCCTTTGTGCTCCGATTTGGACAATCGGTCCTGAAAGTTATATTTTTCGGACTGTTTAAATTATATTTTATTTTATCGGGTCAAATAAAATATATTTTGTGTTTCCCATCATTATGGACTTTTGGAATGAGTATTCATTCCTCAACTTTAATTTAGACGTCCCCGAAATCCGTTCTGGGCTGTTATCTGATAAATTACCGATACCGGTAATTAGGCCTCGTTTGACCGACGGGTCAACCCTATGCCCTTCCTATGGCCCAACTAAAATATCTACCAACATATACATATTATCTAGACCAAGATGAATATAATATGTGGTCCCGGGTTTATCGGGTGGTCCCCGCTCCCGATGTGGGCCCCACGTGCAATTCACTATTCACGCGAACGTAATAACGAAAATTTACAACCTCGTAAATTCACGAATCATTATTCAAGGTTTATTACACGATTTACTAAAAGTAAATATACTTGGGGACGGTGTTACATATACCATTATCTTGTTGCAATTGAAGTTATTTGATACATATTATATACATGCTACATGCTATATCCGCCCTTGAATGTACATTCTATGTATTTTGATTTGGACTAATGAATGATTGACGGTAGAGTATATACAATAGACATCCCTGTGTAGGTAAGATCGGAACATGGATAAGGTAACAATAGAAAACTTAAAATGAATTATGTAGAAGATGCATAACACCTCAAACAATGTCTTATTGCAGACAGCTCTGAGGACATCACCACAAGGTCATCACTAAAAACTTCTTTTTGCAGATAGGTATGAAGAATTTTATTCATCATCCCACTTATGTGTATTGTGTTGTGTTTATTTTCATCAAAGTTTTGAACTTTTGATATTGAATTACTGTGTTACAAGGTATGTGTGAAATGAGTATGTATACAGTTGGAATTAGTGTGTCATAATTATTATGGAAGATCAATGTTGTGTCTTTCCATTTCCATGTGTCTCTTCATGTTTCTATGTCTTGAGAAGATAAATCATAATAAATGTTTATTTGGAAATATCTTGTGTACCAATGCAATGTATTCATTGCATTTATTGAAAACCAAATCTTTAATTCCAAGTTGTTACTCCAAAAAATAATCACTCCTTATCCCAACTTTTTTTCTTGTGCTGAAGTAATCCGGTGATGTGCATGTGAATGACCATACCATGGGATTCTTTTGGTGGAAACATGCTATGCAAGTTTAATCCTGGTATAATTATGTTACAATAATAATAGATGTTATTCTGAAGTTTGGACTTTTTTTTAATAGCAATAACGTGTTTCGGTAAACTTATCGCTTCATGACTCTTTTTAGCGCATAGTATACCGTGGTAGCGGTATACCATGTGCATGGTACACCGGTACCAAAAACGATGTTGTTTCCTTCTTTTTCAAATGCGCATGGAGCATTACGAATCTTTTCTCCCTTCCCACTCAACTCCTCTAGGTTTCTTTCTTTTATTTTGTTTTTTTATTTTCTTCAATTCTTTTCTCCTCTCCATCTGTTAGTCCTAGAATACTAACAATCATACAATCTTAACAGTGATAAAGAAGCAGATAGAAAGATATTGACAAGATTAAAACCCAATCTGGTATACCGTATGAACCTGCCGCTACTCTCCCTGGAGAAGGAGAGCAGCGGCAACCCTACTCTCTATCTTTACGCCTCTGCGTCTCTAAGCCTCTCACGATCAGTTAGGGTTCCCGTAAGTTAGCCTCCTTTTATAGGAGAAGTTGGCTAACTTATGGGTTACAAGGAAGCCCACGGGCTGATACACATTTGTGGCCCGTATTACACTTTTAATTAATAACTACATAAATACAAAGATAACTAACTAGATTGAACACCATAAAATATTCCCAACAATCTCCCCCTTGGTGATCAATCGTGTTGAATCAGCATTGCAGCGCAGATATCTTTGTCTTTGTTGTTATTGAGCTTCCTTTGTCTGTGAACTTGACTTCTGAGGAAGGCTATCTGAAGAAATCCTTGCAATCTCCCCTTTGATGTCTTCTTGACAATTTGATCTTTGATGCCGGGGGTTGAGGGACCTTCTGTATCTTGCATGTAGTCCTTGCCTTCCAGAAGTTGCTCTTGATCAGCTTGGATGAAGTCCGGTGACGCCTCTAGAATGAATATTCTTTCGAGAATAGGAGACGCCCATGGAATTCATCTTCAGGACACGAGTATTTGACCTCTGTCTCCTCCACAATGTAGTCTTTTTGACTATTTGGAATGAATGCATTTGAGGAGAACTTGTCGGTGGCACAGCGGAACATAATGATGGTTGATTTGTGAGTGTAGCTGACCATTTGATTTGAGTTGCGGAGATAGTAGAGAGGGTGTTGAATTTTGTGTTGGAGGAGTGAAGTGTCCCAGAATGATTTGTTCAGTGTTAACAACATGTGGACCACTCTCCCCCTCATGACGATCCGATGAATCGGGACGTCATGCTTTTATTCTTTTATTCTGCAGAAATAAAAACAGGAAAAACAAGCAGAATGTAAAGAAGATAACGTAGCCCCCCGGGGTCGTGAAGACGCCCGTTATCATCACTATAGAGAAAAACTCTTTAGCAATGGCCTGAAAATGTTGGTGATTCTTATGTTGCAACAGCAGGACTTCCTTCCAATTATTGGTCTACATCTGTTATAGATGAGCCCTATGGAAGTTCTCGCGGGTCATGAAGACCTGCAACTGACTCTAAAAGTGCGTCTGTGTCCTAGAAAAATTTCAAAACATTTGGGAGTGAGTAACTAGACACGACGTGATCAATGAAAGTTCAGTGGCATGGGGCTGAGGCCACTGTAGTCAGTATTACTTGCCTCGTAAGGAGGTAGTAATGAGAGATGCGGTTCCCCGTGAAATATGATTAAACACCTGTCTGTTGGGAGACAAGTGAGTGGTCTAGGGTAGGGTTGTGCATGCGCCGTTTGGACAAAATGCAGCGACTTCTACCCGGGATCTGAATAAATTCAGTCCTGAACCTATGGGGATAGTCCAGAGTATTTTAGTGGCTAGGAGCAAATGGTCAATTCATAGCAGGCAATTGAGGTAGCAGACTCATCATTGATAATTGTTTCCTTCTCACTCTAGCCTTCTGCTTCCTAATGCTCATAATGTTCACTCACTCACTCGCTCACTTACGCACTTACGCTCGGCTTTGTCCCTTGGGTAGGCTTAGTTGGGTTTACTAAGCCATAGGGACATGTTCTCTCATTACTTTCTCATTTTCTCTCTGTACTCCCCCTCAACTGGAGCACTCGGTATGCTTTGTCATTGTTAGGCACCGGGGAGGATAACATTGAACACTCCCCCTAAAATGTTGCATCCTTTGAGAGATTCCTTGCTTTGTCGGTGTAAGGCGTCAGGAGGAGAAAACTGAAACTCCCCCTCAGAATGTGCAAGGTTTGATTGCTCACAGCTTATCATACCCGCCATGTGTGTGGAGCAATCTGAACATGTACCACACATGACGGTTTCCCTGAGCTCATCATGTAGAATTTCAGCATATTGATGATCACATAATGTTGACGAGTCAGGGGAGGCTTCTGCAGTTGATTGTTGATTGTTGTAAGATGACCGTTGACGCGAGGTTGATTGAATTATCTACGACTTTCGGACCTTTACAGTTAGGTTTAGAAAATGATTGACCTCAGGGTTGACTTTGAAAGAATTTGAACAGATTCGCCTAAGTTTTAACCTGGACATCGGTGATTTACAAAGTTTGTCGGAAAACTAACGTTTTGACCCTCAAAGACTGCGAGTGAGGGCTCGTGAAAATGGTTTCTGGGGAATAGCCCAGAATTAATGTAGATCTTCTCGTTAGATTTCCAACAAAAAAAAGTTTGCTCAAATCGGATCACCGAGTCAAAAGTTATGGCCAAAACAGTGCGTTGTCGCAGAAAATCTCTAATTTTGAGTTTTTGAGGAATTACTTCGAAGTTGAGGTTCTCGATGATGAATATCGAGAGCAAGTGGATTTTAAACAAAATTCTAAGGCAATACTTTGAAATCCAAATCTCTAGGTTGCCTCGAAGAATAATGGCGAAATCCACCTACAAAACAAACCTCAGAATATCGAAATCTGCAGAATTTCAAAATGTTTGAACATCGAAAACTTTGGAGTTTCGAAAACCTCATAATCTCGAAAACTTGCTGTTTGAAAAACATCAGAACATCGAAAACTCCTGAAACATTTATATAAGCAGGGAATCATTCAGAGATCCTTATAATGTAAAGCTTCGATGAACTGCAAAGGATGTCAAGATTCGAATTATGAGTTCCAAGAAACTGCAAACTTTGAAAGATTCAAAACATCGAGAAATTTTGAAAATCTCGAAATCTTCAGAATGTCGAGATCCAAAACATCGAGATCCCAAATGTCGAAATCCCAAAACTCGAAATCCCTAAACTCGAAATCCAAAACTCGATATTACAAATCTCGAGATCTTGATTTCGAGATTACAAATCTCGAGATCTTGATTTCGAGATTCAAATCTCGAGATCATGATTTCGAGATTCAAATCTCGAGATCTTGATTTCGAGATTCAAATCTCGAGATCAAGATGCCGAGATGCAAATCTCGAAATCAAGATTTCGAGATTCAAATCTCGATATCAAGATGTCGAGATGCAAATCTCGAGATCAAGATGTTGAGATGCAAATCTCGAGATCAAGATGTCGAGATGCAAATCTCGAGATCAAGATGTCGAGATGCAAATCTCGAGATCAAGATGTCGAGATGCAAATCTCGAGATCAAGATGTCGAGAAGAGGAAATCGAGTCCCTAAATGTCGAGATCCTGCAAAACGAAAACATTGATTTTTGAAAATCTGAAACCTGTTCTGAATAGCCCTGAAAGTCGAGATTCTCCTGTACCAGTTTCAAGCCAAAAACGTTTCTGCAGCAGTGAAAAAAAAGGATTTCGAGATCTCAATGTAGAGATCTTCGAAATATAAAAATTGCAGAAAACGAAAAAAGAGGTATGCTGCTGGATCGGTCTTGAAAGGCGAGTCCAACAGTATGATTTTTACAAAATTTCGTTCACAAACGGGATTACAGGAGCAAATCTCTACATATAGAAAAACAGAAGAAAAAAACAGAGCAGTTCTTCGTTAGATCCAAAAATCGCAGATAGATTCAATCTGTTTCACGCCTCGGCTCTGATACCAAATGTTAGTCCCTGTTTCTGTAACAGCAATGAATAACGATCTAACTAAGAAGATTAAATGTAAGGATGAACACAGAATGAATCAACGTAAAACCCTCTTTGATAGACCGTGAACTCGTACAACACAAGAATATGCGCGTAAGGCTATGAAGAATAAGTACGACGTTAACCTATTCCTAAACCCTCGGCTCCCTTTTTATAGGCGAGGTTTAGGTTAGGCGTACAAGGCTTTTAGCCTGTTTATACGACGAATTTTAAGATACCTCAAAGGCACGGTGAATCTGGGCCTTTGGTATCCCAAGCATTCAGGCTTCGATCTAGTCGGATACTCAGATGCTGACTTTGCTGGTTTCCGGATGGACCGCAAAAGTACATCGGGGGCCGTCCAATTCTTGGGCGAGAAGCTAGTTTGCTGGTCTTCCAAAAAGCAAAACTGTGTGTCAACATCTACAGCTGAGGCCGAATACGTTGCGGCTGCTAGTTGTTGTTCACAAATATTATGGATGAAGACTCAGCTACAGGACTATGGTTACACATTCCGCCACATCCCGATCTATAGTGACTCTCAAAGCGCCATCGCCATCACAAGCAATCCAGTTCACCACTCCCGCACCAAACACATTGATCTGCGCTATCATTTTATTAAGGATCACGTGGAGAAAGGAGATATAGATATGTACTTTGTAAGCTCATAGCTTCAACTGGCTGACTTGTTCACTAAGACATTGGATGGAAAAAGATTCCAGTTCCTGGTCTCCAAGTTGGGCATGTTGAACCTCGAGCCTGTTTAATTTTTGTATCCACTGGTCTGAAAAGTGTGTGTGTGTGTGGGACTTGTAAAAAGTGTGTGTGCGTGTGATCTGTAAATAGTGTGTGTGCGTTGCATGTGTTGAGGGGGAGAAAACCAGAAAAATAACAAAAAATAGTGTGTGTGCGTTGCATGTGTTGAGTGGGTGAAAAAATCAAAAAGAACAAAAATAGTGTGTGTGAGTTGCATTTGTACATATTGTTCGTTGCATTTTTGGAGGGGGAGAAATTTTTCACTGTTTGAGGGGGAGCTAATTTTCACTGTTTAAGGGGGAGTTCTCTATTTTTACTGGTTTTGGGCCTCGAAAACTTTAAAAGGGCACTGTCTGAAAAATCAAGCTCTCGAGATCTGAATCTCGACATCTTGATCTCGAGATTTGAATCTCGAGATCTGCATCTCGACATCTTGATCTCGAGATTTGAATCTCGAAATCAAGATCTCGAGATTTGGATCTCGAAATCATGATCTCGAGATTCAGATCTCGAGATTTGGACTTAGCAAATTCTTTTCAAAACTCCACCTGCATAAACTTATCTGACAACTGCAAATCAAACTCTTTCAATCAAATCAAACAGTTGAACTTCATGTGCTGACCCCCTGCTTCTACAGTTTAAAATGGCAGGAAACACTCAAACACAGATTGACGACGCCATCTACCCTAAGGGGAAGTGGATCAAGGTGCTGGACAACAACTTCCAGCTAGACCTCACCGTCTTCAAGTGCCAGAACCCGATCATTCCGGCCATAATGAAAGGTCACTATCTCTGGCCTGCACTTCACAACGCCAAACCAGTGCCAGAGATATACCTACAACAATTTTGGGGCCACATGCATACTGAATCAGCGAAGGATCGCTCCAAAATCAAGACTAAACTGAATGGCATGCGCGTAATCCTGACGCCATCAACACTTCAATCTACACTAGCGCTGCCAGTTCATGACACGTATGATGCACTGCCATCCATCCCTGATCTGCTCAAAGACGTGGCATCTCTCGGATACACCTCACTCCTGCCACAACTGTCAAACTTCAACGGAGCCTATCTCCATCACCCGTGGAAGAGTCTATTCGGACTGGTGAATAAATGTTTGTCGCCAAAGCATGCCGGGTTTGACAAGTGCAACAAGCAGATCCTGCTAATCTTTCACGGCATTGCATTCAACAAAAACTACGACATGGCACAGCTCTTCTTCTCAGAGCTCATGGACCTGGTCAAAGCAAAGGAGAAAAATAGGCCAGGTACCATTCCGTACGCAAGATGGCTCGGGCTGATCATACACGACTGCATGGCAGAGCACGCCTCAATACCAAAACGCAGTATGGATCCTCATTTCACAGCACCGAAGCCACAATATTTTAAAGCAGACAAGAATCCTACCTTTGGTCTGAGGATACCTGGATTTCTGCTCAAGCTGGTCAAATCTTCAAATCCAGCAGTCCAGCAGTACAAGGAAGCCACAGAGAAAACTGTCCCTATGGTTCAGCAAAACCCAGCTGGACATACCCCAGGGGCAAAGCCGAGTGTTGGTAAGGGTCCAAAGAGAGCCCAAAAGCCACAGAAACCAGTGGTCGGTTCGCCCAATGAAGGAAAGTCTGACGACTCTCTAGAGACGAGTCAGGCGGCTGAGGGCACCGAAACAGACGCTGAGGAAACAACCAATGAATCGTCAGGTGAAGCCCAAACAAACACTGACGACGAGGCTTCCGAGAGCGTGGGAACAGAGAGCGGGGAATCTGGCTCGGATGATGACGACGATGACAATGACAGTGATGACGTGGAGCTCACATATGCCCTGATCAGAAAAGGGAAGCTGCCAGTCGAATCTCTGAAGAAAAAAGAATCACTGCTGAAGATGCAGCACTGATAATAGCTGGCAGACCCAAAGTTTTCACTATCAAGGAGATAGCTAAACCGAGAGCCGATCCCAGCGAGACAAACTGCTCCAAGGACGATTATGACGAGGCGGCTCATTCAATTAAGAATTCTAAAGAAGTCGTCATCCGGGAGAAAAGGGCCAAGGTTAAGAATGACAAGGCTGCTAAGGCAAAGCCCCAGCCCCGAGTCAGAAAGAGCCTGATTGATAAGGCAGACGAGCACATCTTCGCTGGCTGCGATACATTTATCCAGATAAGCCGAGCTGAATCCTTAAGCACAGGAGCCGATCTTTTCGGTTCCCGGGTAGAAGTCGCAGCATCTGGCTCAACTGCGCAAGCACAACCCTCTCCCAGCCACTCGATAGCCTCTCAACAGGCTATTGTTTCAAAAGAACGGGACTCCACCCCCTCGCTGGTTCCTTCTGAATCAGTTGAGCGTACAATTGACCTATCTCCCGAGGTCAAAACCCCTTCTTCTCACACATCGAGTCTAGGTGTCACATTCCCAACATTTTCTTCATTTTCTAGGACACCTACACTATTCACTGCACATACAGGTGCACACACCCTGAACGCAACAACCAGAGCGCAAGCTATGACGGTTGGAAGCCCTGCTACGCCCACAATGATTCCATCATTGAATGCAGGCCACACATCAGCAATCTTCACTGATGTTGTGTCAACAGTTACAACCCCCGTAACTGGTCACCCTACCTTTGAAGACGTAAACGTTCTACTCAACCGCTTCCTAGATTCCACCATTAAACCATGGGTGCAAGATGCAATGACCGCTATAGCACAGGAATTTAGGACCACCCAAGCGGTTCGGTCTGAACAAACCCCACCCCAACCTTCACCTAAACCGTTCATCTCCCATACACAACCTGTATCCTCCACCCCTCTATCCCACCAATCCATAAACCAAATTCCCATTCCTTCTCTTTCTCGGGGAACCCAGGATACAGAACCAGTATTCTCCCCACACCCGACCACACCCTCCATCGATCTCTCCTCACTATCCTTCGACAGACTAGCGTCGGCTTTGCTGAACAACCTCCTCAACACCCCTGAAGACAAACTTACTCTTCATCAGCAGGCCATACTTGAAGCCCTTCTTTCTTCACCAGAAACCAAGAGCACTTGCAAGGAGAGTTCTCGTGGTCGCAAACGTTCTTATGAGGACCCCGATGATTCGGATCCTCATGAGGGGGAGAACAAGCGACCTCGATCACTTGAGCAAACTGCCCTACCAAGCCAAACTCCACAGCCCATCCAACCAAAAACCTCGACAAACCAACAGCCACCACCCACAGCCAACTTATCTAGCATGGTCGAGCTAGAAATAACATCCCGAGGCGTATCTCCCAGAGATACCAACCGAGGAGGGGATGGAAGTCCTGATGATGTTACCACTGGTACATCTTCTGCATCAGGCCATCAGTTGGAACCTAGTTCTAAGCTGATGTCAACGGGCAATCCAAGTGAACCCGGTAGTGCTACTCAGGAACACTCACCGCCTCAAAAAAAACAAAGAGTTCCATATATTTCCCCAGGCAAAGACATCCATGATGCACTGGAGGAGGCGGTGATATACGACAAATGGCCGAGACAATGGACAGAATGGGATGATCTTCGGAATGAGGCTGAACAAGAGGATATGCAAAGAAATTGGTGGCTACGAGAGCTAATTAACAAATGCTCTGAAGATATCATAAGGCTCGAGGACGATGAACGCAAGGAAGGGGAGAACTACAAGGAATCCCAGAAAACTCTTGAATCCGTAGTAAGACAATCAGCGGGAAGACTTCCCAAGACAGAGAAACCCTGGGATAACGTTCGCATCAAAGCCCCCTTCCAAGAAGAAATCAGAGAGCATATCTGGCGTAGACCAGACAGAGTCAAACCGCTAAATGAACTGAAGCTAAGAGGCCTTACTCATTTAAAAGGAAAGCAGGCTGGAGGTCATCTGCATATGCTGCTACAAAGATCAACCGGTACTCAGAGAGAACTGATGGAACAAGATCTGAAGTCAAATATTCTCCCGATTCATCAAATTCTACAAGTGAAGGCTGAAGATTATCATGGAGTAACATTCTACACTTACAGACTTCAACGCACTGACGGGAGCGAATTTACTTGCCAAGAGAAGGATTTCATCATGCTGAAACCGGACGACATCTATCAAATGTTCATGGCCTACAGATACCTTCCAGTCAGGCAGAGCATAACATACAGCGAAGGTCTCGCAGCTATCAAGAGATTCATGCTTAGATAGATCCGAGTACACTCTTCACATGACCTACAGATGGCTATTGAATGCAATATGAAAAAGACAAATCTGACAAAGCCAAGACTGTATGGTCCAGAACTTGAAGACTTCCCAGCCTACCACATCTTCTTCACACCGCCAGCAGTCACCTATCTGAACCACAAGAACGAAAAACGTCTGATGGTAGTTAGTGAAATTGAAAAGTACTGTGACGGAACGCTGAAGATAATAAAAGAACAACTTCTGAAGATGAAGGCAGAGCTAGAGGAAAATCTTCAAGAGGCATCGTCTTATGTTCAAAAGGAACACTCTACAGTAGAGACAATCATAAAGGTCATTGACGACCGCCTCGAAAAGAGAAATGTGCTGAGGCAATATGAACATGCACTTGGTATGAGGAAGCACTACTTGGTCAATGACAATAAACTTTGACTAATGATATTTTTTAATTCAAAATTACTTTGAATATGAAAATTATATCAAAATGTTCCTTATTCGAAATATTTTCATGAAAGTATAATTCTTTAAAATCATACATGAATATAATAATTAAAATCATTTTCCAAAGTTTGTTATCATTGACCAAGAAAAGTCAATATGACAAATCGTATCAGGACGGTTGTAGTATAACACTTACTAGATTTGTGTATCAATTGTGGTGTTTTACTAGTTTTGTGTTACAATTGTGGTGATTTACTAGTTTTGTGCTATTACCTTAAGTTTAGTCATAACTTTTTTTAATGTCACTGGAATATTCTTTTATTACTCAAGTTCATACCGGTAGCTAGGATGATTTATAAACATAACTTTTCTTGATATTTATACACAATATTTTAATTTATTTGGCTATGCTTCCACCATATCGTGCAACACAATCCGCCATCCACAACAATGTGTGCAACCCCTGGTCCACATACTACCACTATTGCATTTAGGCCCAACAGGCCCAAAACGGGCCAAGCCCAGCAGAATGAAGCTCTAAGCAGCCCGCAATACGCATATGGGGTGCCTTCGGCGCCATGGCCGAAGGCTACCGTTTACGGATTCGAGCCCAGAAACATCACAGGAGAACAAGGCTTGAAAACCAAGCTTTCGGCAATTGGAGCCCTCGACACTATGAGGCCCCCGGTACGCAGAGCCTTCAGACTGTCATCTACAGCCGAAAGCATCCTCCTCGACAGAATCTCCCAGCCACATGCATTGGATCAACGTACCAAGTACATGTAACACTTGAGATTTAATTTAAATGGATTAATAGTACTACTCATACCAACAAGATGCGTCTCCTTTTAAGGGAGCTCATCACCCAAGAACTTCAAAGTTAAGCGTGCTTGCACGGGAGTAGTCTTGGGATGGGTGACCCACTGGGAAGTTTCTCGAGGGGCGCACGAGTGAGGACAAAGTGCGCAGAAAAGGCTAGTGGCGGTTTGTGAGGACAGTACTAGAGGTCTGGAGTAACTACCTCGGGGCCTACGGGGCCGAGGTGTTACAGGTGGTATCAGAGCAACCCTGCGACAGTGTGTTGACCCGTTGGATATCGGGCGGGCACTTAGCGGGGCAAGATTTTGGGGTTTGATTGAGATTGTTAAGGGCGCAACGAGGACGTTGCGATCCTAAGTGGGGGTGATTGTAACACTTGAGATTTAATTTAAATGGATTAATAGTACTACTCATACCAACAAGATGCATCTCCTTTTAAGGGCGCTCATCACCCAAGAACTTCAAAGTTAAGCGTGCTTGCACGGGAGTAGTCTTGGGATGGGTGACCCCCTGGGAAGTTTCTCGGGGCGCGCACGAGTGAGGACAAAGTGCGCAGAAAAGGCTAGTGGCGGTTTGTTAGGACGGTACTAGAGGTCTGGAGTAACTACCTCTAGGCCTACGGGGCCGGGGTGTTACAGTACAAATGTCGCATCCAACCACCGCTTTTAATGCGGCCACATGCGAGTGTCAGCGCCACCCCGGTTGAGGTGACCCCTCGACCACCAGAATGCTGACACGTGTCCCTATCTAGCATTTATTGCTGCTATAAATAGCAGCCCATTTCCCCTTTGTAACACACAACTTGAATACACATTCTATATTCGAACTCTTTATCTCTCTTACTTATTTGCTCTGACTTCTCTCTAGTTACTCCCCGCAGTAACCCCTCGGATAAGCTACCCCCCGGGTACACTATGCATCATTTGGTGCTCTCGTTGAGAGGTCGAACAATCAAGTAAGAAACCCTCCCCTTCAGCTCAAAACACCTACCAAAATGGGAAGAACCACTCGTGCTCAGTCCAAGAACCTTGAGGACAACAACCTGGCCCTCGGTGAAGTCAACGCCCCCGGAGCCTCCAATAAGGCTCCCGAGGGCGGGGTCATCACTTAGTTGGAACAGGCTGCTGTTGACCTGCGCCTTCAGCTTTAGCAGAATGCTCCCGATGGCCGCTTTGGCATCGAAACCCGAAGGAGGGACCGAAGTGAGAATCAAGTGAGCCCTCCGGTCCTCACCATTGAGGTACAATTGGCATTTTCTGCCTTCATTCAAACACTTACTCAAAATCGAGGTGCCTTCGGCACACTGGTGCCACTTCAACCGCAGGTCTGGGAGGACGCCATTCCTCCCCCACCTCCGCCCCCCTTTGAGAACCATATCCTTCGGATAGGGAACAACGAGGGGGTCATAGCCAGGGACACCGCATCCCATGAGGTCCAATCTCGGAACCAATGAGGCGCGAATAAAGAGAGGCCTCGGACCTCCACCCTCGAGAGGCTCAGAGGGGTGCAGGATCACCGAGGGGTCCAAGACCGCCTCAGTGGTAAGGCACTCCAAAGACCTCAAGAAAGCGGGGGGTCGGTATCGAGGGCAAACGAGAGGTGTCCCCCCCAGGACAAAGGAAAGGCACCACTGCATGCCGATGACGCCAGACACCAAATCAATTGGGCCCATTCGGCCCGTGTTTAATCGCAGGGGGCAGAGGCCCTCCCGAAGGATCACCGAGATGAAATTATCGAGGCCCTCCAATGTCGCCTTGATGAGATGGAGGCCCGCCAAGCACACACTACAGCTTTCGCCTCACAGGCGGACCCCAAATACACCGCCATGCTAGCAAAGATGGAGGAGATGCAAAGAAAATTTGCTGAAGGCTCCGAGGAACCTATCATCCAACTCCGAACTCGCACGCCATTTACCCCAAGGGTATTGGCAGCCCAGATTCCGGGAAAGTATCGAGGGCAACCCATCAAGCCCTATGAAGGAAAAACTGACCCCCAAGAGCACTACAACAGGTATCAAAACAGCATGATGATGATGGGGGCATCAGATGAATATTTATGCCGTTGGTTCCTTTCCACCTTGGAGGGACCGACGTATGAATGGTTCAACCAGTTGCCCGAGGGCAGCATTGACTCTTGGCAAGAACTAGCCCAACGCTTCTTGACACAATTTGCAGGAAGGCACCGGTCCAAGAAGCACTTCTCCCATCTACTCACAATAAGGCAACAAAGGGAGGATACCCTTCGGGATTTCCTTGAGCACTAGAGGCTAGAGACAGACAAGGTCAACGGTGCCGCGGACAAGACCCTCCTGGCTCTCCTGCAGACTGTCCTCCGAACCGGCAACTTCTCTAGGAGCCTTATTATCGAGCCCCCACGCGACTATATAAGGGCCCTCCAGCGGGGAGACTGGTATGCAGAGGCTGAGGAAGTGGAAAGATCTCATCGGAACCCCGATCAACCACGCCCCAAGGCAGATGACAGAAACAACCGAGGGCCGGGGGCTCCATTTCATCAATCCAAGGGACCAGCCCCCTCGGGTGATCGACCCCGGCATGGCCAAGCCAAACCCGAGGGAGGTTACAAAAATAACCCGAAGGCTTGGGCGCAGCCCATCCTCGTGGAACACCCTCGGACACCTTTAATGCATCCCGTCAGCGTCATCCTCGACTTCGCCGAAGAGAGGGGCCTCGTGGAATGCGATTCCCGCACACCCTTGGAGATATGTGCTGTCAACCCCAATGAACCGTACTGTCGCTTTCATCGTAATCAAGGGCACAGGACCGATGACTGCCATCAGCTGAAGACGGCCATCAAAAGGTTAATACAGGCGGGCCATCTGTCCTAGTTTGTCCGCAACCCTCAGCACCAAGGGCCCCCACGAGGGACACCGGCGAGGGAAAATGCCTGGGTCAACCCGAACATCATCCCCCTCGGTGATCCCAAGGGTAAGAAAAGGGAGATCGGGAATCTTGAAGAAGAGGAGGAGGAACACCACCACTACCAGGAGAAGAAACGCCATATCCACATGATCACCGACGGCAACACATGGGGAGACTCCACGAGCCAGAGGAAAAAGTGGGCACAACCGCTTTATGTGGGGGAAGTCACTCATATGCCCCCGTAAAATGACTGAGGGAGGAACCCATTATGTTCACCAACGCAAATCTCCCCCCAGTTTCCTCCCCTCACAGGGATGCGCTTGTAATACAAAGTGAGATCAACGATACCATCATCCACCGAAGTTACGTTGATAGAGGCAGCTCCGTCAACGTAATGTACCTCAGCACTTTCAAGGAGCTGCACCTAGAGAGGAGTTGCCTTCGGCCCATCCGGACCCTCCAGTCCGGTCTCACCGGAGACACCATAGACTCCGAGGGGGTGGTGACCCTCCCGATACTCTTTGGCGACGGGCTCCATAGGACCAAGCTCGAAGTGGAGTTCGTCTTCGTCAACATTGACTGCGCCCACAACATCATCCTCGGCCGCCCCGCCCTCGACGACCTGCAGGCTGTCATCTCCATGAGGCACCTATGTCTCAAATTCCCAGCTCAAGGAGGCATCGGGTACTCAAGGGGGAACCAGAAGCTCGCCCGCGCCTACTACCTTCAAATAACAAAGAAGGTTAGCAACACTGAGTTCCGTGTTGACACCATCACCGGAACCGTAGAGGAAGAAGAGAAGAGGCCGAGGGCTGAACCAGCCGAGGAGGAGGTAGAAGACTTTGCGCTCGATCCGGCCAAGCCGGAGAAAGTTGTGAAGATTGGAGCCAACCTCCCTGAAGATTTGAATACCGGCATCACGGATGCCCTCCATGCCTACTCCATTGTTTTTGCATGAGGGCCGGAGGACATTCCGGGAATTAGCCGAAGGGTCATCACTCACCGCCTGTCGGTGGACCCTGCCTCCAAACTTGTGCAACAGAGAAGAAGACCCCTCTTGGCCGAGAGAAGGGATTCTGTGAAGAAGGAGGTCAGCATGCTCCTCTCCATCAAACACATCAAGGAGGTGAAATACCCCTCATGGCTGGCCAACGTGGTCCTCACGCAGAAGCCACCCACCTTCCGCATGTGCGTGGACTACATCGATTTGAATAAGGCATGCCCAATGGACCCTTTCCCTCTACCAAACATTGATCAGTTGGTAGATGAGACAGCGGGGTGTGAAATCATGTCTTTCCTCGATGCCTTCCACGGGTATCACCAGATCTTCATGCGCGGGGAAGATGCTGAGAAAACAGCCTTCATGACTCCCGAAGGCATATTCTGCTACCTGGTCATGGCCTTCGGCCTTAAGAACTCAGGCGCCACTTATACCCGAATGGTGGCCAGGGTCTTCCATGCCGTCCTAGGGCGGACCATGGAGGCCTATGTTGACGACATGATCGTTAAGAGCAAACAATCGACAAGCCATGCTGACGACCTCCGGGAGATCTTCGCCATCATGCAAAAATTCAACCTTCGGCTAAATCCAAAGAAATGCACCTTCGACGTCCAAGGAGGCAAGTTATTGGGCTACATGGTGAGCCGAAGGGGTATTGAGGCCAACCCCGAGAAAATTCAGGCCATCGTCAACATGGAGCCCCCACACAATGTAAAGAAGGTCCAGCGGCTGATGGGCCGCCTGAAACCCCTCAACCGCTTCCTATCCAAATCGGCGGAGAAGTCCTTACCCTTCTTCCGGATCATGAGGAAGACTGCCGACTTCCAATGGACTACCGAGTGCCAGGTGGCCTTCAACGAGCTGAAGCAATATTTATCTTCACCCCCTGTGCTTTGAAAGCCTAAGGTGGGGGAGACTTTATATCTCTACCTCGGCGTCAGCCCTGCTGCCATCAGCTCAGTGCTAATCCGGGAGGATGACGACATTCAACATGCCATCTTCTATGTTAGCAAGACTCTCAGGGAGGCAGAACTCAGATATTCTCTCGTGGAGAAGACATTGCTAGCTATTTTTTTGGACCGTCAAAAAGCTAGGCCATTATTTCCAGGCACACCTTGTCCAGGTCCTCACGCACCAACCCCTCGGCGCTTTGATGAGGAGCCCCACCAGCTCCTCCCGGATGGTAAAATGGGTCATCTTCCTCAGTCAATACAACATTGACATCCGTCCGAGGCCAGCCGTCAAGGGCCAAGCCCTGGCGGACTTCGTGACGGAGTGCACGGCAAGATCAGCTACAGACGAGGAGCCTTCGGTGCCCTTGGATGAATGGTGGACCCTCTACACCGACGGCTCCTCCGCAGTCAGAGCATGAAGGGGAGGGGTAGTTCTCATTACTCCGGAAGGCTTCCGCGCCTACTATGCCATCCGCTTCTCCTTCAAAGTATCCAACAACGAAGTGGAGTATGAAGCCCTCCTCTGTGGCCTTCGGCTGGCAACTAACATGAAGGCTAGACAGATCCACGTGAAGTGCGACTCCAAGTTAGTCGTCGGGCAAATTTCAGGAGAATATGAGGCCAAGGAAGATAGAATGAAACAAAACAGGGAAGCGGCCAAGGAGTTGCTTAAGGTATTTGAGGCACACTCTCTTACTCAAATACCGAGAGCTCAAAACTCTGAGGCCGACATTTTATCGAAGCTCTCGGCTAAGTCTCCAGAACACATCTCGAAGATTGCGAGAATTAAGGAACTCAGCCTCTCAAGCATACATGGCAGCCCCATCATGCAGATACAACAAAGGCCTGAGGACTGGATTTCAGACATCATGAACTTCATCTCCACAAGGCACCTCCCCAAGGATGAAACCCGCGCAAAGCTGGCAAAGCTGAGGGCTCCCAGCTACACCATCAAAGACGGGAGGCTTTACAAACAATCCTACAACGGCACGTTGCTCCGATGCCTTCATCAAAATGAAGCCGAAGTTGCAATGGAGGAAGTGCACAGTGGCACTTGTTCAGCTCACCAGGGACCCTTCTCCATGTCCCGAAGGCTCATAGTCCAGGGTTACTTCTGGCCCACGATGACCTGGGATTGTGCAGACCTCGTCCGAAGGTGCGCCGCCTGCCAACATTTTTAGAAGGCTCCCGGGAGGCCTGCGGTTAACTATGCCCCCATCAGCACAACAGTACCCTTCTCTAGGTGGGGAATTGACCTTGTGGGCCCACTGCCGAGAGGTACCTCCAACAACAGGTACGTCATCGTTTCCATTGACTACTTCACCAAGTGGGTGGAGGCGGAACCCCTCGCTAGCATTACCGAAGCCAGGTGCCGCCATTTGTCCTTAAAAATATCCTCACAAGGTTTGGCGTCCCCCAACAAATCATCTCCGACAACGGGACTCAGTTTGAGGCAGCCCCCTTCTGTGCCCTCCTGGAGGCATGGGGCATCAAGCATACCTTCTCATCCGTTGCCTACCCTCAAGGCAACGGTCAAGTGGAGAATGCCAACCGGACTCTGCTCGAGGTCCTAAAGAAGAAACTGGAGGCCGAAGGGGGATGATGGGTTGAAGAGCTCCACAGCATCTTGTGGGCCTACCGCACAACCCCTCGGCGAGCAACTGGTGAGACACCCTTCTCCTTATGTTACGGTTTCGAAGCCAAAGCTCCCACAGAGGTAACCCTCCCTACCCGAAGGGTGGCACAATATGGTCCCGAAGTCAACAACACCAACATGGCCCTCGACCTCCACCTCATCTCAGAACGCCGGGAGCAAGCTTTCATGCGAGCAAGCTTTCTCACCAACTGGCGGAGAACTACCACATGCAAGTGAAAGGCTACATCGACGCTAAGGTTCGCTCTCGAGAATTCCAAGTGGGGGATTATGTCCTGCGGAGAAGGAAAGCTAGTCAACCAACCGAGGGCGGCAAAATGGCACCAAAATTCGAGGGCCCCTACATCGTTACTGCCATCATTAAACCAGGAACTTACAAACTCAAACGCCCCAATGGGACCGAGGTCCCTCGACATTGGAATATACACCACCTGGCTAAATTTTATCAATGACACCTGAGCGGCCAAGCCCTCATGGTTCACAAATGTATTATCTGATGGCCCAAGGCCTCATATGTTGAAGACACCAAAAGTATCAAGTACACATCACACATGAGCGGCCAAGCCCTCATGCAAGCTCTTGGCACAAGGCCTTATCACAAGACCCCCTAGCACCAAGTGCCGAGGGTGGACCCTCATACCAGCTCCGACAAAAAAAGAAAACACAAAGTGTTTTTAAGGAAGATCCATCGGTACCAAGTGCCGGGGGTACTGTATGCAAAAAATAACACCAAGTGTTACGAATAAAGCCGTACCCCTCGAGGACGCAATCATACCGAAGGCCCCACCTATCGGTGCCGAAGGTACCAAGTACCACGGCCTTTTGCAACTAATATGCAAATAAAACCCTTCCCTGAAACGCTTTCCACACCATTACCCCAAGGGAATGGCAGACAACTAATATGCCTCAGGATTCGACTTTCAAAAATGAAATGCTTCCCGTGCCATTACCCCAAGGGAATGACAGGCAACAGACTATGTCTCGGGCTAAGGGAACGACTTTCAAAATTGAGGCGCTTTTCGTGCCATCCCCCAAGGGGAGGCAGGCAACAAACTACGTCTGGGACCCACGAAACGACCCTCAATTCCCTCGGAACCTGGAAGGTCAACCTCGAGGCGGGAGCCAATGGTGTACACTGTTGCCTCCCGATAGGCCAAACCTTACCAGGAAACCAAGTTTCTTGAAGCCTTCCCTTCACTATCTAAAAAAATGGTTTGAAGGGGAGTAGACTCAACGAGCAATCAATGAGTACAAGTTCAACATTCACGACAAAACACCCGACGGCGGCTACCAAGAATACTCCTCACGAGGAATAACGGATTATACCGAAGGCTCCCCTGCGAGACACCTCCGGTACCTGAAGGCTCTTATCCAGGAAGCCACCTTTGGAATTTGCCCTTATTCCGAAGGCTACTATCCACCAATGTGCTACCAAAATGTGACAAACGTTGAATATGGAACTTAATCTTCAAAGCCTACATTTTGAAATATAACTCTGGAGGCTCTTGCTACGCAGCACCCTCCATCTCAACATGACCCGAAGGCGCCTCCCCTCATGTTTCAAGGCTGAGATCATCTAAGCTTACAGTTTGAAAGGCAAGACCGAAGGCACCTATTGTACACCTTTGGAATCCAACATCACCGGAGGCTCCTATGCTAGGAATGGGCCAAGTTCGACTATCACTATTGCATCCCCCGTCCTTACCAAAGGCACCCCATACAAAATTCTCTAAGTCAACACGAGAGGCTGCTGATTGCAAACCCAATACAAAATTCTCTAAGTCCATGACTTAGGGCCCCCGGTATCACCATCATTTGCTAAGAAAAACTTTGCCTAAAACGACTACAAGCCGAGGGCATGTTCATGACATCACTCAAAATTTGGCCAAGTACACAACACCAATTCCCCCGGGGGCATATGGAAAAAGTCAGCTACTTCATACAGCTGGTGGGATGTGTCAGCCGAGGGCTTAGTGGCAAAGCACCACTTGAAAAGTGTCTAAGTCCTAAATCTTAGACCTTCGGTCAGCACATGGCATTCATACGGATTAAAGGCAGACATCAGCCGGGGGCCCAATAGTGAATATTACTCTAGAAAATTTCTAAGTCCTAAACTATTGGCCCCCGACCACCAACGAAGGAGGGCTTACAACTCACACAACATAAGGCACACGAAAGAAGATGTCAACCGAAGGCCAAGTTGTAAGCAACATTTAGAAAAAAATTCTAAGTCCTAAATTTTTGCCCTCGGTCAACTCATGACAGCTGCACAAGTTCAGAAGGAAGCATCAACCGAAGGCATAATACTGAACAAACACTTAGAAAATTTTCTAAGTCCTAAATGGTTGGTCCCCAGTCAATACACCATACAAACATACATACAACCGCGGAAAGGGCATAAATGAAACGAAGGAATGCAATCAGACAAAGAAAAACCCGAAGGCGCATCATTCATTCAGAAAGGAGAATAAGCATTCCAACACGAAAGAAGAGTAAATTGTTACATCGGGGCCGAAGCCAAAATCTTACAAATGTTTGTTACAAAATAATGTTCAAAAAACGTTTAAGTACAGATCAAACATTATTAGCCCTGGAGGCCCCCTCTTCCGCAGGCTTGGAAGTAACATCCCCCCAACCTCTTCTTCTTCATCACTGGCCTCCTGCATCAATACAGTGTCTTCCAGATCAAGCCTTGTAGCACCCTCGAGAAGGGGAATTCTGGCATCTGGCTGGAGAGGAGGAAGACCATGAGCTGCCGGGTCAAATGGCTTCGGGTCCACCCCCAAATGCCAGGCTAGCCTTCGGTAGATGAGGGCCTGAGTGAAGTACTCACCCCCATCGTAATACTCCTTGCCCTTCCAGGCTAGCCACATGGCGTCGGGGCCCTTCACTCAGCTATCTACCGAGGCCTCCACCACTGAGGCCACCCACTGCTGATGCTCCTCGGTCTTCCCGCCCTCGGTCACAAAAGCATCCACAACGTCCTTCTCAGCTTGGGCGACCGCCTCCTTCTTGGCCTCCTCAGCCCTCTCAGCAGCTACCTCGGCAGCCTCAGTTGCAACCTTCTCAGCCTCCGCTCTGCCCTCGGCCTTGGCCACTATCTTGGAACTTTCGAGAATTTTGTTGAAGGCCTCCCTCTCCACTCGGAAACCTTCTTCGGCCTCCTGAAGCTGCCTTCGGGCCTCCGCCAAGGCTTCGTCGGCCTTCTGCTTCTGGAGGGCAGATTGCTCCATCCTCTGAATGAGCTCACCCAGGCCAATGCTTGCCTGCAAAGGGACCAGGAAACATCGAGGGTTAAGTCATTACGCACAATACAATTAAGTCTAAATTTACGGAAGGAAAGAGGAGAGAAGGGATCTTACAGTAACCGAGGCCTGAAGGACCTTTGAGCAGAGGGCATCATCAGCATGCCGAGAGAGCACTGATTTGTCCGTTGAGGGAGTGGCACCCCTCAGGAATTCCCTCGGATTCAAGGTGCCGTGCATGATGGTGGTCCCCTTGGTGATAGAGAATTGCACGTTTTCTTGAGGCCATGTCAAATCGGTAGTATGACCAGGAAGCTTGGGGGGAGTGTTCGTCAACAATCACAACAGGGGCCTCCTTCGACTTTGAGGTCCCCCTTTTCTGCTTCTTCTCCTCCGGGGGCACCACGCCCTTGTGTCTCTCTTCCTCTTAAGCTCCCCGACTGGGGAGCCCCCGGCATTGGAACCGACATCTTCGCCGACAGCAGCCTTCCCCGAAGGCCCTGTATCCTGACCCCCATCGGCAGTCCCCACCTTCGGGAAGATCTCATCCACTGCCCTTTGCTGGGCCGGGGGATCCTTCTTCTTGCTCTCCTTGGCCAATTGCCTTTTCAGCTTTGAGAGGTTCTCAGCATCCATATCTGGTCCTGAGAAACAAAGGAAAAATATAGATGTTAGGATACTACTACAACGAAGTGAAAAAAAATCCGAAGTATAAAAATGAGAGCCCCTTGCAAGGCAACAACCTTCGGTGCTTCGGTAAGTCCGATCAATCAAGGAGTATCTCTCATCCTCCTCCCCCACCAGACGGAATCGCCGGAAGCCGAGGGAGTACAGTTGGTCCTAGTGGGTGGCATCTTTGATTAATACATGTTTCTCGGACCCCTCCGGGTTCTTGGACAGCTTTCTCTCATTTTTCTTAAGGATGGCCCCTTCAACCTTCGGATGCCTCCGGAAGCTATCGCGAAGTGGTCTGGGATAGGGGTTCTCCGCCAATTGAATGTAGCAGAATTTGTCCTTCCATCCCTTGTGGGACGAAGGCACATCGTCAAAAAGTCTAAACCCCGGAAGCTGCTGCAGGTTGCCGAAGCCTTCAGCGTTCGAATGCCCGCCCCAGCAGAGGTTGAAGGATAGGAAAAATTGATCCAAAGTAGGAGGGATCCCACGGCTCCGGCAAAAGGAAACGAAGCCCGAGATGTAAGAATGGCTATTAGGCGTAAGTTGGCAGGGGGCAAGCTTCACTAACCTTAAGTACTCTAACAAGAAAGGATGTAGCGAAAATTGAAGTCCCAACTCCACAGAGAGGACATGGAAAGCGAAGCATCCCTCGGGCGCGTGCAATAGTACATCATCTGGCCCGGCTCCACCACCTGTGCTGAGGGGCCGTCCAAAAACTGTGTCGCCATGTACTCCCCATGTGTGGCTCTGGTTTTCACCTCTAAGGCGGTTGTGTTCAGGTAGGAATAGCCTTCGGGAATTCAAATTGGCTGCCCAGCGTCGACAGTAGCTTGTTTCTTCTTCGGGGCAGCCTTCGCTTTCTTCTTTTTCTCGGGGGCCACGCTAATAGGCGTCGAATCGAGGGGGCGAGAGCTTCCAGCTTCGTCGTTAAGGCGAGGGGGGAGGATGACGATGGTAACTTTTTACCTCTCTTTATCCTCCTCTTCTTCCGCAGTTTGAAGAGCGAGGGCCAGCTCCTCGTCGTCGTTGACTTACTCAAATTCTTCGGCCTCGGCCTCGGCCACAAGGTTCTTCAGCACCTCCATAGCGATGGTAGCATCATCACCAGTTGAAGGCTGCCCACTCGAAGACTCAACATCGGAGATACTTTCTACCTCGAGTGAAGGATCCCTCGAGATATTTTGGGAATCGCTCTCGGAAGACATGTTATGGCAAAGGGTTTATGGAGGAAAGTTTCTCAGATCTAAAGGCCCCTAAACACTAGATCTAAAGTCAAGGAAGCTAAATGTGCTGAAGAAACAAAGAATGGATGAAGAACTGACCTCGGAGGCAAAGGTTTGATCGAACTAGCACTTTCTCTCTCTAGAAAATTTTGCCAGAGCTTCGTTACACAACAAATCGCTCAAGAGGAATGGCCCTGTCCATGGGGTATTTATAGGCCCCCCCAATCCTGGCTTGGGCCAAAAACTGGGGCCCCGAAAGGAAAATCATCATTACACACCATCGCTTCAGCCAACCGGTGACACCCGCCTACGGACAGCCAACGAACACACGCCACGTGGAAACCCTCTCCAACAGTCATATTCCAACGACTATTTTTTGAAAACACAGAGGTGCCCCCAGTTGGCACCCTTCAGACATTCACTTACAAGCCTTCAGGATAACACCTTCAAACTCCTTATCGATGGTTAGCCTCCGGCATAAATGACGGGAGCCCTCTGGAGCTCTCAGCCTCCAACTTATCAAGAGCTAGGGAACCCCTCTCGGCAACGCAAGACCTGTCACCTATGTCAACACGCCATCAGTCCTCAATGACTAGGGGACCCCCCGGCATCCCCGGGATATCACCCAGGCGCCCTCGGCAAATCAAACGATCAAGCCCTCAGATCACGGGTAGCCTTCGGCCTCAACACTATATTCAGACCAAGGGTTAACCTTTTCATTCCATCATTGGGGGAACTCGGTGCACTCTTTTTCCCTCATTAGATATTTTTCCCACAAGGTTTTTTCTAATGAGGTTTTTAATGAGGCATCCCCCCAAAATGAAACGAAAAGCATAAGCCCTCGGCCCCATACTGAAAATAGGCAAGGCCCTACTCCTCTTCACCACATTACATGTGCCTCAAGGAGTGGGGGACTGGAGAACCCCTCCGGGAAAATCACAAAATGCTAAAAATTCTCACAAAGCATCAACATCCTTCAGTCCCAAAATGTGGGGGACTGATGGACTGCCCTCGGCAAAATCGCGTGCAAATGCAAATCTCTCACAGGTTTACAAACTACAACAAAGCAAACACCGACACCGACATAATTACTCCTTTCCCCTCAAGTACCTTTCGGTAAAAGGAGTGAGGGACTCCTGATGGAGTATATGGCCCAAGGACCCCCGGCCCACATACTATCACTATTGCATTTAGGCCCAACAGGCCCAAAACGGGCCAAGCCCAGCAGAATGAAGCTCTAAGCAGCCCGTGATACGCATATGGGGTGCCTTCGGCGCCATGGTCGAAGGCTATCGTTTACGGATTCGAGCCCAGAAACATCACAGGAGAACAATGCTTGAAAACCAAGCCTTCGGCAATTGGAGCCCTCGGCGCTATGAGCGCCCCGGTACGCAGAGCATTCGAACTATCATCTACAACCGAAGGCATCCTCCTCGACAGAATCTCCCATCCACATGCGCTGGATCAATGTACCAAGTACAAACGTCGCATCCAACCACTGCATTTAATGCGGCCACATGCGAGTGCCAGCGCCACCCCGGTTGAGGTGACCCCTCGACCACCGGAATGCTAACACATGTCCCTGTCTAGCATTTATTGCTGCTATAAATAGCAGCCCATTTCCCCTTTGTAACACACAACTTGAATACACATTCTATATTCGAACTCTTTATCTCTCTTACTTATTTGCTCTGACTTCTCTCTAGTTACTCCCCGCAGTAACCTCTCGGATAAGCTACCCCCCGAGTACACTATCCATCAACAACGAATCTGGTATACCGTGATAATGGCCGCTGCTCTCCCTCGAGAAGGAGAGCAGTGGCAAACCCTCTCTCTATCTGGCCTCTAACTCTCTAAGCCTCGCAAACCTTTGGGTTTCCATAAGTTAACCTCCTTTTATAGGAGAGAATGGCTAATTTATGGATTACAAAGAAGCTAACGGGCTGATACACATTTGTGGCCCATATTACACGTTTAATTAATGACTACACAATTACAAAGATATTTAACTAGATTGGACACCATTAACATATTCTCAACAATCTCCTCCTTGGTGTTCAATCGTGTTGAATCAGCATTGTAGCGTGAATATCTTTATCTTTCAGTGTAACTCTGCTTCCTTTGTCGTTGAGCTTGACTTCTTGAGAAGGCTTTCTGAAGACATCCTTGCAATCTCCCCTTTGATGTCTTCTTGGCAATTTGATCTTTGATGCCGGAGGTTGAGGAGTCTTCCTTTGGCTTGCTTGTAAACCTTGCCTTCAAGAAGTTGCTCTTGATCAACTTGAATGAAGTCCAGTGGTACATCTAGAATGATAGTTCTGATGATTTCCAGGCTCACACGGGATTCATCTTCTGTACGCGAGTATCTGACCTTTGTCTCCACTACAATGTAGTCTTTTTTACTATTTGAAATGAATGCGTTTGAGGAGACCTTGGCGGTGGCACCGCGGAAAATGATGGTTGACTTGTGAGCGTAGCTGTCCATTTGGAGCTTTTGATAGAGATAGTAAAGAAAGTGTTGGAAGAGAGAAGTGTCCGAGAATGATTTTTGAGAGTTAAACAACATGTGGAACACTCTCCCCCTCATGACGGTCCGATGAATCGGGGCGTCATGCCTTTATTCTTTTATTCTGCGGAAATAAAATAGGAAAAACAAGCAGAATCTTGAAATGCAAAAACCGGATACACTGATGTGTTCTGTTAACACAAAATCAATGTAAACATCGATGTGTGGCCTGTATAAAAATGATAGAAAAATTAAATCTCTAACAGGACTTCCAACCAGTTATTGTGAGACATCCAAAGTAGATGTCACTCTGGTTTTTATGACATGATCATAAAGATCAGCAAAGATAACGTAACCCCCCGGGGTCGAGTAGACGCCCGTTATCATCACTATAGAGATAATAAACTCTGAAGCGATGGCCTGAAGAGAGTATGTGACCTTTGTCTCCTCCCCAATGTAGTCTTTTTGACTATTCAAAGTGAATGCGTTTGAGGAGACCTTGTCGGTGGCACAACGGAAAAAGATGGTTGACTTGTGTGAGCGTAGCTGACCATTAGAGTTGTAGAGATAGAAGAGAGACGTTGAAATTTTTGTGTTGGAGAAGAAGTATCCGAGAATGATTTGGTGACATTTAATAGCATGTGGACCACTCTCCTCCTCATGACGATCCGATGAATCGGGGTGTCATGCCTTTATTTTTAATTCTGAGGAGCAAAACACAAAAACAAACAAAAAGGTAAACACCACAGACACCATGGTGTTCCGTTATCACAACATCAATGTAAACATTGATGTGTGGCCTGTATAAAATGATAGAAACATTAAAGCTCAAACAGAACCTCCAACTTGGTATTGTGAAGCATCGGAAAGATGTCACTCTGGTTGTTATTTGCATGATCATGAAGATCAGCATTGAGAAACTTGTAGCCCCCGAGGTCATGTAGACACTCATTATCATTACTATAGAGATAAACTCTAAAGCAATGACCTGAAAATGTTGGTGATTCTTATGTTGCAACAACGTGACTTCCTTCTAATCATTGGTCTACATCTGTAATAGATGAGCCCTATGGAAGTTATAGCGGGTCATGTAGACCTACAACTGACTCAAAAAGTGCGTCTGTGTCCTAGAAATTTCAAAACATTTAGGAGTGAGGTAACTAGACACGACGTGAGCAATGAAAGTTCAGTGGCATGGGGCTGAGGCCACTTTAGTCAGTATCACTTGCCTCAGAAGGAGACAGTAATGAGAGATATGGTTCCCCGTGAAATATGATTAAATACATGTCTGTTGGGAGACAAATGAGTGGTCTTGGGTAGGGTTCAACATGCACTGTGGGACAAGATGCAGTGACTTCTACTCGGGATCTGATTAAATCAGCCCTGAACCTATTTGGGAATTGTGTAGAGTATTTGAGTGGCTAGGCGTAAATGTTCAATGGATAGCAGGCAGTTGAGGTAGCAGACTTATCATTGATTATTGTTTTTTTGCTCACTTGAGCCTTTTTCTTCCTAACACTCATAATGATCACTCACTCACTCACTTACTCTCGGCTTTGTCCCTTGGGTAGGCTTAGTTGGGTTTACTAAGCCATAGGAACATGTTCTCTCATTGATTTTCTCTCTGTACTCCCCCTCAACTGGAGCACTCGGTATGCTTTGTCATTGTTAGGCACCGGGGAGGACAACATTGAACACCCCCCTAAAATGTTGCATCCGTTGAGAGATTCCTTGCTTTGTCAGTGTAAGGCGCCAGGAGGAGAAAACTGAAACTCCCCCTCAGAATGTGCAAGGTTTGATTGCTCACAGCTTGTCATACCCGCATGTATGTGGAGCAATCTGAACAGGTACCACACATGACGGTTTCCCTTAGCTCATCTTTTGGAATTTCAGCACGTTTGAGGATCACATAATGTTAATCTCTTAGTTGATTGTTGATTGTTGTAAGATAACCGTTGACGCGAGGTTGATTGAATTATCTACGATTTTCGGACCTCTATAGTGTAGTTTAGAAAATCTTTGACCTTTGGCATGACTTTGAAAGAATTTGATCATATTGCCTGAGTTTTGACCTTGACATCGGTGATTTACAAAGTTTGTCAGAAAATGAACGTTTTGACCCCCAAGGACTGCGCGTGAGGGCGCGTGAAAAAGGGTTTTGGGGTAAAACCCCAGAATTTATGTAGATCTTTTCGTTAGCTTTCCAACAAAAAACAGTTCGCTTAAATTGGATCACCGAGTCATAAGTTATGGCAAAAACAGTGCGGTGTCGCAGAAAATCTCGAAATTTTGAGTTTTTGAGGAATTTCTTCGAAGTTGAGGTTCTCGATGTTGAATATCGAGAACAGTTGGGATTAAGGAAAATTCTAAGGCAATACCTCGAAATCCTGATCTCGAGGTTTAAATCTCGAGATTACAATCTCGATGTTTAAACTTCGAGATCTTAATCTCGAGGTTTAAACTTCGAGATCTTAATCTCGAGGTTTAAACTTCGAGATCTTAATCTCGAGTTTGCCTCGAAGAATAATGGCGAAATCCACCTGCAAAACAAACCTTCCAGACTTCGAAATCTTCAGAATTTCAAAAAGTTTGGAACATCAAAAACTTTGGAGTTTCGAAAACCTCATAATATCGAAAACCTGCTGTTTGAAAAACATCAGAACATCGAAAACTTCTAAAAACTTTGATAAGTAGGGAATCATTCAGAAATCCTATAATGTAAAGCTTCGATGAACTGCGAAGAATGTCAAATCGAAAAATAATGAGTTTCAAGAAACTGCAAACTTTGAAATATTCAAAACATCCAGAAATTCCAAAAATCTCGAAATCTTTCAGAATTTCGAAATCCTAAACATCGAATTCCCAAAACTTGAAATTCCAAAACTCGAAATTTCAAAACTCGAAATTTCAAAACTCAAAATTTTAAAATGTTGAGTTTAGGAATTCGAGACCCAAAATGTCGAGTTCCTGCAAAATGAAAACTTCGAATTTTGAAAATCTGAAAACTGTTCTGAATAGCCCTGAAGGTCGAGATTCCTCTTGTATCTGTTTCAAGTCAAAATCGTTTCTGCAGCCATGTAAAAGCATAAACTCGAGATTTAATGAAGAGTTCTTCGAAATTGAAAATTTGCAGAAATCGAAAACAAATATATGCTGTAGAATCGTTTTGAAGAGGCGATTCCAACAATATAATTTTTTTACAGATTTTCGTTCACAAACAAGATTACAGGATCAAAACTCTATATTGAATAAAAAGAGAAGAAAAGCAGAGCAGTTCTTCGTTAGATAAAAAAAATCGCAGATAGATTCAACCTGTTTCACGCCTCGGTTCTGATACCAATTGATAGACCCAGTACACTAACAATCACACAATCATAGCAGATAAAGAAGAAGAAGCAGATAGAAAGATATGAGATATTCAACGAATCTGGTATACCGTGATAATGGCCGCTGCTCTCCCTCGAGAAGGAGAGCAGCGGCAAACCCTAATCTCTGTATCTCTGCGCCTCTATTCTCTAAAGCCTCAATCGTTAAGGTTTCCATAAGTTAACCTCCTTTTATAGGAGAAGTTGGCTAACTTATGGGTTACAAAGAAGCTAATGAGCTGATATACATTTGTGGCCCATATTACACGTTTAACTAATAACTACACAAATACAAAGATATTTAATTAGATTGGACATCATAAAATATTCCTAACAGACATTTTTAGTATAAACTTTTACACATAAATAATAATAAGTGTACCAGACGCACAACCTCCTCATATGCATTTATGGACTTGATGAAAATGATGAGTTTAGCTTGAATGTTATTTGATGATCATATAAAGATGATGATGTTAACATGTCTTATATATTCTATCCTTATTAGGCCCTATTGTTTTTCAAAATTATTTCTTGGAGTTTTTTTTATGGAAAGTGGTTTATATTGATATCACAACATGCAGATATGGGCTAAAAGACAAAAAGACCGCTGACAACCGCCGACCCTCGAATCAGACTCAGAGGTAATCACCACTGAAGAAACAATATAATATAACTCGTTGATCCATTAATGGGTGCAACTGAGCCAAAGACGGTTAACACAGACCTCCTGTCACCCAAATCCAAGCTCACAATCTTACAATACAAAACGATAAAAAACTGAAAATAAACATAGTACTCAACACCACAAAAAACTAACACAGCGAAAAAATATTTTTCTTGAACCCTAGCACCTCGTTTAACCCTTGGCAGTGGTTCAGGAGGAGGCTGAACCATCGCTATGATTGTTGACACGAACAAGACACGACCCCAAACCCTGGCGCAGAAGGCTCTACTCCTATCCGTCGCACAGTTGGTTTCCTGTCGAGCAACCTTCACCTGTCCCGCCTTATTGAAACACCGATGAAGCCTTGCGCCAAGGAAGCACACAAGGCCGACCGTCTCCTGCCAAGCCCCCTCCATCTCTCCCGTGCTAAATCTTCTGCCGCTTGCCCCTTCGCTATCCATTCCAAAGCACGACAAATAACCCTGGTGCCGCAATATCTCCTGCACGTTTAGATGATGGATGGTCTATGCAACTAGATTAAGTCTGTTTGACACTCTTCGCCAGCCGTAATGCATGAAGCACAGACGGAATACCCCTAGGCGAAACCGTAGACAACGTCACAACGACCGCTACCCTATTACTTGCAATTTGAGTATTAAAAAGTTTAAAAGCTAATCATCCTAAAATATGAAATCAAATTATTTCTTGGAGTTAACTACTATTTTTATTTTTGTCATCAAACTACACAGTTAAGAATTATTCTTTCATGTGGTAATGAGATTTGGTACTTGAATATGTGTATACTTTTATTTTATTTTACAATATGTTATATTGTGCAGTATATAATTTAAATGTTAAAAATAATATTGTATTATACATGTATTTGTATTTACATTTTTTTAAGTCATAATTTTTAATGAATTTTGACCATTTTCATTCACATTACTGAATAAAACATGTACAAATTAAAGGGAAAAGGGACAAAACCCCCTAAAGTTGTCACTAAAGAGCATTCAAAGATATATATGTTGTAGATAACAAAGAGGGAAAATCACCCCCTCCTCTAACGGCAGTAAATATATGTTGTAGATAACAACCACGAGAGTTTGAGATAAAGGCAAATACACCCCAAATTGTCATTAAAGCACATTGATCGGGTTAAACTTGCAAGTGTACAAGTGCCGATATAGTAATAAATTCCGGTAAAATACCGGGTCGAATCCACAAGGAAACGTTGTTTAATTTAGTCCGAGAGTAGATGACTTTAAATGAATAAACGAGTAAAGTGTAGAGATTTTGATTTATGTTTTACATTTTTGGCTTTTCACTTTTTGTTTACGAAGATAATCGTTAACTAACTTTGAGTTTAAGATGAATAATAACAACGACTAAGGCTTCGGGAATCACTTAAATACTTTAATAGGGTTGAATATTAGTTCTTTGCCAATAATTATGAATACGATGTCGCTAATATATTCTCAACTCCGGTTGAGGCAACGAGAGCGTGGTTTTCGTTACGTGTAAGTCCCGTTACGGCTTACATTCATCTACCAAAAACCCCGTTGAATATCAAGACATCACACCCGTATCATATAAGACCGGATATATTTCTATTCTCGGTACTATATATGTTTATCCTTTAATGTTCACAGTTTAGACTTCAACGTTAATTGCAAGTATAAACTAAATTTAACATACTTCTATGTTGTACACCATAGTCATAAACAATCAATATAAAAAGGATAAATCACAATTTATTGGTTTAGAACTTTTATCAAACACCTAGTGGGCATAGAAGTTCATCCCTAGCCTTAGCTAAGAAATTAGCCTCTAATGCTCATATTAATCAACAAACAATAATAAATGTAATGGAACATGAAATTACGAAGGAAATAATACCTAAACACCAATGATTTCGGAGGATGAACTTCCCTCCTCAAGAACTTGAAGAAATTACCAAGAACAAAAATATAAAAGCTAAGAATTAATCTATGGAATGGAATGTTTTTGTTTGATGAATTGAAGGCTTTAAATAGGCTAAAGAATGGCATCTTTTAGTCTATTCAAGCCCAACAAGCAGGTATGGAGGAGATATTTGATCAAATAGGAGGAAGATGAAGTTTTCCCATCAAGAAATCTCTTGCACGTAGCTGTGTTTGTAGTAGAAATCGGAACAACCGGCGCCGGTTGTAGGGTGTCCGGCGCCGGTCTTGTGAAAAAATGGACCGGTCGCTCTGCGCCGATTGGAAACAGGCCGATTTGGGGAAAAAATCCCAATGACCGGTGCCGGATGTGTGATGACCGGCGCCGGTTCCTGCGCCCAATCTTGTACTTAGTTTTTTTTCTCTTTTGATAACCAAAATTGATCCAGAATTGCCGGTTTTCGACCCCTTTTGACTTTTGACCCTATTTTTGCTGTTCCAAGCCGTATTTCATGTTTCCGCTCACTCGGGAATATTTACCTGTTTTTGCTTCATATTTTTGTACAGATAATTATAATCACTTATGTAAAACATAAGTAATTATTGTGCTTATCAAATTCTCCCACACTTGAGCGTTGCTAGTCCTCGAGCAATGTTGTCACCTTTGAATGCCTTGGTTAGTTCAACAAAAATATATGCACAAAAATAAATTTATTTTAAGAGTGGTAAAAAAAATGTAGGTAAACTCTTTTTTCGTTCTCGGTCCAAAACCCATTTTTCTACTAGACACACAAAAAATATCATTAGATTTAGAAAAAATCACTTATACTCTTGAGAATTGATAAGTGGATCGTGACTGGGATTATTTGGGAATGTAGAATGGCCTTTTGGTGTATTGACTTTTCAGTGTGGAGATGGAGCAGTTGCGATTTTTTTTTTGGAACCATTTTTGGAGATGAGAGAGGATGGTGTTCCTAGTCACAAGAGTTCTTTTGGAAGTGGATTTCAAGAGTAAAAGTTAGTCTAAAAAATGATATTTTTATGTGAATAATAAAAAAAAACTTTTCTCAACCAAATACCCATTAAAGAGAAATAACACAATTTTTACCGTCCTAAAAAAAAGATTTTTTGCACACAAAATTTGTTTAGCTACCCTTGAGATGCACCTCCCACACTTGGGATACATTGTCCCAATGTATAAGGCATAGGAACATAAAAACATCAATCCCCCAGAAAGCGTGTGTTTAGAGAAGAGTATGTCATATGAAATAACACGAATGGGAACTTAATTTTGTGGGTCGGGAGGGGGGTGTCCAAATTGACCATAGTAGTGTTGGGTGAATTACCCAAATCTTCGGTCAATGTGGTCCAAATGCTCTTCCATCCTTGTTTGACGGGTACGGAGGTCCTCTTGGTTAGCTTCGTACACGTTCATCCGCGTATGCATACGGTCCATGGAGTCAACAATATAATCAATGCCCTGTGCCATAGTCCCCCGTGGCGAGGCTGCGGGTTGTGCGACAGCTTCTCCCATCTCTTCGTCCCCATTCTCGTCCTTGCGAACCCATGCACCACCCACCTTCTTGAAGTGGAGGTACACCATAGTGCTTGGCCTCAAAATTTGGGCTTCGGTGGTGTACTCTACCTCTTCATTTCTAAGATCGACACCAAAACTCCTGAAAATCATTGTGAGTAAAAGAGGATAAATAAAGTTTTTATCACCTCTTTTAGTTTTGACGACGCCCCTCATTTTTTTCATGATGAGAGGGGCCAACGGAATGCCCTCGATTTCTCCAAGTCCGTTCATCATTTTGTGCATGAGATAGAGGTACAACCGCCGAAGCACATGCGTGTCACTAGCTCTTGGCAAGATGTTGAATCTCAAAAGGTATGCAATTAGTCTCTCTAGGGGTTCAAGAACACGGGCCCTAAGTTCTTCATCGAATCCATAGTTTTTCATGACATCAATCTCCTTGTAAGCGGGGTCGGTGAGCACCACTACAGAGTTCATTTCAATCGGACGACCGTCGTTGGGGATGCGAAGCAAGGTGCACAATCGTTGTTTGCTAATGGTGATTTTTGTGCCTTTAACATTGCTCATAATGTCCCCAAACGGGTCCATTTTCCTCTCAATATTGGCATAGAACTCCCGTACAAGCGTCGGGTAGAATGCCCCAGTCAAAGTGAGCATGACGGCCCATCCCAATTTGTAAAAAGCGTCGGAGAGTCGATAGAGAGCTTCGATATCCGGATGCACGGTCTTTTCAATCACAATTTTCCACTTCTTCCTTTGATCGTACCAAGCCTCATTCTCCGGGGAGGTGAAACGTGGTACGGATGAAGAGGAAGAAGTAGCATCATTTCGTCGTTTAGGAGCCATTTAACCTGCACAATTAGTTCAACACATACACATAACACCATTTGTTCATCAATTCAAGGTAAGATTGCAAAAATTTCTTCAATTTCCCCAAATTTCATGTTCATTCAAGAAATCTTGCAACAATCATGTTTAGAAGATTATATATCAACAACAAGTCATATCAACATATTTCTAAGCATCAATTATAAAAAAGAATTCATCAATGAACAAGAAATTCGAAATTAGGGTTCTTGAGAAAATTTGCAAGAATTTCCCCTAATTTTGAACTTTAACCTCACAAGTTTGGACAAGAATCATGTTTATATATACCAAATGAACATAAGAGATCATCATTCAACATTTATAAGCATCTAATTTGCCAAGAATTGTAAAAGAGAAGAGATTTCAAGAATTAAGGGAATTTGAGTTTAAAGTCGAAATACCTTGAATTGATGAAGTAAAGTGATGACGAAGCTTTGAGAAGTGAGTCTGGTGTTAATTCAGTGCTCCTACGGGTGATTTACAGCTTTGGTCGGCGGATTTGGGTGGTTTGGGGTGATGGCCGGTCGTTGAGCTCGTAAGATTTGGGGGTAGGGTTCGAAAATTGTGGTATTTTTGGAGACCTGGGGATGTTTTAAACGGGACGACCGGCGCCGGATGTGTGATGACCGGCGCCGGTTATGCGTGTTTGATGCGCCCCGAGCTCTCTGTTTTGGACCGGGGCCGGTTACCTCTAACCGGGGCCGGTCGATCCGTAAAAAAGTGTATATATATATATTTGTTGGGTTGCCTCCCAATTAGAGCTCAGTTTAACGTCATAGGCCGGACGCAACTTACCTTTCTATTCCTGCAACGGGCAAGCGGTGGCTGCCAAGGTGTTATGATACTCCATGTATGGCTTAAGTCGGTGGCCATTTACAAGAAATGGTGTTTGGTCACCATTTTGAATCATCATTGACCCGTATGGTCGGACCTCAGTGATAGTGAATGGTCCCGACCATCGGGTTTTTAGCTTCCCCGGAAACGGCGCCAAAAACTTGACCGGGCTAAACTTGCAAGTGTACAAGTGTCGATATAGTAATAAATTCCGATAAAATACTGGGCCGAATCCACAAGGAAACGTTGTTTAATTTAGTCTGAGAGTAGATGCCTTTAAATGAATAAACGAGTAAAGTGTAGGGATTTTGATTTATATTTTATATTTTTGGCTTTTCACTTTTTGTTTACGAAGATAATCGTTAACTAACTTTGAGTTTAAGATGAATAATAACAACGACTAAGGCTTCGGGAATCACTTAAATGCTTTAATAGGGTTGAATATTAGTTCTTTGCCAATAATTATGAATACGATGTCGCTAATATATTCTCAACCTCGGTTAAGGCAGCGAGAGCATGATTTTCGTTACGTGTAAGTCCCGTTACGGCTTACATTCATCTACCGAAAACCCCGTTAAATATCAAGACATCACACCCGTATCATATAAGACCGGATATATTTCTATTCTCGGTACTATATATGTTTATCCTTTAATGTTCATAGTTTAGACTTCAACGTTAATTGCAAGTATAAACTAAATTTAACACACTTCTATGTTGTACACCATAGTCATAAACAATCAATATATAAAAGATAAATCACAATTTATTGGTTTAGAACTTTTATCAAACACCTAGTGGGCATAGAAGTTCATCCCTAGCCTTAGCTAAGAAATTAGCCTCTAATGCTCATATTAATCAACAAACAATAATAAATGTAATGGAACATGAAACTACAAATGAAATAATATCTTAACAACAATGATTTCGGAGGATGAACTTCCCTCCTCAAGAACTTGAAGAAAATACCAAGAACAAAAATATAAAAGCTAAGAATTAATCTATGGAATGGAATGTTTTTGTTTGATGAATTGAAGGCTTTATATAGGCTAAAGAATGACATCTTTTAGTCTATTCAAGCTCAACAAGCAGGTATGGAGGAGATATTTGATCAAATATGAGGAAGTTGAAGTTTTCCCATCAAGAAATCTCTTGCACGTAGCTGTGTTTGTAGTAGAAATCGGAACAACCGGCGCCGGTTGTAGGGTGTCCGGCGCCGGTCTTGTGAAAAAATGCACCGGTCGCTCTGCGCCGGTTGGAAACAGGCCGATTTGGGGAAAAAATCCCAACGACCGGCGCCGGATGTGTGATGACCGGCGCCGGTTCCTTCGCCCAATCTTGTACTTAGCTTTTTTTTCTCTTTTGATGCCCAAAATTGATCCAGAAGTGCCGATTTTCGACCCCTTTTGACTTTTGACCGTATTTTTGCTTTTCCAAGCCGTATTTCATGTTTCAACTCACTCAGGAATATTTACCTATTTTTGCTTCATATTTTTGTACACATAATTATAATAACTTGTGTAAAACATAAGTAATTATTGTGCTTATCACACATCCAAGCCTGTAAATGTTTTTGTGAGCAAATGTCGTAAATTAACATGTGGCAAATTAACTAACTAAATGTAGAACTAGAGTTAGATGTTTTTTACTGGTTTGAAATTTTTTTATCTGGTGTAATTTGGTCTGATCAATTTTAGGCTGATCTGATATGCTTTAGAAGTTTTTACCTGAACTTATTTCAATCCCGAACCAGAACATATAAGACCTTATTAGACATAAACAGATTAGACCAGATCTCGACAATTATAAAATACATAAAGATCATAAAGACTGGACATTTATCGGTTAAGAGTAGGCAGTTCAGACCATACCATATCAGATAAACCAAACCAGAAAATTCCAGTCTAAATAAAAAATCCTACTCTAGTTTGTATTACTACATTCGTGTCATTCAAAGGTTCTCGTCCAATATTCTCCAGTCAACGTACAGTTTTCTTAATCTTTTACTTTATATATCCAACCTTTATAAAATTCGAGCTTTTCTTTTGCGACTTTAAAATTTTTAATGCATTTTCTGAATATGTAAATTTTATTTACTAAAAAAAATCTAATTACGAATAGGAATCAGTTAACTTTATGGTTAGTCAAATATCGTAAATCGTGCGGGAACCTTTATACGCGATGAAGGGAGTATTTATATATTATAATCTGTGTGAAATTAGTTTGTATTCATTATTATTAAAAATAATAAAATTCCTTCCAAATTGTTGTAAAATATATCTTCTCGACATATCATACATTTCAGTGGGTATATTATAAAGAATTAAAAGTATACAAAAAACTATTTTATCTTGTATATCATACAATAATATTTTTGCCCCTTTTATTTATAGAAGATCTATTGTACAAATCAAGAAGATATAATGTACAATAATTTGAAAGGAATTTTATTATTTTTTAATAATAAATTTTTACAAGTAATTATAAATAGGTTATAAACAGAAGATAATTCAAATATATACATATTCGGAAATTAAATATATTAAAAGTTTTATTGGGACTAGAATAAGCCCTTATATAGGAGGCTCTTTCCGGCCGTCGCCATTTGGGGCAGTTCCCGGTGGAATTAAGCATTCAAACTAAACTTAATGAATAATATGCTCAAACAATTTCATCAAAAAATTCCACCGAGAACTGCCCAAATGGCGGCGGCCGGAAAAAGCCTCATATATAAGGGCTTATTTGACCTTTTTATATAAGTTGGAGGGCCGATTTGACCCTTTTTCCATATATAAATTATACGTAGTATAAAATAATATTTCAGACAAGACTAGATTAAGATTTTTTTATTTGGACTAAAATTTTCTGATTTGGTCTAGTCTTATCCTATAGATGTCCGGTCACTATGCATTTTATTATATCGTCGATGTTTGATCAAGTCCGATATGTTCAGGTTTGGAACTGAAATAAATTCAAGTAAAAACTTCTAAAACATATGAGATCAGATTAAAACCGATCATATCAAATTACACCAGACCAAAAAAATTCAATCCAAAAAAACATCTTGACTCTATAGTTCGACATTTAGTTTGTTAATTTGTCACATGTTTATTAAGACATTTGCTCACAAAAAAATCATAGGCTTGGATGTGCTTTAGTTACAAAAATTCATAGGTTTATAAGCTTGGTTGCCCTTTAGGCCTCGATTGGTTTGAGGATTTTGGGAGGAAGGGAAGGATAATAGAGGATCAATGATTGTTTGGTTGGAAGGATTTTGGGAGAAAGGAAAGGAATCTGGAGGACTTTAAAAAACCCCACTATCCCCCATTTTGAGTCCTCTGAATTGGGGTATTGCAGGGCAAATTATATTATACACTTTTATTATATATTATAGAATAAATCAACTTGACAGAAATGAGTCCAATGTTTTCTTATTTTTTTTGTTTTTAAATGATGCGGCAAACTGATTTTCTCATCCATGTTTTTCTTGATTCTTCTTCTGCCGTCATCCTCATTCCCTCACTCCCCGTTGCTTTTATTTATTTCAGCCATCATTCTTTTTCATTTTTAGCCTCCATCCCAAGTCATCCTACTTCATTTTATATTTGTTTTGTCTTTTTTATTTTATTTTTTCGTTATTTTTTTTCTCTTCTTTCTTTTTTCTTTTCGTTTCTTTTATTTTACTTTTTTGTTACTTTTACTTTAGTTAGTTTACTTTTTTGTCTTTTTTCTTTTTTTCTTTATTTTAAACTCAAATAATTATAGCGTCTAAGAAGAATAAATATATACAAATGAACATTTCAATTTTTGAAAACTCATTTTGTAAGTTATGTATGTCCATTTAGTACCTTTGTTATGCTCATTTTAAAATGTTTATCCATGCATATTTCAAAAATCTCATATTACATTAGATTCGCATAGAATTTGATTATAGACACGAGACCACAAATCACGATACTCAATTTCATGATTCTAGTACCCAATAACGGAGGTTCGATGCTCACTGCAAATATTTTGATGTTCAACAAACAAAACATACCATTTTCATACCAATGATCATCTTGTAAGTTACGAATGCTCATTTGTATAGAGGTCTGATGCTCATTAAAAATTCATTAATGTTCATTGATCTCAATAGAGAAGGTTTGATCGTCAACAGAATAGGTTTGGTGCTCATTAAAAGTTCATTATTACTCATTCTCCAGAAGTCGTGATTTTCATCTCAATAGTGGAGGTTTGATGCTCAATTAAAATGTCATGATGTTCACCTAACAAACCTAACAATTTTCATATTAATGTGCACTTTGTAAGTTATGTATGCTCATTTGGTACTCATTGTTATGCTCATTTTTTACATTGTCATATCAATGTATATTTCAAAAGTATCATCTTACATTAGACTCACATATTGAAATTAATAAGAGTGAATTATAGATATAATTTAATAAGTTTTTATAAAAGAAAAAATAAGAAAAAGAAAAAGAATTAGAAGATATGAAGCAAAGATCGTGATACTCATTATTAGCCTCCTAATACTCAATAAAATAGGTCAGATGCTCACTAAAAGTACATTATTGTTCATTTAGCGTTAGCCATGATTTTTTGCTTAATTTACAAAAATGCCACCGAAAAAAATTAGACTGTATCAATTAAATGGACCGCCATTCTTAATTAATTGGGCCTTCATCAAATTCATTAAACTTTATTAAAATTGGGCTGAAGCTTCGATTAAATTACAAATAGACCCGGATGTACGGTTCTCACGCATACACCAGGGTGTAGGATATACGAACCGGTATTTCAGGGGTTAATAAAGGCACGCTGTGATTTTTAAATGTAAATGGACAAAAATAACCCTGTATTTGTAACTCTAATTCCTTCGACCTTCCTTTGCGTCATTCAGGAGTAGCCGCAAGCCTGCAATCCTCTCTCAAACATGGATCAAATTAATCAGCTCGCAGCATAATCGACAATCGTTGAGCAGAAAGGAGGTGATTTCGCTCATCTGCGAGTTCGTTGCTTTATCTGTTTAGGTTTCAGGTTCATTGCATATCAATGTTTGTGTGATTCTGGGATTTTGATTTCCTAGTTAAAAAGCTCTTAGTTGAGATACCTAGATTGCTTGCCTCCTTGAGTGATTTTGATATGATTTTTATGAGGTTCTCTTCATATATTTACCCTATTCATATTTCCGAGCTGGAAGCATTGATTATTTTTAGTTTACTTGGAGTTTTTTCCGATCTTCTTGATGATTTCAGAAATTATGTACTGTTCTTTCGCAAATTTTCCGCCTGCTCTATCGGGTTTTGTTGAGTTTGAGTGCTGATTTGTGCCATTTCTGAGCTTTGTCAATAAATTTTGATTTTTTAATCTCACTTTTCATATGATTTATATTCAGATATGAGTATGCATATTGGTATTATGTAAGAATTACAGTTAGTTCCATTATATTTGAAATCAAACATCAAACATTTCAGTGTAAACATATTACACTTCGTATGATTCTGAGAAAGCTTGGTTTTGGTTAAGGATGGTGGGATTTGATGTCTCCTTAGATAGTTAAATCTTCTGCTAATTATTAATATAGCTCCAAATAAGTTAATTCCTACATTAGCTATGACACCCAGGTTTGATGTCTAATAATTTTAAAATCTTAGAAATGAGAATGAAACCATCGAGTTATTTATGTTCTCTCCAAGAAAGAAATCCGAGATTTTTTCTCTCAACCTCTGTCATATGTTGGGCAGTTCTCTTTATAGTTGAAGATATGTGTTCTGACTTAACACATTTTTTCAAAATGCTATCACCCTTCAAAAATATATCTCAAATACAACATTGATATTCTAAAACTAAAGAAGCCAAGAAAGTGGTTATTTTGAAAAATATTTTAACTGACTATTTTTGATATTACTGTGTATATTTATGGTATAGATGGATCACAAAAAACCCGTAGGATGGTGTAACATGGTGCAAAACATGGTAGCTCACATTCTTTGCCTTGTTGTTCAATGGCACTTCATTCAAATGTGTTATGCTAAATGGTGATTCTCTATGGAAAAGATAGAGCTACTGGAGATCAAATCAATAACTGCTTCGGAGCTTCGAAAGCGTCCTAGTTCAATTGGTACAGATGACTACAATGACTCTACCACCGATTCACATGTGCATGTTGATGATGATGTTGAGATAATGTCTAATTCAAATAGTAAATCCACCAAAAAATCCAAGAAATCAATTGCAAAAGAGAAAGACATTCTTGGTGAAGGAATTAAGGAAGCAATTGAGAAGGTGGCTGATGCGATCAAAACTTCTGGTGAGCTTCTAAGCAAGAAAGCTCCAATATCTCCAAGCCAGACGTAGCTTGTACTTTTTTAATGGACCATTTTTTATAGTTTATCAAGATTTTCAATTGTTTATGATAAAAAAAAGATTTTGAATTGTGTTTGTTGTCGTAGATAGTTTTTCAATTGTTATAACTCATGTTTAAAACTATTTAGTTATTTTTAATATTTATGTAAAGGCCATTTAGTATTAAAATACAATACTATTAAAATTTATATTTTTAAAGTAATCAATCTCTTATATAACGACTAATTATATGATTAGAATTGAAATTATTTCACAATTTAAATAATATTGCTTCTTCTACATATATAATCGAATGTTTGAAATTAAATAATGTTGAAATTATTCAACAATTGGTTTGTGTCAATTAGATCTAACATATACGTATATAGTAAAGTAATACTAGATTTTTTATAATGCTGAAAAAAGTACTTCATAATTAGTCAAAGGATTGCTAATGATAAGCTACTTATCGAACAAGGGTAAATTAGGAAATTTATTTTATTAAACCTTCCTCCATTTTCCTCCAACCAAACACAAATGCTTGTTAAAATCCTTCCTTCTCCTTCCTTCCCCTTCCCTCCTTTACTCTCCCCTTCCTTTCCCTCCTTTGAACCAAACAGGGGCTTAGTGACAACTTTCGGAGGATTTTGCTCCCTTTTCTCCGTATTAAATCTCGTTTAATTCTAGTATGATTCTCCCCCGAGCAGCCAACTAGCCAAGCCCAAAATTAAAATTGGCCCAAAATCCATCTCCAAACTCCAAAGCAAGAACGCAGGCCCTCAATGTATAGTAGAATTGCTAAGGGGCAAATCGGCAATCGGACGGTAAGCGATTCCATTTCTCCATCTTCTCGAACTGACGGTGCCGGTATACGGTAACACGTATCACGCTGTGACTGGTCGCTTGTCGGCCATCGGACGGTCAGCGCACGGCGGCTGAGAACTTTTAGCCTCTAGCCGAGTAGCCGAGTGGGCCATTTCTGTCTTCGCCTGTAAGTTTGTTAATGGTTATTTTTTAGTTGTATCACAATTTATAAGCTCTTCGCCATTGAGCTCTTCGCCATAAATTACAGTTTTATTTCCAGAATTCCAGATTCATAATTTTCGTCATTGAGAGTAAATTACAGCCTTATTAGGTTTGTTAATTGTTTCCACTTTCCAAAATTCCAGGTTAATGGTTTAACTGTTTAAATACTATTTCTATAAATTAGTATTTTTGAGGAAGGGCTTTAAGTCTGTAACTCCTTTAAGACTTTAATTACTGTTTTTTAGAAGTCCTTTAATTAATCGTTTTTATTCTTTATACTACCACTCTTTCAGATGTCAGGCTTTGAGGTTTAGACCTTCATATAATTTATGGCTTTATAGGCTTTGAGGTTTAGACCTTCATATAATTTAATTTATGGCTTTATATTCATGTTTACGTCTGATTTGATTCATTTGACTATTTCAGTCAGGCACTGGCAAGTTTTAACATTTATTATAAATATGATTTGTCATTTGTAAGTTCTAATTTGTCATTTGTGAACACCATTTATTGTAGTTTGAATTTGATTGTGATTTGTTATTATTAATCTAATTATTTAGTTAGTTAGTATTTGTGTAGTAAGTTAGTAACTAGTAATCCCACTGTGAACATCTTTGATTTTTCGTTGCAACTTGCAATAGATGTTTTTGTATATCTCAAAATAAATTTTGTTAAATAGACATTATTATATTACATTTTGACATTTTTCTGTTGCAATATACGCTGCTTAATTAAATTTTAGTCCCACCGAATGCCTAAGCTAGATTCGCCCCTGACAGTATGAAAACCACCTGAAAGCGTGTGGAATATTCTTTTTTTCTTTTTGCACTGTACCTTCATATCTTGCTTGAATTGAATAGTTCGTGCAACTTCGTTGATGTTTAGTATGGTAGTGAACATCGCTATGCTAAACTGATTTTGCTTTATACTGTTAAAAGTTGACTATCAGATGGCACTAAGAGGTGCTTGGCAACTTCAGAAGCTGGTAGTAAGCTATTCTGATTGGAGAGGCAGTAGCAGGGGCTTAAGGTTGGTTTAAGTTAAAAATGTGCATTGTTTAGGGTGCTACTCTTCTTTTTTTTTTGCATTGAAGTACTATTTAAACTCTATTTTATTGTGCACTGAACTTTACCTGTCACTTTTGATCCCAATTGAGAAGTTTAATTGCAAGTATTCCAATGTATCAGGGCATTTATGGAGTCTCATTTGCCAGCGTTCAGGGATATCAATCCTCATTTGGAAGTGGTGACTGAGATGAATCGTGGTCAACATCCATACTTGAAGGGATTATACAGTAAGAATTGCCATCCCTAAACCCACCCCTTCATGGCTATCACGTTTCATCTTTTATGTTGGTTTCAAATTGGTATATCAGAAGCAAGACTTAACAAAATGTTATGCCGGTTGAGACATAACTTTAGGGCAATAAGAAATTATTAATACATAACAACAACCTAACAATATCAACATTCAAGCCTTAATCTCAAAAGAGTTGGGGTTGGCTAACATGAATTGACATAGAATCGGAGTTAAAAATAATAAATAGAGAAAAAGGAAGACAAACAAAATCAGATCAATCCTCCTCATGTATAATACTCCCCCCCCCCCCCCCCCCCCCCCCGGTAGTTGTTATGGCATTGCCTATTCATCCTGGCAGTGGAGGAGTGACGCCATGCTCAACCGACTCACCTGAAGCTGCCAAGTTGTAACGCGGCGCTGATTAGGTTTTCACCAACCCGACCTGGCATATTAGGTTTTAGAAGATAAGTAGTATGTAGTATTAAATATCAAGCCATCGGACAGAAACCTAGGCCCTTCAACCCGTCGGCCAGGTTGACATCGTAGGTCACAACTGATCCGCCTCCATCTTCTCTCACCCGTTCCAATTTTTAAGGTCCCCTCTGTTTTTGCTTTATTCCAGTTTTATTTGGCTGGATTTTATCTTTTAATCATTAGCCTATGTAATACATGTTTCTTATGGTATACTTTTTTATGCTGGAATCGATCTAACATATCTTTCAATCCTTTTGATTAAACACTTGGTACACTTGCATTATTTTAGAGACTATTACCTCTTTAGAAACTTATATTGAACATTTGTTCTAGATAAATAATTATAATCAGATATATGTTCGTCTAGTTTCTCCTTTTACTTTGTTTCTTATTTTTATTCTTTTTATTTTATGTAATGTCTAATATATAATTTCATTATATATGTAATATGTAAATATATTACGGAGTATAATCATACTTGTCACGGCGGTAAGTCGATTCGCGGCGCCAACCGACTGCCATATCGCCTAGGCCACAAAGCGCTCGCCTAGGCGACAATTAGGTGACTAGTCACCTATATGTGTATATTATATTATATATTACTCCCTCCGTCCCTTAAAACTTTTCCATCTTTCCTTTTTTGGGACGTCTCAAAAAACTTTGCCACTTTCCCTTTTAATCTATTATTTTGTGGTTTCTGTTATTTCTCTCTCCTCTGCACAGGCTTCAACCACATAGTTTTTACTTTATTAGTCTCCGTGCCGGTCAACTTTGGCAAAGTTTTAAGGGACGGAGGTAGTATATATTTACATATATAATTATATATTTAATTATATATTATGTATAACATATTACTAACTAAAATGTATATAACTTAGTATTGATAAACAAGGTTTATTAATAGGAATTAAGATTAAAAATGTATATCTCAAATAAGCAACGTAAAGATCAAACTAGTAAGTTCTCAAAAATCATCAAGGACTAAATCATCTCTACGACCTTCATTGCACTGATCATCATCATCATGAGTAGGAGTAGGTGGTGTTTGGCCATAGTCAACTTCAACATCTTCATCATCATTTGGAAAACTTTCTTCTTCATTGTTCATGTCTTCATCAATTAACCTTAATGAAGAATTCGAACCACGACGTCGATAATAAACCGGTTCTCCACGAGAGCTACTAGTTCTAGGAAGATTACGACCCTCAAGTGCACCCACGACTTCATCAATGTGACTCCATAGAAGATTATCACCAGGATGAACAACTTCATTGTTGACCATTCATTGTCCCATTGGAAATCTTCAAATATTAAAAGGTTGAAGTTTGTTCCTTCTTCACGCCGCTTCTAAAATCTGGTTGCTATCTTCCGATTACACTGAATAAAAACCAAGTCATTCAACCTCTTATGCTCCAACCTGCTTCTTCTTTTTGTATGAATTTAAAATAAAGATAAAAAATGTATTTGATAAGTGTTTTGATTTAATTAGTTAAAATCTTGTGTAATTTGAAAATTGTAGTTAGTATTCAAAATTGTAAGTCTATTACTTACAAACTCAAAAGTACTCCAATCACGCTCACAGCCAGAAGAGGTACAACAGAGACCAACTATGCATTTTGCGAACGATTGCAGCTCAACAGAGAGTCCACCAAAAGCATCCCACCAATCAACTATAAATTAATCACAAATAAAAGATCAGTTAATTTTTAATATATTTAAATTAATTTAAAATATAATAAAAAGTATCACTTACGAGGACTCTTAGATTTTTGTTGCTTAATCGCAAGATGCTTTGCAAAACTTCCTCTCAATTTCTCATAATTTGTCGCTTGATCACTTATCTTGGCCTGCAATGTTTCATCAGTGACCATCCTTTCAAGCACATCGTTAAACATTGATCGGTTCTTTGATGCTGATGTGGGATCAGTCTGTTTGAGATCAAAATATTTAGACGGATTTTAAAACAAAGCTGCCCCGTATAATTTGACCTCCATCTGGACTTCCCATCTTGTCTCAATAATCCCAACTAGGCTTCTCAAAAGTCTAGGCTTATTTTTAAACGACTCGCTGATTTTTTTTCTTGGCACAATCCATGGCTAGTGAAAGCTCTGGCAAAGCTGGTTTCTCATCAGCATCAACTATCCTCAAGACAATTAAAAGCGGTTGTGAAACACGTATGCAATCTTCCACTGCACTCCAGAATCTGACAGACAACACAATCTCACTCACCTTCATTCCTGCTTCTATGGCAGCCAACTTAGATCTACCCCAAACCAGACCGCTAAATTGATTTCGCAATGCTTCTCTGTGTTTATATAGAGATTGCAAAGTGAGAAACGTTGTTGCAAATCGAGTAACTCCAGGTCTCACAAGATTCTTCCCACCCGTCTTTTGTTTCATTGAATGGAGGATTCTCGTATGCCGATAAATGAAAGTAGTCATACGTCTTGCTTTTCAATGTGGGGTTTGAAATCGGCTAATTTACCGATATCCTCCAACATCAGATCCAATCAATGTGCAGCGCATGGAGTCTAATAAAGCGTGGATATCTTGTGCTCTAGAATCTTTCATGCAACCTTATAGTTAGAGCCGTTGTCTTTCACCACTTGCACTATCTTGTCTTTTCCATCTTCAATTTTTTTCTCAAGCAAACTTGCTAGCAATGTTACATCTTGAGATTCGCCTGATTCATCAACCGATTATAGGAAAAAGTACCTTCTGGACTATTGACAAAGGAAATTAATCAAATGTCGATTCCTTCGGTCAGACCATCCATCAGACATGAGTGTGCACCCATATTCCTTCCAAGCAAGTTCATGTTTTTCTCTGAGCTTATCTGTATTTTTCTTTGCTTTTTCAAGAAGTGGTACACGCAATTCATGATAGCTAGGAGGTTTAAGTCCTGGTCCAAACTGCCCAATTGACTCCACCATGATCTCATAACTCTTGGAGTTTGCTGCATTAAAAGGATTGCCGTTTTCATAAAAAAATCAGCAATGTGCATGAAGACCCTCTCTTTCTCCTTCTTGCTTTTTGTGCATTGTTCTAGTGTAGTTTGGGTGGGGCCTTTCGTATGTCTATCATCAACAAACTCCTCGGGAGTTTTGCGAATGATGGAGGCAATTGACTTGTTTTGTTTGGGCATTTTTGGTGGAACTTTAAAGAATTGTGAAGCAGCATTTTTTCTCTTGGTTGCTGTCCCCAGAACTCGGTTGAGAAGTCGAAGTATCTATTTGAGTCAAAGGTATTTCAGCAGCATCCTCATCGCCGTCATCTTCAATATGGATCGGTTTACTCCTGGACTTCTTCATTAAATATTCTCGCATCTCCCTCATAAGTTCTGTTGTCGTATAAGGACATTTAGCAACATCTCCATATCTGCCAGCTAAATGCTGTTTTAATATCTTTATACCAGAACACATTTGCTTATTACAATACTGACATTGGACTATGTCTTTGTTGTTCAAGTCTGGCCAAAATCCATGAAGCCATCCTAGGTCATTAGATTTTGCTCTTCTAGCAGGATCTATAGATGGATCATACACGGTTTCACCTTCATGGTCCGCCATAACTATTATGTATATAAAATAGTTTAATACTTCCTCTGTCTCTTTTTAGTTGCAACAGTCGACATTTCACGTTTGCCAATGCACAACTTTGACCGTCATTATATTTAATTCTGTATTAGTAAAAATAAAATAACAATCAGATTATAAAACTTAGTAATGAGACGAATTTAACAACATTTTTCAAAAAAAATAATTCACATACATTAATAAATAAAATGTAGTCAAAGTAAAGTACATGAATAGTGTATATATTGCAATGTTGCAATTAATGAGATAGAGAGGATAATACTATGTAATAATGAAAAATTAACATCCAACCAACTGATAAAAAAGTAAACAAAACAGAAAGTTGAACTATGTAAAGTATGTATATCACATATTTGTATACATAATTATATATATAATAACATTTACTAATAGTTTAATAGTTTATGATTTTATAACATATAATAATTAATGGTTTAATAGTTCTTTATTAAACTAATATCAGGCTGCCAGACAACCAGGATATCACCAGTTCAGCACTTGAACATATATTTGTATACTATACAAAAAATCAAAGTATGCAAAACAGCTAAATACGTTATGCTTTTTTAAAAACAAAAATAGGATAAGTTATGTTTCCATCATTTGCAATGGAGCCAAAGATTCATTATTTTTTGGCTTGAGATTATGATGGAATAAAGCAAAATGGCTCACTAAACTGTTTGTGCTTCTTTGTAATGAAGCAGCAGTCAGTCCATGCAATTTTGGACGCGATTTTCACTATGGGTCATCCGGAAACAGTCTCTCTGTGCTTTAGTATAGGGGTAAGACTGCGTACATCCGACCCCCCCTTACCCCACCGTAGGTGGGAGCCTTTGCGGCACTGGGGTAAATGAAAATGATGATGAAATGATGAATGATATGTACTTAATTACTTATGTATATCATAGAACTATTTTCTTGCTTTTTTGTGAAGTATATGATTGAAGGTTATTTTAAAATAGTATATCATACAACAGTGTTTTATATCATAGGATAAAAAACTAATCAAACAAAACTAATCAATACAACATTATTTAATAAAATAAAATATCATAGGATAACAAACTAATCAAACAAAACTAATCAAAAATATCATAGAACTCTTATTTTGAAATAAAAGTATCACATGTTAAAAGTTAAAACTTAAAAAAAAGGTCAAAAGTCAAAACAACAAATTTACAAACACACAACTTAAAATTTAAAATAATAAAAAACTTAAGATAGATCTGGGACCTGAGAATAAGAAAGTTTGAAAGTCGTTGAGGAAGGGCGACACTAAAACACGCAATCTGCAAGACTGCGACTTTGTCTTCTTCGTTGGTCTGCCTCATGCGATTCTGCGATGCTACTTGGGCAATTAGGCATCCGTACGGTAGAGTAGAATACCATGGGCTTTGCTTTTAATTAAATTAGCTTCCTAAAAATGAATTAAATTAGCTTCCTAAAACTAATTAAGGCCTAAATCTATTTTTCTTTTTATCTGGGTCGGGAGTTCTGGCCCAGTTAACTGTAAACAAGTTTAATAAGCATATTAACTATTTTTACTGTAAACAAGTTTATGTTTCAGCATGTGTAAGCATGTAAGAAGTACAAAATGTTTATGTAGAGTACATAATAAGAGTCTACTGTGTTCATGTTTTACATGTGTACATGCTGAAAGATGCTTAAAAATGTGTACTTCACTACTTCTTAAATGTGAAAAAGAGATAGAGAAACATGTTTTACATACTTCTTAAACACATGTTTACAGAACATGTGAGAAGAAAAAAAAACATATTGGTAGTATGTAAAGAAGAAGGAGCCGTTGAAAAAAGAAAAAATAAATAAAATGAAAGATGAAGGAGAAGAAAACTTACTTTGATCGGTGAGTGCTGGGCTGCTGCAAGCTGCGGTTGATGTGGCTGGAAGCTGCGGTTGATGTGGAGGGAAAGGAGGATGTAGCAAGCAGGTACAATAGAGCAGAGCAGGAGCGGAGCAGGAGGATGTTTACGCTATGTGTTTACTGTAGGTTATTAAGTTGTTTTGACCTTATTTAGTTGGGCTTTGTTAAAAACGTGGACTTCTTAATGGTCTTGTTTGACCCCACAAGTGAAAACAACTCCGTAAAACCAGAAATAAAATATCCCCTGTCAGGCACCTTATGCGATCGCTTAATATCGCTTCTGCGCTTCTTGCGCCTTACCCGCGCCTTACAAGGGATGCTGCGACTTGCCATGTTTAGGGCGCTGGTTATCCCTAGCGCTGCGCCTGGTGCGCTTAAGCGCTTAGACGCACGACTTTGACAACCTTGCATAAGCCCAACTCCCTAATAGCAGTAACCTTTATCTTTTATAGTTTATTAGTTTTATTTAAGAGTAATATTTACATCAAGTAATCAAGTTGTCTAGCAGGGAGGTCTTTGATGCATCCTCAAGTAATTTTTTCACACTATGGCATCATTTATCCAAGACTTATCCATTTGAATACTAATACCTAGTTTATAGTACAAACAAAAACTCAAAATAGTATACATAAACTACAAAACATGAAAATTAGCTTATAAATATTGTAATTTGGAGTTCTACGTTTCAGTTTAATGTTATAGAAATTAAATATATATAAAATCCTCAAAAACTGAAGCACACATTTGAATAAACAAAGTAAATCAGTTTTTCCCTCTCCCAAGTCATACCAATATCTATAAATAAACAAAGCAAATCAGTTTGGGATATGTAAAAAAATTATACATTAATCATATTTCCTTATTGAATTAGAGTTGCAATTTGATATAAATGAACTCAAAAATATATTCTAATAGGGTAATAGTGTAATGTTAAAACAACTTGAAACTAAAAACTATAATATTTTGATTACATTTTGTCCATACAACTCACTGATGTTAGGCTTCTCAAGTCTTTGAGGAGTTTTGTCAAACACATTGTATGCAAACAAGAATATTGAGTTACTTCATATATTTTTTTCACAAACTACTTAATATATATCGATCATGAGTTTCATCACACACATTCATAGGTAGAAATACACTCATAAGATGTTTACTAACTAACCAAAACCAGTTTCACATACATCCAAAATGCTAATTAACATAGTGAAATCGCAACATCCATTACCCATTTAAAATATAAAATCAGTATATGAACCCGAGAGAGAAGATCGAGGGAGTAAGGCGGCCGGGCGTAGTGCAGCAACGGAGTACGACGATGGAGTGTTGCGACAGACTCGATCTATCTAACCGTTGAAGAGTGCCATGGACTAAATCGATCGACGATGGAGTATGTGCTCTAGCTCTGGAAGAAGAATCAGCCCGTTGAGAAGGATATTAGCGACGAGTAAGGCAGCTATCGGAAGAAATTAGCTATGGAAATCGATCGGAAGAGCTAGCTAGGGTTAGTTTGTGCGGAAGAATGAACGATGGAATTTTTTGTGGGATAGGATGGGTTACCTAAGCGTTAAATTAGCTAAGTTAAAAAAAATTAAAGCACTCACCTAGCTAGCTACCCGGCCCATTAAGTGTCAGTATTAGGTAGTGATGCTTTTTTGTTAGAAATTAGTGACACTTCTATGTCATTGGTAGTATTCTGTCAGAAAAGTGTCACTACGAAAGTGTCACTGTAAGCCAGTTTTTTACTAGTGGTCATATTTTTTATTCTCAAAATAGGACTAATTACTGCCATGTTTGAAGTCTGGTACTGTCAAAATACGACTGTAATTAGTCCTATTTTGAGAATAAAAATGTGGCAGTCCTATTTTGGAATTTTCAAACTGTTTGTCCTATTTCTGGTACTATTCTCAAGAATTTTTTGTTTCTCCTGGTAACGTGTTTGATCGAAGGGAAGCAAAATTGCTTTATCAATCAAAGATTCAAAAATTGCTGAGAACAAAATTGCTTTATCAATCTCAAGGCATTGGAGGATGATTCAAAAATCAAGAATATGAATTGGTGTGGATATGCATTGGAAACATTAATCGAAGCAAAAGATTATTCGAGCAAAAGCAAAGCAAGACGGTTCTTGGGGCCTTTTGTTTCTGATTGTAAGTTACCAATCATATAATATCATTACTCAATTGTATTGCCTTATTAATCAAATAATTATATTAAATATACATTTCTATAAATAATTATATCAAATATTTTTTTTTATAATTAATACAAAAAACCAAAGAGGAATGCCATCTATTATTGGATGGACAACACAAAAGCTCAACAAAAGAGAGAAGGAAGAAATTGAAAGAGGATGTTTTGGATTTGAATATGTAGATGAACCTAATAAAGAGGAACTAAAAGTTCCAAATTTGATCACAAATGAACAAGGAGTTGGAAGGAAAATTGAGGGACACATCAATCATCAGTCAAAGAAGGTAAGAAGAGCAGTATGTAATTTTAAGAGAGAAATTTTGGTAAATGTATAAATGACAATTAGGATTTCTAGATATGAGTATTTAATACAAAATATCGAGTACTAGTAGGCACTTAAATAAAAAGAGTTTTTTTCCAGAATAATGTTAAATAAAAAAATATTTACGAAATTAGAGTCACGTTAAAACTATTTATCAAAATACTGTTGGGATAAACTAGGGTGGGAGAAAGCCGCCAAATCATTTGGTGACTCTCTCAACAATACGGATGAAGTGCGTACAAGCCGCTGGGAGACTAACATGTATGGGAAAAAGAGGTGGGGCCAATGTAGAAGAAATCCTCTTTTTTCTTTAAATGGCTATAACTTTAATGTTTTTGCTCCAATGTTTTTAAAACATATACCAAATTTTATAACTTTTTGTGATCTTTCATATGACACCAATATATAATTTATAAAGTTAAAAAAAATATGAAGACCATATGGATTGAAAAAACTAATTGCAATAATCCATCATCAATAAACTTAATTCTCAATCAGTTTAAACCAAAATTATGTATGCACCCTGTCAATTCAATTTTTCAATATATTTATTCAATATAGTTTCTAGTTAAATTTTTCAATATATTTACCCAATTTTTAGTGGTAATATTTACCAGTTTAGTAGGTTTGTTTCATTTAAGTTGATTTGTTTGATTTTTATGTCAATTTTAACATACTTTGGTCGATTTCAGTTGAATAAATTTACTCACTTTTAAATTCAAAGGCATAAACTGAACTACCTAGAGTGTTGTAAGTTTTTGATCATTTTTATTCGGTTCGACTTCCGATAGAATGATGTTTAGTATGGACAAATTTATTAATTACCCGATCAAATTTGTGATTAAATAAAATTATAGTATTGAAAGCGGATATAGTGAAAATTTATGAAGTTATATCTTTAATTTTCTCTAAATGTAGATTAAAAGTTATTTAACTATCATTAAATGATAAGGAGGGGGTGAGATCATGTTTTTAGGGCAGGAGTGTGAGTGATGATACATCAAACCTCAAGGGGGTCTACGATAATTTCCCATAAAATAATGATGAGTTTTTAATTTTAACCCTCGGAACTATATTGAATAAATATATTGAAAAATTGAATTGACAGGGTGCATACATAATTTTGGTTTAAACTGATTGAGAATTAAGTTTGTTGATGATGGATTATTGCAATTAGTTTTTTCACCCCATATGGTCTTCATCTTTTTTTTTTAACTTTATATATTACATATTGGTGTCATATGAAAGATCATAAAAAAGATAAAATTTGGTATGTGTTTTAAAAAAATTGGAGCAAAAACATGAAAGTTATAGCCATTTAAAGAAAAAAGAGGATTTCTTCTACATTGGCCCCACCTCTTCTTTCCATACATATACATGTTAGTCTCCCAGCGGCTTGTACGCACTTCATCTGTATTCTTTTGAGAGTCGCCAAATGGTTTGGCGGTTTTCTCCAACCCTAGTTTATCCCATCAGTATTTTGGTAAATAGTTTTAAACCGACCCTAATTTCGTAAATATTTTTTTATTTAGCATTATTCTGGAAAAAACTCAAATAAAAACAAAGATAAAAATGTTATAAAGCCATGGATAAAACTTTTAGTGACTGAATAAACAAATGTAATAAACGTACATGTTTAGTTCATTTTGTAATAAGAGTATAAAATATCTGACATGGAATTATTATAGTCAAAACTTAAAAATAAAATAAAGAATGATCAATTACTGTTCTAACATCACTCATTAAATGACTACATGACATTATGAAGGAATTTGATGCAGCCGCTAAGAATTTGGCAGAAAACATGCCATTTTTGATGAGAAGTTCCAAGAGGCTGCAAAATTGTTGCCAAATGACGAGACGATGAAAGTTTTAATGGGAAAAGTCCACGGGAAGAAAAAGAAAATGAAACTGAAGTATCATTGACTCCGGATGATGAATTCTGGACAGAAGATGTGCTCAAAGCAGTTGAAGCAATTGAAATCACTCAGAAGAAAAGAGTTAAGCTGCCAACTTTTACACGGTATGAAAAGCCAAGCTTTAAGTTGCTTTCACAGGAGTCAAATGAAATGGAGAATATGGATGAGGATTATGTTGAGCATATTAATGAAGTTTGTGAGGATCTAGGCAATGATATTGAGCATGCAGAGGATGGTGGCGGTGAGAAAATGAACGAAGATAATGAGAATGAAGAGGATGTTAATGAGGATGAAGAGGATGATGGAAAGGAAAAAGGTGAAGAAGAGAGATAAAGAAGGTCTCAAAAGGGTAAACAAGTTGCACAAGAGCAAGTTGACTCGTAAGAGAAGAAAGTGGATAGAAAAGAAAGACAAACAGTCCCAACAGTTGCTTTGAAGTCCCAATATATGAACCGAGTCATAGATGCAAAGACAATGCTTGACAGTGAAGAAAGATTAATTGCAGATTTTGTGTTCAACGATCATTGTGATAAGAAGTAAGTACACACCAACTTTTACTTAATCATTTCGTTTAATAAGAATGCACATTTAAGTGAATAAATCGTCGAAATAGTGTCATGTTATTCAAGAATAACAACTTAACTCTTTCCAAAGCTCAGATGGAAACATTGATGAGCAACTCAAAAGTTGATGCATAAGTGATAGATATATGAACAATGATGTTTAACCACAATGAAAAGTTCTAAAGCCATGAAGCTAAAAGCAGACTGCTTTTCTCAACAAAACCATGTGTAAGAAGTACATACATATTTAATTACTATTAAACAAATCAAACTATATGCTAAAATATTTAATTGCAACAAGTGCTAGATCAGTATCATGTGAGCGCTCCACAAACAAGGAACAAACCTTGGGAAATTCCATACCGATAGCCCTCAAGCTTCTCCTGTGTGGCGGCCACCTCAACTTCCAACGACATGATCCGAGATTTATCATGACCAGAAGCAAGCCGACCCAATCCAAGTACTCCGCATAGAAAGGGTGCAGAGGGAATCTGAAACCATGCTTAACAGCGTCGTAGTAAACAACGAAGAACCCTGAGGGACAAGAAGAGGGCAACTCACCTGCGTCCGGCCTCATCATAACAACACTGGGCGCACCCCTGGTTCGACGATTCATCAATGTTGCGGACACGGTAAAACTGTCCACGGTGAAAAACTCAACCAACTCAATGTTGCCCTTGGCATTCTTCTTGACGGGCGCCCTGCGGCCCGGCCGTGCGTTCAAGGGCACAACCTCAAATGCGGAGGTCGTATCGGCGAGGTCATCGTTGAGGCCAGCCCCCCTCATCGCGGCGGCATCATCGTACCCAAAGGCAGATCATTGCTAGCCCTATCTCCGGTGTTAACAGAGGCGCTGTGAGAAGACATTCTCAAAATATGCAGAAAAACACACGCACATGCAGACAGTAAAAATCCGGAGTCAAGGACCAATAATCCGACCTCCAAACAAAAATTAAACAATCGAGTTGGCATCGGTATGCGATTTCGAGTCCGGAGGTACCAACCTCATCAGGAACGGAGGATTGTACACCCCCATTGCCAACAAAGCCAGTTTGACGGAAAAACCCTCATTCCGGGTTTTCCGACCAAACTGCGACAAACGAACAGTAAACAAGCGGAGCCGGAGACTCACCTGGTTAAGAGAGTCAACAGAGAAAACTTAAACTGCGGAAGTACTAGCCAGAAAGGAAAAGCTCTGGATTGCTTGAGAATTCTGAAAGCTCGAACACAAAGAAAGCGCAAAGGAGAAAGACGAAGTCTTTTCGCCTTTTATACCTCCCTTCAAAAATGAACGGGAAGCTTACACGTGGCGCAATACTCTCCGGCCGCCCAAAAACTCAAAGGTTTTTTCCAAAAGGCGTGCAGAAAGCGCAATGATGGCGTCGTACTGTCACTTCAAACGCCATCCCTCGCATTAAATGCTGAGATGCGGCTATTAATTACAAATGTTGCAAAAGGAATGTCTAAAGATTCCTCTTTGTACACATCAGTGTTACTACACGCCACAAATTCTCCTAAGTCCACCAAGCGCTAAATGCAACTGCCTCGTCCCCTCAAGCTCATACTCTTCCGCACTTAGAAAATATTCTAAGTCCACAAGAGTGGGGGACTGGTAAGTGGGGGACCCGGGAACAGAATAAAAAAACAAGACCACAACAAACAAGCTCAGAACAACGTAGCCACCTCGGGCTCAACACAAAACAGGTATACCTTCGAAAAACAAAGCCACACACATACATTAAAATTCTTTACATTCAAAATTTTATCAACTCACGGCCGGGGCCGTGGATGTAGCAACTAACCCATGAAGCAGGTTTGGAACGCGGAATGCGCGGAGCTCAAGCTCGGGCTTCTCTACAGCGGGGCGTCACTTTCCTCTCCGGACTTCATGGCGAAGCGGAGTATACTCTTTTTCCTCCGTTAGGATTTTTTCCCACAGGGTTTTTCCTCAGCGGAGTTTTTAATGAGGTACCCCTTTGTCGTGACCATGGAAGAGTAGCACCCCTGCCGGGCGAACAAGCCCAAGAAAGTGAAGATTTACTCTCTCTCACCTCAAGTTTCACTTTCGCGTCGGAGAGTGGGGGACTCATGATGGAGTATATTCCCGTATACCTCAGGGGTACCACGACCGCCGGTAGAGAGCCTTGCGAGTTCATCAGAGGCAAGAAAATACTAAGTCCACACCTGGATCCGACCCCGACCACCCAGGTCGGGAAACATCAAGCTCAGGAATCAAGTAAACTCAGCAAATAACGGAGTCAACTGACCCTGACCCTGACCCCGAGGTCGGGAAAACATCGAGCTCAGGAATCAACCAAACTCGACGGTTATGAGCCCGACCTCGAGACATTCGAGGTCGGCACCAGGTCTGACCTCGGAAGTCTTACTCCAGGTCAACGTCAATCGAAGCACCAGGCAGTCAAACCACCTCCAAAGCAAGAACAGAAGACAGCAGGACGAGTTCTCTCAATATAGGCCCGAGCTCCCAGATATCGACCTCAATAACCTTAGAGGTCGGAAGAAAAGCACCTTGTACTTAGGCGAAATCCGCAAGGACTTGATTCATGGGGAAACATCGCCACGTCACTCTCCGCACTGATGGAATATACCGGATTACCTGCACACGGCTACACGAAATCCTTGGCAGGAATTCTGTTAGAGGAATAATCAATCAGCCAGCTATCGAAAGCTCTCTCTCCAATCAGCTTTACACGTGGCTGCTCCCGGGTCATTTAGTCTGACAGTTTGTTAGAATAGCTTTACATGTGCCCCTCTCCCGTTAGAACTAGCATCTTTTGCTTGGCCATCAAGTATTTCCCTTTTCTCCTTAGTATAAATACCACCTTCCGGCTTGTGGAAGGAGGGTTGAATACTTAATCTTCTGCACTCTTGAGATTGATACTCTGAGATTTTACTGAATTGAATACCTGACTCTCCCGTCCAGTTCACTCTCTCCTTCCTACTTCCATTCTCGGTGGATTCCGGTCACCCCTCCAGTTCACTCTCTCCTTCCTACTTCCATTCTCGGTGGATTCCGGTCACCCCTGGTCCGACGATCCATCAACGGTTGTTATGAATGCTTGCGTCGGTTTGCTAACAAATATTAGAAGGTAGTTCGGCTTTGAGAGAAGGAAGTTACTGGAAGTTACTTTTTGTTTTTGAATTGTTTCGTTGCAGCTCCCCAAAATTACCCGGTAAAACATTGGCCTTTTCTTATGGACCGGATGTACATACATTTGGGTGTATAATATAGGGACTGGTAGAAAGGGCAATGAATTGGAGATGACGACTTTTGACAAAAGACGGAAGCCTAATCAAAGGGGTTATAACGCACCTCAAAGTTGGTAAGAATCACAAAATTACCGGGTGTACACGTACACACGGATGTACGGTATAAATTGTCGGTTTATAGCTGGTTGATGCATGTATATGTACAGTAATTCATAATCTATTAATTTAAATAACACAAGAGTTATTATTTTTGTAAAACATAGAAACTTCCTAATTTGTCCTTTCAAAAAAAACTTCCTAATTTGTAACGTACTCTTCAAAAAGCAACTTTTCTCAATATCTAACTAAAAAATGGTGCTGAGTTAAAATCTCTTTCTAAATCGTGACTATTTGATCTTAGATTGGGTTTGAGAACGAGTGATTGCTCTTCTCTGAACCTTAATTGTCCAATTCGATTATCGAATAGGGTTCTATGATTGGTCCGTGACCCTTGAATCCCAAAGACGATCTTGGGAGGATCTCACGGTTTCTACATGGTGTGGGCGCAGTCCGGATCGATTCAGCCATTCAGGTAATTGAAAAATATAAGAAACTCCCGATTTCATTTAAAGGGTGGGTTCGGTTCGAGTATACCAAATCTTGAAATAGTTATCGAACCTTACCCGCCCCATTTGAGTAAATTTATCATGAGGATGGTGCGCCCGCTTGTAAAACAACGTAGCATCCCTGTTTTTTTTTTTGTTTTTTTGTTTTTGTTGTTAAAAAATGATGATAATTTTTTTATTTTTGATCCGATTTTTATAAAATTTATATCAACATTTTTTATTTTTCATGATCTTTCAAATGAGACCAATATTGCTTATGTAATGTTAAGAAATTATCGAACTATTATATTAATGAGTATTGGATTATAAGGAAAATCGAATCTGTTTGGGAGATGATAGGTTTGTGAAATAGAAGATTGAATCTATTTGGGAGTGGCTCAGTGGCCTCAGTTACATTTGATAATACATTGAGTTACATCTTTTTATGAACGAGTTACATCTTTTTATAAGCAAGTTACATCTTTTTATAAGCAAGTTACATCTTTTTATAAGCAAGTTACATCTTTTTAAAAGCGAGTTACACATACATAAACACGAGTTGCATTTGACATGCCTGAACGCGACTTACATATATTTACACGTAAAGTTACATATTTTTACACGTAAAGTTACATTATACACGCGAGTTACATATTTATACACACGAGTTGTATTTGACCTGTCTGAACGCGAGTTACATATTTTTTTAAGAATATGCGCAGTTATCTTCAAGAATTCATTTGTATGCTTTCCCGATTGAAGTTTTAGTTCAAATTTGATATGAGTAAACTAGACTTAATGAGTAAGATTCTCAAAATATTTCATCAAAAAATTCCACCGGGAACCGCCCCAAATGGCGTCGGCCGGACATAGCATCCTAAATATGGCCTTATTTAACATTTTTTTCAAGTTTGAGGCTCTATCTGACCTTTATCCCGATAATAAAACAAATATCTCACACTTCATTAAGTAAGAATCTTTGTTTACAAATTACAATAAAATATTTAAAAAAAGTCTGATGCATTTGAAATAGAGAATTAAGAAGAATAATTTAAGAGCTTAAATGGACTTAGAAACTCTTTTTAACACACTAACCAATTTCTTTAATTGAAAGTCTTTGTCTAGACACAAGAACATGAAGATCTTCCATGTGTTGTTAGTACATTATATTAAAATAAAATTTTAAAACGGTTCGGTCTAGGTACCCATTGTTTCAAATTTCAAGACTCGTTCGATTCCAATGTTTTTTAAGGACCCGCCTCGCCCCAGACCGTTTGGGTTTTCTAAACTTAGGATCCGACCCTAACCCGTCCCAAACCTGTATTACCTGGCTCGACCCGCGGTTCCTGTACCCATTTGCGCACCCTAATTTCTACAGGGTGGAGATGATGGGGTTGATTATCCTTCATTTTCTTTTGCATCAATTCACTCAAAGGGTTGAAGTGAGATATTGCATCAAGTTGTTTGCAAGGGCCAACTTGATACTCTTCCCAAGAGATCTCAGATGGGCCGGGGAAACCTTGGGGCTTGGGAGATCTAGCCGCTAACTCCAACTACTGTCCACGTACGATCCATACTAGATCTAGCCAACTTACATATCCTAGCTATTTTTCTCTCTCTACGTTCTTGACCGCCCATATTTGTCTATGATCGGTCGGATCACACGACACATTAAAAATATGATATCCACATTGGATCTCAGATTCTCAGCTGAATAGCTTCATCTATCCCCGTGGGGAAGAGTTTGGTTTTAAACCCGCCCTCTACCCATTTGAACATTTTTGATTAATATTATACTTCTTCCGTTCTTTTTTAATTGCAACAGTACGCTTTTCACGTTTGTTCGTTTGCCAACACACAAGTTTGACCATTAATATCTTTCATACCTTATAAGTAAAAAAATTAAAAAATTCAGATTTTGAAAATTTAGAATGAGAAGAATTTAACAATATTTTTAAAAATTTAATTTATAATATATTAATAAATAAAATACAATCAAAGTAAAATATGTGAATGGGACAAAAAGTCCAATATTATGATTAAAAGAAAACAGTAGTATATTTAACTGTATATTAATGTCGACATTGCATGTATTCAAGAAAATTGTCGCTCAGACGGGTTTCCCATCAATCAAACTTTGTAATTTTTTTTTATGTCAAATAATTTAGTGTGTTGTCCATCGTTAATAAGTTTGCAATATACGTATTGATTTAATTTGTACGTAGTTTTGTACTTACAAGTCACTTCCAATAAATTAGTCAAGGGAAAATTATGGTAATTAAGGGATCAAATTTATAAACAGACACAACAGGTTCAACATGTTTTATACGGAGTAATATTTAATCGACGGCAACCTTAGCACTATCGACGTAATTAACCACTTATTTTAGAATAAAATTTATCCATCCTCTTAATATTAAAAAATAGAGGATGAACTGAACAATTATTTTATTCATAAGCATGAAAAATTACAAAGGTTATAACTATGTTTTAGTCATAGAAATGTACGTAATAGGATATACATGCAGTTTCACTCAGCCATTCACGTATTAACTAATTTACTTTCCTAAAAGCATCTTATCAACTTTTTAACAAATTAATACAGTGTCATGATATAACTTTTGTGATACAATGAATAATAATAATAATTTTTTGTTTGATAGTATTAATCAAATAAGAGTAGATATTCTTGTAAATAGAAATGTTAATTATTCATAAGCGCTTAATGCACACTTTACATGAACACACTATATCAATAAAGTCTTAGAGACTGAAGAAAACAATACAAAGTAATGTATTCAGTCATTTGATGATCAAACATGTGAGTTTATCCATATTTTATACTGCGCATTAAACAAATGCACTAAACTTGCATGACTCATTTGCTAGTTCTCTTTCTTAGGAATTGGGTCTTTCATTCCCGTATGCATCTTATTTATAACGGTTATGATATTTCAGAGTAAAATACAATGTAATGTGTTAAATGTTGTGGTTGATGATCACAATTAGAGAAAAGGGTCAAATAGGCCCTCAAACTAATTTAAAAAATGCAAATCACCCCTTAAGTAGAAGGCGTTGTCCGGCCGTCGCCATTTGGGGCGGTTCCAGATGGAATTTTTTGATAAATTTTTTTGAGCATCTTCTTCATTAAGTCTAGTTTACTCATACCAAATTTTAGCTAAACTTTCAATCAGGAAGACAATCAAATGAATTTTGAAATAATTGCGCAGTTTCCTTCCCGATTGAAAGTTTAGCAGAGCACGTTACCATGATTAACGATCGTTGCACGTTGGCCTGATAAACGACCCTACCATTTATAACGTCTATGCCCCGCGCTCCATATCGAGAATACTTGTACACAACATATGAGTATTGGTGCCACATACATTATGTATTACTAAATGAAATCACAAAATGCAACAATTAACAAACATCAAAAACACCTACGAAATTTGAGCATTTAATTTATGAATATAAGTAGGGATTTTTACCAAAATAAGACAAAATAAGACCAAAAGTGCAAAACTAGGAGTCCCACTTTACCATCCGTCCGCATAGGAGTAAAAAGAAACTGAATTTCCAATTATAACCTCCAGCCATGTATGGGAAAAGGAAACTGCTGTTTCGGTTTTCCATTTGGAAACAGACACGGAAGCCAAGCGCGCTGATATTTGATTTCCAAAGCTCAGAGTTAATAAAATAAGATATGAATACGTAGCCAAATCTCGAGCCTCGCACACAAGTTGTCCGAACGACGAAGTGGAAGAAAGAGAACGTCGAGCTCTAGTTGAAGTTGAAGGAAGAGCTTTGGTTGAAGTTGAATGAAGATGGAAGACTCTGATTTCCAAAGTGAAACTCAAGATTCTGATTTCGAATCAGACATGCGAAGTTTACTACACATCAGAATTAATTCGAAAACGGTATGTATAAGAAAAAAACTGCGGCATTCATATATTCCTCTACTTCTAAATTCATATATAATCGATGATTGTTATTTTGTTTAATCAGATTGACATATGACATGCACTTGGAATATGTATGCATAATCATAGAAATTTCAGATCAAAATGTATGAAATTCATATAATGCGACTTCATTGAATTTTATACAAAAATTCGAATGCCAAATATCAGTATAGGTTTTGTTAGGTTAGTGATGATATGATAGTGTCCAAGTGATATGTATTTGATATGATGTCACCATAAAACGACATTTCATTGAACTTTATGTAGTCATATGAATGACATATATCAATATATCGTATGAATTAGTAAATGTTGATATTAGAATGTGAAAGAGACATGTACATGGCAAATTCATGTGAATCTAATTTGATTTGGTGTATAAATGTAGGCAACACAATTGAAGTGGTAGAAAAATGCCACTCATTAATTAGATGAACGTATATGTCATATATCAGTGTGTTTTGCTTACAGTTTTTTTTTTGTTAGAGCTAAATGTGATAGTTGTTGTGTGTATTGAGTGCTGATATTAGAATGTGAAAGAGACATGTACATGGCAAATTCATGGGAATTTAATTATATTTGGTGTGTAAAATGTACACAACAAAATTGGAGTGATATAGCAGAATGACACTTAAATGGATTAGAAGAACGTATATGAATATCATATGTCAATGTATTATGCATATAGTTTTTTGGAGCTAAATGTGATAGTTGTTGTGTGTATTGAATGCTGATACTAGAATGCGAAAGAGACATGTACATGGCAAATTCATATGAATTTAATTTGATTTGGTGTGTAAAATGTACACAACACATTTGAAGTGATAGCAGAATGACACTTAAATGGATTATATCAAGGTATATAAATGTCATGTGTCAATGTATAAGGCATATAGTTTTTGTTTGGTTGGAGAAAAATAGTGAAGTATGAAATGAAATAGTTATTTTTTGTAGACAATGCAGATTATAAAAATATCAAAGTTCCATGTGAATGAGATATTCATATATGATATCAACATAAAATTCCATTTGGTTTGATTATATGAATTCTTAGGATTACAATATATGACTACAGAAGAATATATAAATAATTGCACAAGAATGAGAACATATGAATTTCATATTAGAAAGCCTTTTGGATGGTATGTTTTTTGTAATTTTTCAAAAAGTAACAAATTGACACATTAATGTCATTCTGTAGTACTTTTTGACAAGTTTTTCACAATTATATACTAATGAGAAATTAACAGACAATGACAAGGTACTTCAAGAGGAACATGTTGTATAAGCTTGATGACATGCGTGTCAATTCCTTCTGCAATCTTCACAAAATTATGGAAAGGATAAGGCAAATTTTAACGAATGATGAATTGGATGACTTTAGAACAACTGCCTTTGGATGGTTGGTTGACTTTGAGAATATGAGTTATGTTAGTGGACAATTATAGCTTGCCTTTGTAGCTAACTATGTCAGGTATGTAAATGGTTTTGTTAACAAGAAGGCAATGAGGTTTCATATACAGAAAAGTGTAGTAAGTTTCACAAAAAAAGATCTTGCAATAGTCACTGGTTTGAAATTGAGCAGGGTGAAGCCTGTTATGTCAGAAGAGCCAACAGGAGATATATGGACAAGATATCTTGGAGGAAAGAGAACAGTGACAAGAAATGATATTCTACTGGTGCTAAACAAATACAAAAGCACTAATCAAGGAGCAAGGATGTATGATGGTGTCAAGCTAGCACTTCTGTATGTGCTTTCACATGGATTCTTAGGAAATCAAATAGCTAGGCCAATGGAAGCATATTACTTGAATCTGGTTGACAGTTTAGAGGACTTTAAAGCTTACCCATGGGGAGATGTGATTTGGGATGAGTTGCGTAGTTATATGAAACAAAGCTGTGAGGCATTGGAAAACTGCACAGGCACAAGAGTTACATTCCCCGGGTGCATGATTGCACTACAAGTGTGGGAATTTGAAACATTTCTAAGTTTGTTAAAGGCGGGTTTATGCAAAGTGATAGAAGGAAGAGAAGATATCATGTCAAGGACACTAAAGTGGAAATTCCATAAGAAACCTTCATTGGAAGTTTTTTGTGACCTAATATTCTATAATGACAAGGTAAACAAAATTATGATATGTAATTACTAAATTTAATATGAAAATACACGTCTTACTAACATGTTTGTTTGTCAGTTTGAATGGGCAGAAATTGTTCCAAAGGAGCAAGAGCTTGCACTGATCCAAGAAGCCAACACAGGAGATGTAGACAATTTACAAAATGGGAGCATATGTGCTGGTAGAGTGGAGACTGAGGAACTGCACAAAGTAAAGTTTGAAATCGTGTTCCAAAGCTACAAAAGCCAGTAAAAAAGAGGGGGGAAACAGCCAAAAGCAGGAAAAAACAGTGGGAAATGGGAAAAAAAATAAAAAAGTTGTTGAGCAAGGAACTTCTAAAGTCAGAAAGAAATTTGAAAAAGATAAAGATTCTGAGAAAGATAGTGATTATAAGGAAGAGGAAGGCGAAACTGAAAATGAGGATGACAGTGATGATGAAATAGTAGGTAATAAAATGAAGAGAACACTAAGGAAGCAAGATCAAGAACTATCAAACTAATCAAGGATGTGAAAGACATCAAGAGAGTTCAGAACAAGCAAGGGGTGGTTCTAGGTAGAATTCTTCGCATTCTGAAAAATCTGTCACTTTATGAAATGAGTAAGCAAGAAGGGCGAGGAATGGCAATAGAAGTTGAAAATGTGGACAAAGATGACAATATACAAGAGAGAAATCAGAGAGATAAGGAGAAGCAGGATGAAAATAGTAAAGATGAAAAGACAAAGACTGAAAACAAGAATGCAAGCGAGGAGATGAATGCAGGGGATGATACTGAGGAGATAGAGAGTGAAATGCCAAATTTTAACATATTTGGATTTGAATCTCAAACAGAAGCTCAGGAAGCAAAAACAGAAAACCAGGAGGGAGAAAAGGATTTAGAAGAGAAGACAGAAGAAGAGAATAGAGGAGATAATTAAAATAAGCCCATTACTGAGGTAGAAGAGCAGACATAAGAAGAGAATAGAGAAGAATAGGAAAAAAAGGACACCACTGAGATAGAAGAGCAGAGAAGAGTAGTGAACGATGAGAAGCAAATGCCAAATGATGCTATAAGCACTGAAATGTGGGGAATGGGGTCTCAAGAAAATTCACAATTTGTGAGAGAGTTGTGCAACAGTGTGGACAGAAATGAAAAAGAGGCATTTCGGGAAAGCATCAACAAATAAAGTCACGAAAAACATTCATACTGTACAAAATACTATTTCTTAATTTAAATATGAAAATTTATTGCCATAGATGTATAATAACCTCTCCAAATTTCATAGGTGAGGGAGAAGAGAGTTGCTAAATCACCAGCACGGTACGGTACACACCTGCAGGACAAAGCAGGGAAGCTAAGAGGAGAAAGAAAGAAAAGGCAAGGAGAAGAACGGAGGAGGAATTTTTACCACCAACAAAAAAGTATATGGCCCATTCTCTGAAGATCCAACTGACACACCACCTGCAAATGAAGTGCAAAGAGTTGGTAACTTTTTAAGCATTGGACTTCTGAAACAGAGAAAGAAGGGTAATGAAGAAAGAAGATACAAGAAGGATGAGGACAGGATGCACGGCATTCCGATGTTGTTGGATACAATAAAAATTGAATCCAAAACATGGATATACAACCTCTATGTCAGCGAGCGGTGGCTACATGACACAGTATGACTGCATATGCATTTAATTTGTAGTAGAAACTAGAATGCCAAATATGTAGCTAAGAGAATGACAAATATATAGCCAATAGAATGACAAATATATAAATACTAAAATGCCAAAATTTATAGTTGGTAGAAACATATATGACTTATACCAAGATCAGGTCAATTTAATGATACAATGACAGAAAGTTAAAATAATAGGATTCTTTGAAAAATAAGTTCATCTTGGTTCCAGTTGAGTTTACTATGTGTATATATGTATATAAATATGAAAAACATTCTTATTGATGGATATTGTATTATATTATATGGCATATCGAAGTAGGGATGTACTACTTGACTGTAAAAAGACTTGAATACAACCTGAAACAACAGTATGCCACAAACAGAGGTTTTTTTATACAAATACTAAGGCTTGAGCATGAAAAAATTCTCAATGGACAAGGAAATGTTAAGCAAGCTGCTGATGATGATGAGATTATGCATAGCATGTTAGGAAGGCATCAAAGTTTTCAGTGCACTGGTGCAATTACCAATTTGTATACTTACCTATGAACACTGGTCAGCATTGGGTATTATTCGTGTTGGACATCAAAATGAGAAAGGTTAAAGTTTACAACTCCAATTCACGAAGGGGGAAATTCACTGAAAGATATCCGCCCATTCATGCCGAGCATCAAAATTCTGCTTCCTAAAATCATGGATTTCTTCAAAGTGTATGAAAATGCAGGGGAGGAGCCAATGGGAGACAGACCATTAGAAATAGAAGCTGAAGAAAGCTGCCCACAACAGAACAATGCGTAAGAAAATAAATTTATAGTTACAAAAATCATAAAGAAGTGAAATGAAAAATAATCTGTGATTAACTATAATTTTCTATTTGCTTACAGGGGGACTGTGGAATGTTTGTACTCAAGGTTGCTGAATTCTTAATCATAGAAATGGAGCTGGATGGGATAGATGTTGAGGAAATGCCAATGTTTAGGCAAAAAAATGGCAACGGAGCTAGTTATGTACAGTGAAAAGAGATTGGGTGATGCTAAAGGAGAGCAGCTGCCAAAGTTTATCAGGGAATAACGATATGATGACAAGATGTGTTTTTACATATGTATGCAGACATTTGTGATTCAGGATACTACTGGTCTCTATGTTGTATTGTTTGTTTGCGTGAAGTTAGTTTGATACAATATGTAATATGGGTAAACTTGGGTTGATGTGACTGCTTTTTTTGTTGGATAATATTGATGAAATGTGGTTGTGTTTTCAATCTGAATTGAATGAGAAAGTTTGTTTGCTTAAATATATGTGGTCTGAACAATCACAGAAAGTGGCATTACACACACACACACACACATATATTAGTTATTTGGAAATCAAATGTACTACCCTCGTTCTTAAATAAATACAACACTTTGACTTTTACACTATTCACATGTTCTACTTTGACTACGTTTTATTTATTAATGTAATAATATTATTTTATGAAAAAAATATTGTTAAACTTGTCTCATTGTAAATTTTCATAATCTAATTTTTTTAATTTTTTTACTAATAGAAAATCATTTATATTAATGGTCAAAGTTGTGTCTCGGCAAGTGTGAAATGTTGACCATTGCATTTATTTAAGAACGGAGGAAGTATATTTTTTTGGAAAACATTAGTGTGATTATTGATAAAAATACGACATATTATAGTGAAACTGAAATGGTGGAGAATAAAAATATATATTAATTGGGAATCATATTATTTAAAAATATGACATTACATAGAATGAACTGACATTATATGTATCAGTTGTTTAGCAAAAAAATGTCTAAATCTGTTGGAAATCATATTTTGTGTTGGATAATTTGATAAAATATGCTTGTGTTTTCAATTTGAATAAGATGAGAAAGTTTCTTTGCTTAAATATACGTGGTTTGAACCATCACAGAACATGGCATTACACACAATAAAATGCCATATATATACTAGCTATTTGGGAAAAAAATGTATAGTTCTATGGTGAAAATGTATATTTTTTAGAAAAGAACACATTAGTGGAATTATTGATAAGAAACTGGAATTGTAAATATTATCATTATATGACTGTGAAATGATAGAGAATAAAACCATATATTAATTGGGAATCAGATTATATAAAAAAAATGACATTACATACAATGACCCGACATTACATGTATTAGTTGTTTGGGAAACAAGTGTGTAATTCTATTATACTTGAACCGAACAATACAATAATAAAATTGAAAGAACAAAGATGTATAAAAAAGTAATAACATCATTTTAATGCAAAGCAAAAGCAAGTGTTCAATGATAAGCATTGTATACTAAAAGTTATTATTAACTCTAAGAAAACAAAAGCATGTATCTTGTCCAAAGCTTGGAAAAACAAATGTAAAACTATTAATTCTTATCAATTGGAATAGCATTAGAACAGCTCTTCTTATTATGGCCAACAGAATTGCAACGTGAACACTTCCGATGCTTTGAACCCCGATATTCTCCTATTGATGGAATTCTGGATTTTTTTGGACGCCCGGGTGGCCGCTTCAAACAACTAGGAGGCTTGCAACGAACACTTGAAATATTAGAAGGAATAACCCAATCTGCAAAATCACCAATAGGATGCATTATACCGCTCCATGTTGCCAACAAATTCGCTTGTGTGTAATAAGGGGATATATAAGTGTAACATGATAAACCACGACATGAACCAATTGCAGCAACAACATGCACGCAAACAAAATGATCCAACTGAAACTGGCCACAAGGGCAAATTCTGGTGTTGAGATTCACAACAAAGCATCTACACTTCCTATCAATAACTTCAAACTCGTACTCACAAGATGGCTTGACCTAAAACAAAGAGGAAAGACAATAAGTGAAAAAAATACAATAAATGAAGCTTGCTATTTCATAAGAACAAACAGAAGAGTCAATAGGATATGTAGCAAGAAAAAAGGAATGGCAATCTGTATACGTAAATGGAAATCTAAAACTGAAATGCCAAAAAAAGCAGTGCATGCCAGAAACTAATATAGTATACTATCTTAAAATAAAAAAGCATAATAGATAAAATGATATTAAATACCTTCATACACCTTGACTCTAACTGTAATGCAACAAGAAGTTTTTCATATTTATCAGACAATATGGTATGTGTAGATTCTGCTTTTTCTCTTCGTTCAATAAACCATTGTTGCATTCTTTCATGCAAGAAATCAACAAGTTTGGACACACAATATTCTCTTGCGCAAACGTTAAGACTGTTTAATGATTTTGCACGATTGGAGTTCATGACATTAAATCTCCTTGCACCAGTCAAACACTTTGCCCATTTCTCACCACCAAATTTATCAAGCCATGCACGTATTCTAACATCTTAAGTATCTAGCAATGATAAATACTGTTCATACTCCTTCATAGTTGATGCCATATACGCAGCTCTAAATTTCCAACCCAAACCATTTGAGGCACCTCTAAATTTTGAAGTCATGTTGCGACGTAGGTGCTCAACACAAAACCCATGAACAGCATGTGGAAAGACTTTACGAGCAGCACTAAGAATACCTTTATGCCTATCAGATACGATATACATATCATGACGGTATTGAATACACGCACAGACCTTAGATAAGAACCAGTGCCATGATGCTTTACTTTCTGAGTCACAAATAGCAAATGCAATAGGAACGATTTGATTGTTTGCATCTTGAGCACAAGCTGTCAACAATGCTCCTTTATAATAAGCTTTCATGAATGACCCATCTATAATAAGAACGGGTCTGCAATACTGCCACACATTTATCCAACAAGCCAAGGAAATGAAGAAATATTGAAAAGCATCATCATCACCTATAGTAAGAGTAATCTTAGAACCTGGATTAGTCTTATCAAGCATGTATCCAATTGAAGACAAAAGTTGGTAGGAATCAGAATCAGAACCAAATTGCATTTCCATTGCTTGTTTGCGAGCTTTCCATGACTTCTTATATGACATGGAAATTCCATATTCCATGCTCATATCAGTACTGATTTGTTTGGGTGTGTATGGGATTGTAGAAGCGTCCAAAAACTTATGAGCAACTAATTTTGCAATGACACAAGATGTTGCTTGTCTATGCTTTCCTTGTCTGAAATCAATAGAACAAACATGTACATGATTAAACCTGCAAAGGAAGAAAGGAGAAAAGCATTAATGAAACAAAAAAATAATATGGCATTCTGACAATGTAAAATACAAATAAAATGACATCTTAATGACAATACAGACATGTTAATTCCGCAAATAAATATGGAAAATAAAGTAAAATGACATGTTATTTATGGAAGTAGTAATAATGAAGTACTAAAGATCAACATAATAAACGTAATAATGCAAAAGAAAGGAGACCAAATAAAGAAGGTAACTGATAAGTGAAATAAAAGAGAGAAAAACAGTAAGGAATATAATAAATCACCTGCGGATCTGAAACATTTCAACGCCATGTAATTTGACAGCACGAACAACCCATTTACATCTAACGTCCACATAAATTACATGTAAACAGATTTTCCTTGAGGTTAGGGTTCTGTATTGAAAACCATTAGTAATGGCATACATCTTCAATTGGTATGACATGTCACTCTTATTGTTGTATATAGCATGAAGTACAATAGAAGTTGGATGATTATGAGTGATAATTTCTGAATTGTGGAAGTTATACTGAGGTTGAGGTGATACTGGAAGAGAGTCATCTGAGAAGGAATCACTGTCTTCTAAAACTAAGGTGCTTGCAGTACTCATGGGTGCTATTATATCACTGTCTGATGTGCCAGAAATATGATGTGATGTGTACGAAACAGGATGTTCACGATCACCGAAATTTAAGTCACCATTGTTAAGAGTTTGAATGCCATGAGAGTTATCAATAGAAGAACAATTACCAGAAAATGGTGACTGATGACATGCGTTAGGTGATGGAAAAGGGAAGAACTCTACACATAAAGGATATTTCTGAAAATCAGGTTGTAAAGACTTCAGGTAAAGGTAAAATCTGAAAGTGGAATCATCATTAACAATAACAGGAGGTGGACAACTTTCAACCAAGTAGGAGAGTCTGAAATGATGGTCCGGTTTATACTGAACAATGATGGGAGTAAACATTTCAATAAACGATGAATATGTTGCATGATAACAAACAGGAATAGCACAAATTTCTGTATGAGTGAACATAAAGGCAGAATCCCAACTACCATTCAACTTGAGCATAAGAAGTATCTGTGCATCCATTGAATTGAAAATGTATGTACAAAAAATAGAAAAAATATCAGTTTGATAGACATGGTAGTAATATGAATGTCAGAAAACTTCAAAACGAATAAGGACAAATGTGACAGAAAAACAAAAGAAAGGAAAAACCACATGAATTCCAAAACGTTAGAAATCAATAATGGATGTAATTGAAAAGGAAAACATCATTTTGATTGACAATTGTGTATGAAGATGACAGTAACAACAAAATATAATACAATATCTTGATCTTTCTGTCATTGTATCATTAAATTGACATCATCTTAGTATAAGTCATCTATGTTTCCGCTAAAATCAGGACAACAAAATAGAATACGCAATGCTTAGAAGATAAATATGAATCACAGTACAAAAAATAAAGTAAAAGCTAATTATAGCGAACAACAACACAAGAAGAATTAGTACGTACAAAGTTCAACAGATACAATGTTCAACAGAGAATTAGTACGTACAAAGTTCAACAGATAGGTAAAAGAGAATAGTGTATCAAATTCAATGAAAAATCAAACAAAAATGCAAATTAACAATTCAAAAACAATAAGCAGAATGTAGTCTATGAAAGAACAAATTTCGACATGTGAAGATGAACGTAAAACAATAAACACTCCGATTTAAGAAATTAATACCTGCAAAACAGTTGAAGACCTTTACGAAGAAGAGCAAGATGAACTTTCTCTTGTGTGGCTTTAATTCAGAAAACACCGAAAGCTTGCGGAAAACTTAGAAGAAATCAGCTACCGAAGAAATTCACGAAGAAGATTAAGATTAATTTTCATAGCATGTGGTTTCGATTCACGAAACAATTACGAATGGCGGAAAGCTTCGAAGACAAAGCGGAATACATAGACGATTATAACGAACAAAATGGCTACGAGTTGACGGCGGAAGTGGGAGGATACTAAATATTAATTAGGGGTAATAAAGACAATTGACATGCATACGGGAATATGAATAGGAGAAAATAACTCTTATATAGGGAATATTTTATTAGTACTCCTATTCTTGCTTTTAGGTAGTTTCCAACTCCTATTTGGGGTAAATTTCTCATATAAGTATTAGGGACTAATTAACTAGGCAGACAAGCAACCAATGCCACAGCGAGTGTTTGGAAAGACAAGAAACAACCCACTGCAAATAATCCCAACCATCAAAGGGAAACCCTGCATCACTTCATCCATCTGTTTCCCATGTCCGGGGAACAAACAGTCCGTCACACGGTGATCGGAAAACGCGATCGCCATGAAAACCATCACTGACATCACAGCGTGCACAAAGTCCGTGAACCGAACCTTGTACCGCTCGTCCTTCGGGACTTCCACTCCGGGGTCGCTCTTGAACACAGCCAACCCCCGGGGCGTCACAAAGCCGTAGTACACTTTCCAGCCGTCCGGCCCCCGAAAGCTGTCGGTGAAGTGGAAGAAGAAGCAGGAGAGGGCAGAGAGGGCTAGGAGGACGACGATCATGATGGTGCTGACAGAGGAGCACTGCCCTTTGGCGTAGACGCTGGGGAGGACCATCTCGAAGGTTAGCAGCGTTCCGGTCGGGAGGAAGTTGATTACCAGTGATGTTTTGGACAGTGTTTTTTGTACCCCGGCCGCCACCACCTGTTTTTTCTAACCTCCCACGGGCACCGGCATGTCGGGTGCACTCGCCGGCATAGATGAGGAGTCTGGGGATATTCTGATTCCGATTTCTTCTCCTTCTTCGTGATCCATTTTTGCGCTTTTTTATTCAAATTAAAGGCCACTAAAAATATTAGATTTCGTATATATTTACAAAAACTGTAATGCTTAACTGCTTAGGATCGGTTAGAACGTAACTTACACCAATATTATACTAGCTCAATTCACTTTAATCTTTTTTAATCTTTTACTTTATGAATCAATTTTTTACCAAATTTACATTTTTTTATCAGGCTTTGTAGCAGTTTTAATGTAGTTTTTGAATATGTTAATTTAATTTACTAAAAATAATCAGAGTGAGAATAGGGATTAGATTGCTTTATCGTCAGTCAATCATCGTAAACCGTCAACGGGAACCTTCTAGCGGGACGGAGGGAGTACCTCGTATGATGCACGAGATAATATTTTTTGTACTGTACTTATGATATTTTCATATTTAAATATAAATGTAAGATATATTATTCTAATAACACTGAAATATATTGACCCGGGTGTCAATAGAGTAGCAGACTACATTGCCTACTATAAGGTCCGGATAAAAAGATCACAAAATCACTTTAATAATTTTGTAGGCATTCTCAAATTTGATGCTATTAGCTACCCGTATGTAATCTAGTAATTTTCTTAGTAGACTCGGTCTACTGTGTATCTTTCCTTATTAATAAATAGGTATGGTGTTTCTCGGCCCTTGCCCGATCCTCGGATGGTTTGCACTGGGTAAAAAAAAGAAATATATATGTATGATATGATAAAAAGAAATACTATCCCCCGTTCTGTTTTAATCGCAACATGTTGAATTTTAAACTATTCATATGCTCTACTTTGACTACATTTACGCTATTATTTTATGGAAATTATTTTTAAAAAAAAAAATTGTTCAATTCATCTCATTACAAATTTTCAAAATCTGATTTTTAATATTTTTTACTAATAGCATTAAGATATAATTAGGCCAAAGACGTGCGTTGGCAAATGTGAAATGTTGACCGTTGCAACTAAAAACGAACGGTAGGAGGATTAAAAAGGTTTTATGCAAAAAAGCTAAAAACATTACAATACAATAGAAACTAAACATTTTTAAAAACTTCTGGGTACATACTACTGGAGCACTACAAAAAAACTTCCAATTTGTCACGAATTTTGTCACGGATTTCAGTTCAAAAAATCTGTGACAAAAAAATTTTGTCACGGACTTTATCACGGTCCGTATTCGTGACAATTCCGTGACGAAACCCGTGACAACTTTGTCACGACCCGTATCCGTGACAAAAATCTGTGACAAACGAGCTGCTTTTTTGTAGTGGAGGCGCCATCTTTGTTGCTTATTAATTTTTTTTAATCTTTTACGCTTGACAACTTATGAAATCAACAACCATTTAAATTTTATAACCCGTTGAAATATACAAATCACTTGTAATATGTGCTAGTACAGAAATCACCAGTAATCTATGCCGCGGCATACAAGTCAATGCTTGACATATTGCTAGCAGTACAAAGATTTTTTTTCTTCTATATATTGTTACACCAAATTTTACACTAATAACAAATACGGAGTATAATTTTTATTCTTGGGCAGCCAGGGTTCATGATAACTATTAAGTTGAAATATTCCCTCAATCTCATAAAATTTTATCAACTTTCTTTATTTATCCGTACCAAAAACCACACCTCAATATTTGTTCTATTAAATATGTGGTTAAAGTAATTATTTCCTATTGTACAAATCTCAACCACACAACAGTTTTTTACTTTATTCTTATACATGCAAGTTAATTTTCCCAAAATTTTGTGGAATGGAAAGAGTAATAAGAAGTACAAGTATGTATTTTCTAAACATTAGAATCCTTGTTTGGACAATCAACCCAGTTAAGCTTGGCCCAGTCTGATTACAAATGGCCCTAGTCTGCCCTATATTTGTATTTCCAGTCAGAAATAAGCCCAGTAGACAACAATGAATATTTTCTACCCATTTTACATAATTATGAAGTTGTATTTTTTATTAGATTGGAATTTATGTTGCTACTGGTGCTAATTTTCTTTTATACTGCTTTTATTTTCTTAAAAATATATTTAGAAAATATGGTTTTCCCCATGAAATGGCATCTTATTTTTCCTTTCATATGTAGCTCATGCGTGAACATTTATTTGCATCCCCAGTACTGTAACATATGGTTAACTTCTTAGATCTGGTTTTATATCCAATTCATAGAGATGTGAACATTTATTTTTCTCCTATTTATAAAATGATATTTTTTCCTTAAAATTCAATATGTTATATGTTGGTGTACGTATATATGTTTTGCATTTAGCTAAAACCTGTTAAGTAAAAGTTTGTATGTAATTAGTGTATTTATCATTTCATTGATTATTGCATGTCGGATTCCCAATGGATGTATTTGAATTAACATCTCTATGTTTGTATTGCTTCACAATTTTTCATTTAAATTAAACACATTTACATATTAATATATTAATATTTAAAGGATACTAATTAAATCTCAGAGCTCGTTTGGTTACACTAAAAGTGGCTGAATTGGCTGATTCTGTTGAAATCTATGAAATTCTGGTTGAAGTGCCTGTATTGGCCGATTCTGCTGATTCATGAAAAAATTATATTTAAAATATTTGTTATTAATAAATTAAATACTCCCTCCGTCCCTTATAACTTTGTCAACTTTCCTTTTTTGGTTGTCCCAAAAACTTTGTCACTTTCCATTTTAATCAATCAATTTGTGGCTCGTATTATTTCTCTCTCCTCTGCACAAATATCTACCACACAATTTTTACTTTATTGTACTACGTGCCGGTCAAACTTGGCAAACCTTTAAGGGACGGAGGGAGTAAAAAATTATATGAAAAAATAGCTAAAATGATCTTCTACAGTAACTTCAGCCAATACAGCCAGAAAAAGCAACTCCAACCTTACTTTTTCTGCTTATTACAAAATTCAGCGCACGAAATCAAAAATTACGTGTTTGGTGAAAAAGCTGACTGATAAGTCGAAAAAAATTATTTTTACTTTCTTAATTTGCGTTAAATTAACGTAGCATTGTATGTGTTTAAAGTACACGAAATTGATCATATTATGCATAGGATTTGAAGAACTATAGATTGTAAGAATTTCTTTTCCAACCAATACACATGTTTACAAATAAGTAAAATAAACTATCACTATTCTACATGCAAGTCTGCATTTTTTTGGTAAAATGAATTCATAGCTAAGAATTTTGACAAGTCCTTAATAAAAAACAACCTTTAATTTTCTTCTGTTAACAGGAATGGAGAAATGGATGGATGCACCCTCCGGTGATTTAATAGTATGTTATGTTTTGTTTAAAGTAAAAGAGAAAAAAATCTGAAAATATCATAGCTTAGTTGCAACTTGCAAGCATGGCAGCTTTTTTTCTCTAAAAATATACTCGTACATCTATTGGAAATAATGTATTGAAAAAGCACCTGATATACTTGCTCTTGGATTTTCTTGGATTTTACACCTTAATTGTGCTTCTTTGCTTCTTAGATTTTTTACTAAACTCATAATAGTTCAACCGTTTGTAACCTCCCAAGTCCCAACTAATGCTAGCCAAAAAATTGAGGGTCCGATTTACTAATGGGAAAGTTCCCGAAATAGGACTAAAATAGTTTGAAATTTCCCAAATAGGACTGTCATGTTTTTTATTCCTAAAATAGGAGTAATTACTGCTAAGTTTAGAAAAAACTGTCATTTTTGAAGTCTGGTACTGCCAAAACATGACAGTAATTAGTCTTATTTTGAAAAAAAAAATATGACAGTCCTATTTTGGAATTTTCAAACTTTTTTTTAGTTTTTTTTCGGTTAATATTCTCTTTACTAAATCATTATTACTACCTTCAACTCAAATTGTTGTACAAAGTCAACATTTTTTTATCAACCAATTTTAAAGTCAATTTGATAACTCAAATTTGAGTATTTATTAACGTTCTTTTTAGTCATGTTATATTAACTACGCAGGATTTTTACGAAAGCGGGCATCAATAGTATGCACGGTTGTGGGCGACCTGTACGTGCGCGACTCGAATTCGACTGCCTTTCTCTATTTTCAATTTATTCAGTCTGGTTTCATCTTTTTTACACAACGAGCTGAGAGACGAAAACCTGAGAACGAGATTTTTAGTATATATTGTTCATCAAAATTATGAGATAGTTTGTAGCCCTGTCTTTTTAATTAATTAATTACAATTTAATTTTACTTTCCCAACTATGTTGTTAAATGATTTATGAATTGTGAGTAGATTTAAGGGAAATTTACCCAAATGTGATGTTGGGATATTGACCTAGAGGCCCAATACCCAGATCGAGAAGGCCCAAGATATCCGGCCCAAGCAACGAGCCCATCATTCTATGATGAATAGATCCAGTAAAGAATTCATGCCGAACGAGATTCGGCCCAAATAAAGGTTGGCCCAGTAAGAAGACATACCGAACGGAGTTCGGGCTATATATCATACTTAGGCCAATTTGATAGCATCTTCAGTACAACCCAACATCCCGTTCGAGCAACGGCCAACCAGCAAGTGGCCAGGTGCAATTAATGCCAGACTGTGACATCAGCAAGTGGAAGCATGGATGACCAAGTCGGTGGAACAACGGCCAATCAGCATGAGGCAGCCCATGCTCTCCATTAGTATAAATAGAAGGTTTCAAGTCATTGTAAGGGTTAGCATTTCAATACTCAGGCTCTAGAATAGCATCATTGCTCTTATTTCTTGTATTAAAGCATAGTTTCCGACCTACCGATCGGGAAATTCCTTGTAATCAGATTGGTTAATTAATACAAGTGAGTTTTCGAGTGTTAGTTAGTTCAGATCTTATATTTCTTTACACGCTTTGATTCTGGGCCATTCCTGATATATCCAAAGTTCGTGTTGGGCTTTCGGATCTACGGGATTTACCCTCAACATTGGCGCCGTCTGTGGGAAACTTGCAAAAAGTTTCACTTTCAAATCATCCAAAAAACCTTTATTTTTCAAAAATGGTCAGAATCAGTTCCTATCATACAAGCGACGGTTCACGCCGTCACGGGAGGAGTCACACCCCGGGGAGTCAAAACCCTCAGGGACAATCCAGTCGTGGATCGTATCCTCGTTTCGATGGGGATTTTGTGATCCCTGAATCTCTGAGAAGAAATCCTCAGGCCATGCGTGACATGGCCCAGGTCATGCAGCATATGGCGAACGAGGAGGAAGGGGGTTCCAGCTTTACAGGGGAGACCCCACGCACGGAAACAACCACGGTGTCGTCCCGTTCACATGTCCATCGGGATAATCGACGTAGCGCCCCACCAACAGCGCACCACAGTCCCAGTGACCGAACCCCGGTCGGATCACAAGCTAGAGGACCAACTTCCGTTGGTCATCATTTCCAGTATGCCGAGCGGGAAAATACTAGGGCCCCTAAGCGGCATTGGGACCGGGACTGTACGGATATGAGGGCTCCACCACCGCCCCCTTTGACGGCCCAGGAGGAAGAAATGGTCGAGATGAGGAGGCAAATGAATGAAATGCGGGACCAGATGAACAGGGTACCTGTACAACCTGCCCCAGTTCAGCTGGGAATTACTTCCCCGTTTACTAGGGAACTCATGTACGCAGATATCCAAGGGGGTGCCAAGCCCCCGACCGGCCAAATTTATGACGGGGTGGGAGATCCCCACGTACATCTGAGGAGTTACCGTGGGGGACTTATGCTGCTCGGAGCACCCGAGGCCGCCATTTGCCGGTTGTTTTTCAGCACGCTCAGGGGGCCTGCCCAGGAGTGGTTCGGGACACTGCAGCCCGGGTCAATCAACAGCTTTGCTGAATTATCAGCGTTATTCTTGGCTCAGTTTGCTTCCAGTGCCAATCCCAAACGGCACTTCAGCTATTTGACCAGCGTGAAGCAAAACGCCAAAGAGACCCTCAATCAATTCCTGAAAAGGTGGAGGGATGAAACTTTAACAGTGGGAAACATGACGGATGATACCGCCATTACCCTATTCACAAATGCTCTCCGAACGGGGGAGTTGTACAAAGAGTTGAAGAAAAATCCGGGTACGGTGTACGCCGAGGTATTAGATAGGGCTCGCAAGCACGCCGCCCTAGAAGAGGAGATAATGATCAGGGATAAGGTCATTACGCCTGCTGCTCCGATCAGAATGGCCGATCGGCTGGGTCCTAGCACAGCGGCCGCTTTACCTCCCAAACAAGGGAGATTTACACCCCTGGTCCTATCAATAGCGACCATCTATCAGCACGAGAGGGACAATATTCCCATCCTGACTGATTCTGGACAGTTCATGGGAACGGATGACTACGCTTTCTGTAAATATCACAACAGAAAGGGTCATGCCACCGATTCCTGCAGAGCCCTACAAACAGCCATTGAGGATCTGATCCGAAGGGGCCATCTGGGCAAATATGTGAACAAAGATCTGAATGCTATGGGCACGTTGAAACCGGCCAGGAAACCTAATAGCTGGCGCCGGGATGCTCAAGGTGACGCCCAGCCTCAAAATGATGTGTACGTTCCTACCAGGGATGAGCCAGAGGGCTCGGGAGGCCCTGGAAAGAAGCCTCGAATGGAGGTAAAGGTTATATTTGGGGGCGGGGAGACCGGAGATTCGAACGCCGAACGGAAAAGGTTCGAGCGAAGTCTTTATGTGGGATCCGTCTCCACTCCCCCCCAGAAGAAAGGAAGGAAAGACCCGATCACGTTCGGGCCAGCAGATCTACCCAACTCTCCAAGCCCACACAGGGATGAACTGGTGGTAAACATGTGTATTGACAATGCTTTAATCCGCCAAGTGCTGGTCGATACCGGGAGCAGTGTGAATGTATTGTATCTACAATCATTCGAAAAAATGGGTCTAAAAAGAAGCCAACTGACCCACCTACGGACTCCACTGGCAAGTTTTACCGATAACTGCATCGAAGCTGAGGGGACCATCCAACTGATGGTTGAAATTGGGGATGAAACCCACAAAGTGTCACTCCGAATGACGTTCGTGGTGGTAGATATAAAGTGTGCCCACAATGCCATATTAGGCCGACCGGGATTGGAAGATCTGGAGGCAATAGCCTCTGTCCGCCACTCATGCATCAAATTCCCTACAGACACTGGGGTAGGGGTGGCCAGAACTGATCCAACGACAGCCCGGACATGTTATCGGGAGGCCCTAAAACAGATGAACACTCGTGGTATGCGGGTTAATACAATTGAGATGGAAACACACCGAACGGAGTTCGAGGCACACCCAGAGCCCGCCACCCTTCTTGAACAAATCGACCTCGATTTCCCCCAGAACCGTAAGGTGGCTATCGGGGTAGATCTGGAGGCTGATATCCGGGATGGCGTGATTGCCGTCCTAAAAAAGTTTCAGGTGCTGTTTGCCCGGGGGCCAGAAGATATGCCCGGCATTGATCCGGAGATAATCTGTCACAAACTTGCCGTTCGGTCAGATGCAAAACCGGTCCAACAGAAGAAACGGTATCAGGCAACCGAACGGCGGGAATTCACAAAGAAGGAGGTGGCCACCTTGCTAAGAATAAAGCACATCCGTCCGGTAATCCACGTGGAATGGCTATCCAATGTGGTTCTAGCCCCAAAACAATCTACCTGGAGAATGTGCGTGGATTACTCTGACCTGAATAAAGCGTGCCCCATGGATCCCTATCCAGTGCCGAGGATCGATCTGCTAGTGGATGAAACTGCCGGATGTGAATTACTGAGCTTCATGGATGCTTTCCGGGGTTATCATCAGATATTCATGCACCCGGCCAATGCAGAGAAAACGGCGTTCGTTACTTCGGATGGCGTGTTTTGCTATATCGTCATGCCATTCGGATTAAAGAACGCAATGGCAACCTTCCAGAGGATGATCGGGATGCTGTTCAAAGATGTACTGGGTGTCACAATGGAAGCCTACGTTGATGACATCCTGATCAAAAGCAAAAATAAGGAAAACCATGTCCTGGATATAGAAAAGGTGTTCGGGATAATGCAAAAAACGAATATGAGGCTGAATCCCAAGAAATGTGCGTTTGCTGTAAGAGGAGGCAAATTTTTGGGGTACATGATGAGCGGGAAGGGGATTGAGCCCAATCCAGAAAAAGTAAAGGCAATTGTGGACATGGAGGCTCCGAGAAATCTCAAGGAAGTGCAGAGATTGACCGGTCGGTTAGCAGCCCTGAGCAGATTCCTATCTAAACTGGCTGATCGTGCTATCCCGTTCTTCCAGATCATGAAGAAAGTCAACCCTTTTGAATGGACGGCCGAATGCCAAACGGCTTTTGAAGATTTCAAGACATATCTGTCGTTCCCCCTGGTCTTGACAAAACCCGAAGCAGGGGAACATCTGTATATGTACCTTGCTGTAGCTGACTTGGCCGTAAGCACAATACTGTTGAAAGAAGAAGATGGCGTTCAACGGCCAATCTATTTTGTAAGCAAGGCGTTGAACGGCCCGGAAACCAGGTATACCTTGTTAGAGAAAAATGTACTGGCCCTGATAGCTGCCATTAAACGCCTGACACCATATTTCCAGACCCACCCGGTAACTGTGTATACTACTCAGCCACTAGCCACCATCTTGAGGAATCCTATGGCAAGTGGACGCATTACCAAGTGGAGCCTCCTGATCGGGCAATACGAGGTGGATTTCAAACCCCGGCCTACTATCAAAGGGCAGGCCCTGGCAGATTTCATTGTAGAATGTACGGCCCGACCCTCAGAAAAAGATTCAGAGAACAACGGGCTGGATAACTGGTGGGAAATGTATGTGGATGGTGCATCTAGTGCCAAGGGTTGTGGAGCTGGAGTTGTGATCACATCGCCCGAGGGGTTCAAAGCATATTATTCCATTCATTTTGACTTCAAGGTAACCAACAATGAGGCTGAATATGAGGCTCTCATTGCTGGTTTAAAATATGCAAGGGCCCTGGGTGCCGATCGGTTAAAAGTCCGATCGGACAATCAATTGGTAGTACATCAAGTAAACGGCACTGCTGAGGCCAAAGAAGAGAGGATGAAGGCCTACAAGGAGATAGTTGAGGAGCAAATACGTAAATTTGAACAGGTGGTGCTCGACCAAATATCCAGAATTGAAAATACTGAAGCAGATATCCTGTCCAAATTAGAGAATGCAGCGTTCGACGATCGGGCACAGGAGATCCCGGCTCATATCCAACGTTTTGCCCATCGAGAAACATTGGCAACCCCAGCAATCATGGTGCTCCAGATCGAGGCCATATCTTATGCCATCCCAAGATGGGTCATAGATATGACCCACTACCTGAAAGACGGAATCCTCCCACAAGATAAAAACCCTGCTTATCAAATAAAATGCATCCAGAGGAGGGCTTCCATGTTCGAATTGGTAAATGGGCAGCTGTACAAAAAGACATTTGGTGGGCCGTATCTGAAATGCCTCCCACCCGATCTAGCGGCGGCTGTAATGGAAGAAATTCATGAAGGTATCTGTTCTAGCCACCAAGGACCCAAGACACTGGCCAGAAAAATCATCTTACAGGGGTATTATTGGCCAACTATCCAACATGACTGCTTTGCGCATACTAGGAAATGTAAGGTATGCCAACTATACGCACCGGTCCCCGGACGGCCTGCCACTTTCTACACTCCAATGACGGTGGCCCTTCCATTCGCAAGATGGGGAATAGACCTGTTAGGTCCTCTACCTACTGCACCTGGAAACAACAAGTACATCATTGTGGGGATAGATTACTTCACCAAATGGGTGGAGGCCGAGCCACTGGCCAGCATCATAGATGTTAAATGCCAGAAGTTTGTCTGGAAAAATATCATTTGCCGGTTCGGAATCTCTGAACAGATTGTAACTGACAATGGAAGGCAGTTCGTAAGCCGGAATTTTGAGAACTACCTGGTCAAATGGGGAATCAAGCATTCCAGAGCGTCCGTGGCATACCCTCAGGCGAATGGCCAAGTAGAGAATATGAATCGTACTATCATGGATGGTATGAAGAAGAAACTGGAAGAATACTCCTCGTCGTGGCCTGATCAGTTGAATTACATTCTATGGACCTACAAGACCACACCCCGAACGGCCACGAGAGAGACTCCATTTGCCCTTGCCTATGGTTTCCAGGCCAAAGTACCAACGGAGATCCTAGTTCCCACACACCGAACGGTGCATTACAACCCAGAACAGAATGAAGACAATTTACGGGCCGAATTGCATTTCATAGAAGAAAGAAGGGATCTGGCAGCTGCACGAATGGAAGAGTATCACAGAGCCACAAGAAGATACTTTGATAAGCAAGTAAAAGTCCGTTCAATCGAGGTAGGGGACCTGGTGTTAAGAAAGCGAGAGAAAAGCAATCCGCTCGAAGGGGGCAAAATGGCACAAAATTGGGAAGGCCCCTACCAAATATGTAAGAAGTATGTTTCAGGAACGTTTGGCCTACACAATACCGAAGGCCGACCGGCAGGAACTTGGAATGTGGAGCATCTAAGGAAATTTTATCAGTAAAAACGGCTGTTGCCACCTCTAAAAAAAGGTATAGAGAGGGAGACATAACTTCCACACAAACTCAGCCCATGGTTAACTCGATCATTCCGGATGACCGAATGACAAACGGGTTAACAACATGGAAGGAAAATCAATTCTCAGCTTAGGAAGTTTTTGACCCTAGATTTATGAAAGAGTAAAGGGATAAAAAACGGCTTAAAGAATTGAGGCTCAGAAAATCGGTGCCCGTGATTAACACGATCATTCTGGATGACCGAATGAGGAACGGGTTAATTCCATGGAAGGAAAATCAATTCTCAGCTTAGGGAGTTTTCGACCCTAGATTTATGAAGGAATAAAGGGATCGAAAACGGCTTGAAGAGTTGAGGCTCAGAAAATCGGTGCCCGTGATTAACACGATCATTCTGGATGACCGAATGAGGAACGGGTTAATTCTATGGAAGGAAAATCAATTCTAAGCTTAGGGAGTTTTCGACCCTATATTTATGAAGGAATAAAGGGATCGAAAACGGCTTGAAGAGTTGAGGCTCAGAATATCGGTGCCCGTGGTTAACTCAATCATTCCGGATGACCGAATGACGAACGAGTTAACAGCATGGAAGGAAAGTCATTCTCAGCCAACGGCTTGGAGTTTGACGCTCAGATAGTCTCACCTCAGCGGTTAATATGGGAATCGATTCTGGAAAACCGAATGACGAACATATTAGCAGTTTGGAGGGAGCCATTATTTCAGCAAGAGTTTTGACCCTGTAATTACGCATTGATGAAGGGATCAAAATGGCCTGGAGTTCGAAGGACAGTGATTCTCACCTCAGCTTGTTAACACGTAGAATCATTCTGGATGACCGAATGACGAACGGGTTAACAGCTTGGAGGGAGCTGAGTCGTCAACTTAGCCAAAGTCGACCCTGTAATTACGTACGGGCAAAGGGATCAAAACGGCTTGGAGATGGTGTCAAGACTGTAAGATATGGATTAACCGAGCTACGTTCGGATAAGGTACGGATTGTCGCCCGGGGAATCGGAACTATGGTTTTGAAAAATCTCGCCTCAGTCATTAACTTGATTTGGAAGCGAGTCGCCCTTTTAGCTATAAGTAAGGAATGACCCAAATTCGGTGATCTTGCTTACAGTTCGAAAAGGGTTACGTCAGACCCCTAATATGGATGATACGAGCCAGAGAGAACAGTTCGGAATGCATCGGAATTATGGGTTTGGAAGGGAGATAGCCTCACCTCAGCTTGTTAACGCGTGGAATCATTCTGGATGACCGAATGACGAACGGGTTAGCAGTTTGGAGGGAGCCCCTATCCCAGCCGAGAGTTTGACCCTGTGGTCACGATCAAAACGGCTTGGAGGAATTCACCTCAGCTAAGAGTTTTGAACCCGTGCATCACGAACAGGAAAAGGGATCAAAACGGGTTCGGGAATGGTGTCAGACATAAAGATACATGAGCCGAGTGAGGTTCGGCCACATAGAAAAGATTGCGAACAAAAAATCAAAGGAAGAATAGAAAAAAGACAACAGATAAAGGAAAGAGGTCCAGTTTATTCTTCGGCATTACTAGCCGGAATATACAAGAAGAATGAATAAGCAAAATTTACAGTAAGACTATACTACTGGAGGATTGCCGTTCGGGGAGGATGAAGGCTGAGAGCTCCCTGCCTGCACTGCATCATCAGGCGTTGCTCTGGATCTTTTCTCCATGATACGATCATATGTATTCCCGAACAGATCGTCAAAGCCTAATTCGTCGAGATCGAACGACTTGGGGAAATGCTCTAGGATCAATTCAAGATTCCTGTCCAGAAGCAGGTCCTGACTTTGCTTCACAGTTTTCTCGGTCAGGACATCTAAAAAAGATTTCCCTTCCGGCGTGCTGTCCAGGAGGTCGATCCCTGCTTTGATGGGATCTTCGCTCTCACGCAAGAATTGGCCAAGGTGAGGACCCAGGAATTGTCGGGCCGTGTTCTCCAGAGCGACGTTCAGGCCTTTTCCCCGTTGAAAATCCACTATTGATTGTTGAGCAATCTGGGAAGTGTTGACCGTGTAGGGTTCGGGTAGATGGTCGCCAACAGCCTTATCAAATGTAATACCAGCAGATTCAGCAGCCCGCACCTTGGCCCGGAGTTCTTTAAGCTCCCGATCGCGACGACGGGACTTCTCCTGCATCTCAGCCAGAGCAGCTTTGGCCTTCTCACCCTCCTTGGCCTGCTCTTGGAGATCAGCCGCTAACTTCCGAGCGGCAGAAAGGAGGACCTGGCCATCATCCCGATCGCTGGCCAGGGCTTTCATTTCCTTCTCAGCGGCAAGGAAGGCCTTGTGATAATACACGCCAGCCTGAAAACGAGATTACGATGAAAGTCAGATAAGGTAAAACATGAATAGTAGAAAGGCATGGATCTGAATGAGGTGTACCTTGAGTGCTTCCTGGTGACCTGCTTCGAAGAGATCCGACCAGTGAGTCAAATTGGTGAAGCTCGGGGGAACTTTGATCGCAGTATGACACTACATAGAAGATGGCATCAGCCCGAACAGATACCTCCCTTCTGATCTGGGCCCCATATTTGAAAATTCAACAAACACCCGATCATCGATCGGTGTGTCAGTAAGAACCGGAGTTGGTTTGTTGGCAGGCACCGATCTTTTGGTCTCAACCTCCGGCCCGGTCAAATCAACCACATGGTCGATCGGGATCAGGTGATCGCCATCATTTCCTTTGCGCTTTTTGCAGGTTTGCTCCACCGAGTCACGATCGACTATCATCTTCTCCTTTCCTTTAGCAGAAGAGATGGAGCGCCGGACGGGTATGGGAGATATCACACCTACAAGAAAGAGAAATAAAAGATAAGAAGTTGAATTATGAGAGTGAAGGATGATCGGGTTAAAACCCTACTATGCTTACCGATTCCAGCAGATAACATGCTCGAAGTAGTGACAAAGCTGCGAAGACTTGTGGTCCCTCCCATCCGCAAAGACTCAGCTTGGTAGCGTAGAACGGCGTCCACCCTGGGCAGAGAATCCCGAACGGGGTATGCGTTCCACCTATCCGGGAATGGCAGAGAATCACCTACCCGAACGAACAAAAACCACTCCTCCCAGTCAGCCTGCGGGGTAACATTCTCTGTGAACAGCTGACGATCAGAACGAGCTACCAGTTTCAGGTACCCGGTCGTCCAGTAGGGCTGATAGCAGTAATGATATAGGAACAGATCGACGCTTGGGGTGATCCTCAACTCGTGGCACCGAATAATGAAGCCTGTCAGAATGCGGTAGGTGCTGGGCAAAAACTGAGCGGGCAGTACAGCAACCCGGCGTAAGAACTCCACAATGAATGAATGGAGAGGGAACCGAAGCCCAGCAGTCAGGGCATCAAGATGCACTAGCACGTGCCCCGGTCGGTGCCTCATTGGGTGCCGAATGAATCCGGCGTAGTACTCCCTTGGTGGGGGCAACAACTGGCTGAGTTGCCGTTCGACATCTTCTGGAAGACGTTGTTTTTGTTTGCGTATGCGAGTGAAGTGTAGGGCAATGCGGGGTGGCCGCTCGGGCATCCCCTTGTTATAGACTTGAAGGTCATCTCCGGACAGACATCCGTCATCCTGTGGTTGTTCGGTATGTTTGCTGGCCTGAGGATTGGCGGGTTTAGGTGTTTGGGACGAAGAGCCTTCGGCCTGGTTACCAGCAGATGTTTTGCTTTTGCGAATCAAAGGCATCTCTTCAGATTCTGAGCTAGAGGGGTAGTACATAAAAACACTGGAGAAAACTCTGAAAATTCTAGAGAGAGAAGGCTTGAGAGTATGCAAGAGAATTCTGGGAATTCTAGAGAGAGAAAGCTCGAAAGATAAGTGAGAAAATAGCAGGAGAAATTAGGGGAAGCACCTCTCTATAAATAGGGAAAGTGCCGCACAAATCCCTAATCCATGAGCAACACGTGGCATTGGGTGGTTGCGATTAATCTGGGGCATTTATGATTCATTTTTTGTGCACGTACCCCGGACGGGATTACAGAGGATTAGCAAAGATCACAGGAACTTGCTGTTTAGAAAAAATGTCAAGTCCTAAATGTTAACCTGAAGCCCGATCGGCTATCAATGTTGTAAAAGGTTATCTGAAATCAAACGGATAAGTCCTAAAAATTAATCTGATGCCCGAACGGCTACCAACTTATGAAGAAGCCCAGGTGCAAAGAAAAACCAAGAAAACTGAAGTCCTAAAAATTAACCTGAAGCCCGACCGGCTATCAACGTCGTAAAAGCTATCCTAAGGATTGATCTGAAGCCCGACCGGCTATCAACGTCGTAAAAGCTATCCTAAGGATTGATCTGAAGCTCGACCGGCTATCAAAGTTGTAAAAGATTATCTAAAGCCAGAATGTACCAAGTCCTAAAGAATGGTCTGAAGCCCGAACGGCGATCAATTGGTTAATACCCAGAGGGAAGGTGGTTTTTCCTAAATAAATTATCAGAACCTTTCTAATGCCTGAACGGCGATCAACGACATTACGAGTATTTGAGCAACAAATAAAGTCAGAAAATTGATTAAGTCCTACAAAACGGGCCGAAACCCGAATGACAAGTAAATCATGCATTAAAGACAGAAAAGACAATACACAAAGCTTCATGCAAAAAAGAGATATATATTCATCGGCTCTACTGGCCGGGAAATACAGTTAAGGTTTTTTGTAAAGAAAGAACAAAAAGGGGTTACAGTTGCTAAGACGACTAAGATACTACTCTATTGCCCTGCCCCATTATCTTCTTCATCACCCTCCTCATCCGAGTCAGTGAGGGGATCAGGCTCCTTTCCCGCCTCCCGATCAGCAGCCCGTTGTAAGTCTCTTTGATATTTCTCGTATTGAGCTTCAACTATGGGCGCCTGAGGGAGATCAGCAAGCTCGACCGGCCTCCCTAGCAATTCTTGAAATTTGGCGATAAAGGGAGCCATGATGTGCTGACAGCCCATGACGTACAGGGATCGAGCCAGGGAATCATTAAATTTTTTCCCCCTGGGGTCCTGATCGAGCAATTTGACCCCCTCGCTCCGACGGGCGTCACCCGTGGAGAAATGGTCAAGATAATCACCAAAGGTGACTGGGAGTTGCTGCTGTGCGAAATCTTTCTTCAAAATAGCAAACTCATCAGACCCTTTAAATGACTCCCGAACGGCGGACAGGTCAACCTGTATTTCAGCAGGGCCGTCCGGGATGCGAGGGGCGTGCTCTTCGAATTTAACCAAGGCAGCTTCTGCAGGATGGACCTTGGACTGAGAAACCCCGAGCTGAACCCGAAGCTCGCCAAGCTCCGATTCAAGACGTTTCTTCTCCTCAGCATAGGCCTTCCGCTCGGCCTCCAGAGCAGCAAAAGCAGCTGCTGCATTCTGCTCCGCGGAACTCTGAGCAACGATCAGCTCCCGCTCCTTGGCCAACCGAGCTTCCTTCAGCTGCAGGCTGTAAAGCCCAACCTACAGAATGACATTCAGGGAATGAAATGGGGAAGAGAAATTGTAGATTAAGAAAGATTTAAACTATGGAATGGCAAGATACCTTCAGAGCTGCCAAGGCAAGGCATTCCTCGGACTGCTCGACCGATAACTTGGGGACGGTGAAATTGTTGAAGAAGGCAGAGGTAGACCAGATTTGACTTGCCGAACAGCCACCTCTTTCCACAACATCATGAACCGGATCCGCCAGGGAAATCCGGTCAACCTGGCCAGATAACTGAACGGTGGGTGTTTCACCCGTACCCTGGCCGGTTTCTGGATCAGCTTGAAAATGCTCGGAAAATTGCTGCAGTTGATCAGAGCCAAACCGATCATCGACCAGCATGGCATCGAATTGATCCTGATAGACCTGCTGTATCGGCTGTGGCTCTGGAAGCGGTTGAGAAGACCCAGCATCCTGGGTAGGAACAGTAGAGGGAGTAGGTTGGGGGTTCTTCCTGGCCTTTTTTCGCTTACCGACCCCACCAGCTGCCATAACTCTGCTGTTGTCCATGGGTAGATCTGGGTTTGGTGCTGAAAAATGACAAAGGGAAATGTTAGTATCGAGCGGCCTTAGCGTGTGAGAAACTAGAAAAAAGAAAAAAGAATGTTTCTCGCACGGGAAGGACCGCCCGGACCATGGCACTTGATTTCTCAAAACAAGTAAACCCAAGAGAACGGGCAATACCTATCCCGGCTTCAACAAGCCGATCGGGAGTCAGATAACTCATGATGTCCATGCATTTATCTTTCTCCATAGCAAGCACATCCTTGTAAATTTCTTCAGTAAAGACTGGATCAGGAGTCTTGCGTGGGAAGGCATTCCATTTGCGGGGAATTAGGCCGTCCGGGACAGCCACGAAGAAAAACCGGTCTTTCCACCCTTTGATCGAAGTGGGATTGCCCTTGAACAGAATATGTCCCGTTCGGGCACTAGTGGCCAGATAGCCGTGGGTTTGTTGAGGGGTTACCTTGAAGAATTGATGGAAGAGTTCTAGGGTTGGTCGGGCACCGGCATCTTTACAACGGCAAATAAAACCCGCCATTACCCGATAGGAGTTCGGCATAATTTGAGCCGGTACAACTTCATAGAAATTAAAAAATGAAACGTAAAAGGGGTGTAGCGGAAACCTAAGGCCGGTCCTAATTGAGTCAAAATGAACTACAGTCATTCCGGGCCTATGACGCATTGGATGAAGCCCAGCTTGCAAACGAAAATTCACTGGGTCAGGGATAAGGGCCGGAATTTCGGCCCTGTTGTGAGAGGTCAGTTTTTGCCGCCTCTCCCTAATCAGTTTTAGGTCAAGGGTATGGCGAGGGAAATCATCGGGACGTCCGACCGCCATGGAAGCTAATTCGTCCTCAGATTTGGTATCGTCGGAATCTTCGCTGGAGGAAGAAGAACTGCTAGAGGAGTCGCCTGTCTCCGCCCTAACCTCCGCCGTCGTTGCCTTGGAACTTTCACCAAAAGGGACGGTGATAATATCCACATCACGGTCCTCCCTTTAAGAAGCCATTTCTGAATCAGAACACTGCTGGGAATTCATCTCGACCGAATCAAGGATGAGGCGAAGAAGCAAGGGGGGAAGAGTACCTGAACGACGAAGGCTGCAAGGAATTTCAGAAATCAACAAGGCGCAGAGAATTACAGAAGCGAAACCCGGATATGAGAAGTTAAAGGCTAATATATAGCCTTGAAACCGCCGTGTCAAGAACCAATCAGGGAGCGACACGTCATAAGAAGCATTTAAGCTAAACACGTGTCTAATGAAAAGACTAAACGACGGTTACCATGATGAATATGGGGAAATGAAGCGGCAGCCGTCAAATCACAGCATGGGGAACTGATTACTTCTGTACCCCGATCGCCATTCGGGGTATTATAACATTGATATACTTCCTAATGCACTCACTTCGTTCGAGACCTCGGAATTGGGGGACTTGTGTTGGGATATTGACCTAGAGGCCCAATACCCAGATCGAGAAGGCCCAAGATATCCGGCCCAAGCAACGGACCCATCATTCTATGATGAATAGATCCAGTAAAGAATTCATGCCGAACGAGATTCGGCCCAAATAAAGGTTGGCCCAGTAAGAAGACATACCGAACGGAGTTCGGGCTATATATCATACTTGGGCCAATTTGACAGCATCTTCAGTACAACCCAACATCCCGTTCGAGCAACGGCCAACCAGCAAGTGGCCAGGTGCAATTAATGCCAGACTGTGACATCAGCGAGTGGAAGCATGGATGACCAAGTCGGTGGAACAACGGCCAATCAGCATGAGGCAGCCCATGCTCTCCATTAGTATAAATAGAAGGTTTCAAGTCATTGTAAGGGTTAGCATTTCAATACTCAGGCTCTAGAATAGCATCATTGCTCTTATTTCTTGTATTAAAGCATAGTTTCCGACCTACCGATCGGGAAATTCCTTGTAATCAGATTGGTTAATTAATACAAGTGAGCTTTCGAGTGTTAGTTAGTTCAGATCTTATATTTCTTTACACGCTTTGATTCTGGGCCATTCCTGATATATCCAAAGTTCGTGTTGGGCTTTCGGATCTACGGGATTTACCCTCAACATGTGACTAAAACATATCCGGTTTCCCTAATTATGACTAGTTATGTTTTTAGACATTTGTATGACTGAAAAGAAAAAATAAAATAAAAATTCGTTCCTATTAATATGTTAAATGACCAAAATACCCTTATTTGAAAAATGTGCGTTTTATACTATTTTCGTCCAATAAAAAATATTGCACTTTGTACTGCACTTACTGCACGACATTATTGCACATTCGGTGACATTTCACTGCACTTCCACCAACATTATCCTCTTCTCATTCACTTTAGGAATTTATTATTTATAATTCTTTTTTTGGTTAGATTTAATAATTTTAGTAATTCTTGTTGAATTAAATATATTGCATTTCATGGCAGCATTACTGCTCTGCATTACTGCATTATAAGTGATAATCACCACAGATGTCGTCAATTTTGTGACAAAATTCTATTATTTTCGAATCAATGCATTTGCCCAATGCATTTTTTCATTATCCACGTCCAACATTATCTATAGTCATGCTCACTGCCCATATTCAATACTCTCTATTGCCATGTTCATTGCACATGTTCAACACTATCATTTGTAATGCTTACTGCCCTTGTTAAATGCCCCACTGACCCTAATTTCAAAATAGAAAAAGAAGAAGTCTACAAACCATAATTTGAAGAAATTGAAAAAACATGGAAATTGTGGTTATTTGAGGAGGTTCGCCACATAATCAACAAATTAATTGAACCCAAAAGCTACCTTATGCCCACCTGCTAGAGCAACCAATCACATCATTCCACACAATTTATAGCAACAATGATTTTGACAAATTATAACTTATCTTTGGCAAAAATGACTTTGGAGAAAGTCTGGGACGTTCTGTCGTTCTTCTCGCTTCACGAGAGACGGAAAAAATGTGAAGACGAGAAGGATCGGCCTAATCTACCTAATGGAACCTCCCATATGAGTCGGTCTTCCCCAACCGACCTACCAAACTCAACCTGCTCGTTTTCAGATGCGTTGAGACCACGATGGAAGCTGAAATCGGCGACAAGGAATTGCAGAGGGCGGCGGCGGTAGGCACCGTGTGGTTGGGGGGTCGTACGGGTCAGACTAGCGGAAATCGATCATTGGCTAGGGTTTGAGAATTGAGTAAGAAATTAGGGTTTTATAATAACAATTTAAGGGCATATTAGTCCATAAAAATTATTAATTAATATATTAATTAATGAGAACGAATTTAAATATTTTTTTAGGAAAAAAAGTAATAAGGTCATAGATTTAGAAACTGATGGAGTTTTAGGTATAACTAGGGTAATTATCTCTAGATTTAATTAGAGATTGAGATTGATAGAGGGATGTTAATCATGATCTAGAGTTTAATTGTTGATGGTTTAATTGCATGATTATTGTTTAACTTGTGTTTGAATAATTTGATTTTTATGTTTTGTAATATGGAATGACCACTAAGATTATAATTGCACATAGAATAATATAAGAGAGATCTATATTATTCTGGTACGTGCACCTTCACACACATTTAATCGCTTGTTAAGAGTTTAGCACAGTTAGAAGGCTCTCTCGTTTTGACAATAATTTAAATACTTGTTGCGTGAGAGATTAAACTTATTCTCTAAATTATTGTAATCTACATTGCGAAAGCGATAAGAACTTAATATTGATGTGCGTCGCTCAATTAAATATTTTTCTTTTGATTAAACCTGGTCAGGTCGGAAATATGATTGCCCCTAAATAAATTCATGTTCCCTTCTTTTCATTAATTTTAAGGAACCTTTTAATTTAGTCTTATTTTCTTTCGCTTTTAATTCCAAAAATCCAACTCGCACAATCGCATTTAATTTTATTTTCTTAAAATCATTGATATTAATACTTTATTACCTTTTTTCTACCCGCGTGGAGACAAAAGTTGTACTTTAACCATATTCTGCTACATTTATTTTAAGTGAGAGAAACTCACGTCAACATGCCTCGGCCACAAAACAAAAGGTTTAGAAACAGGTCCACCACAAAGACAAAGACATCCGCGTCCAAGAATTCTCATAGAGGGTTCCCTCGATCGGATTCTAGAAAATCAGAAATCATCAAAACCACGTGAAACAAAAGCATGCCGGCCAGGAAGCTCAACGTCTCCTTGTTGAAGCACAAACGCAATCAACAAAAACACAAAATACTCTACTCCCTCTCACCTCGACACAACTCGGCTAGAGAGTAGGGGGCATACTCCTAATAGAATATATGGACATGCACTCATGACCCACATACTCATTGACACATAAACAAGATTACAAGCTAGTGGAACAACCATCGACTTGGCCGCCGACCAGACGACACCACCCACACAGATGAATTCAAGAAGATGAAGATTGAAGTCATGGGTCAAGAATGTTCACCATGGCCTAACCCCCTTAGCCTGGCCACCTTGGCCAGAGCTTATAGTAGACAGTTTACCCTAGGGCTTGGTCCGAAAAACCGAAAAACCGAAAACCGAATCAAATTAAACCGAACCGCGACCAAATAAAACCGAACCGCTAAAAATCGAAACCGAATGTAAAAAACCGAATCGAACCGTAGTAGTTTGGTTCGGTTTTGGTTTTTACCCTTCAAAACCGAACCGAACCGAACCAAACAAACCGAACCTAAATAAAATGTGAATTTTTATTTGTTAAATGTAAGCATTAATCTTAATATCATCAATAATCTTTGAATTTCTTGTGCTGGAGAAATAATGTTTATGCTATGTTTAGTTTAGTTTATAAATGCATTTACACATTCATTACCCATAATAATGTAGCTATATTGATCTATTATGTCTTTTATGTATATATGTTGCAATTTGTTGCATGATTATATGTTTTTACTAGTTATTAGTAGTAATTAACTTTTATTTTTACGTAACTTAATTCTTTTTTGTAACTTAAGTTTTTTATATAGATAAAACAAATAAATATCCATCTCGGCTAAATCACACAGGATGTATGTATTCATAAACGTTTTTCAAACTAGTCACAAACATTGTAAATTAAGAATAGATACACACTTTTATATCTCCTGCATACTCATATAATTCAAGACATATTTGTTTATTATTATTTTCTTCATTTGTTCAAGTATGCTTGCATTTTTATGTAATATGTTTGATCCCTCCAACTTTTTTATCAATTTTAAATTAAATGACAAATATTTAGTAAAAAACCGAAAAAATCAAAACCAAACTGAACCAATCAAACCGTGGTTTTAAGTTTTGGAGTGTAAAACCGAACCGAAACCGAACCGAACTTTTACTTTGGTTTCGTATTTGGTTTTAGGTCAAAACCGAAACGAAAGAACCGAACCCACCCCTAGTTTACCCTTTGGTACTTGACAGATTAATTGCGTGTAAACAACCCAAAAGCGGCCCATAATTGTGAATGGGCCCTCACAGACCAAAGATTTGGGAGTCCAATCCATGTTTCCCCTAAACGTACTCTCTTGGGGGTAGTTGTAAAGGGTTGAAATACATTCAATGCAAAAAAAACTTTCTTAATGTAGCTCTGATCTCACTTCTCTCTAGAATATTCATCTATTGTACAATTAAGACCTTTTTTATTTCATTCAAACTTTATCCGCAGATACGTACCAAACATGCAAATATAAGTAGGGGTGAACAAAAAATCGAAAACCAAAACCGACTGACAAACCGATCGAAAATGAACCAACACAAACTGAAACCGACTAAAACCAATTAACCATTGGCAGTTTACGTTTACGGTTTCATCTTTTGGGTTAAATAACGAGTGAGCCGAAACTGACTAACAAAAAGTAACAAAAACATGCTAAAAGTAACCGAAATCAATAAAATCGACCAAAATTAACCGAAACAAAACCAAAATGAAATTGATTCAACTACTCCGATTCGATTTACGGTTACACCTTTTCTAAAACCGAAACCGATAAAAGCGAACCGATAAAACTGAATCTGACAAAACCAAACCGACTAACACCCCATATGATGGGAGGTAGGACTAAATATGGAGAAGCATGTGTGCATCATAGGAACAAATAACGGAAGGTAGGACTAAATATTTAAATGCGAGCTAATTAAAGCTGATGGGAGGTTATCAAATCCGTTAGCATTAATTAAACTGTAAAGCAAAATTCATTTCCCAAATGATGGACTCCTTTGCTGCAAGTAAGGAGAATAATTAGGCAACGACATCCCCTTGAATGGGCGGCAGGGAAACAACTGTTAGGACAGTTTGCATGCATTATTCGCATGTAGGTTAGGTGGCCTCCAACATTATTTTTTCAGAAGCAAGATTCTTCACTGCCCCCAAGCATGTTTATACACACATAAAGTTTCATTATTGAATGCTTACCCCTCCCTCACCCATCCCCACCCCATCCCCACCCCACCCCTCGCTGGCGTTCGATCCCAACGAGATTTCCATGAAGTTTTCCCAATCTCTCAAGTTTCTGGTCTTTTAGAGGGAATTAAAAAGAAACAGACGAAAGATTATTGTTTCAACAGTTGGTAATGATTTTTCTTTTCTTATTTTTCCTTTTCTTGATTTGAGGGCTCATAAAGAGAGTCACAATAATGGGGATTGGGGAAAGATGTTAGCTTTTGTTATTATCATGAGTGTCACCCCCACTGCAGAGATTTCACTGTTTCCTCCCCAGAAGTGAAAAAAAATGGTTCTTTTTCTGTTTCTTGGAAAGAACATACATTTCCCTCAGGTGGTCTGGCCGGGCGTGGAAGGAACCATTATAAGCTTTTTCTTTTGTTTTCAAGTGGCTCCAACTCCGAGGAAGTCTATAAATGTAGGGGCAAATGTCTGAGTGTTACCCATACTGCTGCCTTTTCTGTCCTCTTCCTCAGCCACTGACGGTGGTGGAGGTGGTGGTGGTTGTGACCTTACAATGAAGAATTCCGGTGAGATGGTGGTGGAGCATGGAAAATTAATGTACTGTGGGGATTGAGATGAGTGGTGCATGTTTGTTGTGATCATCAGTGGAGATGGAGGGTAGTGTTGGCCATGAATTTGAGCCTTTCCCCAACATCTTCCCATGTCCCCAATCTCTTTGTTGCATTTTCCTTCACAAATCAACACAAAAACCTTTCAGAAAATATCTCTCTAAAAGCTAAGCTACCAATATTGTAAGGCCAATATTTTTTGTAAATAAAACTCATTCAATATTTAGAAAATGAATTTACTACTTTAATTTTATAAAAATTAATAACTCCTGCTTTTTGGGGAAAAAATTAAATACTCCAATTATTAGTATTTGAATTTTAAAACTATAAAAAGTTAGTGACTTTGCATAAGAAATGTTTACTCCCCTCCTTTAAACAAAATGTGCTTTTTATACGTAGTAAGTTTTTAGTCCATTATTTTAAGGGTGACCTAAAATTTACTCCCTCAATTTCAGAATACGCAACCACCTTTGATTTACACGCAAAATAATAAAAGAAAAAAATATCGTACGGAGTATAAGATTATGAATTTTACATATATTCAACGCATTTATTATTTTAAGTGGAAATGGTAAATGGTTTTTAATTTATACTTCCTCCGCCCTTAGTAATTTTGTCAACTTTATGTTTTTTATTATATCACTAATATTACCATTTTCCTTTTTAAAAGAAGAAATTGTAATTTATCTTAATTGTCTCAACTTCACAATGTTATAAAAAAGAAATGAAATACTCTATAGTGACTATTAATCCGGTTTACTGATTTTTCGGTTTGACATAGTGAGGGACCCCCACACCAAATTAGTTAGGGCCACCAGAGAATACCACTCAATACAATTAGCACAAAAAGCGACCCTACCATTTAAGTCAGGTTCATCCGATTTTCAAAACCACCAATACTATATTATTGCCATAAAAATCCCCGCATGAGTGTCCCAATATGGGATTAAGTACTTTGTTTGTTAAGGTAATAGAAAGTGAAGGATAGGAGAGTAATTAAAACCTGGGAAAGGATCAAAAGGCATTTGGTGAGATGCAGGGAATCCAGAGAAGGGAGGTAGAATGGGGTGGCCATTGTTAGATGGGATTACTTCTCCACAGCCATTTGACCCATAAACCATCCCACCAAATGGCACACTGGAAGGATTGCTGCTATGAAAATTATTATCAACTTCTTCTTCCATTCTTCTGTAAACAAGATGCCCCATTTTTCTCCTCCTGTAAGCACTTGATTGCTCTCTATATTTCCTGGCCATTATGACATGCCAATGGTTCTTTACTGCATTATCTGTTCTTCCTGGGAATAGCCTTGCTATCATGGCCCACTTGTTCCCATACAGTCTGTGAGCAGCCATTAGTCTCTCCTCTTCTTCTTCACTGAATGCTCTTCTGTTGATCCTTGGATCCAGCTGGTTAAACCACCTCAGCCTACAGCTCTTTCCTGTATTCAGCAAAATAATTAAAGAAATAATAAAACCCATCCATAAAAATCAAATCTTTACTAAAATTCAAATCTTTTTTATAAATTAAAGTTTAATTTTATTAAGTTTGGATTGAATTTGAACTTTGGGATTTTTTACCTGATCTTCCTTCTAGCTTCTCTGCTATAAGGTTCCAATTTTGAGGGCCATAAATTGCTACAAGCTCCTTAAGCTTTGCATCTTCAGCAGGCCTCCAATGGCCTCTTGCACAAAGCTTTGACTGCCCACTGCTCTCTGCATCTTTATTACTACCATTGCTGTTGTTATTAGTGTTGTTATTCTCTTCAGCTTGCATGGCAGCTTGATCTTGATCACTTATAGAAGCATTGAGATCAAAGGGCTCACTATTTTCTCCAAAACCATCACTGGAATCAGATACCTTACCCTCTTCCTCTCCATCACTGTTCTGGTGGCCATGAAGATGATGATGGTTTTCCAAGATCCCGCCTTTCAAGAAAGCTGGAAAATCCCAAGAACCGTTTGGTGCACTTCTTTTGGAAAGAGGGCTGTTTTGGAATAAATTTGTGATACCATGTTTGGGATCAATTGAGAGAGAACTCATGTCTGCAAAAACCATTCCCATTGAAGCACCAAAGGAGGGAGAAGAGGAGGAGGAAGAGGGAGTTGGAGAGTAATTTGGTTGTTGTTGATTATATATGCACCAGTTCTTGGACATGGTTTATTGTTTCATTCAGTGCTTTCACTGTTCTGGCTGAATGTGATCAACTCAGGTGGGGAAATCTTGAATGCAGGATGAAAAAGTAGAGATGAAAAAGAAATAAAGAATTCTTGAAACTTTGAGGGAATTGTGAGATAGCTTCAAGACTCTATCTTTTCATCTGTGCTGCCCCCACATTTATATACAGAAAGGAAAATAAACCAAGATTTATAAGTTTAAGTGAAATCGAAAAGTGGGGTAATATTGGGATTGCACGTGTGAGTTTGTGAGATGTTTGGTTTTGTAAGAGTTGGGAGGGTTAGAAGGCTTTTAGGCTGTCCCTCTCAGTATTGACAAGAAAGACCCCATATGTGAAGGTCTGCTAACTTAGGCTTGTGCAGTGTAGACATAACCTTTCTAATCAAACTTTACATTGTGGAAATGAAGCAACAAGCTTGTTGCACCACCCACCACTCACTTCTTTCTCTTAATACTCAATGAGTACTCTCTCTCCTTCACCATTTAAGACTTTAAGCTAGCTTTAACGATTAATGATTAAGTCATAAGACCACATCCCATAATTAATTCTCATTTAACTTTATATGACAATTAAGAAAGAGGAAATTATGTTGCCGAAAAATGTACGAAGTATAACAGAAAAGGAAATACATTTATCAACTTTGAATCTGAGTGTGAAATAAATAATTTGAAAAATAACAATTGTGGAATTGAAAATGTGTTAAAGAGAGAACTCACAAAATCATTATGCTACCATTGTTCTTAACAATTTGTCTAACTTTTCTTTTTTGTTTTTCCTATAACTTTCTTATTTCCCTATTAATCAATTAATTTGTGATTCCAATATTTTTTTCTCCTTTACACAAAACTCAACCATACAATATTTTACTTTAAATTCTCCGTGTCGATCAAATTTCACAAAAATTTAAAGGACATAAGGAGTAAATATTTTGAATAAACAAAAAACAAGTCGACAAATTCAATATATATGACTTGAGAGAGTATGAATCATTTATACCTTGTCATAAAAAGAGCGGGGTGTTTGGCCGGTAGCCGATCGGCTAATAGTGTGTTTGGTTAAATAGCCTTTTAGTCTTTTTCATTGAACATTTCTATCTCAAACAACTAAAATTAAAAAACCAAGAAACCTACCCTTTAGGCTTGAATATTTCCTCTCTTTCTCTTCCATAAAATAGCTCTTTGCCTCCCTTGCCTTCCTTATCTTCTTCATACTCGCATATGTCAAGTAAGTTGTGTCCACAAGAAGAATTTAAAGTTGTCTGGATAGTTTATCTTCTTCTTTTGTAACACTCAAATTGTCTGAATCAATTAATTCTGTTAAAATTTATGAAGTTTTAGTCGAAGTGGTTGGAATGATTGATTCCATTGATTTAAAGAAATTGTATTTAAAATATAGTATTAATAATATAAAGAAAGCATTATATGATAAAATACTAAAATAGTCTTCTATAGTAATTAAAAAAATCTTCTATAGTAACTTTAGTCAATTCAGCCAGAAAAGTAACTTCAACCTTACTTATATTGATTATTACACAATTCAGCACCATGAAATAAAAAAATTATGTGCTTGGTGAAAAAATTAGTTGATAAGACCGATTAGCTGAAAACACTGTCACCAAAGGGGCTCATAATTGTGTTCCAGTGTCTTTAGAACATAAATAAAACAAATGAAAGTTTCTGGAATATGAGTAAATAGATTTTGGAATTTCAAAATAGTACTGCTACATTTTTTCATAAAATACGAGTAACATGACAATATATTAGTGTCATTAATGACACTATTTTTCAATATAAGTTGTAGGACTGAGTCTGAAAAATAGAAGACCGAAAATCGGATCAAATTAAACTGCACCACAACCAAGCTAAACCTAACCGCAAGAAAATCGAAACTCAATGTAAAAAAACCGAACCAAATTGTAGTTGTTCGGTTCGGTTTTAGTTTTGTCTCTTCAAAATCGAACTGAACCGAATAAATTGAACTAATTAAATATGAAAATTTTATTTGTTAACCAATAAGTAGTAATCTTAATATTATTGATAGCATTTAATTTTCTTGTGCTAGAAAACAAGTGTTTTGTGCTATACTGATTATTATGTACGTATTTCTTTTTAAATGTTAAGTTATTATACTTGTGGTTTAGTTTAGTTTATAAATGTATTTACACTTTCATTCTCAATAATAATATAGTTATATATTGATTATTATGTCTTTTACGTATGTACTTTGCAATTTGTAACACAATGGTGACATATTTTTGCTTCTTATTATTAGTAACTTTTATTTTAGTGTAACCTATATAGTTTTTATATTGACAAAATACATATATATTCATTTCAACTATACTTCTTAGAACGTATATATTCATGAACTTTTTTTAAATTATATTAGTCACTGAAAAATGTAAAATAAGATTATATATATATATATATATATATATATATATATATATATATATATATATACACACACACACACACTAGTACTTTTTTCCAAAAAACTAGAAAAACAGTTTTCTCTTACGCAAACTCATATTATATGATTCAACACATATTCAATGCATCTCTGATTTTTTGTTCTGGCATGCTCGCATTTTTTATGTAATATATTTACTTTTTCAATAACTCTGTCATTTTAAATCAAACGACATTCTTCTTAATAAAAATTCGAGAAAAAACGAAATCTGACCAAACTTTTTAAGTTTGTTCCGTATTTGGTTTTGGGTTAAAATCGAACCGAAAAAATAGAACCCGTCTGTAATAGGTAGTAACCCGCCTCTAATAGGTATTTTGAAAGAAAAAATATAGGAGTTCTATTTCCACAATCCAAAACATGTTTACTACTTATTGTCAAATAAAAAGTTTTTATAGAATCAATTTCAGGCAAACACGTTAATTACTTGACCATAATTTTTTTGGTTGTGTTATTATGTCCAAATGCGTCACATTTTTTTATTAGCTTCCTCTCTTTTTTGCCATGTTTGCCTATCAGGTGTCAAGTTTTGATAGCATTTTTTTCATATCATATTGTAGTAGCATTAGCAGCCGCCATATCATTTAGGTTATTCACCATAAGCGAAAAATGAGCATATTAATTACTTTTAATCCATTTACAATTGGAAATCGAAGTGTGATAATACCATCCAAACGGTAACTGGGCAGCCCATTAGCTTGCAGACGGTGGACCGGCCCAATTGCAGATTTACTCCAGTCCTGTGAACTTACCTATTCTGGTCAAACGGGCTTATTTCATGGATCTTTTTGGTCTGCCATCTTTCCGGTTCTTATAGATTATTTTATTTGTTACTCGTATTTCTTTTAAGGAAGTTTTGGCCTAGTCCCCTTCCTTATGTACTTCATTGAATCATTAATAAAATCCTGACATATGACTCCTGGCATATGCCTCACTGATTTTGGTAGTTTGCATTCCGGGATTACAAAAAAAATACCATCCAATATGTTCATTTTTTGGACGCATCTGGACTTTTTTATATATAATTAAATAGGGTTTTTCATCCAGGACTTTGTCACACTAGATCATTTTAATTAACTTTAATTTCCCATAATCCTTTAATTGAGTTCTTAATTAACATGTACGAGTATATCCACGGAGTATCTTTTTTTAACTAACCACTTGTTTAGTCATGCTAGAATATTTTGAATTCAGCAACCCAAGTCAAGAGGCTTTCTAATCCTACACTACGTAAACTCTACAGTTGATTTGGTGAGACTAATGGTAACCGAAATGACTTGATGAGATTGAATATTCAATATTGACTGAAATAGTCAAATAACAGGATTGACCAAAATAATTAATTTTTATACGGAGTTGTAAATTACTCGTAAAGAACGCACGTTGATAATATATTTATTCTTTTATATTTATACAAGTTCTAAAAAAAATTATTGTTTGGTTCATACACACTCAACTCAAAAAATCATCACGTTTTGAGTAATCTATAACAATTATTAGTCAAAATTAAAAAATTATGAAAATTATCAAAATAAATTATCATAAAAGTTGTATACTTAAAAAATTGTTTAAAACTATTTTCATATGCGTCAATGTGTGAATTACTCTCTCTATTTCTATTATATCTTCCAACATTCTTTTTTCATCCGTTCCAATTAAACTTCCATTTTCCCTTTTTGGTAAAGAATTTGTGGTTCACAACATTTCTTACACATTTCTCTCCTCTGCACAACTCTCCATCACACAATACTCACTTTTCTTAAATTGTGTGCCAAAGTGAAATGGAAGATGTAATAGGAACGGAGAAAGTAAATGGTTTTGACTTGGCCACTTAGGAGTTAGGAGTATAATCAGGCAGTAGTAGATGCAGTTTGGCCACTGTGTTGGTAAGTTACTACTCCTTCTGTAACAAAATATCTCATTAGTTGTTTACTTTCTTTTTTGGTGTATCAAATTAATTATCTCATTTCTTTTTTGAAAGAAACCTACTCATAATTAAAGCAGCTACAGTTCAATCACATTATCGCTACAGTACCGTTACGGTATCAAAAAACTTCTTGCGAGTATTATATAAAGTCTACAGTAATTATCTTAAACTCCGTGAAATACAAAAATGACAACTAATTACATACAGTAGAATAAAACAAAATATCTTGCATGGCTGCACATCCTTTACGAATAGATCAATTCAATTTGATTAATTCAATTAACACTACCAAATATGTTTTCATGTTGTGCTCAGTGCTCACTTACCTATTATAGAATTTATTCAGTGTTAAATGTAAATATAGTTGAATTGAGATGAGTTTTGACTCTATGCCCTTCATCATAGGAGTGTCACATTGACTCCATGGAATCACAAGGTGTTAGGCAGACGACCAAATATATTAGTCTATTCAATGTTTTGAGAAATGTATGACAACAAAACGTAGTGAACAAAATGTGATTTTGTATACTTTAATGTGTGATTTTAATTTTATAATTTCAGTGATTATAATTATGTTATTTTTTACCCAACAATGATTTCTCATGACAACATGATCATAGTACTCTCTATGTAACATTATGAAAATGTTATGAATTATGATTTCATATTGAATTATGAAAATGTTAACAATATAATTAAACATAACTAAAATAGATGTTTAATTATGAATGAATTGTTGGTGACAATAGCTCTGATGTTTATTTTCTTTATTAGTAACGTTCTTTGTCTATTGTTCTTCAGTCATTCTTGGTGCACACATTTTGTTGTGAACACCGGCCGGGTACATACATATTTTGCCTGTATCCACAAAGGAATTGCATTTTAACTTTTTAGATAAATTCCGTTGTGTGAGCACAAAATATGAGCGGAGTTTAAGAAATTAAAAGTGTATCAAAAGTGTGTGCAAAATTACAGGCTTCTTCTTCTATTCTTTTCAATTTGATATGACTAGCTTATTATTTGAATAAACACATATGGTTAAAGTTGATGTAAAAAGAAGATAATATATACTTGTTCTACTTTGACTCTATTTTTTTTATTAATGCATTATAAATTAAATTTTTAAGAAGTATTGTTAAATTCCTCTCATTTTAAAGTTTCGAAATCTGACTTTTTTAATGTTTTTATTAATAAAGTATGAAAGATACTAATGATCAAACTTGTGTGTTGGCAAACGTGAGATAGTTCGAGTATAGTTTGAGAAATAATTTTAATAGATATACAATATAATGGGGTTAGTGTTGATAACTGTAATGTTATAAATGTATTGCATGTTTTTAATATTTATTGATAAATTTGTCATTTAAGAATGTTGATTGTTTCATAAAATAGAAATGATGATAATCTTTATATAGGACATCCAAAAAAGGAAAGTGACAACATTTCTATGAAGCGGAAGGAGTATAATATTTGTATTATTTAACCATCTCGACCTTTTTAAATATAATTCAATGAATTCAGAAAATTAAACGAATTATGATTTCACCAAACAACGTCGTAATATGAACTTAGTACAATACAACAAAATGACCAAATTTATGTATGGAAGTTGTTTTATGAAAGAGTTTTGCAGTGGTAGAGATCATGTTACTTCATCATACATTCAAATCCTGTTGTATTTTACCAACTGTACTTTTAACCAAACCCAATGGCAGACGTTTTCATTTCATTAAATGGAAGGCAGCAGTGTAACAGGAATGTACTACATTTTCAGTGAACTAAGAAATGGTCAAAAACTTTGAAAAACCCCTAGCCAGCTAGTTTTAGGGGAGGCCATGCGCCCTCCCAGGCCTAAATAGATTGCTTTTCACAAAAAAGATGGCATCTCATCCCCGAAGTGTCCCCAACCCCGACCAGATGGTACTTTGGGTGGAAGTAAATTGAATTATAATTCTAATCTGACAGATAAAAACTAGGGCTCTATCTTCGGTACTTGTAGCGGCCCTATGCATATTTTAGCATAATAACCTCTCATCGCAATTGTCGAGATTCGAACCCGGGACCTAACCCCTGTGGTACTCCCTCGCTACCAGTTGAACTAAGTCCACCGGTAGATTGCTTTTCCCAATTATTAGGTGAAAAGGAGTGAACATTTTTTTAATAAACACATAAGTGTATAGGGGAGTAGTAAAATAATGAAAATTCACACACTAGGGATTCACCCATTTAAGCTATATTTTGCAACTTTAATAGCATATCTGGGAATTTTAGGGCCCCAACAATGGTAAGCATGTTTCTTGCGTCACCATCTTAGCCCTCCCTCTCTCTTTGCTGTTTATGTGTTTTCCTCAATCATTCATGAATGGGTGGGGGTGCAAGGGTGCATGCATCTAGATCTATGATGAATGAATGCATCACTACTGACATGCATCATTTTAGAATCCACAAGGCGCACCCACCCTGCTTGATGTCACCATGATCATGAAAAGGATCACATTGGGAACTTGCAAAGTCCACTTTTTACCCCTACTCCCTCATAAGCTTTACTATTTACTTGTAAGTTGCAACTCCAACATGGTATTTGTGGTAATGTAACTAGAATGTCTCGTGTGTTTTTATTTGGGGTTTGGAATCAAAGATGAGTAATTTGAGTAATTTGGAATCAAAGATGAGTAATTTGAGAGGATATATCCCAACATAACAATTATCTTCTTGATATGAGTTGCAACACTTTAAATTCCGTACTACTACCTCTGTCCCTTAAAACTTTGCAAAAGTTGACCAGCACGGAGAACAATAAAGTAAAAACTGTACGGTTGAGGTTTGTGCAGAGGAGAGAGAAATAACAGAAACCACAAAATAATTGATTAAAAGGGAAAGTGACAAAGTTTTTTAAGACTTTCCAAAAAGGATAGATGACAAAGTTTTAAGGGACGGAGAGAGTGGTTCTTTTCATGCTTCCTCCGAAGTACTCCCTCCGTCCCGGAATTAGCTTCATTCTTTCCTTTTCGGTCCGTCCCAAATTTATCTCTTTTTTCCCTTTTTGATAAAGAATATGTGGTTCACAATCATTCTTACACATTTCTCTCTCTTCTGCATAACTCTCCACCACACAAATCTCACTATCTTAAAACTCGTGTCCGGTCAAAACCGGAGTTAAATATGGGACGGAGGGAGTATTATGTATATACATTTACCCTGATCTCGATGACTTAAGTAGGCCATTAGCTAGAAGTTTAGAACCATTTGATTGTACTTAATACCACGGATTAGTAATTAGCTTGATGCCAAAATGAATTGATTGTGACAAGAGTATATTATCCATCTAATCCCAGAATAACCCCACACTTTCCATTTTAGATAGGTTAAAATAAATTTCACACATTCATATTTTGACAACTTTTTAATATAAAGTTACTTTTTGGATAAGCATTTTCTCTCTCTTACTACACTTTATCTATTTTTTGAGAGGGGCTTAATTAGAAAGTCAAAATAAAAAATTCCACTTTCTTAAAAACTATGAAGTCTTTTGGGATCAGATGGAGTATTAATTTTAATTATATTCCCTCCGTCCCATTGAATTCTTCCAACTTTCCTTTTTGGGTCGTCCTAAAAAATTCTTCCAATTTTCACTTTTGGAAAAATATGTGGTTCACATTCATTCACATTTTGCTTACACAAATACAACCATATATTTCCACTTTATTCTCACTTTCTAAATTTGCGAGCCAAATTTGACTTGGAAGAATTTATTGAGACAGAGGTAGTATTTTGCAACAGTTTAAGAGAGAAAATGTGAACTGGCCATCCAAATTTAAATCCATTAAAAAATGTATTCTATTATATTCCACTTTCTTAAAAATTACTCCCTCTGGTCCTTAATTAACTTCACATTTTCCTTTTTAAGTCGTCTCATATTAAACTTTACACTTCCTTATTTGCCTTATTTGGCAAACAAATCTACACCAAATAGTGCAAAACAGTATCAAACAATGCCAAACACTGTCAAACAGTGTACTCTACAGTAAAGTCAAATTTATTTTCATAATATATGTGAAGTCAAAGTGTAAAGTTTAATAAGGATCGGAGGGAGTATGTTATTATTCTTTTGGATTTTAATTAGTTATGTGTATTTCAGATATGCGTATTTTTAGAAATTGAAAATCATTTTATGTCCAGGACAATTAATATCATAATTAATATAATAATGATGTCATTTTTTAAAACTATAATTGTGAAAAAGTTAACACGGCTACGATATTTTTTAAAAGAAAAAGTTCTATTAGTCGGGGTACAATGTAGTACAATGTAGTGTCCGGAGTATGTGTTAGCAAAATGTAGTACAATAATAAGTTTAATGCTGGAAACTCCCTCGTGATATAACAATTACGCACATCAACTCATTGTGTTTTAAACTATCTAAACTGTATAAAAAATACTAAATACTTGTTTTATCATACACTCACAATTGATCTTCCCATTCATGATTGTATTACATACACATTTGGAGCCTGAATATGTTTTTCTCTTTATCAAACTTATCAGTTAAATTTAGCTAACTTTTTCACTAAACACGCAACTTTTTATTTCGTGCGCTGAATTGTGGAATAATAAAAAATGGTAAGGTTATACATACTTTTCCGATTGTATTGGCTGAAGTTTTTGTAGAGACCATTTTAGCTATTTTTAGATATATTTTTTTTCTTTATTTTAGTACTGAAACATATTTTAAGTAGAATTTTTCTCATAAATCAACCGAATCAGCCAATGTGGACACTTCAGTTAGAATTTCATAAATTTCAGCAGAATCAGCCGATTCAATCGATTTTGGTATTACCAAACACACTCTTAATCCTAACACAAGTGTTTTTACTTTTTAGTGCTTTTTTACATTACAATGAGTTAATTCGTATAATTTATATCACTCCCACTCTTTAAAATCTAGTAAAATATATGGATTTTACTAGCTCTTGGCAAAAAATTGACTTGGCGGGGTGAAACAATAATGATCTTGAAATGTTTATAGTTAGACTAAGTAGTCATTTGGTGATTGTGTTTCGGCTCATCAGGTTTATGAGTCAACTTTTAACCAAACACGTAACTTTTGATTTTTTCGCGCCGAAGTAATATTAAAAAAAAAGGTTGAAGTTATGTTTCTGGCTGTATTGGCTGAAGTCATTGTAGATGACCATTTTAGCACATTTTTAATACGTAGTATTTTTTTCTTCTTTATTTTATTAATATAATGTATTTTAAATGTATTTTTTTCATAAATCAGCAAAAACAGCAAATACAGCCACTTCAGCCAGAGTTTCATAAATTTCAGCAGAATCAGCCGATTTCAGTGTTACCAAACGGGCTCTAAAGTAAACAGATCAGAGCATATCATACTAAACCTGATGAAATAAGACCAAAATACATGAGATCAGACCGCTTTAAATTTTGAGAATGGAAAAGTACACATAAAACATATCCTTTACCGAATCAGAGAGAGTTTTTAAGAACAGAGTCATATACAAGATCAGGAGCTTCTTTGGTGATCTTTTTTATCCCGGAAGGTCAACCACCAAAATCAGTGGGGTAAATGACGGGAGTTATTTTACTAGGATTTTATTAAAATGATTAGAAATACAAAGAGAGGGGGCCCCAAACCAAACCTCTCAACCGGAACAATTCAAAAAATTGAATAAATTGAAAAAAGATCAATTCAAAATATGAACTAAAATCTGAATGAAGGCAATCCAAATAGGTCCATGAAGTAAGCACGGTTTGCGTGGACCGAGAAATCTCTCACATTATGAATAATTTGAAGTTGGGCCGGACAGTGGGCCGCCAAAAAATGACCAGGCCAATTCCCTTGACGCCAAATGTGAGTAAAGGAGACCACTTTCCTATTCGCCAAGAGTAACATTTCCTGAATGGCGTCTCCCCATCTTCCTCGATCTCCTTCTGCGATGCATTGAAGAGCCAGGGTAGAATCCGTTTCAACCTGGAAATTGTTAAAGCCCGCCTCCGTCATCCACACCGTAGCTAGAATGATGGGAAGAAGCTCCGTCTAGACTAGAAGAGGCCTGAATTGGAAACGAAAAAGCCTGGACCATCTTGCCAGTCGATTTCCTCAAGATAGCTCCGCCTGCTGGCCTGTGAGGTAAAAACATAGCATCCGTATTAAGTTTGAGATTATTTTGTGGTTTCTTCCATTTGACAACCTGAAATGATGGACCCCTGAGTTTAAAATTGTTGGGTATGAGGTGCTCTTCATATAAAATATCCCCCATGGACTGAACCTTCAGGTTCAGGAAGCTTTTGACTCAAAGCTGTGTATAGATTTTGATGGCAGTACCTAGATGGTCCGATGATGGCACCGATTCCCCTGAGCCTCATATGATATTCGTATAGGCTTTCCAGATGTGCCAACTGATAATTCCTTGGATATTATGCTTAAAGACATCTACTAATTTTTTACTCCCTGCCTTAAACCACCAAGCCATATACACCTGTTTGATAGTAATAATATGATGCCTCAAAGGAATACAAAAGATGCCCATAAAGTAGACCCAAATAGGCCTAATTTTTGAGTAGCTAAACAAGATATGGTCCATAACATCTTCATGTGATCTACAGAAAGGGCAAATAGAAGGCTTTAGGACATATTGAAACCTGCCCAAATTGTTTGTGATAAGAAGAATGCCTTTCAAAACCTTCCAAAGAAACAATTTTATTTGCATACACTGCCTAGGATGTCAGATATGTGTGTAGGAAAAGACAGAGGGTAGTTTCTGCGTAATCATATTTTAACCAGAGCTGAAAGTAAACTTGCCATCATCCTGGGGGGGTCCACAACAAAGCACCATTCTCAGAAGTTTCACAAAAACATGAAGCTAAGGAATTGATCCCACAAATCCTCCTCCAAATAGGTGAGTCAGTTACCCTAGGAGTCATTCCTTCCCTAGGGTACCTAGCTTTGATTAATTCAGTCCAATTAGTAGTAGAAGTCTTCCATTTTCACCACATCTTAAGACTGTAGGCCTTTTCCACCTCAAGTATAGATCTGAGCCCCAAACCCCCCTCCCAACTGGGTAAACATAATTTTTTTCATTGCAGCTAGTGGTATATGGGCTTATTATTCGAAGACCCACAAAAAAGGATGTCATTTTACTCTCAACAATATTAATTGTCATCTTTCGTATGTTGTCTGCAGCTAGAAGATGATTTGGAATAGAGCTAAGGACATGTTTTATAAGGATAAGCCTTCCCCCCAAAGATAAGTTTTTTTGCTTCCATGGTGTCAATTTCTTCTCAAACTGATGAATTAAATCCAAACTATACTCATACCTATTAATTCCATTGTGCAGGTTCACACCTAGATATTTAATAGGCAACTTGGCCTCCTTCATGCCCAGTATAGCCTCCATTTGATGGATTCTGCCACGCTCATGAGCCCCACAAATAAATGAACTGTTCTGAAGATTAACACACTGCCCTGAAGCCATCTGGTAAGCTTGTATAAAAGTGTTGAAATTATTCAAAGATCTTGAATCCCCATTAACATAAATTAATAAATCATCCGCAAAGGCTAGGTGGCATATGGGATAACCAAATGAGCCCATCCAGAATGGTTTAATGAGGCCATTGTCAAAATTCCAAAGTAACCCTCTAGAAAATGCTTCTGAGGCAATAATAAAGAGAAGAGGAGATAAGGGGTCACCTTGTTTGACACCCCTCTTAGGCTTGAAAAATCCTTGGGAGACCCCATTGATCAAAACTCACAGATAGGTAGCTTCTAGATTATTTAGCACCAATCTAATAAATAAATGAGAAAAAACAAATCTGTGAAGAATTGAAGCTAAAAATTTCCATGAAAGCTTATCAAAAGCCTTTGCCATGTCAAGTTTGACCATAATATTAGAGCCTCTGACTTTTTTGTCTATGGAATGAACCATCTCTTGGGCAATTAATATATGATCATTCATATCTCTCTGTTTCATAAAACCAGCCTGCTCAGGAGATATGATCTTAGTCAGAACATCATTAAGCCTAGAAGCCAAGACCTTAGTGCAAACCTTGCTGACAAAGTTAGATAAGCAAATAGGTCTAAAATCACCAAATGACTCGGGATTATCTTTCTTAGGGATCAGAATAATCAGACTGCTTGCCATACCTTCGGGAATAGGGACCCCTAAGAAAAATTATTGAACTGCACTCACCACATCAGATTTAATAATATCCCAACACTTCTTAAAAAACTTCCCATTGAAACCATCAGGTCCTGGGGGCCCATTTGGATTTAGATCCCATACTGCCTTTTTAATTTCATCTTCTTGAGGTAATTGGCTGAGCATATCATTGTCCTCATTTGTGATCAGGTGTGGAATGAATTGAAGAATCTGGTCACAGTCAACTGGAGAATCAATAGAATAAAGATCTGAAAAATAAGAGACTGTTGCACTGCCAATTTCAGGTAAGGAAGAAACCATATGTCCCTGCAGGTTGAGAATAGAGGTAATTGGTTGTTTCCTATTCCAAACTTTGACAAAAGAGTGAAAAAACTTGGTATTGGAATCACCCCTTTAAGCCATTTCAAATGCGCCTTCTGTTTCCAAAATCTTCTTTCCATTTTATACTTGGATTGGAGCAAAGCCTTTAAATGAAACCATTGTTCTATGTTTTCATATGTAGGATTCTCCTGAAACATACTTTCAACTTGGGTCACTTGTTGTTCACAAATAGAAATGGCCTCAAATATGTTGCAAAAAAATTCCCTATTCCAAACCCTAAGATCCTTTTTCAAGTTTTGAAACTTAAGTACCAGGCCTCTCATTCCACCCCCAAAATATATAGAAGCCCAGCTATGCTTAACAATGTTCATAAACTTAGGGTGAGATAACCACATGTTTTGAAATTTGAAAGATCTAGGGCCATTAGAACTGTCAGATCCACAATGAATGAGAATAGGGCAGTGATCAGAAGGTGCCTTCTCCAAAATTGAGATCTGAATTTGATTCCAAAAATCCACAAATATAGAATTCACAATGCATCTATCCAGCCTCTGTCATACCCAACCATTGGATCTGACACCAGACCATGTAAATTTGGGCCCAGAAAAATGTAAATTAATCAGCTCACATGTAGATAAATAATCTGAAAAGTCAATAATACTAGTCAGATTGGGAACATATATGCCCTGATGTTCACTGTGATTTGCTATAGCATTAAAGTCTTCCCCTACAATTCAGGGTTCATCCATATTAGCAGCAAGATTAACCAAAGAACACCACAACCTTCTTCTTTGGAGATAATGGTGTTTACCATACACAGCTGTTACCCACCCAGTAAAAGAATTCTTGCTCACTTTCATGTGTACAAATTGATCCTGCCGGTCCCAATGAGAAATGGAGATTTTATTTGGATCCCAAAAGATCCAAATTTTATTAAGATAGGAAAAGGAGACCTGCTTAAATCCCAGTTCCCTCATAAAGTGATTAGCTCTATCAGAATGTACAATAGATTCACAAATAACTAGTAATTGAATTTTCCACTACTTAACTCTAATGAAGATAATCTGGTGCAGGAAGAATCTAGGCCCCTTTCATTCCAAAACAAACAATTCATTAAAAGGGAGTGGGGTGGGGGAGTGGGGAGAGTTTGATCAAACCCTTGACTGGCACTGGTTCCTTCTAAGCTAAAGTTTACCGATCCTTCTCCCTTTTTAATTGCAGATCTGGTCACCCTAGGAGGAACTTCCTTCTGTTTTTCCCTCCTCGTCCTCCTATCAGTGACTTTGGTGAGAGTATCAGGGTCTTGTACAGGAATCTCTCCCTCGTGCATTGATTCAGGCTAGGTAATACTTTCCTCTTCTGCTAAACGTTTGGCCGTAATGTTAACTTTTGCACTGATTTCATCCCATGAAACTTTCCAGTTATCTAAAGGTTGCAATGGCTTTTTAGTCTCCTTATCTGAAGAGTATTCCTTCATGGCTAGTTCAGGATCAAAATTTACAGCCTCTTTCTGCATAATACCAAGGCAGAATAATCTTAGATGCCTACAACTTGCGAGGAAGGGAGAGCAACTGTAACACCCTGGCCCCACAGGACCCGAGGAAGTTACTTCTGACCTCTAGTACTGTCCTCACAAACCGCCACTAGCCTTTTCGCGCACTTTGTCCTCACTCGTGCGTGCCCTGAGAAACTTCCCAGGGGGTCACCCATCCCAAGACTACTCTCGTGCAAGCACGCTTAACTTTGGAGTTCTTGGCTAATGAGCTCCTTTAAAAGGAGATGCACCTTATTGCTATGAATATTACTATTAATCCGTTTAAATTAAATCTCAAGTATTACAATCACCCCCACTTAGGAATGCAACGTCCTCGTTGGGCCCATAAACCAATCTCAATCATATCCCAAAATCTTTTCCCCTGCTAAGTGCGCGCCCGATATCCAACGGATCAGCACACTGTCGTAGGGTTGCTCTGATACCATTTGTAACACCCTGGCCCCACAGGACCCGAGGAAGTTATTTCTGACCTCTAGTACTGTCCTCACAAACCGGCACTAGCCTTTTCCGCGCACTTTGTCCTCACTCGTGCGTGCCCTGAGAAACTTCCCAAGGGGTCATCCATCCCAAGACTACTCCTGTGCAAGCACACTTAACTTTGGAGATCTTGGCTAATGAACTACCTTAAAAGGAGATGCACCTTATTGGTATGAGTAGTACTATTAATCCGTTTAAATTAAATCTCAAGTATTACAGCAACTATACCAGGGACTTGAGTTTCTAGCAACAACTGGACCTCCTTGATGGTATCAACCTGAGCAGACTGGTTCATATCTGGATTCTCCACTGAGTCTAAGAAGACTTCCTCTGCATCAGAATCTTCTTCTGTGTGTGGAGGTTTAGAGGAAGAGGGATCCCCTATAGATACTGCCAAGGCAGACCCTTTTCCTTTTTCTTCAGGAGTGTATTTCATTGTTTCCATTATTCCACTTGTATGCTTCTTATTACATTCCCCTTCCCCTGAATGTTTAGCCAGCCATCTATCCTTAGGAATGGTGATAGTTTTTTGTACCTCAAGATTACGCTTGGGACATTTTTGGTCTTAATGTCCCAAATGTAAACAATGGAAGCAGTATTGAGGTCGGTTTTCATAAACCACTGGCTGAGAGAAACCACGGTTCCCACAATTAATCCATAGCCTCTGAGGCATCTCCTTCGATAGATCCAATTCCACACATATACGTGCCACAGTCGGCCTAGCCAATGTGGCTGTAGCTGCATCCAGTTTTAGGGGAGTACGAATTAGCCCTGCAATGTCAAAAAGTGCACGCTTATTGTGTAAATAAATCAGGAGACCTTCAAAAGCAATCCAAATGGGGACAATCTGGGATTCAACGTTAGGACGAACTCAGGGGACCATTTGGTAACCCTCATAGCGTAGCCATGGATCACCCACGTTTGATGATTCCAACACCGTAAACAGTCCTCCTCCAAATCAAAGCGAATAAGGATATGCTTGTGTTCCAAAACCCTATATGAAAACCACCTTTAAACCCAATTCGCTCGAATGCTTTATGAATACCCTCCAAACCTGGCCATCCCTTAATAAAATAGCCCACCAATGATCGTTTGTGTGTGTCCGCCAGTATTTGAATATCACTTTCAGGGTAAGTGATAGAAGGCATTCCCTTGTAACGTGATGGAACCTTTGTCGACAGCCCAACCGGAGAACGACAGCCCAACGTGGTTTCTCTCAGCCAGTGGTTTACTAGCCCAAGCCTTGCCTACCGGCGGCGGATGAGCCACCGTAGGAGATAACGAGGTCATACGTACGGTTGAAATCAGCCTCTTTGGTGATCATATTTTCCAGTTTATCGGTCTTATCGGCCAATTTTATAAATAAACACGTAGTTTTGGATTTTGCGCGTTGAATGTTGTAATTACCTGATAAGTAAGCTTTGGAGATAATGGTGTTTACCATACACAGCTGTTACCCACCCCGTAAAAGAATTCTTGCTCACTTTCATGTGTACAAATTGATCCTGCCGGTCCCAATGAGAAATGGAGATTTTATCTGGATCCCAAAAGATCCAAATTTTATTAAGATAGGAAAAAGAGACCCGCTTAAATCCCAGTTCCCTCATAAAGTGATTAGCTCTATCAGAATGTACAATAGATTCACAAATAACTAATAACTGATTTTTCCACTGCTTAACTCTAATGAAGATAATCTGGTGCAGGAAGAATCTAGGCCCCTTTCATTCCAAAACAAACAATTCATTAAAAGGGGGTGGGGTGGGGGAGTGGGGAGAGTTTGATCAAGCCCTTGACTGGCATTGGTTCCTTCTAAGCTAACATTAACTGATCCTTCTCCCTTTTTAATTGCAGATCTGGTCACCCTAGTAGGAACTTCCTTCTGTTATTTCCTCCTAGTCCTCCTATCAGTGACTTTGGTGAGAGTATCAGGGTCTTGTGCAGGCATCTCTCCCTCATGCATTGATTCAGGTAAGGTAATACTTTCCTCTTCTGCTAAACGTTTGGCCATAATGTTAACTTTTGCACTGATTTCATCCCATGAAACTTTCCAGTTGTCTAAAGGTTGCAATGGCTTTTTAGTCTCCTTATCTGAAGAGTATTCCTTCATGGCTAGTTCAGGATCAAAATCTGCAGCCTCTTTCTGCATAATACCAAGGCAGAATCATCTTAGATGCCTGCAACTTGCGAGGAAGGGGAGCAACTGTAACATCCTGGTCCCACAGGACCCGAGGAAGTTACTTCTGACCTCTAGTACTGTCCTCACAAACCGCCACCAGTCTTTTCCGCACACTTTGTCCTCACTCGTGCGTGCCCTGAGAAACTTCCCAGGGGGTCACCCATCCCAAGACTACTCCCGTGCAAGCACGCTTAACTTTGGAGTTCTTGGCTAATGAACTCCCTTAAAAGGAGATGCACCTTATTGGTATGAGTAGTACTATTAATCAGTTTAAATTAAATCTCAAGTATTACAATCACCCCTACTTAGGAACGCAACGTCTTCGTTGGGCCCATAAACCAATCTCAATCATATCCCAGAATCTTTTCCCCTGCTAAGTGCCCGCCCGATATCCAACGGATCAGCACACTGTCGCAGGGTTGCTCTGATACCATTTGTAACACCCTGGCCCTACAGGAGCCGAGGAAGTTACTTCTGACCTCTTGTACTATCCTCACAAACCGCCACTAGCCTTTTCCGCGCACTTTGTCCTCACTCGTGCGTACCCTGAGAAACTTTCCAGGGGGTCATCCATCCCAAGACTACTCCCGTGCAAGCACGCTTAACTTTGGAGTTCTTGGCTAATGAGCTCCCTTAAAAGGAGATGCACCTTATTGGTAAGAGTAGTACTATTAATCCGTTTAAATTAAATCTCAAGTATTACAACAACTATACCAGGGACTTGAGTTTCTAGCAACAACTGGACCTCCTTGATGGTATAAACCTGAGCAGACTAGTTCATATCTGGATTCTCCACTGAGTCTAAGAAGACTTCCCCTGCATCAGAATCTTCTTCTGTGTGTGGAGGTTTAGAGGAAGAGGGATCCCCTATAGATACTGTCAAGGCAGACCCTTTTCCTTTTTCTTCAGAAGTGTATTTCATTGTTTCCATTATTCCACTTGTATGCTTCTTATTACATTTCCCTTCCCCTTAATGTTTAGCCAACCATCTGTCCTTAGGAAGGGTGATAGTTTTTGGTACCTCAAGATTACGCTTGGGACATTTTTAGTCTTAATGTCCCAAATCTAAACAATGGAAGCAGTATTGAGGTCGGTTTTCATAAACCACCGACTGAGAGAAACCGCGGTTCCCACAATTAATCCATAGCCTCTGAGGCATCTCCTTCGATAGATCCAATTCCACACATATACGTGCCACAGTCAGCCTAGCCAATGTGGCTGTAGCTGCATCCAGTTTTAGGGGAGTACCAATTAGCCCTGCAATGTCAAAAATTGCACGCTTATCGTGTAAATAAATCGGGAGACCTTCAAAAGCAATCCAAATGGGGACAATCTGGGATTCAACGTTAGGACGAACTCAGGGGACCATTTGGTAACCCTCATAGCGTAGCCATGGATCACCCACGTTTGATGATTCCAACACCGTAAATAGTCCTCCTCCAAATCAAAGCGAATAAGGATATGTTTGTGTTCCAAAACCCTAGATGAAAACCACCTTTAAACCTAATTCGCTCGAATGCTTTACGATTACCCTCCAAACCTGGCCATCCCTTAATAAAATAGCCCACCAATGATCGTTTGTGTCTGTCCGCCAGTATTTGAATATCACTTTCAGGGTAAGTGATAGAAGGCATTCTTCCCATGTAACGTGATGGAACCTTTGTCGACAGCCCAACCGGAGAACGATTAGCCACCACCTCCGTATATGTTTTACTAGCCCAAGCCTTGCCTACCGGCGGCGGCTGAGCCACCGCAGGAGACAACGAGGTCATACGTAGGGTTGAAATCAGCCTCTTTGGTGATCATATTTTCCAGTTTATCGGTCTTATCAGCCAATTTTTTAAACAAACACGTAGTTTTGGATTTTGCGCGTTGAATGTTGTAATTACCTGATAAGTAAGGTTGAAGCTAGAATGCTTTTACTTGGACTGGAATTTTCCGGTCTAGTCTGAACTGGTCTGGTCTGGTAATGTCTGGTCTCTATGTATTTTATAATTGTCAAAGTCCGATCTGGTTTAAGATTGAAAACAATTCAAGTAAAAAACATTCATATTTTTTCTTGCTTAAATAAGTGAAGTTACTTTAGAAACAATTTTAACTATCTTGTTATATAATCTTTTAATAAATCGACACGCTCAACCAATTTACCTACATCGGCCACAACTTTAAAATTTCGTCAATCGATTAAATCAAATGATATGAAAGGGGCTCCTGATTGAATCATTCAACCGATTTAACGAGACTCGATAAGGAAAATATTGTAAGACATGTTTTAATTGATTGATCGGCACATGCAGCAGATCACGTAGTTGCAACAGGCATCATGTTCCGGATTTCCGCTCTCCAAACCGAATGCTCAATTATTAATTAAAGTTTGATTTGTAAATGTATTGATTTTGCTTTATTAATAAAATTTGGTAAACGTTCCCCGAAATTTACCCCACTGTTTTTTGTGATTTGTCTTCTGAAATAAAAAAAAAGTGATTTGTAAATGCGAGGTTTCCACCGACCACCGGTCATCACAAGATGTAAATTAATGGGATACCACAATCTTGGCTCCTTTAAAGGGATTATTTCTATTTTTAAAAAGTGATTTTTACAACGAAAATGCTTAGTAGTAATGTTGTAGTGGAAAAACACGTTATTTTTTTTTTGTTGCAAAGACTGCCTTAGCCTTTCTCTCGTTAAGTCGTTAGCCTTTGAATCATTCTTTCATTGGAACGCACTTTTATTTATTTTAAAGCCGAAAGGAGATTACATAAATGTGTCACAACACTCAAAATCAAATATGACTAAAGTGCAACTATAGTGATAAAAAACAAATTTGGCTTCTTCAAAGAGTGTCATTTGGATAGAGAGGGGAGTGAGGATGAGTATTGTACTAATTAACATAGTAAAGCATAGAAAGAAATAGAGAAAAGATGCAAATACATTCTTAAACTATTAGTACAGGTGTAGATATGTCTTTTAACGTCTAAGGGTATGTTTAAAAGTTTGACATGAATATGAGGGGAAGACATTGAACATTAGTTTCAGGAGGAGAAGGAGAGAGAACCTTTGTTGTTTGTTGTTTGGGAGTTGCAAATTTGACATAGAGGAATTAAGGATAAATTATAATTAAAAGAAAAAATTCCATAAATATTATTCTTTTAAATGTGATGGACAAAAATACTACTCAGTAACTATTACTCTATTAGTGATTATAATTATGTTCGAAATTTACAACGTAGTAATTGAATGTAAGTTACTATGATTTAAACTTTAAGCATCATTATAGTCACTAATAGTTACCAAGTCACATTTTTGTTTATGCAATTTTTATTGATAATATTTAAGGAAAAATCCCTCATTAAAATCACTTTAGATTTATAATGAATTTATTTTGTTGAATTTATATTCATCTTTAATTAAAAATTAAAAATTGAGCATTTGAAAGGTTTTGAAGGGTCATAGAAGCCTCCAAAATCATTCCTTTCAATTTTCTAAACTCACAAACAACTGAAAAAAGAGATAGGAAAGGTTATAAACCCTCCTAAACCTTCCCCTTCCCTGCACAACACAACTCCCAAACATACTCTAAAAGATGCAACAATAACCCCCTAATGCTCCTATGAGCAAATTAGCCCTTGACGATTTAAAAAAAATTAAAAAACACTAACAAATCAAAATATATTGGGTTCAGAAAATGGAAATATGTAAAGTGATGAATAACTTATTTTTGAAAAAAATTGAATAACCTATTTATGATGTTTTTACTTGGACTGTAATTCGACCCAGACCAAACCAGACCAGATCAGACCAGATCAGACCAGTTTAGACCAGACCAAACCAGACCAGACTGGGATAGTTATAAAAATACAAAGAAACCAGACCAGACCAAACCAGACCAGACCAGTTCAGACCAGATTAGACCAGACCAGATCAGACCAGACTAGACTAGCAAATTACAGTCCAAGTAAAAACATCATGTACTACCCATGTACTTAATTACTTGTAAGATACTTGTAATATCAAAAACTTATTTTTTGTCATTACTTAGAAACTAATATATGACAATCTTAGCTCGTACATCCTCTCTACTTGATTACTTGTAAGATATTCCGTATTATTGTCTTAAAAATATTATACAGGGCATTACTTGCAATGGTTTGTAATACTCCCTCCGTCCCGAAATTTATCTCCTCTTTCCTTTTTTGATAAAGAATATGTGGTTCACAATCATTCTTACACATTTCTCTCTCCTCTGCACAACTCTCCAACGTCATGGTTATGAATCGGGTTGACTCAGATATGACATGGGGTACCGTCCTAAAAGGCTAACTCATAGGAGTAACTTGAAATATTTATATTATAGTTCGTAGTTTATTAATTCATATTACCTCCGTCCCTTAAAGCTTTGTCAAGTTTGATCGGCACGGGGATTAATAAAGTAAAAAATGTGCGGTTGAGGTTTGTGCATATGAGAGAGAATTAACCGGAACCACAAATTCTTTACTTAAAAGTGAAAGTGACAAAGTTAATGGGACATCCAAAAAAGGAAAGTTGGCAAAATTTTAAGAACGGTGAGAGTATTTTACTTGTGCGAGAAATACTTCTACAATTTACTCCACTATTTCACTCTTTACATACTGAAAGAGTAATACTATCGTCCTTCATCATTTGCTTGTCCTGAATCTCACTTTCATTTTAATATATGCTCGGTACTAACATTCGTTCCTTAAAAGTTACAACAGTTTGACTTTCATGTTTTGCAACGCACAACTTTAACTGTAATTATATTTAATTATGTATTAGTAAACACTAAAAAAATTAATATTTTGGAAATTTACAGAATTTAATACTCCGTATATTCTTGGAAATATTTTGGATATTTTATACATAATAATTTGATTATACTCTTATACTCCGTATATTGTTAGAAAATTTTGGTATGTAAATAGTGCAAAAATTCGAATGCATCAACTTTTAAGGAACATGGGAAATATATTTTGTATTTTTATTATTTTCTGTTACACAAAATATAATGATACACATAATAATTTTGTGACATGACAAAAAATTACCGAGGGAGTATGAATTTGTAACCGATTGTTGACATAGTGATGTGATGAGGTGGATTAGTTATAAGTGAAGACAAAGGGTAGGAGGACACAGATACATATGTACACACGCAAAAGCAAGCTAGGCTAGGCTAGGCTAGGCTAGGCTAGGCTAGGCTAGGAGGTTGGGTTCGTACGTACGTGTGTGTATTATATTGTTGGTTACTCCGTATTTGGTTGTGATTTTCAGAGAAAGGACAATCATCTATCTGGTCTCGCCCTTTTATCACCATCCAAGACTACTTCAAACGTGTGGGTGCCTTCTCTTTAACTCTCTACCAAAATAATAAACAAATACGTAGTATTCATAAAAGTTGCACTCTACCCCGCCACCCACAGCCAGCCTGTGTCCACAGAGAATATCTATGTACTAACTACTACCTCCGACTCTCCGACCCTTAAGATCGGAAAAAGGGTGTGATGCGATTTTTTAAAATGTATTACCTCCGTTCTATAATTTACTTCCAAAATAAAGTGGCACGCGGATTAAGAAAGTGAGAATTGTGTGGTGGAGAGTTGTGCAGAGTAGAGAGAAATGTTGTGAACCACAAATTCTTTGCAAACAAAGGAAAGGGATCCTAGTGGGAAAAACACATTCTATAACGGTTAAAATCAACATTCTATAACGGTTCTTTTTGGGACGGAAGAAAAGGGAAAGTTGGAAGTATTTTCAGGGACGGAGGAAATAACTGTGTGGGTGATTGATATTGAATTGGTAAAATGAAAATAAAGTAAGAACGATTTGTAACCAATCAAATGACCATAAATTCATAAAAACGCTACTTCCTATCGATTCGTACAATTGTACATGTTAAGTATGATTGTTTTGTTGATAACTAACCATACAGGGGGAACGACGGATAGAACCGCTCACAGTTCCTTGCGTAACAAAGAACAAATGGATATTATTAATTTGATTGACTAACCATGCAGGAGGAACTAATACAGCTCCATTTCTAAGTCCGTAATACAATTTGAATTAATACGGATTGCACCTACTTGTTCTTCTATTGCTATGCTTTCCCTATATGAGTAATTATTCTCTTTCCATACTTGATATAGCTTAGTATGGTACGTAAAATATTTCCTAGCTATACGGATGTGAAAGAATAGAAGTTGTTTGAAATATATTCCATATCTTAATCCGTTGCTTGCTTATATTGAGAAAAATATTCCTACCTTTTTGAATATTGACTGAAGCCTGCCTTATTTGGTAATTAATTGATCACTCAAGAGATGGATGAGCTGTTTGTATCTATTCTTAGTCCAGGACTGATATGCTACCCTGATTAAGATATTTAATCCGGCTGCCTTATATATTGAGCTCGGATATGGGAAATATTATAAAGAAGGAAAGCAATTCAAAATATTGAGGCAAGTCCCAAGATTAGAAGATCAACTATTCAAGGAAGGATGCTTAAACGGCCTGCCCAAGACAGCCTATATAAACGAAGCAGCCAAAGAGAAATGAAGTGTGCTTGACCGAACAATAAAAGAGAGAAATACTTATAAGAGAGTATCAAGACCAAGGCAACTGGACCTGCTTATAGAGTTCTAGATATAATTTCTTTTCTCTTACTTGTTGTGTAATTGAAGGTTGAGGAAAAGCTTAAGGGTAGCTTCCTCAGTTTGGGGTCGTGTGTGTGAGAGCTTTGTTGTAAAGCTGAGTGGCTCTCTACCCACAAGGTAGAGATGCATAACTCTTCCTAGAGGGGATAGAGTTGGGGTGACTCAAGGGTAGATTAGGAGAATTTACCTTGTAACCACAAAAGGCTTATTAGTGAAGTTGTTGAAAATTCCTCCGAGGGAGGTCGAGGTTTTTTAATCCTTTTGAGCCAAGAGATTTTTCCTCGTTAAATCCTTGTGCACTTTACTATTTAGTAATTCCCTGGACCCCACACTAGAACTGTGCGAAAAACTGCCACGGTTCCACACACACACAATTCACCCCCCTCTTGTGTTGCTAACCGTTTCATCAATTGGTATCAGAGCCGGTCTTCCCTCGGAGGTCCCGGACTGACCACAACTAGTCTAGAACTGAAGAAGGACCCGGACTGACCACAACTAGTCAGATTGTAGAACCAGCTGGTTCAGGTCCAGATACCCTATACGAGTTGGTGGATCAACCCAACGGTCCAAGAGGATGGAAGCATCATCGATCACATCCCCTGGATAACCTCTTAACAGATCTAAATCAGGGAGTAACAACGAGATCTAAACTTAGAAATTTCTGTGCTTTCTTTGCTTACTTATCACTTATAGAACCAGAGAACCATGGAGTGGCTCTCTCCGACACTGACTGGGTTCTAGCTATGCAGGAAGAACTAAATCAATTTGAAAGGAACAAGGTGTGGCATCTAGAACCAAGACCCAAGAATAAAACAGTGATAGGTCTCAAATGGGTATTTAAAAATAAGCTTGATGAGCATGGACAGATCACAAGGAACAAAGCGAGGCTAGTCGTCAAGGGCTATAATCAACAAGAAGGGATAGATTTCAATGAACATTCGCACCAGTGGCAAGGCTAGAAGCAATCCGAATGCTCATAGCATTTGCGGCTCATATGGGTTTCACCCTCCACCAAATGGATGTCAAGACGACATTTTTGAATGGCTATCTTAAGGAAGAGGTATACGTTGAACAACCACCGGGGTTTGAAAATACAGATTTTCCTAATCATGTTTTCAAACTAGATAAAACACTTTATGGGCTCAAACAAGCACCTCGTGCTTGGTATGAGCGTCTATCAAAATTTCTTTTGGAAAATGGTTTTGAAAGAGGAAAAATAGATAATTTTTTTTTTTGTAAAAATAAAAGATCAATCCCTCTTGGTTGTTCAAATTTATGTAGATGATATTATTTTTGGTGCTACTAACGATTCACTTTGTGATGAATTTTCCTCTCTTATGAGCTCCGAGTTCGAGATGAGTATGATGGGTGAACTAATTTTTTTCCTTGGTCTCCAAATCAAACAAACCAGTAAAGGAACTCAAATATCTCAACAAAAATATCTCAAGGAACTTCTCAAGAAGTTTGGAGCAAGTGAAAGCAAGACAATGACAACACCGATGGGAACAAATGACAGGCTGGATGCAGACGAAGCAGGAACCAGCATAGACCAGAAGAAATACCGAGGAATGTAGGTCTATACTATACCTAACCGCCAGTAGACCCGACATAGTCTTTAGTGTAGGTCTATGTGCCCGGTTCCAGGCAAATCCCAAGGAGTCTCACCTCAAAGCAGTCAAGAGGATACTCAAATATCTCAAAGGAACTATGAATCTATGCTTATGGTATCCACGTAATGAGGATTTTAATCTTATTGCATATTCAGATTCTGACTTTGCAGGTGATCTATTAAACAGAAAAAGCACATCTGGAACGGCTCACTTCCTAGGTCCTTGCTTGGTTTCATGGAGCTCTAAGAAACAAAACTCAGTTGCTCTTTCAACAGCCGAAGCCGAATACGTAGCAGCCGCATCGTGTTGCTCACAATCCTTGTGGATCATGCAACAAGTGAGTGACTACGAGATCATCCTAAATTGCACGCCAATTCTATGTGACAATACTAGTGCAATCAGCATCTCAAAAGATCCGGTCATGCACTCACGAACAAATCATATCCACATCCGGCATCACTTTCTGAGAGATTGCGTGGAAAAGGGGCTAATCAAGGTAGAATATTGCAACACCGACAAGCAAATTGCCGACATTTTTACAAAGCCCCTGGGAAGAGAAAGGTTTGAATTAATTCGACTTGAACTTGGTCTCATCAATGCTTAAAACTATTTTAAATTCTAACCCATGCTAGATCTTTTTTTTTCTCGGTACAACCTAAGGAGAAGTTCTTTATTTTCATAAAAAGAGGCAAGATTTTTTAAGTTTTAAACTGCCAAAATTTTTGAGGTAATACAGCTAAATAATCGGCCACTTCACTCTGGAAAGAAATCATCACGATTTTTTGGGAAGTGGAAAGGAATCCCAACTACCAATACGCCGCCCATCTCCAAAACAAATACCTTCCATAAACTCTTCCTTCTTCTCCTTCTTAAACCGCCATGGTCAAAACCAGAGGTTGTGCTCCTCCAACTGCACCTCGTCGTTCTAGCCGGAAACGAAGCGCACAACCACCTCCACCTTCATCACCTACTCCGATTGAACTCGAAGCCTCTCCTCCTTCCAACATGCAATCCGAATCTCATGATTCTTTACTACCATCCCCCGCGTCCTCTCAGGGAGAACAAGAGGAAGCCTCTCCATCGCCAATTAAGCCTCCTTAAGGAAAACATCCCACACGCGACAGGAAGTTTCTGCCTCGAAAATACACCCGGAAGAGAGCAATTGAAGAAGGCATCATCTCTGGTGAGGAATCAACCAAAAAATTACCTAAAATAGGGAAAGTGGCTGAAGAAGACGTTATTCGACTCCGAGCGCTATATATGGCAAGAGGCATTGTGAAGGTACTCGCTATCCCTTTCGCTGAACTCTCTTCTCAAACCTCTGACTTTGTAGAACTCATTATGTTTCAAAAATGGGGGCATCTTTTTGAAACTAAGCACTGCTGCTCCGTTTACCCTGATTGCTTGTCCGATTTTCTGGCCAATCTTATAATTAAGGAAGATGTGTTAGCATCTCGAGTGCGTGGTACTAAACTACGTTTCACTATTCAAGAATTTGCTAAAGCACTAGATATTCCCTATTCCGGTGAATGCCTATACAAAAAGGAGGATTGGCCACTGTCCACTGCGTCTCAGGTTGAGGCAGTAAATTTTTTTGACCCAAACGTATCCGGTCTTACTCTTCAAGTAAGTAACCTTTCCCCTACTCACAAATTACTGTTCTACTTTGTTCACTCCAATTTGATTCCCCGTCTGGAAGGAAGACTGATTTCATCTCGGATTGAAGTTGCTTACATGTATCTCATCGCAAATAAAATCCAAATCAACCTACCCGGCCTCATGTTTGCTCACCTCAAATTCACCATAAGTGATCGTTCTAGGAAAGTTGGGATCCCCTTTGATACCATCCTGACTCAACTGTTCATCAAACAGGAAGTTTCTCTCAAAAACCTGCCCTATCACATGATTCAAAAGAATCTCGACACTAAGGGTCTCCAAAATTATGGCATAGTTGTCCATAACTCTAAGCTTGTCTTCAAGGAAACAATTACACCTGGTTCCTCTGCCAAGGCCCCTAAAACAAAACCTGTTCCCTCTACCTCCACTGATCCTATGCATTTCGTTTCTCTTGTCAAAGAACAGTTGCACCTTATGGAACTCACCTTGCTTCGGCGGTTTGATTCATTGACAGAATCTGTGACAACGCTATCCAGACGGCTTGATGAAGTTCGCACAGATCTTAAGTCATTTCAAAATGAGGTGTTGGCTAAGTTTGAGGAAGACAGTGAAGGGCTCCACAGGCGGATCATCTCTTCTTCAGATGATGAATAACTCGCTATCATAAACTCTTTTATCGGGCTGGGAGGGATATTTTACTCTGCACTTATTTTTGCCCATTTACTCGGCACTGTTTTGGTTATTTTCTGTTTCCTTTTGGTTGATGCCAAAAGGGGGAAATAATCTGGTGCCTCAGCCTCTTTTCTACTACTGCTACTGCTATGCTTTGCTTAAATACTAACCTGCAGGGATTCTTTTGGCACCTAAGGTTTGTCATCAACAAAAAGGGGGAATTTGTTAAGTATGATTGTTTTGTTGATGACTAACCATACAGGGGGAACAGCGGATAGAACCGCTCATAGTTCCTTGCGTAACAAAGAACAAATGGATATTATTAATTTGATTGACTAACCATGTAGGAGGAACTAATACAGCTCCATTTCTAAGTCCGTAATACAATTTGAATTAATATGGATTGCACCTACTTGTTCTTCTATTGCTATGCTTTCCCTATATGAGTAATTATTCTCTTTCCATACTTGATATAGCTTAGTATGGTACGTAAAATATTCCCTAGCTATACGGATGTGAAAGAATAGAAGTTGTTTGAAATATATTCCATATCTTAATCCGTTGCTTGCTTATATTGAGAAAAATATTCCTACCTTTTTGAATATTGACCGAAGCCTGCCTTATTTGGTAATTAATTGATCACTCAAGAGATGGATGAGTTGTTTGTATCTATTCTTAGTCCAGGACTGATATGCTACCCTGATTAAGATATTTAATCCGACTGCCTTATATATTGAGCTCGGATATGGGAAATATTATAAAGAAGGAAAGCAATTCAAAATATTGAGGCAAGTCCCAAGATTAGAAGATCAACTATTCAAGGAAGGATGCTTAAACGGCCTACCCAAGACAGCCTATATAAACGAAGCAGCCAAAGAGAAATGAAGTGTGCTTGACCGAACAATAAAAGAGAGAAATACTTATAAGAGAGTATCAAGACCAAGGCAACTGGACCTGCTTAAAGAGTTCTAGATATAGTTTCTTTTCTCTTACTTGTTGTGTAATTGAAGGTTGAGGAAAAGCTTAAGGGTAGCTTCCTCAGGTTGGGGTCGTGTGTGTGAGAGCTTTGTTGTAAAGCTGAGTGGCTCTCTACCCACAAGGTAGAGATGCATAACTCTTCCTAGAGGGGATAGAGTTGGGGTGGCTCAAGGGTAGATTAGGAGAATTTACCTTGTAACCACAAAAGGCTTATTAGTGAAGTTGTTGAAAATTCCTCCGAGGGAGGTCGAGGTTTTTTAATCCCTTTGAGCCAAGGGATTTTTCCTCGTTAAATCCTTTTGCACTTTACTATTTAGTAATTCCCTGGACCCCACACTAGAACTGTGCGAAAAACTGCCACAGTTCCACACACACACAATTCACCCCCCCTCTTGTGTTGCTAACCGTTTCATCAGTAGAGTAGCATATCCCCATCCGCCATTTCCATTCTAAACCAAAAAATTAAATTTCCCTCCTTCCTTAATCTACCCACCAAAAACCTAATACTGCTATAAATAGAACGACATCTTACACAACAACGTACCGCGACAAAGACAAAAAAAGATTTCAGGGCAGTAGCTATGAATGAAGATATATCAATTTCATAACTTCTTCAGTTGTAGGAGGAATGGAGGATGCCATGCTTCACGACTTCGACGTTAAGCCATAAGTTGAATTATTCCCCCCTTTTATGAAAGTGTTAGTGAGGTAAGAGCTGATTCACAAATACCAGAATATGTTAATTTATCTCACAAATCCACTTGGTAGAAAAACTTATTGTTGGGTGATGGTAATACCTTACCTAAAGGTGCTATGTCAGAATTTGCTGTAGAATTCGATGTTCATAGAACCACGATTTGGAGAATCTGATCTGCTGCTAAAGTTCAAGTATCTAGAGGGGCAGTTGTGGATGTCCAACGTAAAAAAGGGAAAAATGGGCAGAAAACCTAAAGTTTTTGATTTGGATAGTCTTAAAGATGTGCCCATTCAACAAAGGACCACGACCCGATCCTTGTCTACCTTGCTTAGAATAAGTCATTCGACAGTTTATCGCTTACTGAGAAGCGGGCAACTTAGAGCCCACACAAATAGTGTTAAACCAAAACTAAATCACACACACATGAGAAGGAGACTTATTCAGATATGAGTCAAGTAATTCCAAGGGCAGTGAACACAATACCTACATTTTCAGGTATGTACAATCTTATTCATATCGATGAGAAATGGTTTTACATGCATGTCACAAAAAACTCAAAAGTTTTACCTATTTCATTAGGAGGAAGAACCTTATAGATGCTGTCAAAATAAAAATTTTATCAACAAGGTTATGTTTTTGGCTGCTGTGGCTAGGCCACATATTTCTGATTCAGGATCAGTTCTATGGGAAGGAAAAATTGGGATATTTCCATTTACAGAAGTTGTCTATGCACAAAGAAGGACATGTAATAGGGAGGAAAGAACCCCGGAAACAAAATCCATACAATGTGTGACGCAAGAAGTTATCAGGTCCAAATTAATAAACTCCGTCTTGCTAGCTCTAAGAGAACAGTGGCCACCTAATGCATGTAAGGATTATTGGATTCAACATGATAACGCTAGATCATATATTGGTGTTAATGACATGCAATTTATGGAGGCTGCTACTTTATCGGGTTTGAATATACGACTTACATGTCAGTCCGCACAAAGTCCTGATTTGAATGTGATGGATCTTGGCTTTTTTAGAGCTATACAATCTATTCAATATAAAAAATTTCCAAAGTCTGTTGATGAACTAGTTTCTGCTGTTCAAGATGTGTTTTACTCTTTTTGAACCAAAGTTGTTAAACCACACATGTTTACACCTTCAATACATCATGCTGGAAATATTGAAGGTAAGGGGTAGTAATAATTACAAGAACCCACACAATGCTAAAAAAAGCTGGACAGTTTGGGTTTACTACCTACAGAAGTTCAGATTCCTGAAGAGTTAATTGAAGAAACAAACAACTTCTTAATGAAAGGTCAGGTTTTGGTGCCTGCTGCCTAGAACACTTATAAATTACTTCTTGGAAAAAGAAGTTGCTTACTTTTGTTATGTGAAGTCACATTACTAAATTTTAGGAGGATATAGGTATGTGCAGTCACCGTATTATAATTTTGGGTAGTACAAGGTTTAAAACCGTTTGTTTTGATGTGGTTGTAAACATTTTGCAAGGGTTGTATTTTTTGAGTTATTCCCACATAGCTGCAAGGTAGTGGTGTTAAACTATTTGTAAATCATGTATGAAGACTCAATGAAAATGAGCTCAATGTTTTCAAAATTACTATCACGGTTACAACTTCAATTTGGAGTGAAGCCAGAACTTGAATTACTCCCCTCATTTGTATAAATTACAACTATGCTACTAGAGAAATTCCTTTGTCTAAAGACTATATTACCTCTCCTCTTGAGAATCAAAACGTGTCCAGTGAGGAAGAAGTCTCAATGTCAAAAGTTTCAGAACCATACGTTCCTCCTCTCGTGAATAAAATTCCTGATCTTCATTCTTCCTTTGAAGAAGAACGAGAAAAGTTTAAGCTTGAAAAGGAAATTCTTTTAAAGAAAATCACTGAATTGTCTGATGAATCCTCTCAAGGCTCAAAATCTCCTGAAACTTCTTTTTCTAATGAGCATAAAAAGAAAAATCATTTTGAAAAGAAAAGGAACTTATCTTCTGCTCCACACACAGGAAAAGCTTTTTCTATATCCACTGCAGGAAGGATGACCTAGACCCCCAAGAAGAATTCAAGCGAGGATACAAGACATGAGCAGACAAACAAGATTTCTAAAATCTTTAATTTTGTGGAAAAGTCTTGTAATGGATTTAGAAATTGTTTTCGTTCTAGTTCTTCTGCTAGTTCCTCTAGTTCTGTTTCTAATAGTTCTCCTAAGCTTTCTAGTTGTCACTCTAGTTCTGTTGATTCTAATTCAAGTGATTGTTTTATGCGTGATCAATTCAATGGATTATAATGAATGATTTACTTTCCCTTCATGTAAGGGTGTATGCTTGAATTATCCTCTCAAGGTATATTCAGTCAAACATCTCAAAAGATTAGCAAGAGAGAAGGTTTTCACAAACACTAAAACATCACACTCACCGTTTCAGAACCCTTCAAACAAATTTCAAAAATTCAAGCAAGTTTGGGTTCCTAAAAGTGATCTGATCAAAACCGATTCAATTCATTCTTCACATAAAGAGGACGGAGCCGTCCTTAAATGGGTACCTAAGGTTGCTTAATTTTGCAGGTCAGTCATGTGTGGTACTTAGATTCAGGTTGCTCCACACACATGATTGGGAAGAAAGAGCTGTTGTTTGTTGAGCAACTACATTGACAAATTTGGTGGGAAAGTGAGGTTTGGAAACAGTGACTCTGCTCCTATCCTTGGATATGGAGATATCTGTAACAGTAGGGTTACAATCAAATACGTATCATATGTTGCTAGATTGAAGCATAATTTGTTTAACTTCGGACAATTTTGTGACAAGGGCATGGAGGTTATATTCCGAGCTAACAAGTGTTGCGTGAAGGATGATCAAGGAAACACCATTCGGAGGTGTAGACGCAAATCCAGTCTCTACACCATTGTGCTGAAAATTGTGTTTCCTACTTTTGACGTCTGCTTGCTGTCAAGAGCATCGTCTAAACTGAATCAACTGTGGCACAAGAGAATGTCTCATCTGAACTACCGTGATCTGCATACATTGTCATCAAAGAAGCTTATCACTGGTCTGCCAGTACTCCAAAGCAAATGTGATCATCTGTGTAATTCTTGCGCACTTGGAAAAATGAAAAGAGCTTCTCACAAGGCAAAAATGGATGCATCTACTACACGTCCTCTTGAACTGCTTCACATGGATCTTTGTTGGCCCATGTGTACACAAAGTATCAATGGGAAGAAATATGTCCTGGTGATAGTAGATGACTACTCAAGATATACATGGATCCGATTCATACGCACTAAAGACGAGACAACAGACATCATCATCACCTTCGTCTGTACTACTCAAAATCTACTCTAAGCAACCATTCTCTTCCTTCGATCCGACAATGGCACTGAGTTCAAGAATCAGAAACTCAGTGAGTTCCATGAACAACAAGGAATCATACAACAATTCTCTGCAGCAAAGACCCCACAGCAGAACGGGGTAGATGAAAGAAAGAACATAACTCTCGTTGAAGCTGCGAAAACCATGCTGATACATTCCAAACTTCCACATTTTCGCTGGGCTGAAGCTATTAACACTACTTGCTTCACTCAAAACAGGACCTCAATTCATAAAAGGTTTGGAAAGACACCATATGAGCTGATCAACCGCCGTACTCCCAGTGTTTATTTTCTAAGAGTTTTTGGATGCAAGTGCTTCGTTGCTAATGATAGGGAAGATCGAAGCAAATTTGATCCAAAAGCATTTAAAGGTGTGTTTGTTGGCTATTCCTCTTCGTCTAAAGCTTACCGAGTTTACATCAGAGACAGAAAGAAAGTCATTGAAAGCATCAATGTGACCTTTGACGAGAAGGAAGAACATGCTTCTGGAGATATCAGTTCAGAACCCGATATCACTGATGTTCTAGCACAACTTCCCACATCATCTCCCTCACCGGATTCCAACATTGTGGATCTCGACCATCTATTTGACCAAATCTATGACAATCCACAACCACATGATCCATCTCCTCCATCCATTACTGAGTTTACAGTTGCACTTCCTACTCCTACATCGACTACATCACCTTCTGAAACCACAGCTGAGACTTAATCTACTATTGATGCTACATCGCCTCCATCTACTGATCCTACACCTTCATTTGTTCCTCAAGCCGATACTCCTGATGTTGATCAGCAACCTAACAACAATGCTCAGCCGCTCCCTCATGCCAGAAAATGGACACGTGCTCATCCACCTGATCTTATACTTGGAAATCCTTCAAGTGGAGTGTGCACACGATCTGCTACCGAGAATGAATGTTTGTTTTCCTGTTTCCTAAGTCAAACTGAGCCTACTCATGTCACTGAAGTGTTAGCTGATCCTGATTGGATAATCGCCATGCGAGAAGAAATCAATCAGTTTGAGAGACTAAAAGTCTGGTCACTTATACCGCGTCCCTCTGGAAAATCAATCATAGACACAGAGTGGATCTTTAATAACAAGAAAGATGAAGATGGGATCGTGATTCGCAACAAGGCCCGTTTAGTTGTGAAAGGTTGTAATCAACAGGAAGGCATCGACTACAATGAGACGTTCGCTCCAGTTGCACGCATTGAAGCCATTCGCCTGTTCATGGCTTATGCTGCACTTAAGAACTTCACCATCTACCAAATGGACGTCAAAACAACATTCTTGAACGGTATCTTGAAAGAAGAAGGCTATGTTGATCAACCAGAAGGCTTCATCAGTGAGAATTATCCAGATCACGTTTACCGTCTTGATAAAGCTTTGTATGGACTCAAACAAGCCCTGAGAGCTTGCTATGAGTAATTATCTGATTTCCTGGTTAATTCTGGCTTCTCAAAGGGAACTATTGATACTACACTCTTCATCAAGCGTCATCAGGCTGACATCATATTGGTTCAGATCTATGTTGACGACATCATTTTTTGTTCCACTGATCCTACTCTCTGCTCTGCTTTTGGAAGTCTAATGCAATCTATGTTCGAAATGAGCATGATGGGTGAAATGAATTTCTTTCTTGGACTGCAAGTTAAACAACTGTCTCACGGAATTTTTATTCATCAGTCCAAGTACATTCATGATTTGCTAAAGAAATATGGTCAAGAAAACATCACTCATGTGAAGACCCCGATGACCCCAGCACACAAGCTTGATTTAGATCCATCGAGAAAGCCTGTCAACGTTACTACATATAGGGGAATGATTGGTTCGTTATAGTATCTGACCTCGAGCCGTCCTGATATTATGTTCTCTACTTGTCTTTGTGCTCGCTTTCAAGCAAATCCTAAAGAATCCCATCTGCTGGCTATGAAACGAATTCTGTGTTATCTGGAAACGCAGACGTAATAAGTTAACTGAAAATCTTACTCATTTGAAAATATTATTACGTCGTTCTAGGTCTTTACCCTAACACGTTACTTCACTATTTCGGAACCCCATTCAGTTATTATAATTACACCGTGCTAGAGCCTCGCTCGTAGTCACGTTTCATCGTGCTAGAGTCTGCCTCTTAGTCACTCTACATTGTGCTAGAGCCTCGCTCATAGTCACTCTACTTTGGGCTAGAGCCTCGCTCATAGTCACCACTACACCGTGCTAGAGCCTAGCTCTTAGTCACGTTACTAAGTCTCTAAGCAATTTCTATGCCTAGACTTCATTCACTTTGAGTAGCCTTTAAGGCCTACTCCTAACATATCATAGAGCTCGTACAATTCGGCCTTAAAGTATCTCTTAAGACTACTTAAGGCATCTCTATTGACAATCCTCTCTTAGGATTAGTTCCATCATTTATTTATATGAATCTCTCGACTAGTGTTTCAATACTCGGCGGCTAATCTTAGAACAACCAAGTTCTTAATCCATAATCAAAGAATTCATTTCAATTGATTTTCCAATCCAAATATGATTTAATCTCAATATCAAAAATATAACTTTTATCGATTCATGAATTCCTTACATGAAGTAAAAGTATATTTTATCACAATAATTCATAGTTAATTCCGTCATCATGCCATCATGTTCATAACACATAATCATACACAATTTCCTCTAAATTTGTATATCATGCTTTATCTATTCATAGGCAATAATATTTTTATTTGGGCATTATTAATCATTAATAATCCATGAAAATCACATTTAATACATTAGGCAGTTTAATGAGATTAACTCACTAATTATAAGCAATATAGTTGGTCATCCTCACCTCGAATGAGCTTTAAGAAGTTCTACCCTTCTCGGTTGAGCTCCGGCAAATCTCCGGCGAACTCCGGCGATACTCCAACGAAAACTAGGAGCACCTTAGTCAAGCTCCTAACAAGGTTTTATCATCACAAAACTCATATCAACACAAATAACCTTCTAAAAGGTTATTTTCCGGCGAGCTAATCATTTTGGCTTCTAAGTCCGTTCTTGAACTTAGAACTACCTTCCAAACCCTTTTTCTACACTTCTAAACGTGTAGAACAATTCTAGGGGTCCTCCATATGATATATAAGTCATATGATAGATAATAAAATAGAGGAAAAGTTATTATAAGGTCATTACCTTAATCCTTCACACCTTTCCTATCTTTTTCCTTCTTTAAGCTTCTTCTTTGAACCACCTTGCTTGAGCTCGTTTATGGATGATAAGAATGGACCATTGCAGAGTTTCTCTCTTTGGATGATGGCTTGGTCGAAATGGTGAGGGTGGGTGTGATTGAGAATGCCTTTTTGGCATTTCTCTCAATAATACATACAAGAGGTCCTACCTCATTTAATGCTTTGCCCCTCCATTCATTTGATTTCTTGCATCCCATGATTTGTGTGGCTCATTCTGGCTATATGCAAGACTAAAAACGTGGGTTGGCCCCCACACATGTGGGAGGTCACCCCTTTGAGTCCTGATGTGTACAGTTGGCCTTGAAAGTTGTATTTTCCGGACCGTTTTAATTATATTTTATTTTATCGGGTCAACATAGCACATGGGTCACTCAAACATTTTTACCAACTCGGTTGGCATTTTTTTTGCGCTTCTATAATTATTACTGTTGGGTAAATGGGCCAAATAGGAACGGCCGATTAACCCCTGAGGATCACCGGACGAACGTCCCCAAAAGCCCCAACAGTCTGGGGACAAATACCCTCAGAGTGGTCAAAGGCAGTGACAACGTTCGTCTCCTACACCGAAATGGCAGTAAGTTTTGACGACGTACGACCTCCCTTCATGGGGTAACTAAGGTGGAGACGCCTTCCTCCTACTTCAGGGGACGTACGTCTCTAAGAGGCCAACAAGTCCCAATTCCCAGACGAAGGTCTCCAAGGACTTGGGCAGCTCTAGATGCCTTCCCCTACTTCAGGGGAAGTACGTCTCCAATAGGCCATCAAGGACCAATTGCAAGACGAACGTCTCCAAGGACTTGGACAGCTGGAAACGCCTTCGCCTACTTCAGGGGACGTACGTCTCGAACAGGCCATCAAGGCCCAATTGCAAGACGAACGTCTCCAAGGGCTTGGGCAGTTGGAGACGCCTTCCCCCTTACTTCAGGGGACGTACGTCCCCAACAGGCCAGCAAGGCCCATTGCAAGACGTACGTACGGAACCTTGGCCTTGGGAGCAGTCAGGACACAGGAGACAAGATTGTGAGGACGTTTGTCCCCACCACTTTGTGGAAAAATTCAAATACGTACTGAATTTTAAATTCAAGTACACCTGGGTGCGGTGTCACAGAAGTTGCAGATGAAGCTCAATTGATACATGCTCGGCTCTGATACTAATTGATATTCTCAGTATGCACGATTATCAAAGTCTGATAGACATTTCCCTCTTTTGATAATATGATAGATCTTCCTTCAAACATTAGAATTAGTAACTTTAGGATTCATGTTCTGCTTTAACTTGTTGATATGTAAGGCATCGACTGATGTACTCGGCTATTTCCCTCTTCATACCAGACCACCAGTAACTTTCCTTTAAATCACGGTACATTTTCGTACCTTCTGGGTGCATAGCATACGCCGATGAATGAGCCTCCTCTAAGATGCACTTTCAGAGCCCACCATCTGATGGTACACACACTCGGTCACGAAATAATAAGAGACCATCGTCTCTCTCCGTGAAGTCCTCAACCGGTCCCGCTAACATGCGTTCTCAGACCTTCTTAAGCTCTTCGTCAGTTTCTTAACCCTTCTTGTTTTCATCAAGTAAAGTAGGTCTCACCTCGAATCTTGCCAATAAGGCACCATCACTAGATACCTCCAATTGGGCTCTCAATGCCCTCAAACTAGTTAGCAATGCCTCTGACAAACTCTTTCGGCTAAAGGCATCAGCTACCACGTTGGCTTTACCGGGGTGGTACTCAATAACTAGATGGTAGTCTTTTATCAACTCCATCCATCGTCTTTGTCTCATGTTTAACTCTTTCTGAGTAAACACATACTTCAAGCTCTTATGGTCATTGTATATGTGACATGTCTCCTCGTAAAGATAATGTTTCCAAATCTTCAGTGCAAATACCACTGCCCCAACTATAGATCATGAGTAGGATAGTTTACCTCATGCTTCTTCAACTGTCGTGAAGCATAGGCAATCACCCTTCCATTCTGCATCAACACACATCCAAGTCCTTGGATACTTGCATCACTGTAGACATCGTACCCCATACCTTGTTTGGGTAATGCAAGTACCGATGCCTCGGTCAATCTCTTCTTCAATTCTAAGAATCCCTCCTCACATCGGTCATCCCATACAAACTGATGGAGTATATTCACGTATACCCCAGGGGTATCATAATCGCCGGTATAAAATATCACGGACCCACTCTGAAGTACATAAAATATTAAGTCCACACTCCAAGACTGACCCCGACCGCCGAGGTCGGGAAAACAACAAGCTCAAGAATTAATCAAACTCAACGAATGACAAGGCTAGCAGAGCCCGACCCCGACCCTGAGGTCGGGAAAACAACAGGCTCAGGAATCAACCGAACTCGGCAAGTTAAGAGCCCGACCTCGATGCACCTGAGGTCGGGAGCGAGTCTGGCCCCGAAAGTCAAACAGTTGGTCAACGACAGTCAAGCATCACGCAGTCAATCACCTGAGAGGCGAGTCCTCCCATCACGAACCCGAACTTCTGAGCTCCTAGACATCAACCTCAATAATACCCCAAAGGTCTGAATAAAGCGTCATGGACTTAGAAAAAATCCGCAAGGGTCTACCTCATCAGGGGGAAATCGCCACGTCACCAGAGAATATTCTCAGTTACTCGCATCCAGCCACACGGGTATCCTGGCGGCAATTCTGTTAGAAGCCAACTCCAATCAGCCAGCTATTGAAGACTCTCTCTCCAATCAGCTTTACACGTGGCTCCTCCCCATCAAATTAGGCTGTTAGTTTGTTAGAGTAGCTTTACACGTGCCCCTCTCCTATTAGACTAGCATCTTTTGCTTGGGCACCAAGTATTTCCTTTTCTTCTTAGTATAAATATCACCTTCCAACTTGTGGAAAGGGATGCTTAATTGATCGCACTCTGAATTCTATACTGTAAGACTTGTAAACCGGTTCACTCTCTCCCTCTCTTCTCCTATTCTCGGTGGATTCCGGCCACCCCCGGTCCGAAGATCCATCACAAACTTAGCCTCTTTTCGAGTGAGATTTGTCAATGGTGATGCCAAAACTGAGAACTTCTCCACAAATTTTCTATGGTACCCCGTCAATCCAAGGAAACTACAAATTTCCTTCATGTTCTTTGGCCTCTCCCATTCGGTAATGCCTTCAATTTTCTTGTTGCCAACTGCAACTCCCGATCCCGAAACTACATGCCCGAGAAAGCCAATCTCCCTTAGCCAAAATTCACACTTGGAAAATTTAGCATAGAGTTGCTTCTCCCGTAGTATCTCAAGAACAACTACCAAGTGCTCCTCATGCTCTTCTTCACTCTTCGAGTAAATCAAGATGCCATCTACAAACACAATCACAAACCTATCCAAGTATTTATTAAATACTCGATTCATCAAGTCCATGAATGCCGCTGGGGCGTTTGTTAGCCCAAACGACATAACCAGGAACTCAAAGTGACCATACCTTGTGTGGAATGCACTCTTCGGTATGCCATCCTCCTTTATCTTCAACTGATGGTACCCCGACCTCAAGTCAATCTTTGAAAACACTATTGCTCCTCGGAGCTGATCAAACAAGTCATCAATCCGAGGTAAATGATACCTATTCTTGATTGTGACCTTGTTCAGTTGACGATAGTCAATACACATTCGAAGCGTCCCATCTTTCTTTTTCACAAATAACACCGATGCTCCCCACACAGAGTAGCTTGACCTTATGAAACCGTTATCCAATAGCTCTTGAAATTGGGTTTTCAACTCATTAAGTTCAGTGGGTGCCATTCGATACAGAGGTATAGAGATTGGTTTGGTGCGGGGCTCAACCTCGATCACGAACTGAATCTTTCTATCGGGTGGAATTCCCGATAAGTCTCTTGGGAAGACATCTGTATACTTGCACACTACTCTCACATCATTGATGTCTATCTTCTCTTTGGTTTTATCTAACACGTATGCTAGATACCCGTGGCATCCCTTTCTCATCTTATTCGTTGCTTTCACGATGGATATGATGTAACTGTTTGATTTGCATCTATCTCCCTCAAAGCATAAGGTCAATCCTTCACTGCTTTCGAGTTCCAGAACCTTTGTGTAGCAATCGATCCTAGCATGATGCTTCTCAAGCCAATCCATTCCGAGGATTGCATCGAACTCAATCATACTCAGCGGTACAAAGTCACACGTCAAGGTTTGGCCCTCCACTTCCACCTCACATGATGGATAGTGGCCATCTCTCTCGATATCATCTCCCAAAGGTGTGGATACCAATAAGGTTTGAGTAATCGGTATAAGTGGTTCGTTGAATCCCTCGTCGAACGCCTCATTCAAAAATGATCGTTGCGCCCTCGTATCAATAAGGATTCGTGCATACTTCCCATTAATCCTTAATGTTCCTACATTTATGAGTCATGTAAGATACCTTTCCTATCATACCTATACATTAATAGAGGTTTATTATGTTCACACGCATGCTTGGAATCAAGGAAAAGTCTTATCGTTGCAAAACAACACGAAACAAAATCAACTTTGGCAGTTTATGTGCGAGGCACGGCGTGCCTAGGAAACAGGCACGGCGTGCCTAGGAAACAGGCACGGTCGTTCCTGTAGCACAAACGTCCTGGGTGCCGCTGCCACCTACGCACGGCAGACGCACGATGGACGCATGGTGGGCACACGGCGTGCCTACGCAGCAGGCACGGTCATGCGTGTAGTATAAACCTCCGGGGTGCCGCTGTCACCTACGCACGGTGGCACGCACGGTGTGCGTGTAGGCGTGCCTAGCGTGCTGGGGACATTTTAAGCCCATTTTGGCCCGAATTCTCCCAGTTCGTCCTTGGGGTGGCCTGCACTCAACCCCTACGACTTCCATCATCATCATTATGAGCCTATAAACATTCAAAATTTAGTGCATTACCCGCGACAGAGTTCGGGTTCGCCCGCGCATCCGCCTCTGTCATTGCATAGATCCTAGCTTGAGTCCTTCCTTGGTTCACGGAGGGTGCGTTGCTTGTACTTGCCCCACCGTGACCCACACTTGCATTTGGTGCCCCCGTTCAGTTCCTACTCACTGTCGTTCCACTACTAGGCCCGGTACCCATGGTTCGTCCGAGTTGTGGGGAGCTCACCTTCAAATGCCCAACCTCCCCGCATTGGTAACATCTCGGGGGATCACGACACTTGCCTAGGTGGTTTTTCTTACAATTGCTACACCTCTTGACACTCGAGCCTTGTGACATTGAGCTTTGCCCGCTTGGGCCTTGATTTCCCCTCGCTGGTGGTGCAGGGGTTCTAAAAGATCCACCTCCCTCGTGGTTCCCCTTCTTGTTAGGACCTTGAGGGCCATGGTTCTCCCATTTTCTTTTCTTTGCCTCTTCGACATTTCTTCACTTTCTTTCTTCCCACTCCTTCTCTCCCTTCAAGCCTTGTTCAACCACTTGACTAAACGTCATATTAGGAAATTGAGTTGCCCTCTCGCGTATGTCAAGGTGTAAGGCATCCCAGAAGTGGTTCACCATTCGGTTCTCATAGCAAATGTACTCCGGTATGAACTCAACAAGTTTTCTGAACTTGTGCTCAAGTTTCGTCACTGTGCATGCACCTCCTTGGGTCAAGTTGGTATACTCCCTCCTCTTCATGTTCACTTCGAAGTCGGAGTAGTATTGGCTGAAGAACTCCTGCCGGAAATTCTCCCAAATGATGGCCTCGCCGTACTTCCCTTTAACTCTGTCCCACCACGTGGACGCCATTCCTTCCAACAATCTTGTTGCCACTCTCATCTTCATGTTTGGTGGCAGCTGCATATCAAAGGCCGCTTCATTGAATCTCTTGATGTCTCCCATTCCATCAAACAGTTTACATCCCAAATCTCTTTCCTCCTTGAGGTACTTCTAGATCCTTATTATAGGAACCTCGGTACCTCGACCTCCTCGGGGTTCCATGCTTCCCCTAGGACTAACACGACTCCCTCTCCTCGAAGCCCCTCCCAAAGCACGCCTTGCCCGGCGCCTTTGGCGATCCTGATGGTATTGCCGAAGCAATTCCTCAATCCTCTCTAGAGCGTCATTATCATCACTCTCCTCATGACTTGCGTCATCATCTTCCCCATCGTATGGGGTTTCAACCGGCTCAGTTCCCGGTTGGTTAGTTGAATCCTCCTTGGATTTGTAATGCTCGTCAATCGTCTCCACATGGCCATCACCCACGGTCTGTGACTGGCCTGCATGGCCCTATCCATGAGACACCCTCGATGCCCTTCGACTGCCATGTTGGGACCTTCCCGGTGCCTGGCCAGTCGGGTTCCGTCGAGTAACTTTACCGGTATGTTCCATTTCTGAAAGATATCGAGAATGAGCCATTAGACCCGTATCAAATGTCAATTGACGGATAGGCACCTAAAGACACCCTTTGGATCAAATCACCGTCATACCAATTTTTAAGGGTACCATCTTAACAATTAGAGACATTGCAACTCAAGTACAAAAGTTCTATAAGTACAAAACTTTTTATGCTCATGGTTTTCAAATTCATTTTCAAAAAGAGTTTTGAAGCTTCATTATGAAGTTTACGGACTAAGTCTTTGCTACCAATTAAATTGTCACACCCCGGACCTACCCGGACACGTCAACAACCCGCCGTACAGTACGAAGAATCAACTGCAGTCCAACACATCCATACTATACAAGGCATCTCGTATATCATTCACACGTAGTACATCCATAAACAAACATAATGTAAAATATTCATTAAAGCAGCGGAAACAACATTACAAGTGTTCAAGCCACACTTGGCAAACTTAGGCATACAAACCCCCAAATGATTTTTCAGAAAATAATATCCATTAACATTATTTATATTGTTTTCAAAACAGAAACGGAAGAAGCACGAACCCAGTCTTCTTCCTTCAATCTCCCTGAAGCAACGGGCAGTGGTAGCAACATTCAAGTTCTACCTGAAACTTTGAGGTGGTCTCCCCCGTGAAGGGAAGGTCAGTACTTTGAAGCATTTGAAAAGTAAAATGACAACTACACTGTATATAATCAATGTTTCAATTTTTAAGACCCTTAACCTAGGGTGATATTATATTATAGGCCGTAACTCTCGGTTACCCTCTTTTGAAAATGTACTTACTTTATATATAAAGTCAAGTAGTCGGCCCGTGGGCCTATGTTCATTTAAAACGTCCATCCTCATCTCACGTGACTACTAGTCACGATTATCATATTCTTATAGTAAATTATTACGCCGTTCTAGGGCTTTACCCTAACACGTTACTTCACTATTTCGGAACCCCATTCACTTATTATAATTACATCGTGCTAGAGGCCTCGCTCGTAGTCACGTTTCATCTTGCTTGAGCCACTCTACAATGTGCTAGAGCCTCGTTCATAGTCACTCTACTTTGGGCTAGATCCTCGCTCGTAGTCACCACTACACCGTGATAGAGCCTAGCTCTTTGTCACGTTACTAAGTCTCTAAGCAATTTCTATGCCTAGACTCCATTCACTTTGAGTAGCCTTTAAGGCCTACTCCTAACATATCATAGAGCTCGTACAACTCGGCCTTAAAGTATCTCTTAAGACTACTTAAGGCATCTCTATTCACAATCCTATCTCTTAGGATTAGTTCCATCATTTGTTTATATTAATCTCTCGACTAGTGTTTCAATACTAGGCGGCTAATCTTAGAACAACCAAGTTCTTAATCCATAATCAAAGAATTCATTTCAATTGATTTTCCAATCGAAATATGATTTAATCTCAACATCAAAACTACCACTTTTATCCATTCATGAATTCCTTACATGAAGTAAAAGTATATTTTATCACAATATTTCATAGTTAATTCCATCATCATGCCATCATGTTCATAACACATAATCATACACAATTTCCTCTAAATTTGTATATCATGCTTTATCTATTCATAGGCAATAGTATTTTCATTTGGGCATTATTAATCATTAATAATCCATGAAAATCACATTTAATACTTGAGGTAGTCTTATGAGATTAACTCACTAATTATAAGCAATATAGTCAGTCATCCTCACCTCGAATGAGCTTTAAGAAGTTCTACCCTTCTCGGTTGAGCTCTGACAAAACTCCGGCGAACTCCGGCGAAACTCCAGCGAAAACTTGGAGCACCTTAGTAAAGTTCCTAACAAGGTTTTATCATCACAAAACCCATATCAACACAAATAACCTTCTGAAAGGTTATTTTTCGGCGAGCCGATCATTTTGGCTTCTAAGTCCATTCTTGAACTTAGAACTACCTTTCAAACCCTTTTTCTACACGTCTAAACATGTAGAACAATTCTAGGGGTCCTCCATATGATAAATAAGTCATATGATAGATAAAAAATAGAGGAAATGTTATTATATGGTCATTACCTTAATCCTTCACACCTTTGCTATCTTTTTCCTTCTTTAAGCTTCTTCTTTGAACCACCTTGGCTTGAGCTCGTTTATGGATGATAAGAATGGACCGTTGCAGAGTTTCTCTCTTTGGATGATGGCTTGGTCGAAATGGTGAGGGTGGGTGTGATTGAGAATGCCTTTTGGGCATTTCTCTCAATAATAAATAAAAGAGGTCATACTTCACGTGGGTTGGCCCCCACACATGTGGGAGGTCACCCCTTTGAGTCCAGAAGTGTATAGTCGGCCCCGAAAGTTGTATTTTCCAGACCGTTTTAATTATATTTTATTTTATCGGGTCAACATAGCACATGGGTCGCCCAAACATTTTTACCAACTCAGTTGGAATTTTATTTGGGCTTCTATAATTATTACTGTTGGGTAAATGTCCCAAATAGGAACGGCCGATTAACCCGTGAGGATCATCAGGCGAATGTCCCCAAAAGCCCCAACAGTTTGGGGACAAATAGCCTCTGAGTGGTCAAAGGCAGTGACGACGTTCATCTCCTGCACTGAAATGGCAGTAAGCTATGACGTCGTATGGCCTCCCCTCATGGGGTAACTAAGCTGGAGACGCCTTCCCCTACTTCAGGGGACGTACGTCTCCAACAGGCCTACAAGGCCCAATTGCAAGACGAACGTATCTAAGGACTTGGGCAGCTGAAGACGCCTTCCCCTACTTCAGGGGACGTACGTCTCCAACAGGCCAGCAAGGCCCAATTGCAAGACGAACGTCTCCAAGGACTTGGGCAGCTAGAGACGCCTTCCCCCTACTTCAGGGGACGTACGTCTCCAACAGGCCAGCAAGGCCCAATTGCAAGACGAACGTCTCCAAGGGCTTGGGAAGTTGGAGACGCCTTCTCCCTACTTCAGGGGATGTACGTCCTGAACAGGCCAGCAAGGCCCATTGCAAGACGTACGTACGGAACGTTGGCCTTGGGAGCAGGCAGGACACAGGAGACAAGATTGTGAGGACGTTCGTCCCCACCACTTTGTGGGAAAATTCAAATACATACTGAATGTGAAATTCAAGTACACTCGGGTGCGGTGTCACAAAAGTTGCAGACGAAGCTCAATTGATACATGCTCGACTCTGATACTAATTGATATTCTCAGTATGCACGCCTATCAAAGTCTGATAGACATTTCCCTCTTTTGTTAATATGATAGATCTTCTTTCAAACATTAGAATCAGTAACATTAGGATTCATGTTCTCATTTCCAGGGTCATGTCTTCTTTTAGGCTGGCTAGTGAGGCTTGGGCCCTAGAGCTCCCTCCCCCCCCCCCCCCCCCAAAAAAAAAAATTAGGGGCCAAAAAATTAAATACCTTTATTATATATGTGTGTGTATTAAAAAATAGTGACTATGTTGGCTGTCTACCTTAAATTGTCTGTTCTAGAAGTAACAAAAAAGTAATTGACTTAAATAGATGTAAACCATAATATTTTTTCCTAATTAGGAGTAAACATTAATTTTCTATTCCTAATACCTCTATTCTAATTATTTAATTAACCCCTAGTTTCCTTGGGTAACCGTACCGGGGTCAGTCCGTTGGTGGCGGGTCAGTCCGTAGGTGGTGGGGCAGTCCCGCGGTGGTTGTGGCGGAGCTGCAACGACCGGTAGAGGCAGCTGATAGTCCGACGATGGAGAAAATCTGGGAATTTTTGCGTCGATGATGGTAGAAAGTAGAAGACTCAAGCGGATGGAAAAGGAGAAGTTCTGGATTTTGTTTGGGGGGGGGGGGTCGGGGGTCGGGGTTCGGGGGTCGGGGGTCGGGGGTCGGGGTTCGGGGGTCGGGGGTCGGGAGAGTTTCGATGGTAGCTCTCCGTTGGTACTGTAACAACGCATTTGACAGTGGTAATAGGTGCATGGTCTCATTTTGGAATTGCACCATGTTTTGTTGCATGGTGGTTACGCTGTTAGCAAGAGCCCGAACCATGTCCTCCGTGGACATATTAGAGTTGGAGAATGGATCATACCTCATGTGAGGTACATCATCAATTTGTGCAATGTATTCTTCTTGGATCTTTGGGCAGAAGTCCGTAAGATGTCTGTGAGACATGCAAATGTTGCAAGTCTTGGCATCTTGAGCTTTTGAGTTAAAGATAGATTCCTTTATTAGAGAAGTCAAGAAGGAAATTTGACTCTCTAAGGATGAAGTGTTGGTATCCATATACTCATAACTCATGTAAGCTCAGAAAATAGAAGAGAAAGATTTTTTTTTTTTTTGTAAAAATAATTTTTTTTGTGTTTTTGATTTTTATGAGATAAAATAAAAAGAAAAATGATTGCCTTTCCCCGGCAACGGCGCCAAATTTGACGTGCACTCGTCGTTAGGTGCACTCAAAATAAATAATCAATACAACACTAATACGTAGTATAGTGTAGTAAGGTTCGTATCCACAGGGAAAGGAATACTTTTCTTTCATATAAATAATAACAAGGGGGGTTTAGATTTGTTTGGTTTAATAACACTAAGATAAACGACCTATATGAGTTTAATTCAATGAGATGGGGACTTGGTTTTGCTTTTATCCACTTAATGAAATGTTCGTCGATCCCGGTTATATCTTTAACTATCTTCCTCTCGAATACTCAATCGAGGAGTATATCCAGTTCATCGAGGGTAGTTATTAATAACGAGATGCGTTCATTAATAAAACTTACTATCGAGTCAATATAGAACAAGCGCCGTATATTAACTTGATAGTAGCAATAAACTTAAGATGAAAACGATTGAGATTGATAACCTCAACACAAGCGGTTTATTGGTTTAATCAATATAATTAATTCCCCTTGGCATATTAACCATGAGATGCATGCATTAATATTCCAAGTTTACTACCGTTGAAAGAACCGGATTAATAACAAGCGTATTAACCGATTGATTCTAGTAATAATTAATATGAGAAACAATACTAGTTGATACTTTAAGTAATGTTTAAGATATTAACATGAAATATGAATAGGAATTAATCAATACTCAAGGAAAAATATTAAAATATATGAATCCTACTATGATTAATATCAAGATGTTAACTAATTGTCATCTTAGCAACACTCCCCAATATAATCATAGAGGAAGAAATAGCTATTACTATAACCAATGTCAAGATGTTAACTAATTGTCATCTTAGTAACACTCCCCAACTTTGATATAGAGATAGTATTTTGAAAGAAAGAATTAATATTCAAGGAAGAAGATTAAAGAAAATAACTCACAACTTACAAATTCATTAAGCTTCAAAGTAGCAAAACCAAGATGGAAGAGTTTAGCTCCTCATTTGGAGACTAAACATGATGAAAAATATAAAGAAAGAGCTATTCTATACTGAGCTTAGATGTACAAAGGGATTGGATATTTTATTGTGAAGGAAAGGGGTGTATTTATATGCTTTTGGGAGTTGCAGGGGCTGATACCCGACCGGGTATATAGGATACCCGATCGGGTATCTTAGGAAATTTCCCGGAAAGCCACATTTCTGGACATACCCGGTCGGGTATGTCGGTGTACCCGATCGGGTATGTGACAAATCTTTACGAAAATTTGCTCCCACGATCCTTTGTTTCCGGATTTGATTTGGACAACCGAATCAAGCAAATACCCGATCGGGTATTGCCTATACCCGACCGGGTATAAGAGTAATTTTTCCAAATCGAAATCTTTCTTGTCTCCTTGCACTTTCCTTGATCTTTTGAGGTCCAATCTTGATCCCTTTGATGATCTTTGACCTGTTTAGCTCAGAAAAGTCCTAATCTAAACAAATTACAAATAAATATGAAAATAAAGTATTACACCAAAAGTGTGTAATTTCCTCAACTAGAACTAATAAAAACTAGTTAAAAATACAAACATACAATCAGAAATTACATGAATATCAACTCCCCCACACTTAGCTTCTTTATTTGTCCTCGAGTAAAGTCAAATGTTTAACAGTTCCAAGTCCTCAAAAGTTCAACAATCAACCAGAAAAAGCAAAAGACCACCAAGGATAATATATGGGTTTTACATTGAGTGTTCAGCTCAAAGAATAATATCTTCTTGGGTTTCATGGCCTTCTATGCTCATCTCCTCTTTTCATCTTCAAGAGATTAAATGAAGTCCTGTAAAAACAAATATATATCTCTCATATCTCTCATTTTGCCTAGGAGCCTTTTCAGGTTTTCATCCTAGCATCTCTTTTATTTTTTTCACCTCTCCACTCACTCATCATTTTTTTTTGTAGCCTTTTTTGCTTAGATTGCCCATTTGTTGGGTTTTCAATCTAACTAGCATTTCATTTTTTTGCGAAGAAAATAATGCTGGTTTACAAGGTATCAAATGTAAGTACGCACCGATGAGTGACTCCCCCTCACTTAGCTCGAAGCACTGTCCCTAGTGCTCGTCTCCATCATAACTGGGCTGACCGGTGCTATAGATGAGATACTCTCGCCCCTTGTTCTCTTTGGTGGCATTTTCGCTTGATGCTTTGAATTTTGAGTTACAAATTTCGGACTTGGGGGAGGGCGTAAGGCATTATTCTTGGACTTGAGTCTTTTGGGGAAAAATGTGGTGTTGATGGATATGGGATGTAGAGGGAAATGTGGTGAAGATTTTGGCGTTGGTTTGGAAAGATTTGGTGGAGATTGGAGGGAGTAATGGGAGAAAGAAACTTCGAAATTGAGGGTTTGGGGAGGGTTTGGTCGGATTTGGGGAAGGTATTTGGGAAGAAGAAGGTCATTCGTGAATTAAAATGCTGAGTAATCCCGCTTACCCGACCGGGTAACTGTGTATACCCGATCGGGTACGCGAGGCAGTGAGCTGCAGATTTGCACGTTTTAAGCATACCCGGTCGGGTAAGTGGCTATACCCGATCGGGTATCTCCCTTTTCTTTGATTTTTGGGATTTTCATACCCGATCACTACACGAGGCAGTGAGCTCTGAAATTGCACGTTTTAAGCATACCCGGTCGGGTAAGTGGCTATACCCGATCGGGTATCTTCCTTTTCTTCGTTTTCTGGGCTTTTCATACCCGATCGACTTCTTCTCGCCGTAGTTTTTGAAATTTAATTTCTCTTATACCCGACCGGATATATACATGTGCCCGATCAGGTATTAAGCCGTGGTGCACAAAACTCTTTTTTTTTTCTCTTTTTCTTTTTTTGAAATGTGTAAAAATAAAATAAAACAAGTAAACGTACCTTGCATGGGTTGCCTCCCAAGAAGCGCCTCATTTAACGTCGCGACACGACGCTATCATTGTTTTCAATCATTCAAACTTGGATCATGATAGTTTATTTTCTTCTCACTTTCACTCCTAGGACTTCCATAGGAGTGCTTAATTTCTCGACTCTCCACTTTGGAAATTTTTCCAGGATCAAATATCCAGATTTTCATTGATTCGTGTGGTGAGAGGAATGGGAAGAAATTATCGTTTAGTATGATCAATAAAAAGTTTTTCGACTCCTCAATTTTGAAGAATATTTCAGAAATGTCATTGTCCATTTCAAGTTTATGAGTTTCCCTCAAGATTTTTAGAATTGATGGGGGTACCTCAAAAGATGACAAGGATAGATATTTAACCTTGAAGCTGAGATTATCCTCTTCTTTGACCAGTTGGAGCTCCGTGTCCTTTTCTTCCTCTACTTCTTCTGGATCCTGGATCTCTTTTTGCATTTCCTCTTCATTTTTCAATGTGATTGCAAAAGTTTGCTGTCTAGGATCACATTCTATTTGAGAGGAAAGTTTTCCCGAATCCCTTGCTTCAAGCCTACTCACGACTCCGGCTATTTGACCCACTTGAGATTCCAAGCTCAAAATGCTAGACTTGGTCTCATTTTGGAATTGCACCATGTTTTGTTGCATGGTGGTTACGCTGTTAGCAAGAGCCCGAACCATGTCCTCCGTGGACATATTAGAGTTGGAGAATGGATCATACCTCATGTGAGGTACATCATCAATTTGTGCAATGTATTCTTCTTGGATCTTTGGGAAGAAGTCCGTAAGATGTCTGTGAGACATGCAAATGTTGCAAGTCTTGGCATCTTGAGCTTTTGAGTTAAAGATAGATTCCTTTATTAGAGAAGTCAAGAAGGAAATTTGACTCTCTAAAGATGAAGTGTTGGTATCCATATACTCATAACTCATGTAAGCTCAGAAAATAGAAGGGCAAGATTTTTTTTTTTTTTTTTTGTAAAAATAATTTTTTTTGTGTTTTTGATTTTTATGAGATAAAATAAAAAGAAAAATGATTGCCTTTCCCCGGCAACGGCGCCAAATTTGACGTGCACTCGTCGTTAGGTGCACTCAAAATAAATAATCAATACAACACTAATACGTAGTATAGTGTAGTAAGGTTCGTATCCACAGGGAAAGGAATACTTTTCTTTCATATAAATAATAACAAGGGGGGTTTAGATTTGTTTGGTTTAATAACACTAAGATAAACGACCTATATGAGTTTAATTCAATGAGATGGGGACTTGGTTTTGCTTTTATCCACTTAATGAAATGTTCGTCGATCCCGGTTATATCTTTAACTATCTTCCTCTCGAATACTCAATCGAGGAGTATATCCAGTTCATCGAGGGTAGTTATTAATAACGAGATGCGTTCATTAATAAAACTTACTATCGAGTCAATATAGAACAAGCGCCGTGTATTAACTTGATAGTAGCAATAAACTTAAGATGAAAACGATTGAGATTGATAACCTCAACACAAGCGGTTTATTGGTTTAATCAATATAATTAATTCCCCTTGGCATATTAACCATGAGATGCATGCATTAATATTCCAAGTTTACTACCGTTGAAAGAACCGGATTAATAACAAGCGTATTAACCGATTGATTCTAGTAATAATTAATATGAGAAACAATACTAGTTGATACTTTAAGTAATGTTTAAGATATTAACATGAAATATGAATAGGAATTAATCAATACTCAAGGAAAAATATTAAAATATATGAATCCTACTATGATTAATATCAAGATGTTAACTAATTGTCATCTTAGCAACACTCCCCAATATAATCATAGAGGAAGAAATAGCTATTACTATAACCAATGTCAAGATGTTAACTAATTGTCATCTTAGTAACACTCCCCAACTTTGATATAGAGATAGTATTTTGAAAGAAAGAATTAATATTCAAGGAAGAAGATTAAAGAAAATAACTCACAACTTACAAATTCATTAAGCTTCAAAGTAGCAAAACCAAGATGGAAGAGTTTAGCTCCTCATTTGGAGACTAAACATGATGAAAAATATAAAGAAAGAGCTATTCTATACTGAGCTTAGATGTACAAAGGGATTGGATATTTTATTGTGAAGGAAAGGGGTGTATTTAGAGGCTTTTGGGAGCTGCAGGGGCTGATACCCGACCGGGTATATAGGATACCCGATCGGGTATCTTAGGAAATTTCCCGGAAAGCCACATTTCTGGACATACCCGGTCGGGTATGTCGGTTTACCCGATCGGGTATGTGACAAATCTTTACGAAAATTTGCTCCCACGATCCTTTGTTCCCGGATTTGATTTGGACAACCGAATCAAGCAAATACCCGATCGGGTATTGCCTATACCCGACCGGGTATAAGAGTAATTTTTCCAAATCGAAATCTTTCTTGTCTCCTTGCACTTTCCTTGATCTTTTGAGGTCCAATCTTGATCCCTTGGATGATCTTTGACCTGTTTAGCTCAGAAAAGTCCTAATCTAAACAAATTACAAATAAATATGAAAATAAAGTATTACACCAAAAGTGTGTAATTTCCTCAACTAGAACTAATAAAAACTAGTTAAAAATACAAACATACAATCAGAAATTACATGAATATCATACAGTCTGAAAAGAAAACTAGCTAATATATGGAACTGACAAAGCATCGAGAGAAACTATGCCGGAGAGCCTGGAATCCATCTGTGCACCAATAGCCCAAGTAAAAATATTCTTGGACCCTAGCTTAGCCACCCATTCTGCAGCTCGGTTGGTTTGGGCCGGAGCAATGATCCAATTCAGGTCCATATTCAGAAAGCCCACCACCGCCCCACCTGAGTCAATCAGCTTCAAATAAGGAACTTCCACTTCCAGATGAAGAAAGTGAAGCGTCCTGACCCATTTCAACGCAAGTTCAAGAGCTTTCTCTTCCTGCTGCGAAGAACCACTCATCGGAAATCCCTTTGCTGCCACCGCAGCTCCATCGCGATCTCGTAGTAAAAAACCGGCGGCCGACCCTCCATTTTGGCGAAAGACCGCCCAATTTAGCTTCAGGGTGTTTCTTTTTGGGAATTAAGACCATATTGACACTAGCTATTCCCTTAGGCATTGGGATGCCCAAAAAGAATTCCTGGACCTCTCTAATCTCATTTTCTCCTGGTATTTCCTCCAATCCGTTGTTATCTGTCCTACTGAGAGTTGTAGGGATATGTTGCAACATCTCTTCTTGATTGGAGGTGGGCTCGTATTGATAAAGATTTTCAAAAAAAGGAGACGGCTTCTTCCCCTGTTTCTTTATAATCATAGCACCATTCCCCGTTATTTTTTTTGATAGCCTGAATGCTCTGCTTTCTTTTTTTTGCCTGGACTGCCTCATAAAAGTAGCTAGTATTGGAGTTGTAAGGAATAATTGTAATTAGATTTTGATGATGCTAGATTAATTAGGACTTTAGAGTACCCCTTTAGAAATTATGTATTAGGATTTTCCTTTGTAAAATTCTTAGAAGTATTCGACTTGACAGAAGACCTTCAAGAGCAGAAGGACTTCAAGAGCAGAAGTGCCTCTTAAGGCATTATTGAAACAGAGGACCTTTGGTTCTCTGCTCCAGAACAGAAGTCCTCAGGATCTTTGTTAGTCTTGACTCTGATAGAAACCCTTCTGAGTCTCTGTTGGATACTCCCAACAGAAGTGCTCCAGACCTCCTCTGTTCTACTCTCAGACAAAGACACCAGAAGGACTGACACTTAGAAGATTTTCAAAGAACCGGGAAGTCAACTAAAAGATTCCTTCAACGGCTAGGAGTATGAAACGGAAAAGCTACAGTGCATGCATTAAATGCTCATTTAATGCACCCCATGCTACTTAGAGTAATTGCAGATGATTGGCCGCAATGTCAGGAATACTTTATCCCAAAATAGTAACCCGCCAACTTTATCGGGCTCTACTAGTCAAGTCAACTGATCGCGTATTAAATGCAGTTGTCCTCCTACTCCTCCAACGGGAAGACAACCTCAGTATAAAAGATACACTACGAAGAACAACCAAAAGACTTGGAGATAACCTTGCTATAACTTTGCTACAACTTTGCTAACCACAAGCAAGATATTCAAACTCTGAAAAGCAAAAAGCCTCCTTGAGATTCAAACTTATTATCCACTACAAGAGAAGGCAGAAGTTGGAAAAATACTCTTTCCAATTCAAGCAAAGTTCCAAGTGTTCTTCAATTCTTCAAGCTCATCACATACAAATCTTTTGTAACGAAGCTAGTTGGAGGAACCCCAGTTTCAACAGAAACTCTTCTTGCTACAAGAAGGACGTCCAAATAACTGGAGTAGTGAAGTGGTGATACTTCAAGGAAACTCAGTGAAAGGACCAGTGTTAAAGGAAGCCAGGCAGTGCATCCCAGGACACATCTAGGCTTGAAGAAGACGTGGAGTGCTTCTTAAGTACTAGGACTAAGGCTTTGTAAACGGCAGTTTTTACAGCTTAGTGGAACAGTGGATTAGAGGAACGAGTTGTTCCTTGAACCACTATAAAAATCCCTGGTGTCGTTTACTTACTGCTTTTAATACTTGCACTTAGTTAGAACTGTATAACTCCTTGGACTTGGTATCTGTGTTCAGCAGAACTTGTTCTACGAGTTAACAGAAGGCCTTCTGCCTATTGCTTCTCTGAGGCTAACAGAACTCCCTACCAGAACCCCATCCGCTGCCAGTCTGTTCTTACAACAGAACAGGCTATTCTGTAAATCGGGTACTTAGTTTAAAAAGCTAAAAACCAATACAGTCTATTCACCCCCCCTCTCTAGACTGTATCCAGTATAACCGGGACCAACAAGTGGTATCAGAGCCTCCTTGTTCTAATAATCTCTTAGGTTATTTGTTGAACAAAGATCCACTTGTTTTTCTGTTTTACCTCATATCTATCTGATATAATGGATCACTCCTTGTCCAAGAATCTTATGTTTTCAGATCTTAAGTTTGATGACTGGAGGATCCGGATGAAAGCACATATCTGTGCCCTGCATGATGAGATGTGGGAAGTTCTAGACATTGGCCCCTTCACAAGCTTCCAGAAGGTCAATCCTAAACATGCCATAGACAACACCAGACCCAGATGATCAGCAAAGCCAAGTCAGAATGGACCACTGAAGAGAGGAGAAAGTACAACCTAGACAATATTGCCAAGGACATCCTCTACAAGTCCATTGATGATAGGTACTTCAACAGAATCAAGAAGTGCAAGACTGCTAAGGAAATCTGGGATACTCTTGAGCTCATTGGAGCTGGTGATGAGCAAGAGAAGGACAACAAACTAACCATAGCCAACAAGAAGTTTGATGACTTCAAACTTCTCCCTGGTGAAAGCATCTCCAAGATGTATGACAGGCTCCTCACTCTCACAGGAGAGATCTCTGAGCTTGGCAAGGATCTCACAACCAAGGAGATCAACCTGAAGGTGTTGAGGGGACTGCCCTCAGCATGGAAGATGAAGGTAGTTGCTGTCCAAGCCAGCAAGGATGTAAAGACTTATCCCACTGATAAGCTCATTTCAGATCTCAAAGCTCATGAGTTTGAAATGATTGAAGAGAAGGAAGATGTACCAGAAGAGAGGACCACTACAGCCCTCACTGCCAGCACATCTAAGGTAAATGATTTTGACCCTTCAGTACTTTTATCTGATGAATATATGGCTGCCTTTGCCAGGAGATTCAAAAAGTTTATGAAGAATCCCAAAGATGGAAGGAGTCCATCTTTCAACAGAAAGCCATACCAGAAGGTCAAATCAACAGAAAGCAGTGGAGAGCTTCTCTGTTACAACTGCAGACAACCTGGTCACTTCAAGGCTGATTGTCCCCATCCTAGAGTGTCCAAGAAGCAAGGACAGGATGGAGAAAAGAAGAAGTACGAGGACAACTCCAGAAGAAGAAAGGCACTTGTGACAGAACAGCTGGAGAAAGACCCTCTGTCAGAAACAGAATCCAGTTCTGACTCAGATTCTGATGAGGCCTTCTGTTGCCTGGATACTGAGACAGAAGACCTTTGCCTGATGGCTCATTCTGATGATGAGGTAACCTCTACTTCTGAATCTAGTTTTTCTTCGGTAGGCTTAACTTTTGATTCTGATTCAATGTCAGAATTTTGGGAAGAGTTTAAGGCCATACAAGCCACTTATTCCTCTGTAACAGAAGAAAACAGTAAGTTAAAAGCTGAAATTCTTGACTTAAAGAAGGAGGTTGAGATCAAAATCAATCTTCTAATTGAGGAAAGAGATCAACTGGAGACTGAACATGTTTCTCTTCTTAAGAGAATAAGAGAAATAGAGCCTCTCGAGATTAAGTACAAAGCTTACCAGAAGGCCCAGTCTTCCATGAAAAGATTGTGCTTGATCAACAGATTGGCACTGGTTTTGGTCTTGGTTATGGCTCAACAGAATCAGGTGAGCCTTCTGTAATGCCTAGCACCAGAGTTGCTAAGGCAGATAAGGTCATAGAGCCACTGATTTCTAGCCCCATCTGTCAAGCTGGTGTATCTGGCACCAAGGTCGTTCATGAGGAAGTCAGACCAGAAAAGGGTAAGATAAAGGTTCAACAGAAACCCTTGTTGAAAAATAATGAACCTGACAGAAAACCTAACAACAGAAGAGGTTTTCAAATAACAAAAATAAAAGACCATTCATTGACAGACAACCTCATGTCAATCGTGCCAGAAATGATCACCAGAAGGGCAAATATCAAGAGAGAGTTAACTTCAGGCAGAAGAGGTTGGCTGGTCAACTTCAGAAGCCCAAGGTTAACCGTCCCTCTGCTCTTGATAGTATATGGGACTTCTTTCCAACAAAGAAAGCTATGCAAAAGTATGTAAACAGGAAGCATGACCCTCACAAGCATCTGCCCAAAGTGAATCACACTTCAGTTTACTATAACTACCAGGTGGACAATGGGTACCACCCACCAAGGTTTCACTTGATGAGACCAAAATGGTACCAACTAGCCAGACTCCATGACCCCCCCAGGACCCAGCATTGCTTGGGTACCTAAATCTTTCTTTTGATCTTGCAGGAACTGTGTGCTGGAGCCATCTCTGAACAAGAATGGTTTATTGATAGTGGATGCTCCAGGCACATGACAGGTGACAGAAGTTGCCTAACAGAGTTCCAGAAATGCAAAGGACCTAGAGTTACCTTTGGAGGTAATGACAAAGAAGGTCAAACAAAAGGAAGAGGAAAGTTGATCAAGAACCAGATAATCATTGATGATGTCTCATATGTCCAAGGACTGAAGTTCAACTTGCTGAGTGCTAGCCAATTCTGTGACAAAGGCTACACTGTTGAATTCACAAAGGACTTCTGCTATGTGAAGCATGAGACAACAAAGGAAGTGGTTCTTACAGCATCAAGGAAGAAGAACATCTATGTAGTTGATTGGAACACTGCAAAAGATGGAGTTTGCCTGATAGCCAAGGGAGATTCAAAACTGAGCTGGGACTGACACAAAAAGCTCAACCATTTGAATTTCAAAACAATCAACAAACTGGCCAGAGAACACATTGTAGAAGGGCTACCAGACATTGTATACAAGAAGGAGACCCTCTGCAGTGCATGTCAGAAAGGCAAACAAGTGAAGAATTCCTTCAAACCCATTGCTGGAGATCTTTCTACAAGTCCTCTAAATCTGATTCACATGGATTTATTTGGACCTGTTGAGACTCCAAGCGTTGGTGGCAAGAAATACACCCTAGTCATGGTTGATGACTACTCCAGATACACATGGACTGTTTTTCTGACAAAGAAAAATGAAACTCTTCAGAAGTTGCCATCTCTGTTAAAGCAACTTCAGACTGAGAAGAACTTGAAAGTGAAGACAATCAGATCAGACAGAGGAACTGAATTTGTCAACCAAGTCATAAAGGACTTCTGTGATCAGAATGGAACTTTTCATCAACTTTCTGCCGCCAGAACCCCTCAACAGAATGGCGTAGCAGAAAGAAGGAATAGAACTTTAAAAGAAGCTGCAAAAACAATGATTGCAGAATCTGGATTGCCTATGAGATATTGGGCTGAAGCAATCAACACTGCATGTTATACCCAGAACAGAAGCATGATCAACAAGAATCACCAGAAGACCCCTTATGAACTCTGGAAGGGAAGAAAACCTAACATCAGCTACTTTCATGTATTTGGATGCAAGTGCTACATTCTCAACAATGGAAAGGAGCATCTGAAAGTATTTCAAGAAAAGGCTGATGAAGGAGTCTTTATAGGCTATTCAAACACCAGTAAAGCCTATAGAGTACTCAACAGAAGGACCCTACATGTTGCAGAATCCATACATGTGAAGTTTGATGAAAGTATCTCTGTTAAAGAGGTAACAGAGATTCTCAAGGAAGTCAGCATAGAAGACAGAACACCAGAACCAACAGAAGAGGTGGCAGACAACCCTGCATTTCCAACACCTGCCCCAAACCCCCTTCTGTTGAATGAAGATGAAGACTCTGAAGATGAGGAACCAGAGAGACCAAGACAGCAGCTGACAGAACCAGACCTAACATGGTTAAGAGACCATCCTCCTAACCAAGTGATTGGTCAAATCAGAAGTGGAGTTCAAACCAGATCCACATCAAGGAGAGAAGCAATGCTTGCCTGCTATATATCTCAGATGGAACCTATGACAGTTGAGGAAGCTCTTGCAGACTCAGATTGGATCAATGCTATGCAAGAAGAGCTCACTCAGTTTGAAAGGAACAAAGTATGGGAACTTGTTCCTAGGCCAAAACACCAGAATGTCATTGGAACCAAATGGGTATTCAAGAACAAAGCAGATGAAGATGGCAACATTGTAAGGAACAAAGCAAGGCTAGTAGCTAAAGGATATTGTCAAGAAGAAGGAATAAATTTTGATGAGACTTTTGCACCAGTTGCCAGACTTGAAGCCATCAGAATCTTTCTAGCCTATGCTGCCTACAACAACATCAAGGTCTACCAGATGGATGTCAAGAGTGCATTTCTGAATGGAGATCTTGAAGAAGAAGTTTATGTGGAACAACCACCAGGTTTTGTCATTCCTACTCAATCTTCTTGTGTCTACAAGCTTAAAAAGGCCCTCTATGGTCTTAAGCAAGCTCCCAGAGCCTGGTATGACACATTGTCCCTTTTCCTAGTGAACCATGGGTTTACTAAAGGAAAGGTTGACAAAACTCTATTTCAAATCTCTGTTGCTAATCATATTCTGTTAGTACAAATCTATGTTGATGACATTATATTTGGAAGTACTAATCCAGAACTGTGCAAGAAATTTTCTCAAGTGATGCAGAGTCAATTTGAAATGAGTATGATGGGAGAACTCAGTTACTTCCTAGGACTTCAAGTCAAACAAGTTCCAGAAGGGATCTTTATCAATCAAGGGAAGTACACCAGAGATCTAATCAAGAAGTTTGGAGTGGAAGGCAAATCATCAGTGAAGATTCCCATGAACACTTCACAAGGAATTGGTCCAGATGATGAAGGAAAGGATGTAGATGCAACAACATATAGAGGAATCATAGGATCCCTGTTGTATCTAACTGCAAGCAGACCAGACATCTCATTCTCTGTTGGAATATGTGCCAGATACCAATCAAAGCCCAAGGAAAGCCATCTAAGTGCTGCAAAGAGAATCATCAGATACATCAAAGGAAATCCAAATGCAGGCCTATGGTATCCAAAGAGAGGTAACTTTGAACTAATTGGTTATTCTGACTCAGATTTTGCAGGTTGCAGACTAGACAGAAAAAGCACCTCTGGTCACTGCCAATTGCTAGGAGGAAGGCTTGTTTCCTGGTTTAGCAAGAAGAAGAACTCCATCTCAACAAGTACAGTTGAGGCAGAGTACATTGCAGCTGGGAGTTGCTGTGCTCAGCTACTCTGGATGAAGCAACAACTGAAGGACTATAGAATTCAAGCAAAGGAGATCAAGCTGTTGTGTGACAACACCAGTGCTATTGCTATCACTCAGAATCCAGTTCTTCATTCCAGGACAAAGCATATTGAGATCAAACATCACTTCATCAGAGATCATGTTGAGAAGAAGCACATCTGCATGGAACATGTGCCAACAGAAGACCAGCTTGCAGATATCCTGACAAAGCCTCTCCCTGAGGCTAGGTTCAACATACTGAGAGAGGAATTGGGAATGATGGATGAGATTCCAAGGGAAAGATGAAAAGGAAGGCCCTCTGTTGCTCTTTTGCTGTTGACATAATTCTTGTAGCAGAACCCCTTCTGTTAACCCCCCTCTGTCAACCTCTTCTGATCCCTACCCTGGCAGAACACCTCAGCAACAGAAACCCCCCCTTCTTACTGAAAGACCCTTTCGTGTCAAACATAAGGTGGTGGACTTAGAAAATCTTGTAAACCGGGTGACCTAGTAAATTATTAAAGGTCTTTTACCCTTTTACCCTTAAAACGGTATCAAGCCGTATAAAATTTACTGCGCCCCCGTTTATTTACATTTATTGGTATCTTGGAACCGTAAATTATCTCAAACGTCCACTAACCCATATCCATAAAACCCCCCTTTCGCAAACCTAAACCGTTACTGCTCTCATAACTCTCAAGCTCTTGAACTCTTATCTCTCAGAAATTTTCTAACCGCAGTAAACTCCATGGCCTTCTTGAGCTTCTCCGATCTCTCAAAGGAACAAAAGGCAACCCTCCTAAAGAATGTTTTGACTGGACTGAGATGCGAACTGGAGGTACTACCCAGGTTTGCAGAGAAAAAGGAGCGGATGACCGCCATTGTTGATGGTCTATCTAAATGCCAACTGAGCAAGATCATCTCCCATGGTTATGAAGCCTACAGCAACGTGGACACTGTTGAGTTCTATCTCAACGCATCCTTCAAGGATGAAGTCATCTCCTCCGTCGTCCAAGGAGAAAAGGTGTTGATTGATGCTGACGTCATCAACAACATCTTCAACATTCAGCAAAAGGAAGGAAGGGACTCTCTACTCGACTTGGAGGATACTGACATCCCTCTGACAGAATTCAAGAAGAAGTTCTGCAGAAAAGGGGAAGAAGTAGAGAAGATCAACATCAAGAAGAACTTGCTCAAAAGGGAATTTGAGCTGCTCATAAACATTTTCCACAAATGTTTATGGTGCAAGTACTCCTCCACAGATGATGTCACAAATGCCAATGCCAAGGCCCTGTATGCAGTGCATCATGGAGTGAACATCAATTGGGGACAAGTCATGGTGAAGTCCCTGATTGAAGTCATCAAGAAGAAGAACCCAAAAACTAGCCTCTACTCTGGGAAGCTAGGACATGGGCTACTGGTTTCAGAAGTGCTTCTCAAACAAGGAATCCACTTGAGGAAGGCTTCAACCTTGGATCACACCAAGGTAATCTTCTTAACTGCTTCTCCAAATAGGGAGAAAGCCATAAAGGCTGAAATGAAGAGACAGCTTCAACTTGAGGCTAAGAGACAACAGGGAGAGAAGGTACAGAAACCTCTCTCTGTAGCCCCTTCTGCTGAGAAGAAGAAAAAGAAGAAGAAGAAGACTGAAGGGGAAGCACCTGTTGCCCCCCCTCAGGCCGGACAGAAGAGGAAGAGGACCACCAAACCAAAGAAGAAGGTCTCTAAACCGGTGGTTTCTGAATCTGAAGGAGTGGCTGACACTCAGGGGGAACCAGAGATCCCCACCTCTGCTGCATCTCCTGAACAGAACAGGGTGCCTACTTCAGCAGAACACCCTAGTCCTGTCAAAGATGGGTATCTGTCCTTGTTAGACAGACAGTTTACCCGGGTTCTCGAATGGAGAAGATGGAGAATGGGACCCCTCTCCAAAATCATCCAATATTTTGACCATTATGAGCCAGAAGAGGAAGCCATTCTGAACTGGGTTGGGACTGATGATGTCTCAAAGTGCTTTGCCCTCAACTTCCTTCACTCTGTTCTTGAGAAGAAGGCAAGCTACAAAGGGAAGGCCATTCTCATCTCCTCACCTTCAGAAGAGGCTGTCAAACCTCTAGAAGAGGAAGAAATTGAAGCATTTGAGGAATGGCTGTTCACAAAGATGGCAATAGACTCTGTGAAACCCCATCTCAACCCAGGAGAGCCCTCTGTACCCAAGACAGAAGGGCAAGCAATGATGGAGCATATCAAGGAGTGGAGGACTTCTCTGCTCAAGGAGAACATCATTGAGGTAATATCTCCAACCCCCTCTGTTAATATCCCAACAGAACCCCTCATTCCCTCACCTCCTTCCAGCACCAGAACCCCTCCACCAGAACACCCTGAACCTTTATCTCCTAAACAGAAAACCCCCGCCCCTCCTCTTTCACCCAAACAGAAAATTGCATCTCCCTGCAGAGCAATTGTTCCCTTCAGAAACCGTTCACCCTCACCTCCACCATCCCCCCCTCAACAGAATGCCTCACCTGTTCACTCTTCACCCCAGCACCAGATCTCCTCCCCCCAACAGATCTCCTCCTCCTCCTCCTCTGAATCTGATCATCAGGAGTCACCCTCTCTGAGCCACTTAATATTGGCCTTTTGCTTCCAAAACATGTCTTGTTGCTTCACCCGTTTTAGAAGTTCGGCCTGCCTTTGGTGACATAGAGCTCTCGTACTAGGATTAGGATTCTCCTCAAAATCTTTCTCAGCTAGAATGGCTTCCTTCTCTAGCCTCTTCGCCTCCCCAAAAATATCCCCAAAAACCTCATTATTCCATTTCCTCACATCTGCCTTGAGAGATCGGAGTTTAGCCCATAAGCCCCTCATGCCTCCCACTGTAGGATACTCCGCCCATTTAGACTTGACAAATGGAAGAAATCTTTCATGTGTAAACCACATGTTCTGAAACCTAAACTGAGAGGGACCCCTAGGCATAGGTTCCTCACAGAGGAGTAGAATGGGGCAATGATCCGAAGGGGTTTTGCTCAAATGTTGTATGGTAATGGCTGCAAATTTTGTGATGAAAACCTGATTAGCCAAATAGCGATCCAACTGTTCCCAAATACGACCGTTCGACCTTACCCTAGACCAAGTATAACTAGATCCAATTGTTTTAATTTGCTCCAGTCCACAATCATCGATACACTCCCTGAAATCTTGCATATCCGGTAGTAAGGGGCTTGACGGACCTTTATATTCCGATAGAGAGGCCACAATATTAAAATCTCCTCCTAAGATCCAAGCATTTGTAGTTGCACGCGCACAGCTAGCAAGGCCCTCCCATAGTATGGCTCTCTCTACCCGTGTATGTTGCCCATAAACTGGTGTGAGCACAAAGGAGAAATCCAGCGGTATATATGTAACTTTAAGAATAAAAAACTGTTCTTTATCCTAAATAGAAACCACATCAAAAATGTCAGCATTCCACATAATCCAAATCTTATTAGAAGCCGGCATAAAAATGTTTGAAAACCCCAAAGTATGTAAAAAATGATCTCCCCTATCCGGGCCAACAATTGGCTCAATAATGGAAACCAAATCAATGGAATGGTGCCTAACCGTATTACGTAGCCTCGAGCACAACGAGACAAGGCCACGTAAATTCCATGTAAGTAGCTTCATGAGGAAACACTTAGGGAAGGTTCCTTAGTGTTCCTCTTAGCCGCTAACCGAGTAGTGACTGAAGAAGGAGGATATGCTTCTTTGATTTTCTTTCTAGGAGCCCCACCTAGAGCCTCAACTTTTTTTTCAAGGACCATCTCTACCTTGTGTTGTAATTCCCAACAAACTTCTTTCCAGGCTTCCTTTGTCAAATCTTCCAAGCATATTTGTTCCCCTTCTGAACCAAAACCATCATGCTCAGTTATGATATGATCTTCCTCTGCCACTACTGTCCCTTCCTCAAGTGCTATTAGTTTAGTAGAGTCCACCGCATCTCTCAGCGTTTCCAGTTCTTTATTCACTGCCGTTCCGTCCTCCTGGACTATGGGTTCAATCGCCAATTCCATTTCTTTTGCCACTGTCTCCTCAACCAGAGAGGTCTCTATCACCTTTTGTTTAGACATATTTGGGGCCTTTATCTCCCCCACTACTTCTCTCTCTTCCAACCCTTGTTCCTCTTGAATTTTGGATTGGCCTTCATCTTCATTAACCTTGGAACACTCAGGCACCTCTTGTACTAACGGCTCCACAATTTTGGCTTTCCCTTTGTTCTCCCTGGAAACTTGCACCCATTCTTCCGGGGCTTTGTGAGTAATTTGTAGATTAGATTTCGCCTTTTGCTGGGATTGTAGAATCTCCTTTATTGGTTTTGAGGATCCACATTCTTGTTTGGAGTGACCCAATCGGCTACACTTAACGCAATAAGAGGGCAGATTCTCATAGGCAACCGGTTGGATTATTTCTTTACTTCCATTCATAATTAACACTTTGGATGGAATTTCTTGCAAAAGATCAAGTTCCACACAAACCTTTGCCGTAGAAGGTCTAGTCAAATTTGCCGTTGCCGTATCGACCTTGAGAGGCTTTCCTATCATTCCGGCAATTGAAAGCAGCGCTCTCTTGTCATGCAAATGTATCGGCAAGCCGTCAAACAAAACCCAAACCGGGACAATAGGCGATTCCACATCGGGTCTAAAATCTGGTGTCCAATGTAGGGTGTGTTTCGGAAAATAAAGAAAATTAATTAAAATAAATTAATTAAATAAAATGACTAGAGAAAAACAAGAAAGGAGATGAAGCAGAATTAGCCAAAGCTCGTGCTACGCACGATTTCCTTAAAACGTATTTGTTGCCTCCCACGGTGCTAGGAGCGTTGCAACAATCGTTTCCCAGGATACGATGACTACGAACTAATGTTTGAGCACACAAACAAGAGTTCCAGCGAACGAGAACCAAGTATGAACACGGAAGGAATTTTGGGAGTAGCTGGAAGAGTTTTTAGCTCAAGAAAAAACGTGAGGAAAGTGTTGTGCGTTGTCAAACCGTGTGTTTGTTGCAAAGCAACTGCCAGCTATTTATAGGAGGATTTGTTGTGTGTTAAATGGGGTGTTAATGGACCTGAACGTTGGACATCAATGACCAGTCCGTTGGGCATTGAATCGTCCATAAACTGTCCATTTAACGCAGCATTAAAAGAGAAGAACGGTGGGCATTAATTGTTGTAACGGAAGAAATGCGCGGCAGAAGACCCCAACAGAACACCCCTTGGAGGGGTTCTGTCCGAAGCCAACAGAACACTCCTTGGAGGGGTTCTGTCCGAAGCCAACAGAACGCCCCTCGGAGGGTTTCTGTCCGAAGCCAACAGAACTCCCCTCGGAGGGTTTCTGTCTGAAGCCAACAGAACTCCCCTTGGAGGATTTCTGTTCGAAGCCAGCAGAACACCCCTTCGAGGGGTTCTGTTCGAGGCCTTCTGTCCGGAGCACTTCTAGGAAAAAATAAACGTTTCGGGAAGAAAACAAAAATTAACCGTATCTCTTGAGAGATAGATTTTTGGACGGCATTCGTGTCCGCAGGTCGCCCGCGCACACGAGTCGCGGTTTTTCTTCTCCGTTTCGGGATTTGATCGGCACCCCCCCTGCGCCTAAGAGAGAGCCTTTCCCTTTAGGAATCTTAACTCCTTAAAAGAGGCTTCCCTTTATAAGGGGGTGAAAATCCCTTGAGTTTTTCGGTGTGGGATAAAACACACTAGAAACTCATCATTTTTCCCAGTTTTTCCATTTCAACGAGTGAACTTCGAGAATCAATTTCTCATTCACCCGTTATCCGTTTTGAGTGTACCACATATCGAATTGTAGCCCTTAACAAGGACAATCCGAAACCACTTTGACGCGACCCAAATCGGAAGTGGACCCCACTCAAATAATTGCCCCAAAATGACCATTTAATGCAATTTTTAACACATTTTTCCAACAATCCCCCACATGAATGAAAATTGATTTTCGAGACTTAAAAGACACGAAGATAGGAGGACACGTTGTGTTCACCGGATGATCCTTGCATACGGAGAGGTAGGTTTTATCCTTTGAACCTTCCGTTGTAAAGACACGTTTATTTACTGGCTGTCTAGTAGACTCGATGTCCTTGAACTATACTGCCGTCGTGTAAACATTGACTTATCTTTACACAAGAACCTTCCAACTTTGTTTCGTTCTCATGGGTGTGACCGTTTTGGCCATGGGTCACCGTCCTGGTTCTGCAAGAGTTTCTAAAGAACTGAGCCTTTACAGTTCTCCTTTGAAGCAGCCCTCTTCTCTCTCACATAGGTGATTCTTTCACGAGTATCCCGCATACTCTTCCAATGTTATCGAGTAGATCAACATTTTAGAATCATTAAAGCAAACGTTTTAGCTAACCTCGTGCGGGAGTCACTGTTTTAACTAGGAGTGGGTAGGAGTCCGGGACCCCCACAGTGACCATCCTTCGCTCTATAATTTAGTTGTCCCTTTTGAACCTAGGACCAACTAGGTTGGGTATCCACTATAGAACTTTTCAATTCACGGGCTTTAGTCCCATTCCTCGTGACAACTTCTCCAACAATTCTCTCTCCATGCCTTGGTTAGCGGATCCGCTATGTTATCCTTTGACTTCACGTAGTCAACAGTGATAACACCCGTTGTGAGGAGTTGTTTAATGGTGTTATGTCTACGACGAACGTGTCTAGACTTACCATTGTAGAGATTGCTCTGTGCCCTTCCAATTGCCGCTTGACAATCACAATGAATGCATATTGGAGGGACAGGCTTCTCCCAACTTGGAATATCCTCGAGAAAATGGCGTAGCCATTCAGCCTCTTCAGTGCACTTATCCAAGGCTATTAGCTCAGATTCCATCGTGGATCTAGCTATTAACGTTTGTTTCGAGGATTTCCACGACACGGCTGCACCTCCCAAAGTGAAAACATATCCACTTGTGGACTTAGAGTCCTTTATGTCGGATATCCAACTAGCGTCGCTATACCCTTCAAGTACAGCTGGATATCTTCCATAGTGCAGTCCAATGTTTTGGGTTTTACGTAAATACCTCAAAACCCGTATTATTGCCTTCCAGTGTTCATCACCGGGGTTGCTAGTATATATCTACTTAGCTTACTAACCACAAAGGCAATATCAGGCCTGGTACAACTCATTAGATACATCAAACTTCCAATAATCCTAGCGTATTCTACTTGAGAAATACACTCTCCACGATTTTTGGTAAGATGAGTGTTTTTATCTAATGGCGTCCTTGCCTCTTTATAATCATCCTTATTAAATTTAGTAAGAATTTTATCAACGTAATGGGATTGGCTTAGCGTTAGACCGACAGGTCCTCTAATTATTTTAATCCCAAGGATTAAATCGGCCAGCCCCATATCCTTCATGTCAAATTTGGAATTTAACATGCTTTTGGTAGAATTAATCAATAGATTATTGCTACCCACGATGAGTATATCATCCACGTATAAACATAAAATGACATAGCCGTCTACCGTGCTCTTCACATAGACGCATTTGTCACTTTCGTTTATTTTAAACCCATTAATTAACATTGCATGATCGATCTTTTCGTGCCACTGTTTAGGGGCTTGTTTCAATCCATACAATGATTTAATTAATTTACAAACCTTCTTTTCTTGGCTTGGAACACGAAAACCCTCGGGTTGTTCCATATAGATTTCTTCGTCTATATCGCCATTTAGAAAAGCGGTTTTTACGTCCATTTGATGAACTTCCAAATTCCGCAAAGCGGCAATCGCTAGTATCATCCTAATGGAATTTATTCTCGTCACGGGAGAATACGTGTCAAAGTAATCATGGCCCTCGCGTTGCTTGTATCCCTTGATTACAAGTCTGGCCTTATACTTATCAATGGAACCGTCTGGTTTCATTTTACGTTTAAAAATCCACTTGGATCCCAAAGGTTTACATCGCGGAGGGAGATCAACCAATTCCCACGTGTGATTTTTTAGGATAGAGTCCACCTCACTTTTGATGGCTTCTTTCCACATAGGACCTTCAGTAGACGTCACGGCTTCCGTATAAGTCCGTGGCTCATTTTCTACCAAACATGTTAGAAAATCCGGTTCATTTTCTACCATACATGTTAGAATATCCGATTCAAATTCTACCAGGTAGGTGAGAAAATCCGGTCCGAAAGATTTTTCGACTCTAGCACGTTTGCTACGTCTGGGTTCGGGTTCTTCTCCGGATCCCTCACTAGTATTTTCCATAGCTACGTCAAATGTTCGTTTTGATGTGCTAGGCCCTTCGTTGGACTTGCATGGAAATACATCTTCAAAGAATGAAGCATTCCTTGATTCAATTATTGTGTTTTTATGTACATCCGGATTATTCGAATCGTACACTAAAAACCGATAAGCACTACTATTTTGTGCATATCCAATAAAAATACAGTTCACCGTTTTTGGACCTATTTTTATTTTCTTAGGTGTTGGTACAAGCACCTTAGCAAGACACCCCCACACTTTTAAATATTGATAGGAAGGCCGTCTGCCTTTCCACAACTCGTACGGAGTATTATCATATTTTTTCCGGGGAACCTTATTTAAAAGGTAATTGCTTGTCAAGATTGCTTCGCCCCACATATTTTTTTGGCAAGCCCGAACTTATTAGCATCACATTCATCATATCTTTCAATGTGTGATTCTTTCGTTCGGCAACACCGTTTGATTGAGGTGAATAGGGTGCGGTACGTTCGTGTACTATACCCATACTAGCGCAAAAGTCCCCAATTGGTGCTTCATACTCACCACCTCGATCACTCCTAACCGTCTTAATCCGTCGATTAAGTTGGTTTTCCACTTCATTCTTATAAAGAATGAATTTATCGATTGCTTCGTGTTTATTTTTTAATAAATAAACGTAGCAATAGCGAGTGCTATCATCGATAAAGGTAATAAAATATTTATTACCGCCACGTGTTTGTATTGATTTAAAATCACAAACGTCACTATGAATTAATTCAAGTGGTTCCGTTTTTCTTTCAACCGATTTGAAAGACGTTTTCGTTAGTTTTGCCTCTACACAAACTTCACATTTGTGCTTCACATCAATTGTGAATTTAGGAATGTGCTCCATGTTAATTAATCTACGTAAAGAATTAAAATTAACATGTCCTAGTCTACCATGCCACACATTAGAAGACTCAAGCAAGTAAGCAGAAGGGATTTTATTATTATTATTAATAATAGTCATTACATTGAGCTTAAAAAGCCCATCACATGTATATCCCTTGCCCACATACATTCCCGATTTGGACAAAACCAGTTTGTCCGACTCAAAAACCATGCGGAAGCCATGCTTGTTCAACAACGAACCGGAAATCAGGTTTTTGCGTATTTCCGGAACGAACAAAACTTGGTTTAGAGTCAGCTCCTTGCCCGAAGTCATCTTCAGGACCACCTTGCCCACGCCTTCAACCGCGGAATGAGCCGAGTTACCCATCCACACTTTCTCACCATTTGATGGCTCAAAAGTTGTGAATAACTCCCGGTTTGAGCAAATGTGCCGGGTTGCACCGGTGTCCACAAACCACTCCTTGGAATTGGATCCAACGAGGTTGACTTCCGTAACCACAGCCGCTAGGATGATGTCTTCATCCTTTTGCCCACCTTGCACCAAATTGACTTGGGAGTCTTTCTTCTTCCGTGGTGCCTTGCAATCCGAGGACTTGTGTCCATTCTTGTTGCAATTGAAGCATTTTCCATTGAACTTCGTCTTGGAAACGCCTCCCTTGGGACCGAGCTTGCTCTTCCCATTATTCTTGGTTTTGGAGCCTTTTGCATGCTCCACCACGTTTGCCTTGGCGCCATGAACAATTGGGAGTTTCCCATCGTTCTTCCGGTTATCCTCTTCAATCCGCAGACGGAGGATCAATTGCTCCAAGTTCATTTCCTTTCGCTTATGCTTAAGGTAGTTCTTGAAATCCTTCCAAGCCGGCGGCAATAAATGAATAATTGATGCCACTTGGAAAGACTCACTAACTGTCATTCCTTCATCTCAAATTTCGTTGAAGATCATTTGCATTTCCTCAACTTGACTCAAGACCGTCTTCGAATCCACCATTTTAAAGTCAAGGAATCGACCAACAACAAATTTCTTTGCGCCGGCATCCTCGCTTTTATATTTGTGGTCCAAAGCATTCCATAGTTCCTTAGCCGTAGCTAATTTGCTATAAACGTCGTACAAAGCATCATGCAGCCCGTTCAACACGTAGTTTCGGCAAAGGAAGTCAGAATGCTTCCAAGCCTCAACCGCGTTGAAAGATTGCGCATCCACCTCACCCCCGGTTGCTACCGGCGCATCTTCGGTCAAGAATCTAGCAAGACCGAGAGTAGTGAGGTAAAATAGCATCTTTTGCTGCCACCTCTTGAAGTTTAACCTGTTGAATTTCTCGGGTTTCTCCACAGAGTTGTTTGGCACGGTCACCATAGGGATAGCCCTTTGGTTGGCCAAAGCAGATGCACCGCGTTGTGAACTATTGTTCACCGGTGCTCCGCTTTCAGAGTGATTGTCGTTCAGAACATTCTGCCCAACACCAATCTCGTTTTCTTGAGAAGTCATTTTCGTTCTTTAACGTTTTTCCGAAAACACAAAAATTAAGTTCGTTCACCAAAGTGACAAACTACGTTTTTAGATTGTTTACCGCAGTACAACAACCAAGGCAAATACGTTTTAAGATTGTATCCGTATGATACAAACTCAACAAATACGTTTTAAGATTGTAGGGTGTGTTTCGGAAAATAAAGAAAATTAATTAAAATAAATTAATTAAATAAAATGACTAGAGAAAAATAAGAAAGGAGATGAAGCAGAATTAGCCAAAGCTCGTGCTACGCACGATTTCCTTAAAACGTATTTGTTGCCTCCCACGGTACTAGGAGCGTTGCAACAATCGTTTCCCAGGATACGACGACTACGAACTAATGTTTGAGCACACAAACAAGAGTTCCAGCGAACGAGAACCAAGTATGAACACGGAAGGAATTTTGGGAGTAGCTGGAAGAGTTTTTAGCTCAAGAAAAAACGTGAGGAAAGTGTTGTGCGTTGTCAAACTGTGTGTTTGTTGCAAAGCACCTGCCAGCTATTTATAGGAGGATTTGTTGTGTGTTAAATGGGGTGTTAATGGACCTGAACGTTGGACATCAATGACCAGTCCGTTGGGCATTGAATCGTCCATAAACTGTCCATTTAACGCAGCATTAAAAGAGAAGAACGTTGGGCATTATTTGTTGTAACGGAAGAAATGCGCGGCAAAAGACCCCAACAGAACACCCCTTGGAGGGGTTCTGTCCGAAGCCAACAGAACACCCCTTGGAGGGGTTCTGTCCGAAGCCAACAGAACTCCCCTCGGAGGGTTTCTGTTCGAAGCCAACAGAACTCCCCTCGGAGGGTTTCTGTCTGAAGCCAACAGAACTCCCCTTGGAGGATTTCTGTTCGAAGCCAGCAGAACACCCCTTCGAGGGGTTCTGTTCGAGGCCTTCTGTCCGGAGCACTTCTGGGAAAAAATAAACGTTTCGGGAAGAAAATAAAAATTAACCGTATCTCTTGAGAGATAGATTTTTGGACGGCATTCGTGTCCGCAGGTCGCCCGCGCACACGAGTCGCGGTTTTTCTTCTCCGTTTCGGGATTTGATCGGCACCCCCCCTGCGCGTAAGAGAGAGCCTTTCCCTTTAGGAATCTTAACTCCTTAAAAGAGGCTTCCCTTTATAAGGGGGTGAAAATCCCTTGAGTTTTTCGGTGTGGGATAAAACACACTAGAAACTCATCATTTTTCCCAGTTTTTCCATTTCAACGAGTGAACTTCGAGAATCAATTTCTCATTCACCCGTTATCCATTTTGAGTGTACAACATATCGAATTGTAGCCCTTAACAAGGACAATCCGAAACCACTTTGACCCGACCCAAATCGGAAGTGGACCCCACTCAAATAATTGCCCCAAAATGACCATTTAATGCAATTTTTAACACATTTTTCCAACATCCAACGCGTGATCCTCACCTTGAAACCTCGTATGCTGCAAAATTGCCGCATCCAGCAACGCTGGAAATCTTCCTTCGATGCAAATTTGAGCAGAATGTGTTTCTGGTCGAGCAAAACCAGCGTGAATGTGCCTTGAAAGCCAATGTTTTCAAACTCCAAACGAATCGTGGTCATTGCTGGACGGCCTCTGGTAAAGGATCCGATCAAAGTGTATTTGTGTTGTTCCGCTAGGCTAAGAACCTCCTCCTCAGAAAATTTTACGGCTGGCATACCTTTGTGCCGAAACGGTACCTTCATGGGAACCTCCTTGTTCGCCGCCAATACCTCCGCAAAAGAACGTGTAGCTGCTCCAGCCGGAGCAGCCCAAGCCGTCGCCGTGACCATTCGTCGACGTCGCTGGAGCTCTCTAGGGTTTTCTCTCACCCCCTAATATATGCTTTGTATTTGTATACAAACAGAAAGTGTAAAATTCTTCATTTTTTGAAGTAATCTTTACAAGAAGAAACAAAATATGGGATCATTGCACATACAATCTTGTTGTCTATACCCATGACAATAGCGAGTGTTGAAAGAAAGTTCCTCAAAGATGAGGCTTATGAATACATTTTTACGATCGATCATGTCTCAAAAAGGTTGAATGGATTAATCGAATTATAAATTGAGAGGAAATTTATTGGAGACCTGAGTTATGCTGAATTTGTTTATACTTTTACATCTAAATTAGTTGTTTTAATAAAGTCAATATCATTATCTAATAATGTAAGAATTTTATTTAAGTATCGAGTTTTTATGGCACAAATATTTATTTTCAATTATGTTGTATTACTAACAAATACTTTCTCCGTCCCACTAACAATGAGACAAGAGGGAGTGACACAAAAATCAATAAAAAGTGGTTTATGTGGTTGATATTGAATTGATAAAGTAAGAATAAAGTAAGAATGATTTATAGTCAAACAAATTTTACCAAATTTGGTATGAGACAATCTTAGTGAGACGGAAAAAAGGTAAAATGGGACAATCTTAGCGGGACAGAGGGAGTATGATATTTATGTAATTTCCGATTGTATGTTTGTATTTGTAACTAGTTTTTATTAGTTCTAGTTGTGGAAATTACACACTTTTGGTGTAATACTTTATTTTCATAATTATTTGTAATTTGTTTAGATTAGGACTATTCTGAGCTAAACAGGTCAAAATCATCCCAAGAATCAAAGGATGGATCCTAAAGAACAAAGAATGTGCAAAAGGGAGAAGATCAAATGCAGATTTTGAAATTTGTTCATGTACTCGGTCGAGTATTGATCGGATACGTTGCTCAAAATCAAATCTGGGAGCAAAAGAACGTGACTGGATATTTGATGGAAATCCGGTCTCATACTCGACCGAGTATCACTCAATACTCAGTCGAGTATGTCTATATTTCGCAGTTTCCTGGAAATTACCTTTTGTACTCGATCGAGTATCCCATATACTGGATCGAGTATATGACCCTACCACCTCCATTTTGGTACAAATACACCCCTTTTCCTTCACATTAAAGACACCAATTCACATATACTTCTAAGCTCAGTTTAGATAAGTTCTTTTTATATATTTTATCATGTTTAGTCTCCAAATGAGGAACTTAACTCTTCCATCTTGGTTTTGCTACTTTGAAGTTTAATGAATTGTAAGTTGTGAGTTATTTTCTTTAATCTTCTTCCTTGAATATTGATTCTTCCTTTAATCTATCTCTATATTAATGTTGGGGAGTGTTGCTAAGATGACAATTAGTTAACATCTCGACATTAATTATGGTAGCATTTATTTGATTTAATCTTCTTCATTGAATATTAATTAATTCCTATTCATATTTCATATTAATATTTTGAGCATTACTTAAAGGATCAACTAGTTTTGTTTCATATATTAATTATTACTAGAATCAATCGATTAATACGCTTGTTATTAATTCGGTTCTTTCAATGGTAGTAAACTTGGATTATTAATGCATGTGTCTCATGTTTAATAATCTAAGGGGAATTAATTATATTGATTAAACCAATAAACCGCTTGTGTTGAGGTTATCAATATCAATCGTTTTCATCTTTAGTTTATTGCTACTATCGGGTTAATGTACGACGCATGTTCTATATTGACTCGATAGTAAGTTTTATTAATGAACGTGTCTCGTTATTAATAACTACCCTCGATGAAATGGAGATACTCCTCGATTGAGTATTCAAGAGGAAGATAGTTAAAGATACAACCGGGATCGACGAACATTTCATTAAGTGGATAAAAGCAAAACCAAGTCTTCATCTCTATTAACTAAAACCCATAAGTCGTTCATCTTAGTGTTGAAATACATTTAAGTTCGTCAACAGTCATAAAAACCCCCCTTGTTACTATTTAATTAAAGAGAAATATTTTTTTCCCTGTGGATACGAACCTTACTTTATTATACTACGTATAATTGTTGTATTGATATTTATTTCGAGTGCACACCACGACAAAGTGCACGTCAGAGTACTATGTAGAGGGACTTATTATAAAGCTCAACTATATTAAGATTGTCATCTCATTTCATCCAAATTATGTGCACGCGCGCACACACACACATTCCTATATAATTTGAATATTTTTGGAATTGATTATACACTACAAAAAAATTACGGAAATGAAACGGATTTGACATGGATTTTCCGATAATTTCGTGCCAAATTACTCGTGCCAAACTGTTTTTGGCACGGATTTGGCATATCCCTGCCAAAATCCCTGCCAATTTAAGGCAATCCCTGCCAAAAATCCCAGACAATCCCGTGTTTTTTTGTAGTGTTAATAGCATATGTAAAACTATTCAACTAAAAAAAATCTATTTAGTCGAACTGAAATCGCTCATCGAATAAATATTATTGAATTGGTTTAAATCTCTGAACTAAGACTTGGCAAAGTATATAAATCACAAACCCACGCTATTTAACCCGATTCACATGAAGTGTCTTCAATTTAGAGACCCATATTAACTGGATCAAACACGACCTATTTGGCCATTTCCATCATTACTATCTCGTGCCACCACTTCAACTTCAAGTCCTAAATCTAATCAAATAATTATAACGAATGCATGATAAGATTAGTTAAGTGTGTAGGAAGACGTACTAATAGGGATCGGAATAAGTTGGTCATGTCCCATGTTCAAAGGTGGCATCTTTGTTATGAACTTAACAAACAACGAAAGTTTGTTATTTTACCTAATATTTTGTTACTACTGTTATTTTTTTATGAAATTCTGTTACCAGTGCCAAGTAAATGTAAGATAAAGCTTTTTTTTCTCCCTGGATACTTAGTAGATTGAATATGCACTAATGCAAACAATTAATTATTTTGATATGTGAACGATCGAGGCATGCATGTTAGGTGATAATCGTGATATGGGAGTTGTTATGATGTGAGAGTCAGGACCGATCCTGTCAAATTTTGAGCCTATGAGCGGTACACTATCTTGGCCTTATATCCAAGATAGAGAGTAAATTATACTTACTTAAAATAAGAATTATGAAGCATAATAAATATATGAGAAATTATCCTAAAAAGGACTAAAATTGTTTTTATATTCCAAAATAAGAATATCGTGTTTTATTTCCTAAATACGAGTAATTATTGTCATGTTTTGGCAGTATCAGACACTAAACATGACATTATTTACCTATCTTGGCAGTAATTACTTCTATTTGGAGAATAAAAATATGACAGTCCTATTTTTAAAGTTATCAGATATTTTTACTCTTATTTCAAGACTTCTCCTTAAAACTATCTAATAAAGGTTATAAAGTAAAGATGAATTCACTTTAATATTATCTCAATTATATATTTGGACAAAAGTAACAACAAATATCACAAAAGAACATTGTGCAGTGAAATCATCAATAATTGCTTTATAATCAATCTTTTCCAAGATCTCATGCTCAATGCTTAAAATTGCTAATCCATTAAGATTTTTCGAGACATAGTCAATTGGGATGCAGGTTGAGGATTGAGAGGCACTGGAGTCCAAAGACAATAGTATAAATTGATAATTTTGTAACTAAAAGACATAAAAAGGTTTAAAGGCTAAAAAGATGTGAAGATGCGTGCTTTTATTGATTCAATAACATATGTGTTGACTTACAACCAATTTTACTTAAAAATCAAAATTAAATGTTTATTCTTTGTAAAAACTTGGCTGGCTCTGATCAAGACTTTTCAGTTATGTTTTAAAATTTGCAAATTGTCAACAAAAATTATACATTAAGCCTAATGAATTAATTGAATTTATAAATAAAAAGAAGCCTACTCACATTACATATAAAGAAAGTATTTTGGGCCTAATTTTCTTTCTACTTTTTTTCGGGCCTAGGGCGGTCGCCCCTGCTGCCCTTCCCCAGGACCGGCCCTGGTGAGAGCAGTCCACGGTGAACATCGTATTCTCACAGTTAAAACACACATGAATTGTAACTTTTTTTGTTTCAGCAGCAGGATGATGTAATTCATGTTGATGAGTAATCATCTAATACACAATATAAGAAATAAAACATTGATGTTAATGTAAACAATGAAATAATGAGTCTAATTGCCCAATGACTTTACGTAAATAGAAATTGTGATTTATTTTTAATATCAAGGCTATAAAAATGTTTTTTTGAATCATACTTCTGCATCTAAAACATACACGTGCGAACAGTGTTTTTTTGTTTCGATAAGGGGTCTTATTTTTGTGATGCCACTCGCGTTATGGCAAATGTAACTCGCGTTGATGAAAAATTTAATTCACGTGTATGCATAATGTAACTTGTTGAGGCAAACTAGTCCAAATGTAACTCGTGCATATGAAAATGTAATTGGAGCACATTAAAATGTAAATCGCGAATAAGGAGATGTAATTCACGCACATAGTCCAACAAAGTATTGCTTTTGTATAGTAGCATGTGCAAAATGTTGTCATAGGTGCTAAAAATGTGACAATATATCAAATGTAGCATTTTTAGTATGTTGCATCCGACTGGTGTTACAATAGATGTATTGTAGCAATTTAGCATTTTATTGTAGTATTTTTTGGTACAATAGTGTTACAATAGATCTTATATTACACTAAATCAGGTGGTGCTACATAATGGATGCTACAATAGACACTTTTTGCACTAGTGACATGAACTCATGAAGAACTAAATCACGTATATAAGAAGATGTAACTTCATGTATTATCGATCAAATGTAACTCCAGGCCGGAATCATGTATAAATGTAAGTCACACGTATTATGGATATGTAAATTTCACATATGAAAATGTGATATCATATTTTATCAAATAAAAATTGAAATAAACATACTCAATGCCTTAAAATCCCATAAAAGATATAACAAATATATTATGCAAATATATTTTACAAAAAACTGTATGAAAAAGAAATGCAATATACTTATTTTACTTATGTTAATATGATTTTTGTTATGAATTGGTAAAGAATAAAAAATAGATTGAGTTGTACTTTAAGTTGAAGATAAAGAAAATTAAAATTTCAATTACATTTTTAGTACTTTGATGGAGAAGGAGAAAAGAATTAAAGGAAAGAAAAAAAAAAGAATAATGATGCAATGCATTGAAGAAACAAAGAGGGTGAAATACGTACTAGAGGGATCAGTACACTGTGTGCATGGATTGGGACACCGCACTCGGATGTACTTGAATTTAAAATTCATTAGTATTTGAAATTTCCTAGCGAATAAAATCGCGCAAAAGAAGGATTTATTTAATTAATGTGTGATTAATTAAATTATTTATCGGACCTATAATATTGAGAATGGGCTACCAAATAATTAGTTGGGTCATCATAATAATTATAGGAGCCCAATAAAATGCCAACAAAAGTTGAGGAAAATGCTTGGACAACCCAAGTGCTATTTTGACCCAACATGCCAGAAATAATAATAATAATTGGGAGGGACATCCTACCCCATTTGGGAACACTCTACAAGCCTCAAGGCACTCAAATAGTTGGGAGGGGGACAACACAATGTGTTAGACACGGACATGAGGATTGAGGAGATGGAAGTCTCCTAGAGACAAAAACTATACTCATGATCCCATCCCTTGAATTAATTGGAGGCTTGATTGAATAGAGATACCATCCCCATCTCCCTTGCATTATTCGAACCAACCAAAGAGGGAAGAAGCTCTGGGAAAGCATCTCACATAATCCATAGTTTGGAGAAAGCAAGAAGAAAGGAAATCCAAAGAGAAAAAGCTAGGATTTGAGGTAAGAACTCAACAAACATTTCTTTAACTAGTTTTATTGTGTATGATTTTTAAGAAATCATATGGTGGATTAAACCATGAGTTCTACACGTTTAAAAGTGTAGAATATTGGTATGAAGTGTTGGTATTTACCTTAGAAGAATCGTGGAATAGATAGGAGTTGAAATCGCCGGAAACCACCACTTGAAAGAGGCTGTCTCGCACCTGCAGAAGCAAAAGCCGCCCGGCTTTCACGAAAGCCGTCTGACTTTCACTTGCTGTCCAGGTTTTACACTGTAGAACGGCCTAGAACGAGGATGGATCGAGGGGTTTCGCAAAGGCAACTAGTTGAGCACATCATAAGGTGAGGATGGCTGACTATATTGCTTATAATTAGTGAGTTGATTTCATAAGATTACCTAAGGTAATTAAATGTGTGTTTTGAATGGATTATTAATGATTAATAATGCTTAAAATGAGAAGATTATGGTCAATAAAGGAAATGAGCATGATATACATATTTGGAATAAATTATGTATGTTCATGTGTTGTCGGAATAATGACATGATGGTTGGATAACTATAAGACTTACTGATAAAAATATACTTTTACTTCATATAAGGATTATATGCATGTGAAAAGTGATATTTTGTATATTGAATAAATTATATTTTTTATTGGAATATCAGTTTGAATTGGCCATATGACTATGAATGGAGGACTTGATTGTTCTAAGATTTATTCGACTAGTATTGGAATACTAATCGCGAATTAAATGAGTGATTATGCTAGAATTGATCCTAAGGTTGGATTGTGAATTATTATGCCTTAAGTAGTCTTAAGAAATACTTTAAGGTGGACATGTATGAACTCTAAGTTGTACTAGGGGTAGGCCTTAAGGGATACCCAAGATAAAGTGAATAATAAATTGATCCTAGATATAGGATTGGCCTAGGGGTGTGTACGGTAGTCCTTGAGGATAGCCGGTTGAATTATGAAAATAAGTAAGGACCATGGCCCTTCCCGACTCTAGAGAGCGTGATTGGATAGCATGGACTTGCAGCGTGATCACGTGTAGGGTGGAATCCGAATCGGAGACATAACTAGGCTCCGAAAGCGGTAACACATAAGATAGGACCCCGAAGGGCCTTACCTTCCTACGGAATGATGGGTATGACTCCAGGGGCGGGATGTTTGAATCCGAACCGAGGACGTTACTAGGTATCGGACAGAGGTAGCAAGTCCCGTAGAAATAATAAGACCTACGGGTTGTGTCGTGTGAACGATGAAAGAAATGGAATATAAGAAGGGGCTGCATGCCGACAAATAATGAATTTACTTATTATAAAGATAATAAGGGGAAAATATGAATTATCATTTACATTATGATATCACCCCGTTGGGATATTGACCTAGAGGCCCAATACCCAGATCGGGAAGGCCCAAGATGTCCGGCCCAAGTAACAGGCCCATCACTCTATGATGAAAAGATCCAGTAAGGAGACATACCGAACGGAGTTCGGCCCAAATAAAGATTGGCCCAGTAAGAAGATATACCGAACGAGGTTCGAGCTATATATCATACTTGGGCCAATTTGACAGCATCTTCAGTGCAGCCCAACATCCCGTTCGAGCAACGGCCAACCAGCAAGTGGCCAGGTGCAGTTAATGCCAGACTATGACATCAGTAAGTGGAAGCATGGATGACCAAGTCGGTGGAACAACGGCCAATCAGCAAGAGGCAGCCCATGCTCTCCATTAGTATAAATAGAAGGTTTCAAAGCATTGTAAGGGTTAGATTTTCAATACTCAAGCTCTAGAATAGCATCATTTGCTCTTATTTCTTGTATTAAAGCATAGTTTCCGACTTACCGATCGGGAAATCCTTTGTAATCAGATTGGTTAATTAATACAAGTGGGCTTTCGAGTTTTAGTTAGTTCAGATCTTATATTTTCTTATACACTTTGATTCTGGGCCATTCCTGATATATCCAAAGTTCGTGTTGGGCTTTCGGATCTGCGGGACTTACCCTCAACATTGGCGCCGTCTGTGGGAAAGATACAAAAAGTTTCACTTTCTAAACATCCAAAAAACCTCTATTTCTAAAAATGGTCAGAATCAATTCCTATCATACAAACGACGGTTCACACCGTCACGGGAGGAGTCACACCCCGGGAAGTCAAAACCCCCAGGGGCAATCCAGTCGAGGATCATATCCTCGTGTTAATGGGGATTTTGTGATTCCCGAATCTCTGAGGAGAAATCCCCAGGCCATGCGTGACATGGCCCAATTCATGCAGCACATGGCGAACGAAGAAGAGGGAGTTTCCAGCTTTACAGGAGAAACTCCACGCGCGGAAACGACCACATCGTCATCCCGCTGACATACCCATCGGGATAACCGACGTAGCGCCCCACCAGCAGCGCATCCCAGTCCCAGTGACCGAACCCCGGTCGGGTCGCAAGCTAGAGGACCAACTCCCGTCGGTCATCATTTCCAGTATGCCGAGCGGGAAAATGCGAGGACCCCTCAGCGGCATTGGGACCGGGACTGTGCGGATATGAGGGTTCCACCACCGCCCCCTTTGACGGCCCAGGAGGAAGAGATGGCCGAGATGAGGAGGCAAATGAATGAAATGCGGGTCCAGATGAACAGGGTACCTGTACAACCTGCACCAGTTCAGCTGGGGATTACTTCCCCGTTTACTAGGGAGCTCATGTACGCGGATATCCAAGGGGGTGCCAAGCCCCCGACCGGCCAAATTTATGATGGGGTGGGAGATCCCCACGTACATCTGAGGAGTTACCAAGGCGGACTTATGCTGCTAGGAGCACCCGAGGTTGCCATTTGCCGTTTGTTTTTCAGCACGCTCAGGGGGCCTGCCCAGGAATGGTTCGGGACACTACAGCCCGGGTCAATCAATAGTTTTGCCGAGTTATCAGCGTTATTCTTGGCTCAATTTGCTTCCAGTGCCAATCCCAAACGGCACTTCAGCTATTTGACCAGCGTGAAGCAAAACGCCAAGGAGACCCTCAACCAATTCCTGAAAAGGTGGAGGGATGGAACTTTAACGGTGGGAAGCATGACGGATGATACCGCCATTACCCTGTTCACGAATGCTCTCCGAACGGGGGAGTTGTACAAAGAATTGAAGAAGAATCCGGGTACGGCGTACGCCGAAGTATTAGATAGGGCTCGCAAGCATGCCGCCCTAGAAGAAGAAATAATGATCAGGGATAAGGTCATTACGCCTGCTGCCCCGATCAGACTGGCCGATCGGCTGGGTCCTAGCCCAGCGGCCACTTTACCTCCCAAACAAGGGAGATTTACACCCCTGGTCCTATCAATAGCAGCCATCTATCAGAACGAGAGGGACAATATTCCCATCCCGACTGATTCTGGACAGTTCATGGGAACGGATGACAATGCTTTCTGTAAATATCACAACAGAAAGGGTCATGCCACCAATGCCTGCAGGGCCCTGCAAACAGCAATTGAGGATCTGATCCGAAGGGGCCATCTGGGCAAATATGTGAACAAAGATCCGAATGCAATGAGCACGTTAAAACCGGCCAGGAAACCTAACAGCTGGCGCCGGGATGCTCAACGTGACGCCCAGCCTCAGAATGATGTGTATGTTCCTCCCAGGGATGAGCCAGAGGGCTCGGGAGGCCCCGGAAAGAAGCCTCGAATGGAGGTCAAGGTCATATTTGGGGGCGGGGAGACCGGAGATTCGAACGCCGAACGGAAAAGGTTCGAGCGGAGTGTTTATGTGGGATCCGTCTCCGCTCCCCCCAGAAGAAAGGAAGGACAGACCCGATCACGTTCGGGCCAGCTGATCTACCCAACTCTCCAAGCCCCCACAGGGATGAACTGGTGGTGAGCATGTGTATTGACAATGCTTTAATCCGCCGAGTGCTGGTCGATACTGGTAGCAGTGTGAATGTATTGTATCTACAATCATTCGAGAAAATGGGTCTACAAAGGAGCCAATTGACCCACCTACGGACTTCACTGGCGAGTTTTACCGGTAACTGCATCGAGGCGGAAGGGACCATCCACTGGCGAGCATCTAGTGCCAAAGGTTGTGGAGCTGGAGCTGTGATCACATCGCCCGAAGGGTTCAAAGCATATTATTCCATTCATTTTGATTTCAAGGTGACCAACAATGAGGCTGAATATGAGGCCCTCATTGCTGGTTTAAAGTATGCAAGGGCCCTGGGCGCCGATCGGTTAAAAGTCCGATCGGACAGTCAATTGGTGGTACATCAAGTGAACGGCATGGCTGAGGCCAAAGAAGAAAGGATGAAGGCCTACAAGGAAATGGTCGAGGAGCAGATACGCAAATTTGGACAGGTGGTGCTCGACCAGATATCCAGAATCGAAAATACTGAAGCAGATATCCTGTCCAAATTAGAGCATGCAGCGTTCGACGATCGGGCACAGGAGATCCCGGCTCATATCCAACGTTTTGCCCATCGGGAAACATTGGCAACCCTAGCAATCATGGTGCTCCAGATCGAGGCCATATCTTATGCCATCCCGAGCTGGGTCGTGGATATGACCAACTACCTAAAAGACGGAACCCTCCCACAAGATAAAAATCCGGCTTATCAAATAAAATGCATCCAGAGGAGGGCTTCCATGTTCGAATTGGTGGACGGGCAGCTGTACAAAAAGACATTTGGGGGGGCGTATCTGAAGTGTCTCCCACCCGATCTAGCAGCAGCTGTAATGGAAGAAATCCATGAAGGTATCTGTTCCAGCCACCAAGGGCCCAAGACACTGGCCAGAAAAATTATCTTGCAAGGGTATTATTGGCCAACTATCCAACAGGACTGCTTCGCGCATACTAGGAAATGTAAGATATGCCAATTATACGCACCGGTTCCCGGACGGCCTGCCACTTTCTATACTCCAATGACGGTGGCCCTTCCATTCGCAAGATGGGAATAGACCTGTTAGGTCCTCTACCTACTGCACCTGGAAACAACAAGTACATCATTGTGGGGATAGATTACTTCACCAAATGGGTAGAGGCCGAGCCACTGGCCAGCATCACAGATGTTAAATGCCAGAAGTTTGTCTGGAAAAATATCATTTGCCGCTTCGGAATCCCTGAACAGATTATAACTGACAATGGAAGGCAGTTCGTGAGCCGGAATTTTGAGAACTACCTGGTCAAATGGGGGATCAAGCATTCCAGAGCGTCCGTCGCATACCCTCAGGCAAATGGTCAGGTGGAAAATATGAACCGAACTATCATGGATGACATGAAGAAGAAGCTGGAAGAATACTCCTCATCATGGCCTGATCAGTTGAATTACATTCTGTGGACTTACAGGACCACACCCCGAACGGCCACGTGAGAGACTCCATTTGCCCTTGCCTATGGTTTTCAAGCCAAAGTACCAACGGAGATCCTAGTTCCCACACATCGAACGGTGCATTACAGCCCAGAACAGAATGAAGATAACTTACGGGCTGAATTGCATTTCATAGAAGAAAGAAGGGATCTGGCAGCGGCACGAATGGAAGAGTATCACAGGGCCACAAGAAGATACTTTGATAAACAGGTTAAAGTTCGTTCAATCGAGGTAGGGGACCTGGTGCTAAGAAAGAGAGAGAAAAGCAAACCGCTCGAAGGGGGTAAAATGGCACAAAATTGGGAAGGCCCCTACCAAGTATATAAGAAGTATGCTTCAGGAACGTTTGGCCTACAAAATACCGAAGGCCGACCGGCAGGAACTTGGAATGTGGAGCATTTGAGGAGATTTTATCAGTAAAAACGGTTGTTGCCACCTCTAAAAAAATATAGAGAGGGAGACATAACTTCCACAAACTCAGCCCATGGTTAACTCGATCATTCCGGATAACCGAATGACGAACGGGTTAACAACATGGAAGGAAAATCAATTCTCAGTTTAGAGAGTTTTTGACCCTAGAATTACGAAAGAATAAAGGGATCAAAAACGGCTTGAAGAATTGAGGCTCAGAAAATCGGTGCCCGTGGTTAACTCAATCATTCCGGATGACCGAATGATGAACGGGTTAATTCCATGGAAGGAAAATCAATTCTCAGTTTAGAGAGTTTTTGACCCTAGATTTATGTAAGAATAAAGGGATCAAAAACGGCTTGAAGAATTGAGGCTCGGAAAATCGGTGCCCATGGTTAACTCAATCATTCCGGATGACCGAATGACGAACGAGTTAACAACATGGAAGAAAAGTCATTCTCAGCCAACGACTGGGAGTTTGACGCTCAGATAGTCTCACCTCAGCGGTTAATATGAGAATCGATTCTGGAAAACCGAATGACGAACATATTAGCAGTTTGGAGGGAGCCATACATTTCAGCAAGAGTTTTGACCCTGTAATTACGCATGGATGAAGGGATCAAAATGGCCTGGAGTTCGAAGGACAGTGATTCTCACCTCAGCCTGTTAACACGTGGAATCATTCTGGATGACCGAATGACGAACGGGTTAACAGCTTGGAGGAAGCTGAGTCGTCAACTTAGCCAAAGTCGACCCTGTAATTACGTACGGGCAAAGGGATCAAAATGGCTTGGAGATGGTGTCAAGACTGTAAGATATGGATTAACCGAGCGACGTTCGGATAAGGTACGGATTGTCGCCCGGGGAATCGGAACTATGGTTTTGAAAAATCTCGCCTCAGTCATAAAACTTGACTTGGAAGCTAGTCGCCCTTTTTGCTATAAGTAAGGAATGACCCAAATTCGGTGATCTTGCTTACAGTTCGAAAAGGGTTACCTCAGACCCCTAATATGGATGATACGAGCCAGAGAGAACGGTTCGGAATGCATCGGAATTATGGGTTTGGAAGGGAGAGAGCCTCACCTCAGCTTGTTAACGCATGAAATCATTCTGGATGACCGAATGACGAACGGGTTAACAGTTTGGAGGGAGCCCCTATCCCAGCCGAGAGTTTGACCCTGTGGTCACGATCAAAACGGCTTGGAGGAATTCACCTCAGCTAAGAGTTTTGAACCCGTGCGTCACGAACAGGAAAAGGGATCAAAACGGGTTCGGAAAAGGTGTCAGAACAATTATGAAGAGAGTCTCACCTCAGCTTGTTAACACATGAACTCATTCTGGATGACCGAATGACGAACGGGTTAACAGTTTGGAGGGAGCCCCTATCCCAACCGAGAGTTTGACCCTGTGGTCACGATCAAAACGGCTTGGAGGAATTCACCTCAGCTAAGAGTTTTGAACCCGTGCGTCACGAACAGGAAAAGGGATCAAAACGGGTTCGGAAAAGGTGTCAGAACAATTATGAAGAGAGTCTCACCTCAGCTTGTTAACGCGTGAAATCATTCCGGATGACCGAACGTCAAACGGGTTAACAGTTTGGAGGGAGCCCCTATCCCAGCTGAGAGTTTGACCCTGTGGTCACGATAAAAAACGGCTTGGAGGAATTCACCTCAGCTAAGAGTTTTGAACCCGTGCGCCACGAACAGGAAAAGGGATCAAAACGGTTTCGGGAAAGGTGTTAGTTATAAAGATACATAAGCCGAGTGAGGTTCGGCCATGTAGAAAAGATTGTGGGCAAAAAATCAAAGGAATAGAAAAAGTACAACAGACAAAGGAAAAAAGTCCAGTTTATTCTTCGGCGTTACTAGCCGGAATATACAAAAAGAACAAATATACAAGGAAGGAGACAACAGATAAGGAAAGACTACACTACTGGAGGATCGCCGTTCGGGGAGGACGTAGGCTGAGAGCTCTCTGCCTGCACTGCATCGTCAGGCGCTGCTTTGGATCTTTTCTCCATGACGCGATCGTACGTATTCCCGAATAGATCATCGAAGCCTAGTTCATCAGGATCGAACGGCTTGGGGAAACGCTCTAAGATCAGTTCAAGATTCCTATCCAGAAGCAGGTCCTGACTTTGCTTTACGGTTTTCTCGGTCAGGACATCCAAGAAAGATTTCCCTTCCGGCGTGCTGTCCAGGAGGTCGATCCCCGCCTTGATGGGATCTGAGCTCTCACGCAAAAATTGGCCAAGGTGAGGACCTAGGAATTGCCGGGCCGTGTTCTCCAGAGCGAGGTTCAGCGCCTTGCCCCGTTGGAAATCCACTACCGATTGCTGAGCAATCTGAGAGGTATTGACCGTGTAGGGTTCGGGCAGATGATCTCCGACAGCCTTATCAAATTTAATGCCAGCAGATTCAGCAGCCCGCACCTTGGCCCGAAGTTCTTTGAGCTCCCGGTCGCGACGACGGGACGTCTCCTGCATCTCGGCCAGGGCAGCTTTTACCTTCTCACCCTCTTTGGCGTGCTCCTGGAGGTCGGTCGCTAACTTCCGAGCGGCGAAAAGAAGGACCTGGCCGTCATCCCAATCACTGGCCAGGGCTTTCATCTCCTTCTCAGCAGCAAGAAAGGCTTTGTGATAATACACGCCAGCCTGAAAACAAGGTTACAATGAAAGTCAGAAAAGGTAAAGCATGAATAATAGAAAGGTATGGGTCGGACTGAAATGTACCTTGAGTGCTTCCTGGTGACCTGCTTCGAAAAGGTCTGACCAGTGAGTCAAGTTAGTGAAGCTCGGGGGAACTTTGATCGCAATATGACACCACATAGAAGATGGCATCAACCCGAACAGATACCTCCCTTCTGATCTGGGCCCCATATTTGAGAACTCAACAAACATCCGATCATCGATCGGTGTGGCAGTAAGAACCGGAGTTGGTTTGTTGGCAGGCACCGATCTTTTGGGCTCGACCTCCGGCCCGGTCAAGTCAACCACATGGTCGATCGGGATCAGGTGATCGCCATCATTTCCTTTGCGCTTTTTGCGGGTTTGCTCCGCCGAATCACGATCAGCTATCATCTTCTCCTTCCCTTTAGCAGAAGAGATAGAACGCCGGACGGGTATGGGAGATATCACACCTACAAGAAAGAGAAGTAAAAAATAAGAAAGTTGAATTATGAGAGCGAAGGATGATCGGGTTAAAACCCTACTATGCTTACCAATTCCAGCAGATAACATGCTCGAGGCAGTGACAAAGCTGCAAAGACTTCTGGTCCCTCCCATTCGCAAAGACTCAGCCTGGGAGCATAGAATGGCATCCACCCTGGGCAGGGAATCCCGAACAGGGTATGCGTTCCACCTGTCCGGGAATGGCAAAGAATCACCTACCCGAACGAACAAAAACTGCTCTTCCCAGTCAGCCTGCGGGGTAACGTTCTCTGTGAACAGCTGACGGTCAGAACGGGCTACCAGCTTCAAGTACCCGGTCGTCCGGTAGCGCTGATAGCAGTAATGATAAAGGAACAGATCGACGCTCGGGGTGATCCTCAACTCGTGGCACCGGATAATGAAGCCTGTCAGAGTACGGTAAGTGCTGGGCACGAACTGAGCGGGCAGAACAGCAACCTGGCGTAAGAACTCCACTATGAATGAGTGGAGAGGGAACCGAAGTCCAGCAATCAGAGCATCAAGGTGCACTAGCACGTGCCCCGGTCTGTGCCTCATAGGGTGCCGAATGAATCCGGCATAGTATTCTCTTGGTGGGGGCAACAACTGGCTAAGTTGCCGTTCAACATCTTCTGGGAGACGTTGTTTGTGTTTGCGTATGCGATTGAAATGTAGGGCAATGCGGGGTGGCCGCTCGGGCATCCCCTTGTTGTAAACCTGGAGGTCATCTCCCGACTGACATCCATCCTCCTGCGGCTGTTCGGTATGTTTGCTGACCTGAGTATTGGCGGGTTTGGGTGTTTGGGACGAAGAGCCTTTGGCCTGGTTACCAGCGGATGTTTTGCTTTTGCGGATCAAAGGCATCTCTTCAGATTCTGAGCTAGAGGAGTAGTACATAAAAACGCTGGAGGAAACTTGGGAACTCTAGAGAGAGAAGGCTTGAGAGTATGCAAAGGAATTCTAGAGAAAGAAAGCTCGAAAGAAAAATGAGAAAACAGCAGGAGAAATTAGGGGAAGCACCTCTCTATAAATAGGGAATGTACCGCACAACTCCCTAATCCATGAGCAACACGTGGCATTTGGTGGTTACGATTAAATTGGGGCATTTATGTTTCATTTTTTGTGCACGTACCCCGGACGGCCGACAGTATTATAAAAGGGGCTTGCTGTTTAGAAAAATGCTAAGTCCTAAATATCAACCTGAAGCCCGACCGGCCGACAGTATTATAAAAGGTTATCTGGAAGAAAAATGCTAAAGGCCTAAATGTCAACCTGAAGCCCGACCGGCCGACAGTATTATAAAAGGTTATCTGGAAGAAAAATGCTAAGGCCTAAATGTCAACCTGAAGCCCGACCGGCCAACAGTATTGTAAAAGGTCATCTGGAGGAAAATGGCTGAATCCTTAAAAATTGGTTTGAAGCCCGACCGGCTATCAATGTTATGAAGGAGCCCAGGTGCAAAGAAAACCGAGAAAACTGCTAAGTCCTAAAAATTTGATATGAAGCCCGAACGGCTGAGTACCAAGGGGAAGGGGTTTTTTCCTTAAATAAATTATCAGAACTGTCTAATGCCCGAACGGCGATCAACGACATTAAGAATATTTGAGCAAGAAATAAGTTAAGAAATTGCTAAGTCCTACAAAACAGGCCGAATCCCGAATGACGAGTAAATCATGCATTAAAGACAGAAAAGACAGTACAGGAAGTTTCAGGCAAAAGAGGGATATATATTCATCGGTTCTATTGACCGGGAAGTACAAGCTATTTAGAGAAAAAGAAAATTACAACAAGTAATGAAAAAGTACATATGAATTATTGACAGGGGGCCATGTCATCTCCCTCTTCATCCTCATCCTCATCATCATCAGATGGGGGTTCAGGCTCTTTTCCCACAGCTCGATCAGCTTCCCGTTGCTGGGCTCGCAGATATTTCTCGAACTGCGCCTGGATGATGTCATCTGTGGGGAGATCAGAAGCCTGAACCGGCCTCCCCAGTTGATTTTGAAGCTGAGTGACGAAGGGACGCAGCAAGACCTGGCCAATTTTGCCATAAAGATCGGGGACAAAGGAGTCGTTCCATTTTTTGGCCTCCGGTCCTTATCCAAGAGGGCCACCCCAGCCGATAGCCGACCGGCGCCTTTGGGGAAATCCTTCAAATACGCCCCAAAGGCGAACAGGATTTGGGCCCTTGCATGTTCATCCTTGATGATGGAGAATTCATCAGAGGATTTAAACATGTCCCGGACGGCGGACAGATCCACGTTCACTTCATAGGGACCGTCCGGGATGCTGGATGGCATTTCTTCGAATCTAACCCGTGCGGCCTCAGTGGCAAGGACCTTCGCCTGGGAAGCTGCGAGTTGGACCCGAAGGGTACCGATTTCAGCATCCAGCCTCCGCTTTTCCTCCGCAAAGGTTTTCCGTTCGGCCTCCAGAGAGGCGATGGCAGCAGCAGCATGTTGCTCAGCAGAAGACTGGGCAACAATCAGTTCCCGCTCTTTGGTCAGGCGGGCCTCCCGCATCTGAAGGGTGTACAAGCCCATCTACAGAATACCGTTCGAGAATTAGTGCTGGTTACAGAGAATAAAATAAAGACAAAGCACAAAAGACAATATACCTTCAGAGCAGTCAGAGCCAGACATTCTTCAGATTGCTCGACCGGCAACTGAGGAAGGGAAAAGTTGTTGAACCAGGAGGAGGTAGACCAGATCTGGCTCGCTGTAGATCCAGCCCTCTCTAAAACCTCATGAACAGGGTCGGATAGGGAGATCCGCTCGACCTGACCCGTAATGTGGTCGGTATGGGTCTCACCAGCATTCGAGGATTCCCCCCGAACGGAGTCGAAATGCTGGGAAAATTGGTGCAGTTGGTCAGAACCGAACCGGTCATCAAGCAGCATGGCCTCTAGTTGATCCTGGTGGACCTGCTGAATTGGCTGAGGTTCTGGGAGCGGTTGGGAAGGGGCAGCCTCCTGAGCGGGAACAATGGTGGGAGTAGGTTGGGGGTTCTTCCGGGATTTTTTCCGCTTTCCGCCCCCACCGGCTGCGATGACTCTGCTATCATCCATGGGAAGATCTGGGTTGGGTGCTGAAAAAAGACAAAGAACAATGTTAGTATCGAGCGGCCCTAGCGTGTGAGAAACTAGAAAAAAGAATAAAAGAACGTTTCTCGCACGGGAAGGACCGCCCGGACCAAGGCACTTGGTTTATCAAAACAAGTAAACCCAAGAGAACGGGCAGTACCTATCCCGGCTGTTATAAGTCGTTCGGGGGTCAGATAATTCATGATGTCCATGCATTTATCCTTCTCCACAGCAAGCACGTCCTTGTAGATTTCTTCAGTGAGGACAAGATCAGGGGTTTTGCGGGGAAATGCATTCCACTTGCGGGGAATCAGACCGTCCGGGATGGACACGAAGAAAAACCGGTCTTTCCACCCTTTGATCGAAGTTGGGTTTCCTTTGAACAGGATGTGTCCCGTTCGGGCACTAGTGGCCAAATAGCCATGGGTTTGTTGAGGGGCTACTTTGAAAAACTGGTGGAAGAGCTCTAGGGTTGGTCGGGCGCCGGCATCTTTGCAACGACAAATGAAACCCGGCATTGCTCGATAAGAGTTCGGCATAATCTGGGCCGGTACAATTTCGTAGAAATTGAAGAAAGAAATGAAGAAAGGGTGTAGCGGAAATCTAAGGCCGGCCCTAATTGAGTCAAAGTGGACTATGGTCATTCCGGGCCTATGACGCATTGGGTGAAGCCTGGCTTGTAAACGGAAATCCACCGGGTCAGGGATAAGGGCCGGAATTTTGGCCCTGTTATGGGAGGTCAATTTTTGCCTCCTCTCCCTAATCAATTTTAGGTCAAGAGTGTGGCGAGGAACATCGTTGGGACGTCCGGCCGCCATGGAGGCTATTTCGTCCTCGGATTTGGTGTCATCAGAATCCTCACTAGAGGAAGAAGAAGTGCTAGGGAGGTCCTCCGCCCCAGCCCTGGTATTCGCCGCCGTCTCAGTAGAAACACCGTCAAACGGAACTGGGATGGCATCTACAATGGCGGTGTCACGGTCATCTCCATGAGAGGCCATCTCCGAATCAGAGGAATGCTCTTTGGGGCTCATCTCGATCGAAGCCAGAAATGAAGATGGGGAATCCAAAGTTGGGAAATTACCTGAGCAAAGGAAGCAGGGGGAAATTTGCAGAGGAAACAACGAAGGCCAAGGAATTGCAGAGTCGAAACCCGGAATTGAGGAGTTAAGAGCTAATTTATAGCCTTGAAACTGTCGTGTCGAGAACCAATCAGAGAGCGACACATCACTAAGAGCATTTAAGCTAAAACACGCGTCTAATGAAAAGACTAAACGACGGTTATCGTGATGAATATGGGGAAATGAAGCGGCAGCCGTCAAATCACAGCATGGGGAACTGATTACTTCTGTACCCCGATCGCCATTCGGGGTATTATGACATTGGTATACTTCCTGATGCACTCACTTCGTTCGAGACATCGGAAGTGGGGGACTTGTGTTGGGATATTGACCTAGAGGCCCAATACCCAGATCGGGAAGGCCCAAGATGTCCGGCCCAAGTAACAGGCCCATCACTCTATGATGAAAAGATCCAGTAAGGAGACATACCGAACGGAGTTCGGCCCAAATAAAGATTGGCCCAGTAAGAAAATATACCGAACGAGGTTCGGGCTATATATCATACTTGGGCCAATTTGACAGCATCTTCAGTGCAGCCCAACATCCCGTTCGAGCAACGGCCAACCAGCAAGTGGCCAGGTGCAGTTAATGCCAGACTATGACATCAGCAAGTGGAAGCATGGATGACCAAGTCGGTGGAACAACGGCCAATCAGCAAGAGGCAGCCCATGCTCTCCATTAGTATAAATAGAAGGTTTCAAAGCATTGTAAGGGTTAGATTTTCAATACTCAAGCTCTAGAATAGCATCATTTGCTCTTATTTCTTGTATTAAAGCATAGTTTCCGACTTACCGATCGGGAAATCCTTTGTAATCAGATTGGTTAATTAATACAAGTGGGCTTTCGAGTTTTAGTTAGTTCAGATCTTATATTTTCTTATACACTTTGATTCTGGGCCATTCCTGATATATCCAAAGTTCGTGTTGGGCTTTCGGATCTGCGGGACTTACCCTCAACACACCCTATTTTGAGGGTCTTAGAAATTGAAACATTGATTATATTCGGTGTAGTTGTCATTGTACTTTTCAAATGCTTCAAAGTGCTGACCTCCCCTTCACGGGGGAGGCCACGTCACAGTTTCAGGTAGAAGTTGAAGCTTGCTACCATCGCCTGTTGCTTCGGGGAAATCTAGGAGAGAAGACGTGGTTCGTACTTCCTCCGTTCCTGTTTAAAAAAACAATTATATAAATGCTCATGAATATTATTTTTGAATAATTATTTGGGGGCTTGTATGCCTAATTATGGCAAGTGTGGCTTGAACACTTTATTAAACCCAGAATACTAACAATCAAACAATCTAAGCAGTTATAAAGAAGAGGCAGATAGAAAGATATGGAGTAGATGAATCGAATCTGGTATACCGTATGAAACCCCGCTGCTCTCCCTAGAGAAGGTGAGCAGCGGCAAACCCTAATCTCTCTATCTTTACGCCTCTATGCTCTCTAAGCCTCGAACGTTAGTTAGGGTTCCCGTAAGTTAGCCTCCTTTTATAGGAGAAGTTGGCTAACTTACGGGTTACAAGAAAGCTAACGGGCTGATACACATTTGTGGCCCGTATTACACGTTTAATTGATAACTACACAAATACAAAGATAACTAACTAGATTGAACACCATAAAATATTCCCAACAATCTCCCCCTTGGTGATCAATCATGTTGAATCAGCATTGCAGCGCATATATCTTTGTCTTTGTTGTTATTCAGCTTCCTTTTCATTTGAACTTGACTTCTTGAGAAGGCTTCATGAAGAAATCCTCGCAATCTCCCCTTTGATGTTTTCTTAGCAAATTGATTTTTGATGTCGGGGGTTGAGGAATCTTTTTCTTGAAAACCTTGCCTTCCAGAAGTAACTCTTGATAAGCTTGGATGAAGTCCTGTGGCGCCTCTAGAATGATAGTTCTGATGAGTTCCAGATGCCCATGGAATTCATCTTCAGAGTTTGATTATCTGACGTTTCTTAGCCTCCTTTTATAGGAGAAGTTGGCTAACTTACGGGTTACAAGGAAGCTAACGGGCTGATACACATTTGTGGCCCGTATTACACGTTTAATTGATAACTACACAATACAAAGATAACTAACTAGATTGAACACCATAAAATATTCCCAACACACTTGTATTAAATGTTTCCGTTGCTTTAAATGAATATTTTACATTATGTTTGTTTATGGATGTACTACGTGTGAATGATATTCCAGATGCTTTGTATAGTATGGATGTGATGGACTGCGGTTGACTATTCGTACTGTACGACGGGTTGTTGACATGTCCAGATAGATCCGGAGCGTGACACGGATCTTGATGACTACCATCTATGCTACCAAATGGGCAATCGACGAAATTTACTCTGATATTCAGGTGGAAATTGATTATTTGATTCATCTTCTGCACTAGAGATTATTTAGAATAAGAGAGTAAACAAGTGGTGAGACATACTCAATGATTTTCGTTGCCTGGATCGAAGCAAGAATATTCTTTTGGACATGTTTGGCGTGAAGGCAACTGGTTGGCCCATTATCTAGCTGAGCAATGTGCAGCCCAATTTTCGATCTTCCACCTCATTGACTCTTTGACTACCTTAGTTAAAAAAGCTCATTACATTGATGTTTTTAATTGCCCTTATTTTAGATGTATTATTTAATTTTTTTATACTGGGTCAGGTGTTGCCCCACAATATATTTCTTTTCCTTTTTTCCCTTGTATTTTAAAGAGGTATACCTCTTCTGGAGAGGCTTTGGTTTGGCCTCCCGTCTCCTTGTGTACTTTTATCTTTTCTAATAAATTTTCAAAAATGTTTCCGACATTTGCCCCACCCTCTTAGGTGGTTTATCTACCGGGTCCAAAAAACATAGTAGTGGAATCTATACATTGTATGCATGCATGGTGTAATGATCCCACAATATAATTGCGGTGATATGGAGTAAGCGCGCTATTATATATAGAAATATCCACATTTATAAGTTTTCATGTCATCGTGTGTTACATGATACACCCTAATATATATATATATAAATGTCCACGTTTATAAGCACACTATTATAAATATGTGCAAATTTTAGGTAAAGTCGTCGTTTTATTAAGAATTTAAACTAAGATTTTTGGGGCCCTAAAATGTGACTTCAATTATCACCTTTTGAAAAAAGCTAAAATAAATTAAGGGAGTGTTTGCATATGCTCAGGGGCAGGATTGGAAAGAAAGGGGTCAAGATAAAGTACAAACGGTAACAAAAAATGTAAGTTTAATATCAAATGATGTATTGATAGTCATAAAAAAATATTATCCACTAGCAGCTCAATTTGATATTTAGGACTCTCTCTCTCTTGCACGTAATGAAAATTATCGATGACTAGTTGTACTATATACATAAAAAGTCTTAAAGTATTGTCACTAAAATATTCAACATGTTATGATGTAATACAAACTTAAAGTCACAGTTATTACTACTACTGATGTTTATTCCTCGGGATCCAAAGGCCCAACACAGGCCTTTGGCCTTCGTCGGAATTTCTTGGTTAGTATTTGTTGAGTGAGTGTTTAAGGAAAGAACATAGAAAGACAAGTAAGAAATTAGAGGCAAAGTGGATCCAACTCTATTCGAAGTCAATAGAACGATTACAACACTTCTGCCGAACGGCTCTCCGGCCCTCTAGGCTAAGCTAACAGCTATTGAACAAACTAGAGAGAAGTCTAATACTTGAGAATACAAAGTATTCAACCCTGTACAATGAAATAAATTATGTTATTTATACTACAAGTAACTAGGCGGAGGGGGTGATGTAGCCGACCCCGAGTTGATGAACCTCCAACCATAAAATCTTCCATATCGGGTGAATTAAATGCTCTTCCTGCCAATTCTGAGGTTTCCCGCCAATTTCTTGGGATGGGCCATAGCGCAATGCCAGTGCAGGGCAGCCGTCACCTATCCCAACTGTCTACCCTTGATGATGACCTGCGTGTGATTTGGGCTTCCAAGGGATATTTGGGCCTATACTGGTCTGGGACCTAATATCCCAACAACTACATACTCAAGCATGCATAATAATTTTGAATAATAATAGAAATACTCCCTCTGGATCTCAAAGAGCTTCACAGTTTGATTTCACATAGATCATGAAAATAAATTTGACTTTACTGTAGAGTGCACTGTTTGACACTGTTTGGATACTGGTTGGCACTGTTTGACACTGTTTTGCACTGTTTTGGTGTAGATAATTTGCCAAATAAGGAAATAAGAAGAAGTGTGAAGTTAATTTCGGAACTTTTCGAAAAGAAAAGTGGGAAGTTCTTTGAGAACCGGAGGGAGTAGTATTAAAGGACAGTTTGTTTCCAATTTTTAACTTTAAAACGTTTAATTTAAAGTATAGACACCTCACACCTATTTGAAAACACATACTAATTTTTTTAATTTAGCAGTTGAAAGCATTTCTTTTAACAACATACATCCTCCTTTATAGTCTAACTCCAAATGTCCCTTATCTAGATTACATGAATAAAGTCATGAGCAACTCAAGTTAAACTTAAACTCTTATTTTACTTTCGGCTTAATTGATACCCCACAAAATGAACTGGAAACCTATAGGTGTTATACCCAAGTACATGATAGTAGTATTTGCTTAAAAATCAATTGTAAAAATGGGAAAATTATATATAAAAAAAAACTATGTACTACTACTTTTACAAAAAAAAATAAAGGTGCATGGCCCCCTTGACTATCTACATACCTCCGTCCCTGCATATGCAAAGAAAAATACTTTTCATTTTTTTTGCTTGAAAAAGATGACTTCGAGCTTATTTGGTAACCTATAATAATTTCCGCCTATCAACATTATCTACCAATTACTTTTTTATCAAAGACGTAAGTTTTGATTTCATGAACTAAATTTAGAAAACTAAATTTTCTAGGTGAATTAGCTAAAATATTGTAGAGAACTATTTTATCTTTTTTCATACGGAGTATAATTTTTTCTTTATTTTAGTAATTAAATATATTTTTTCCATATTTCAACAGATCCAACCAATTTAATAAGAATTTCATCTATTGCAACAGATTCAACTCATTAAGTCTCTTTCAGCCTTACTTAATTTATGTGGGGTAGTATTTTATTTTAGTGGGGAACGATGTTGATATTCGATCGAGTGTGGACTGATGCTTGGCTACCACGACCAGTTGCAGGAAGCTAAGGTCTCGTTTGAACGTCAGGATTAATGATATGAATTTGACGACATTGTTAGATGAGAATGTGAGAAGTAATAATGCACAGGATTCAAGACATTGTTTTAGTAAAGGATGACACCCCATCCCTGAGAGCCCTCCAACCCCGACCGGACGGCACGTTGGGAGGATGTAAGTTGGACTATAATCCCAATCTGACAGATAGAGAGTGAGGCTCTATCCCCGGTACTTGCAGAGGCCCTATGCATTTTTTTAGAATAGTAACCTCTCATCGCAGTTGCCGGGATTCGAACTCGGGACTTAACCATTGTGTCACTCTCTCGCTATCAGTTGAGCAACGCCCACCGATCAAGATATTGTTTTACTTACTATACTGAGCAACGTAAGTTACAAGGAATTATTCAGTTAAGAGCTGTTATAGTTTCCTAGTTGGGGGAGTTACAGGCCCGCGAGTTCGTCGAGTGGACTCCCGTGTGGCATTTTTTGATACGTCAAAAAATTAAAGTATTTTTAGCAAAATTAAAATTGACAAGCCAAAGGGGCATGGGAGTAGCGGTGGAGGCAGGATGTTTGTACACACTCTTATACTCACACATGTTTTTGAAGGTTTTTTTTGTTTGTGAGTTCCGTTCACAGACAATATTTTGTTTGTGCAAAATTTAGAGACAAAAAAACACATATGATTCACAGATAAAAAAAACTTTCACAAACATGATGGGCATAAGGGTGGGTACGAAAATATAAGTGCAATGTAGCATAATGGGAAGTCATATGTAAGATCTGCAGTCGCAAATCGCAAAAGGTTTGAAGGTAAGACAGTGAAGTGCCCTCAGTAAAATAGCAGAAATGATTGACCAGAGATAGTGCTGGGACCGCTGCCTTGGAATTACATGGACATAAATGAAATTTATAATGCCCTTGTCTTCAATTAACAACAATAACCAGAGACAAAAACACCTACAAGGCAACAACTAACATGGGATTTGAAGCAGCAAGGGCACAAAGCAAATGATTAAAGACCCAATATCATTGAAGCATAACTCAAACTAGGAAACATGATTTACTTCAATTGCTTCGTGGGATGTCTAGTTAGATAGTTATATACTCATATACTTATTTAGTGGATAGTCGGTTAACCTTGTCTGCATGCCACTACACTCAAGGATGAAGCAAATAATTTTTTATAATTAATTGTGTAATAATTAAAATAAGTAAGGCTGAAATTACATTTTTTATAATTTTTCATATAATTCTTTCTTTATTTTGTTGATAAGATCTATATAGTATTTTAAATATAATTTTTTCAGAATTAATCAGATTCAGTAAATTCAAGCGCTTCAAACAGAATTTCATCAATCTCAATAGATTCAACCAATTTCAATGTCACGAAATAAGTTGATAGTATAAAATTTGTTTATTTACACTAAATTAAATAACAGTAAGTTGATAGTACAAAATTTGTTTATTTACACTAAATTAAATAACAGTAACTGATAAAAAGACAACTAAGTAGCACTATCTCCGTGATATAAAATTATATAAAAAGAACTTGGGAAAAGAGAGAACTTTTTTTATCCAATCAAGATAACTTCTTAAGTACCTTGCTAGAGAAATGGAATAAAAACAAGGATAATATATGTTATATATACTTAAACTACTAACGAAGTTTCCTAAATATGTCATATATATAGAGAACTTTTCTCACTAGTTTGTCCTGATTGGAACCGCCGTCCAACCACCTCCATTTGAGATGCTTCCGAGTGGAATTTTTTATTAAATTTTGTGAGCATGTTCTTCATGAAGTGTATATATTTTATGTCCATAAACTTTCACTCTAAAATTCAAACGGGAAGTCTATTAAATAAATTATCAAAAAACATTGTTTTATTATACTCCGTATATGTTTTGACACAGTGTTTTACAATAATTTATTGCACTGACTTCCCAATTGAAGTTTAAGATGAAATTCTGTGTCACTAATTCACACTTCACGAACAACATTCTCACAAAATATCATCAACTTCAACATAATCTAATATACTACGTAGTATTATTAGTATATTAATCCATATCATTACATGAATAAGGAATGTAACTTGAAGCGGAAGCATAGTTTCCCTTTGGATTAACCCACTTTAATTGGTTATGCTATGATAATCTACTATAGATGTGAACTTGTGATCTTTCAATTGTAGACTATGATCTATAATTTTGAGAGTGACGATCCTATCAGGATGGCTTGACAGAACTGTTGTCCGGCCAAGCTCGTTTGAGAGTCTTCTGGATAGGATTTTTCAATAAAATTTTGTGACCATTTTCTTCATCAATTGTAGATTATCTTCAAAAAAATTTAACTTAAAATTAGACCTGAGAGTCACTCATATGTGGAATGGAAAAACAAGCGCTTTATACATATATATAGAATGCGCAGTTTTTTGAATGCTCCCTCCATCCCCTATAACTTTATCATCTTTATTTTTTTGTTGTCCCAAAATTTTTGTCACTTTCCATATACTATATTGAGTATTTATGTTTTATAATAGATATATAGTTATTTCAAATTATTTTAGACATGTACATTGATGGTACTATGGGCCTGACCCATAGCCCAGATACAGAAACGAATACTTAATTCTGACCCAGCCCAGACAAAGGATTAATGAGAAAGCCATAAAAATGTGAACAATGAGATCCAAGTCCACTACGAAGTTGGCCACACCTAAACCGACCTGGATAGCAAGCGCCAGGCCCAGTGGTAATCTCGTGGAGGTCGGACTCTCCCTATGGCTTAAGAACGAGTCACAAGGGCTCGAATAGGAGGATCCAGGTCCATCATGAGGTCAACCACGCTTGAGCCAACTTGGACATCAGGCGCCAGACTAAGTGGAAATCCATTGGAGGTTGGACTCTTTCTAGGGCATACGTGACAATAGTTCCTTAAGAGATGAACATAAGTGGCACCAAAAGAGTCATGGGCACAAAGGAGGCATTAAAGACAGGAGTTATGACAGGAACGTTACAAGAGTCCTACTATAATTAGAGTCATTAATTACAATAAGTAAGTCTCCTAATAATTGTACAATACAACACCTATAAATACCATGTACATATCTTGCAAAGGGGGCCTTTCCAGACTAATAATATTGTTATTAATTTCTTTTCTACGATCAATAAACATTTGATAGATTAAGCTCTTATTGCTGATTTGCTGGAATATAATTTCATCTTATATAAAACTATCAAATAACATTATTGATTAAATTGGGCTTAAACTATATTTTAGAATATTATGGGTGTGTGTTCAATGCTGACTACGTACTTTTAACAAAGGCGAAATTCACAAAAATAATCTCTACTTTTAGGGATTCTACAATAATAATCCATACTGAGAGTATTCAGAAAAATAATCCGAACTAGCAATATGATCCACAAGAATAAATTGAGGTACATTAAAATCATTTCTCATTTAATTCTCTCAAATCTTACCTCTACTTTCCCCTTCACCACTCTTCTTTTCGGGTAACACTTCTATATATCTTCTATCCTAAAAAGAACCACATATGGCGGAAATGACATTAAGATTAAATGGCTTTTAGTTTAATTCACTTCGATAAGAAGAGTGGTGAAGAGAAAATTGAGAGTAGGGATTCATAGTATTAAACGGGCATTAATTTGAATTCACCCCAATTTATTCTTGTGGACACTATTGCTAGTTCGGATTATTTTTATAGACACTCTCAGTAGGGATTATTATTGTAGAATCCCTAGAAGTAGGGATTATTCTTATGAATTTCGCCTTTAACAAATAACATTATTATATTTATTTTAGGGATAGTACAAAAGAGGTACATGTGGTTTGAGCCGTTTTCATATAGGGGCATGTGTTTTATTTTTTAACAAAGTGACACATGTGTTTCAATTCCGTTATCACATAGGGGCATGGCGTCCAACGACGTTAGAAAATTAACTCCAATTTCGAAAAGTTTTCAAAAAATTAAAAGAAAAACATTGGGAGGTGCATCTCGTCAAGGAGACCAACAAACTACTGTTCTCTTTGATTTTTTGGCTATATTTGGATTATTTTTTAAAAACGAATTTGCTAATATCATTTTTTGGTGGACTTTTTGACGACAGGGTGGCTGGAAACAAAAAAAAAAGAAAGATGGTCTGGATGTCTTCTTGACGAGGCACACCTCACAATATTTTTCTTTTAGTTTTTCAGAGACTTTTGAAAATCAGAGTTAATTTTTCTAACGGCGTTAGGCGCTATGTCCCAGTTGTGATAACGGAATTGAAACACATGTCTCATATTGTTAAAAAATGCAACACTTGCCCGTATCTGAAAATAGCTCAAACCACATGTACCTTCTTTGTACTTTTCCCATTATTTTACTATTGTGGATACTAATTACCCTTTATTTTTACTTTTATGTGTTTCTTAATATAATAATTATAAATGTTGGTCGGGGGTTTCCGACATCGACCGGGTTGAACCTTCGAGTCCGAGTTGACTCATGACTAGGTCATTTGTCAAGGTACCTTTCCGGGCCAGTTCTTGAATTGTAACATAGGTTTTGCCTATAGTAATGTTATACTTCGTATATTAATACCAATCACTAAAACACATTTACAAAGAAAGAAATTAAAATACACATCCATTATTTTTTTGTCGTTCCATTTAGTCCCTCTTCACTCAAACCGCTTGAGTAATGAGTTGTGTTGTTTTACCAAATATTAAGTAATTACTTTTACAAAAAAAATTATTACATCGTTTAATGAGTATTCATTTGATTTGAAATATAAGTATTTAGTTTGAGTATTTTATAATAATATGGGGTCTTGATTTTACATTTGAAATCGAGGCCTCCGAATTCATTACATACATGACTCTGGCAATTTGATACATTCAACTTTTATTATTTTTTTGTAAAATTTTAATTTTAATGTGGTTTCTGAATATAAAAATTATTTACTACAAATAATTTGATTGTTGACAGAGATCAGTTTGCTTTATCATTGATTAAAGATCATAAATCTCAACAAGATCATCAAATTGAGACGAATGAAGTATTATTTGTCAATTTACGTGTCATATTTCATGGGTAATAAGGAGTATGTGTCGTAACAAATCAAATCATGCTTGACTAGAGTCAAACAGTATACAACAATTTCACAAATCATTCACGATAAACATATGAAAATACTCCCTCCGTCTCACAATGAACTTCATAGTTTGACCTACATACATATTAAAGAAATAAATATACCATGGGGTAAATTTTATTGTTTTGACACTGTTTCGACACTTTTTGGCACTGTTTTCACACTGTTTGGCACTGTTTTGCACTGTTTGACACTGTTTTGATGTAGATTAACTTGCCATTTAAGGAAATGAGAACTTGTTTCTGGGACATCCAAAAAAGGAAAGTGGGAAGTTCACTACGGGACGAAGGGAGTAGTTGACTTGTCTATATTTTGATACTCAGGTTGTTTTCTTTTGGACCATAATTGGCTGGTTTGGTCTGTTTAAGTCTGGTTTAGTCTGATTTGGTCTGAACTGGTCTAGTCTGATTTAATAAGTGTCTGGTCTATGTGTATTTTATAATTGTTCAAGTTTGTTCTGATATGATCTGTTTAAGTCTGATCTGATTTGGTATGCGATTGAAAATAGTTCAAAACAAAACATCATAACCCATTTTTATTTTGATGCGTAGTAATCTATACTCCTTCTGTCCCTTAAAACTTTGTCATCTTTCCTTTTTTGGACGTCCCAAAAAACTTTGCCACTTTCCCTTTCAATCAATTTTTTGTGGTTTCTGTTATTTCTCTCTCCTCTGCACAAACCTCAACCACACAGTTTTTACTTTATTATTCTCCGTGCCGGTCAACTTTGGCAAAGTTTTAATAGACGGAGGTAGTATATGATACTATTACCTCCATCCTGTTGGAAGGGTCGCATAGCAAAACGAAACAGTTATTTAGACAATAATTAAATAAAGTACTTCGGGTATATTTTGAGAATTAATTTTAATAGGTATATATTATAATGTAATTAGTATTGATAACTATGATGTTATAAAAGTATTATTTTTAATATTTATTGATTAATTTATCACTTAAGATTATTAATTGTTTCCTAAAATGGAAATGAGAACATTTATATGGGACATTCAAAAAAGGAAAGTGAGAATTTTCTGATTGGACGGAGGGAGTATCAATAAGGAGTACTTATCAATAGAGATGGCAATTGTGACCGATCCGGTGGATACCCGCACCGAACCGCCCCGGTCAAACCGGGGAAAACCGCATTGACCGGGTAACGGGTATGGGGCGGGGAATACCCGTTTTGTTTTTACGGGTAACGGGGCGGTTACGGTTTTATACATGTCCGCCCCATTACCCGCCCCGTACCCGCCTCGTACCCGCCCCGTTTATTTTTAGTTATATTTTTATTACATTCTTATCTATTATTTGTCCCACAACTAAAAGATGAGAATTTTCTATTTTCATTGTCTATATATCAATGACAAATGTACTAACTCTAGTGTACGAATGAAAGTTCATAATAGATCTTAATAGTCTTGTTTGATTATTATCAGATTCTTTCGAGATTAATTATTTTTCATATTAAGTATTTTTAGATTCAAACTCATTTAGGTTGTCTTCTTTCTCGTCTTGTAGATATGCGAAATTTTAAAGTGGCGTTTGAGTCTAGAGTCGTCTAGGTGATGCCATTTTTTGCCTTTTAAAACAATATTTTTTTATTAAAATACCATTGACACATTTAATAAAGTGATTACCCGCGGTTACCCGCGGTTATACCCGGTACCCGTTGGGGAGGTTATGGTTTGAGTAAAAATTACCCGTTGGGTAATGGGGCGGTTATGGGGCGGGCAATTACCAAACGGGGCGGGTACGGTTATATGTAAAACCGTTCCCGATCCACCCCGTTGCCATCCCTACTTATCAAAGATACACATGAAATACAAATTTTTGTAGTACGAAAAATACGGGCTGACAATAAGGATGTTTTTACTTGGACTGTAATTCGTCCCAGACCAGACCAGATCAGACCAGACCAGACCAGATCAGACCAGTTCAGATCAGACCAGACCAGACCAAACTTGGATAGTTATAAAAATACAAAGAAACCAGATCAGACCAGATCAGTTCAGACCAGACCAGACCAGACCAGACTAGATCAGACCAGACCAGACCAGCAAATTACAGTCCAAGTAAAAACATCCTAATTCTTCTACAAACCTCAAAGTTTATATTAAAGAACTAAAAACGTCAAAGTTTATATAAACTTCAAAGTTTATATTACCTCCGTCCCTTAAAACTTTGCCAAAGTTGACTGACACGGAGAATAATAAAATAAAAACTGTGTGGTTGAGGTTTGTGCAGAAGAGAGAGAAATAACAAAAACCACAAAATAATTGATTAAAAGAGAAAGTGGCAAATTTTTTTGGATGTCCCTAAAAGGAAAGATGACAAAGTTTTAAGGGACGGAGGGAGTATGATACTATGTATGATGCAATATTCTAAAAATAGGCTAGGCGTCACCTAGGTGTTATGCGGTGACCGGACACTCCAATTATATCAAATTAGTCAAAAAACTGACACTTTTTTAAAAACTTGTCAGATTACTTCTATTCAGGGAATAAAAAACATGATATTCCTATTTTGAAATTTCAAACGTTTTTGCTCTTATTTAAAGCAATTTCTAAAAAACTATCGACGAAAGGCAGACATACACTTAGGCGGTTAAGTGGTGCATAGGCGACCCTGAATCGATAGGTTTGGGCTCTAACAACTTTTCTTGGCTTTGTTTTAAAAAGATAAAAAATCTAGGCCAAAGGTAATTCTTTGGACTGCGACCTAATCCTCATACTATGACATCTTTTGTTCTTCTAGAATTTCCTATAAATTTTAGGTATTTTAAGTTGAGTAGTCAAGTTGTCTGTCGAAAGACAGTTATCTTACATTTAAATTTATTTCAATGTTTCTACAAAAAAAATTAAATCTATATAAATTTTACCAACACTAAAAATCACATAGCCCTTAACATATTTAAAATTTTCTATTAGTTATTTTATTATTTATAAATTTAGTACAAAAATATACTACGTTAGTCAAATTTTGCTTAAATATTAGTCACATAAAATTAATGGGCTAAAATGTGATTATATGCTATGAGTATGTCATGGCCGCTAAAGTTGGTAAGTAGTATTAATGTATTACAACTCCTAAAATGAAAAGAGACACGTTTTTATCATATATTCGTCATTATGTAGTGATGACTATACTCAGGGGCGGAGCCAGGGGAGGGCCAACCCTGGCTCTGGCCCAACCTAAATTAAAAAAATGTTCATATTTTTAGTGTAAAAAATTATGTGTAAATTTTTTTTCAAATATATTCTTTGTACCGGCCCAGTCCGGCCTAGTGCTCTGACTCCGCCCCTGACTATACTAGTAACTTTAGTTATACTGACTTATGTTAAATTTTTATAGTTTAATGAACATCACACTACTCATAGTACTTTAGTCAAATTTTTATAAATAATTTTTATTTAATCATCTAAAGTAAATACATATTTATGATTAAAGTAAAGTTGTTTATTCAAATGTCACCTCTTAAATGTACTAATTCTCTTTTATAAAAAAGTGTACTAATTCTCTTAAATGAATTAATAAAATTTTACTACTTAATTAAGAAAAGAAAAAGAAAAAAAACCAACTGTGACACTTTTAATCATTATTCATTTGGCATATTGAATATTTTCAATAGTCATTTTAAAGCTCCCATCTTAGTATTGTATTAAATGTTTGGGAAAGTTCCGAAATAGGACTAAAATAGTTTGAAAATTCCAAAATAGAACCGTCATGTTTTTTATTTCCAAAATAGGACTAATTACTGTCATGTTTACAAAATACTGTCATGTTTGAAGTCTGGTCTGCCAAAACATGACAATAATTAGTCTTATTTTGGGAATAAAAAATGACAATCTATGTTGAAATTTTCAAAGTCTTTTAATTCTATTTCGAGTAAATTCTCTAAATGTTTTTAATGCACACTCCTTGCATGATGAAGCCTCCAATGAGGACTCGTTTTGTGTCCCACGGGATCCCAGGACGGCGGGACCCAAGAATTTCCAAAATTACCAATGCATATTATATACGTATATTTTTTTATAAAACTGACTATATAATGTATATATACACTGATACAATACACAAAATGCTCATAAGTTTTTAAATTTTCTTGCTTGGCAGAGGTGTAGGGTTCAATCCCATAAGCATCACATTTTCTTGTTTAATTTTAGAAAAATGCTCTTTGTTTTTTTTTTGTGAATCTCATTCACAGAATATATGCACCATATTTTAAGGTTGTACTTGGTCCCAACTCTCAAGGCACACCTAGCTTTCTTCAAAATTGGACAAATTTGTCCACTTCATTTTGTTTATTTTCTGTGTTGACGGTGTCCTTTTTATGTATTAGACATTTAAACATTGTTTGCTTAAAGTCTCCCTTCATTCATTTTTTTTACTGTCCTTTAATGAAATAACTTATCGAGCTTTGACAGATATATTTATAATAGAAAAAAAGTTGTCATAATACATAAAAATTCCTCAAATGGGTATAATATTTCACCACCTCAAATTGTGCGGGAGATACAACACGCAAGTTACCTTTTAAAAAATGAAATTGTTGACTAGAAAGGCTCTTCGTGAAGATATCATCCAGCTGAAGATGAGTAGGAACAAATTTGACCCCTAAATCACCATGTACGAACAAATTGATAATCAATTTGTATGTCTTTGCTCTTAACATGCTGAACCGGGTTGGTAGTCAAATAAGATGTTGAAATATTATCACAGACAAGGTGTAATGGAATGCGGACCGGAAAGCCGAGCTCGAAGAGAATCAATTTGATATGTAAGGTGTCCTGGATAGTGTAGGCAATAGTAGAATATTCCGCCTCAGTAGATAATTTGGACAAAGTATGTTGGTTTTTGAACTTCCAAAACACAAGATTAGGACCCAAGAAAACATCAATCGAGCGGTAGAATGAGAAGTGTCATGATAACCAGCTCAATCAACATCAGAATATGCAAAAATACACATAGGTCGAGTGGAGGACTGGAGCTATAATCCATGATCCAGAGTGCCCTGTAAATGTCTAAAAATGTGCTTGATAGTATATGAGTGGTAAGAGAGAGGGGCATATGCATAAACTGAGACACTAAATGTACATCATAAGTAATATCAAGTCATGTCAAAGTTAAATACGGTAATGCACCTACCATATTGCGATACTCAGTGACATCTGTTGGGAATTCACCTTCAGTCAGAGAGAGAGCGCACTACTAGAAAAATGCCTTACAGTGACAAACATTAGTGGCACAGAAAGTTTCTGTGACACTAAAAAGGTGTCGACAAAAGTGGGGGCTAGTGACATTAAATAAAGTGTCACTAAAAGGGTCACAAAATAGTGATACATATGCGTCATAATGTTCCACGACACATTTTCATCACATATTCTAATGACACTCTAGTATCATAGGTTTTTGTTTTCCATTCAAGCAACGTGATACTTTAGTGACACTTTGGCATCACTTTTTTTGTATTGTTACAGCATTCTAAACCAATTATATTTTAAAAATTCCAAATCAAATACATTTTAGAAATTCCAATTCAATATTCACTAAACTCATAAACGAAAACAAAGTCAATATACATAGCAGGTCAAATGAAAACTCTGGATGTATGGCAGCAAATTCAGATCATACTTGTGAAGCTTGTCGGTATAATTAATTAGTGCAGACCATAGAATAAAAAAAGCAGAACCAAAGTTCAGAGTCATGGTTCAGTTGAAAATGTACAAGTGAAAGTGTGTTGCTACCTTCTCACGACCAAGACTTTCTCCATTGCTTAATCCATCATGCTGGGGAAAATGACCATTACCGGATGGGGTTCCTTCTATGTTTTTACCTGCTAGAGTTTTACCATGATTATTTGATAATTGACCCATGCTCCCCTAAAACAGAACCATGTAACGATTCGTTTAATTGGTGTTTGTTGAATATTTAGTTTTGTGGATGACTAACCATGCAGGAACGAAAGAAGGAACTGTTGATGACTAACCATGCATGAACGAAAGATGAAACTATCCTATGATATAAGTGCACATTGGTTCTACTGATATCTAACCATGCAGGTAGAACGGCAGACATAATCGCTCTCAGTTCTATCAGGAATGGAAATCAGAACTATACTTAGTTCTGTTCTGAGTGAACAATTAACGTGCATAATGATTAAATGAATTAATATGTGGTTGTACAATAATGCCTTATCTACGTATCTAGACTGTTATTATGCATAAAAGTGACACAATTTAAATATCTTTTCATAAATGATTGGGCACCCACTTAAGTAAGTTAACCTTAATTGTGCTTTATACTTTATAGAAAGTAATAATGAAAGTGGCACAATTTAAATATATTTCCATGCATGATTAGACATCACTTAAGTAAGTTGACCTTAATAGCTTAATATTTTAATGGTAAGAATCTTTGATTTAGACATTATGTTTCTATCTTTAGAGAAGCTTGACCATAGGATATATTTGTTAAGTAAATATTATTTTACCTTATGTGTTGAATTATTATCTTTGGTTGAGATGTCAAAATAATTATCTTAAAGAATCTTGACTTGCTAGTAATATTTGGATCGTTGCATGCTTATATTTGACAAGCCAATATACTACTTCCTTATATATAATATTATGCTATGTTGTCATCTTAATTTGATTTCCATATTAATAAATGTTGACCGTAGCTTTTCTAATGAGATATTAAAATACCTTGACTTGAAAATGATAGCATAAATATTTTATAACTACACATGTCCGTGCATGCCTACATGTTAAGTAAATCAATATTATTTCCTTATATGATGATTCGTGAATCATGAGTCAAGTTACTCATATTTGAGAACGAATGAGAAAGAGCTACTAGAAGGAAAGTAATTCAAATAATATCAAGGCAAGTTCCAAGTATGGAAGCTCAATTACTCAAGGAAAGAGACACCAACGAACAAATTAAAGTGGCTTATATATTCGAGAACTAAGAGGAAGAAGGGTGTGCTTGACCGAGCTTCTATTGAGAAATATACACGAGAATACTTACTAAGTCCAAGGCACCTGAACCTGCTCACGGAGTTCCAGACAGAGTTTCTTTTTCCCTTCTTCATATTGTAATTGGGATTTTGTGGATCGGCTAAGTGTAGCATCCTCGGGTTGGTTAGTGTGTTGTGAGAAGCTTTGTTGTAAAGCTGAGAGGCTCTCTACCCGCAAGGTAGAGAAGCATAACTCTTCCTAGAGAGGATAGAGTTGGGGTGGCTCAAGGGTAGACTAGGAGAGTTTCCCTTGTAATCATTCAAAGTCTTTTTAGTGGAGTCGTTCAAATTCCTTCGGGGGAGGTCGAGGTTTATTAATCCCTTTGAGCCAAGGGATTTTTCCTCGTTAAATCCTTGTGTACTTTACTATTTCGCATTTCCCTGAACCCCACACTAGAACTGTGCGAGAATCTGCCACGGTTCCACACACACACAATTCACCCCCCACCCCCTCTTGTGTTGCTTACCGTTTCATCAATTGGTATCAGAGCCGGTCTTCACCACATAAAGGGTAAAACCTTGGGAAGAGATCCGGCAGTATGAATACGGTTGAACGATTGGAAGAAGGGTACTCGACTCAACGACCACCGTTGTTCAACGACAAATTTCACCAATTCTGGAAGAGTCGAATGGAGAACTTCATCAAAGCTGAGAATTATCAGGTATGGAATGTAATTGAGGCAGATGATAACGTCATTACTAAGGTGGACTCCGAAGGTAAGGTTATTCCTAAACCCAAATCTGAATTCACTGCTGATGATTATCGTAAACTCGAGCATAATGCCCAAGCATTGAAATATTTGATCTATGGACTTGGTCCGGCTGAGCACAACCGTGTTCTTGGATGCAAATCCGCAAAACAAATATGGGATTTACTCGAGGTTACGCATGAAGGTACCTCGCGTGTAAAAAGATCCAAAATTAACATATTTATGCGTAATTACAAATTATTCGTAATGAAACCTAAAGAGTCAATTAGGGATATGATTACACGCTTTACTAATATTATAAATGATCTTTCAGCACTTGGAAAGGTTATTACTGTGGAAGATCAAGTGAGAAAAGTTATGAGAAGCTTGCCCTCCGCATGGAAGCCTAAAACTATGGCAATAGAGGAAGCTAAAGATCTCTCCACCATGACGTTAGAGGACTTGACCGGTTCACTAATGACATACGAAGTATGAGTTAGGCCTACAAGAAGAACAAGATGTCGAAAATGTGAGGAAGGAGCGAGGAATTGCTCTCAAGGCTCGAGAGGAAGAAGAAGAATCCGAAAGTGAATCGGAAGACGAAATGAGCATGTTTGACAAGCAATTCGGGAAGATATATCGGAAATTCAAAGGCAACCGGAATAAGCAAGGTAAAAAGGGTTTTCAATCTTTTAATAACCAAGGTTGTTTCATTTGTGGTTCCTTTGAGCACAGGGCAAAAGATTGTCCCCAAAAGAAAAATGACAGAACCTACGACAAGAACAAGACCAGTTCCCATCGGAGGTCCAGTGAAGATAAAGGATTCAAAAGAGACCTCAAGAAGGCAATGATGGCAGCTTGGGGAGACTCATCCGATGATGATGAGGAAGAAGGTGAAAAGAGTTCCAATCATGCAGGCTTGTGTCTTATGCCTAATTCCGACGAGGAATCCGACCAAGAGAGTTTCGAGATGAATTTGGAAAACTTTCTATCTAAGTTTGATTCTTTGCCTAAAATCAAAGTTCGAAATTTTTTTAAAAGGCTAACTATCGAGCTTAACCAAAACCTTTCTGAAAATGAAAATCTAAAATCACAGATCATTGAGCTAGAATCTAAACTCGAGGAAACCACACGAGCAAAGCTAAGGCAAATCACTGAGTTAATAGATGAGAAGTTTAAATACAGTGAAGTGGTTTTAGAACAAGACAATATAATTTGTTCTTTAAAGCTCGATAGCATGAACCGACAAGTTGATCAAAGTGAGAAACTTCTTTCGAAAATTCTGAACATTGGTGTGCTGATTGAACACCTTAATCGCCTTGAGGCTGAGAGACAAGATTTCAAAAGTAAGCCGGAATACCAGCCGTATAGTACTAAAGAAAGAACCAGGTCTAGACCCTATTCTAGAAGTGAACCTTCTCGGTACAAAAGAAAGGCAAACGAGACTGCGGGTCTCAGATATGTTCCAAGGAAAACTCAAATAAATCAAAAATCTGGTTTTCAGAACCAATCCTTTAACGGTAACAGAACTAGAGGACAAACCAGTTCCAGGCCATACCAAAGGCAATCTAGAACTGGACCATCCTGGTTTGATAAATTGGTTCAAAGGCACAAAATTGGTTATGGACAAACACCTAACCGAGAGTTTTATAAAAGGGACAAAGATTTTTATGGGAATTGGAAAACCAAATACGTTGATACATATGATAGCCGAATTTGCGGACATTGTGGCAAAGTCGGTCATCTTAGGTATCAATGTCACTCTCGGCAACAGGCCTTAGAAAGGAGCTTTAATTATAGTAATTATTCCTCAAACAATTACAAAATGGAACCCAAGTAGGTCCGGTTTCCACGCACTAACCCTTAATCCTGGAACAGCGCCGAGTGAGGGGGAACAACCACTGATTCCTTGACAGTGGGTGTTCTAAGCACATGACGGGAGATAAATCATTATTCCTCTCACTGCGGCCATTTAGCGGTGGAAGGGTGACATTTGGAGACAACAGTAAAGGAGAAATAATTGCCGTGGGAAAAGTTGGAAAGTCTCCTAACCATGCAATTGACAATGTCATTCTAGTCAAGGGTTTAAAGTTTAATTTGATAAGTATTTTTCAATTTTGTGACCGAGGTAACAGTGTAGTTTTTTATCATAATGTATGTCGCATTGTTAATAACGAATCACAACAAGTTATACTAGAGGGCAAGAGACTAGAAAATACTTATAAGGTTGATCTTGATTTATTGCCAAATATAAGTCTAACTTGACTGAACGTTATTGACAATGATCCCCTGTTATGGCATAAAAGGCTTGGATACGCTAGTTTTTCATTAATAAATAAACTCAAAAATAATGATTTGGTAATTGGGCTACCTAATAGAAAATATTCACTTGATCATATTTGTTCCGCTTGTGCCACCGGAAAACAATCGCGGTCATCTTTTAAAACAAAGAATTTGGTGAGCACAATCAAGCCCATAGAACTAATTCACATGGATTTGTGTGGTCCAATGTCAGTCCGTAGCCAAGGAAATAAAGAATACTACGTATGTTTTAGTTATTGTTGATGACTTTTCAAGATATACTTGGATTATCTTTCTTGCAAGCAAGAAAGCTTCTTGCAAGCAAGAAAGATACTTTTAATGAGTTTGTTGTTTTTGTAAAGAAAGTTGAACATCAAACAGGGCTACAATTAATCAAGATCAGATCGGATCATGGAACTGAGTTTGACAACTCACTATTTGATGCATTCTGCAAGGAACGAGGCATAGACCACAACTTCTCTGCCCCTAGAACTCCTCAACAAAATGGGGTAGTAGAACGAAAGAATAGAACTCTGGAGGACATGACTAGAACAATGCTGACTTCCAGTGGTCTAGCAAGAAACTTTTGGGCAGAAGCACTAAACACGGCATGCTATATAACTAACCGTGCTATGATCCGTCTGTTGGGAATATTTTATGGTGTTCAATCTAGTTAGTTATCTTTGTATTTGTGTAGTTATTAATTAAACGTGTAATACGGGCCACAAATGTGTATCAGCCCGTGGGCTTCCTTGTAACCCGTAAGTTAGCTAACTTCTCCTATAAAAGGAGGCTAACTTACGGGAACCAAAACAATCGTGAGAGGCTTAGAGTTCAGAGGCGTAAAGATAGAGAGAAATTAGGTTTGCCGCTGCTCTCCTTCTCCAGGGAGAGCAGCGGACAGTTTTATACGGTTTACCAGATTTGCGTTTCAATCTTGTCGATTTCTTTCTATCTGCTTCTTATTCATCTTGTTATGATTGTTGAATGTTAAATTATGGGACTAACATTTGGTATCAGAGCCGAGGCGTGAAACAGGTTGGATCTGTCTGCGATTTTTGGATTTAACGAAGAACTGCTCTGTTTTTTCTTCAGTTTTTCTATATGTAGAGATTTGCTCCTGTAATCTTGTTTATGAACGAAATTTTGTAAAAATCATACTGTTGGACTCGCCTTTCAAAACCGATCTAGCAGCATACCTCTTTTTTCGTTTTCTGCAATTTTTGTTTTTCGAAGATCTCTACATTGAGATCTCGAAATCCTCTTTTTTCACTGCTGCAGAAACGTTTTTTGGCTTGAAACTGGTACAGGAGAATCTCGACTTTCAGGGCTATTCAGAACAGGTTTCAGATTTTCAAAAATCAATGTTTTCGTTTTGCAGGATCTCGACATTTAGGGACTCGATTTCTTCTTCTCGACATTTGAGATCTCGAGATTTGCATCTCGACATCTTGATCTCGAGATTTGCATCTCGACATCTTGATCTCGAGATTTGAATCTCGAAATCTTGATCTCGAGATTTGCATCTCGACATCTTGATCTCGAGATTTGAATCTCGAAATCAAGATCTCGAGATTTGAATCTCGAAATCATGATCTCGAGATTTGAATCTCGAAATCAAGATCTCGAGATTTGAATCTCGAAATCAAGATCTCGAGATTTGAATCTCGAGATTTGTGATCTCGAGATTTGAAATTTCGAGTTTAGGAATTTCGAGTTTTGGGATTTCGACATTTGGGATCTCGATGTTTTGGATCTCGACATTCTGAAGATTTCGAGATTTTCAAAATTTCTCGATGTTTTGAATCTTTCAAAGTTTGCAGTTTCTTGGAACTCATAATTCGAATCTTGACATCCTTTGCAGTTCATCGAAGCTTTACATTATAAGGATCTCTAAATGATTCCCTGCTTATATATGTTTCATGAGTTTTCGATGTTCTGATGTTTTTCAAACAGCAAGTTTTCGAGATTATGAGGTTTTCGAAACTCCAAAGTTTTCGATGTTCAAACATTTTGAAATTCTGCAGATTTCGATATTCTGAGGTTTGTTTTGCAGGTGGATTTGGCCATTATTCTTAGAGGCAATCTCTAGAATTTTGTTTAAAATCCACTTGCTCTCGACATTCAACATCGAGCACCTCATCTTCGAAGAAATTCCTCAAAAACTCAAAATTAGAGATTTTCTGCGACACCGCACTGTTTTGGCCATAACTTTTGAATCAGTGATCCGATTTGAGCAAACTTTTTTTTGTTGGAAAGCTAACGAGAAGATCTACATTAATTCTAGGGATACGCCCCAGAACACGTTCTCACGCACCCTCACTCGCAGTCTTTGAGGGTCAAAACGTTAGTTTTCCGACAAACATTGTAAATCACCGATGTCCAGGTCAAAACTTAGGCAAATCTGTTCAAATTATTTCAATGTCAACCCTGAGGTAAAAGCTTTTCTAAACTTCAATGTAAAGGTCTGAAAATCGTAGATAATTCAATCTACCTCGCGTCAACGGTCATCTTACAACAATCAACAATCAACTGCTGAAGCCTCCCCTGACTCATCAACATTATGTGATCATCAACATGCTGAAATTCTATATGGTGAGCTCAGGAAACCGTCATGTGTGGTACTTGTTCAGATTGCTCCACACACATGGCGGGGATGACAAGCTGTGAGCAATCAAACCTTGCACATTCTGAGGGGGAGTTTCAGTTTTCTCCTCCTGGCGCCTTACACCGACAAAGCAAGGAATCTCTCAAAGGATGAAACATTTTAGGGGGAGAATTCAATGTTATCCTCCCCGGTGCCTAACAATGACAAAGCATACCGAGTGCTCCAGTTGAGGGGGAGTACAGAGAGAAAATGAGAAAGTAATGAGAGAACATGTCCCTATGGCTTAGTAAACCCAACTAAGCCTACCTAAGGGACAAAGCCGAGCGTAAGTGCGTAAGTGAGCGAGTGAGTGAGTGAACATTATGAGCATTAGGAAGCAGAAGGCTCGAGTGAGAAGGAAACAATTATCAATGATGAGTCTGCTACCTCAATTGCCTGCTATGAATTGACCATTTGCTCCTAGCCACTAAAATACTCCAGACTATCCCCATAGGTTCAGAACTGAATTTATTCAAATCCCGGGTAGAAGTCGCTGCATTTTGTCCAAACGGCGCATGCACAACCCTACCCTAGACCACTCACTTGTCTCCCAACAGACAGGTGTTTAATCATATTTCACGGGGAACCACATCTCTCATTACTACCTCCTTACGAGGCAAGTAATACTGACTACAGTGGCCTCAGCCCCATGCCACTGAACTTTCATTGATCACGTCGTGTCTAGTTACTCACTCCCAAATGTTTTGAAATTTTCTAGGACACAGACGCACTTTTAGAGTCAGTTGCAGGTCTTCATGACCCGCGAGAACTTCCATAGGGCTCATCTATTACAGATGTAGACCAATAATTGGAAGGAAGTCCTGCTGTTGCAACATAAGAATCACCAACATTGTCAGGCCATTGCTTTAGAGTTTATCTCTATAGTGATGATAACGGGCGTCTTCACGACCCCGGGGGGCTACGTTATCTTCTTTAGATTCTGCTTGTTTTTCCTGTTTTTATTTCTGCATAATAAAAGAATAAAAGCATGACGTCCCGATTCATCGGATCGTCATGAGGGGGAGAGTGGTCCACATGCTGTTAACACTGAACAAATCATTCTGGGACACTTCACTCCTCCATCACAAAAATCAACACCTTCTCTGCTATCTCTACAACTCAAATCAAATGGTCAGCTACACTCACAAATCAACAATCATTATGTTCCGCTGTGCCACCGACAAGATCTCCTCAAAAGCATTCATTCCAAATAGTCAAAAAGACTACATTGTGGAGGAGACAGAGGTCAAATACTCATGTCCTGAAAATGAAGTCAATGGGCGTCTCCTATTCTCCAAAGAATATTCATTCTAGAGGCGTCACCGGATTTCATCCAAGCTGATCAAAAGTAACTTCTGGAAGGCAAGGACTACATGCAAGATACAGAAGGTCCCTCAACCCCCGGTATCAAAGATCAAATTGTCAAGAAGACATCAAAGGGGAGATTGCAAGGACTTCTTCAGATAGCCTTCCTCAGAAGTCAAGTTCAAAGACAAAGGAAGCTCAATAACAACAAAGACAAAGACATCTGCGCTGCAATGCTGATTCAACACGATTGATCACCAAGGGGGACATTGTTGGGAATATTTTATGGTGTTCAATCTAGTTAGTTATCTTTGTATTTGTGTAGTTATTAATTAAACGTGTAATACGGACCACAAATGTGTATCAGCCCGTGGGCTTCCTTGTAACCCGTAAGTTAGATAACTTCTCCTATAAAAGGAGGCTAACTTACGGGAACCAAAACAATAGTGAGAGGCTTAGAGTTCAGAGGCGTAAAGATAGAGAGAAATTAGGTTTGCCGCTGCTCTCCTTCTCCAGGCAGAGCAGCGGACAGTTTTATACGGTTTACCAGATTTGCGTTTCAATCTTGTCGATTTCTTTCTATCTGCTTCTTATTCATCTTGTTATGATTGTTGAATGTTAAATTATGGGACTAACACCGTCCACTCCTATGGAAGACACCCTACGAACTACTCAAAGGGAGAAAGCCCAACATTAGTCATCTAAGAACTTTTGGATGCAAATGTTTTGTTCATAACAATGGGAAAGACAACATTGGCAAGTTCGATGCAAGAAGTGATGAAGCAGTCTTCCTCGGATACTCAACTCATAGTAAAGCTTACAAAGTTCTAAACAAACGCACACAATGTGTGGAAGAAAGTATCCATGTAATCTTTGATGAAGCACTTGCCTTAACACCAAGCCAAATCGATGATGAAGAAATATGAATGACACACAAGGAGATACAACCTCAAAGGGAAAGTGAAACTGACCATGACACCGACCAAACTGGAGAACCATCACTGACCAATGAAGATAACGAGTCTGGAACTGAAGAAGAAACTGGACAAACTTCAGTCAGTCAGCCTGTAGAACCAGTTTCAGATACTCTACACGAATTGGTGGATCAACCAAATGCTCCAAGAGGGTGGAAGCATCTTTGATCATATCCCCTGGATAACCTCTTAATAGATCTAAATCAGGGAGTAACTACTAGATCTAAACTTAGAAATTTTTGTGCTTTCTTTGCTTATTTATCTCTTATAGAACCGGAGAACCATGCAGTGTCTCTCTCCGATGCTGACTGGGTTCTAGCTATGCAGGAAGAACTAAATCAGTTCGAAAGGAACAAGGTGTGGCATCTAGAACCAGGACCTAAGAACAAAACTGTGATAGGTCTTAAATGGGTATTTAAGAACAAGCTTGATGGACATGGACAAATCACAAGGAACAAGGCGAGGCTTGTTGTAAAAGGCTATAACCAACAAGAAGAGATAGATTTCAATGAAACATTTGCACCAGTGGCAAGATTAGAGGCAATACAAATGCTCATAGCATTGGCGGCTCACATGGGGTATACGTGGAACAACCACGGGCTTTGAAAATCCAGATTTTCCTAACCACGTTTTAAAACTAGATAAAGCACTTTATGGTCTAAAACAAGCACCTCATGCTTGGTATGGACGACTATCTAAATTTCTCTTGGAAAATGGTTTTGAAAGAGGAAAAATAGATAAAACTCTTTTTCTTAAAATAAAAGATCAAGCCCTATTGGTTGTTCAAATCTATGTAGATGACATTATTTTTTGTGCTACTAATGACTCACTTTGTGCAGAATTTTCTGCTCTTATGAGTTTCGAGTTCGAGATGAGTATGATGGGAGAACTAAACTTTTTTCTTGCTCTACAAATCAAACAAACAAGCAAAGGAACCCAAATATCTCAACAAAAGTATCTTAAGGAACTTCTCAAGAAGTATGGAGCAAGTGAAGGCAAAATAATGACGACACCTATGGGAACAAATGAACGATTGGATGCAGACGAACAGGGAATAAGCGTGGCCCAAAAGAAGTATAGAGACTCTGATTTTGCAGGTGATCTACTAAATAGGAAAAGCACGTCTGGAACAGCTCACTTCCTAGATCCTTGCCTAGTTTCATGGAGTTCTAAGAAACAAAACTCAGTTGCTCTTTTAACAGCCGAAACTGAGTACGTGGCAGCCGCATCTTGTTGCTCACAATCCTTGTGGATCATGCAACAAGTGAGTGACTACGGGATCAACCTAAATTTCACGCCAATCTTATGTGACAACACCAGTGCGATCAGTATTTCAAAGGATCCGGTCATGCATTCTCGTACAAAACATATTCATATCCGTCATCACTTTTTGAGAGATTGCGTGGAAAAGGGGCTAATCAGGGTAGAGTATTGCAGCACCGAGGAACAATTTGCTGACATTTTTACAAAGCCTCTTGGGAGAGAAAGGTTTGAATTAATTAGACTTGAACTTCGTCTAATTAATGCTTAAATTATCTATCTTATTTGTGTCTCTTTTCAAAAATATTTTTTAAAGCATGCCTTAAATTGGCACATAAATAAAGTACTCCTTAAACTTTAATGGCACACTTTCTGTATAATTCAGGGGGAACCAATGATTGATTATAATTTTTTATTTCCTTGAATCTTGTCTTAAAAAGGTTAGTTCTTTCATGTTTCCTTTTGGTTGATGCCAAAAGGGGGAAATATTCAGGTGCCTCTCATGTGCCTCTATATTAATGCAAAATCTGCAGGTCTTGTGTCTCAAGGCACCTATGGTTTGTCATCAACAAAAAGGGGGAATTTGTTAAATATTTAGTTTTGTTGATGACTAACCATGCAGGAACGAAAGAAGGAACTGTTGATGACTAACCATGTAGGAACGAAAGATGAAACTATCCTATGATATAAGTGCACATTGGTTCTGCTGATATCTAACCATGCAGGTAGAACGGCGGACAGAACCGCTCTCATTTCTATCCCGAACAGAAATCAGAACAATACTTAGTTCTGTTCTGAGTGAACAATTACGTGCATAATGATTAAATGAATTAATATGTGGTTGCACAATAATGCCTTATCTACGTATCTAGACTGTTATTATGCATAAAAGTGGCACAATTTAAATATCTTTTCATAAATGATTGGGCACCCACTTAAGTAAGTTAACCTTAATTGTGCTTTATACTTTATAGAAAGTAATCATGAAAGTGGCACAATTTAAATATATTTCCATGCATGATTAGACACCACTTAAGTAAGTTGACCTTAATAGCTTAATATTTTAATGGTAAGAATCTTTTCTTTAGACATTACGTTGCTATCTTTAGAGAAGCTTGACCATAGGATATATTTGTTAAGTAAATATTCTTTTACCTTATGTGTTGAATTATTATCTTTGGTTGAGATGTCAAAATAATTATCTTAAAGCATCTTGACTTGCTAGTAATATTTGGATCGTTGCATGCTTATATTTGACAAGCCAATATACTACTTCCTTATATATAATATTATGCTATGTTGTCATCTTAATTTGATTTCCATATTAATAAATGTTGACCGTAGCTTTTCTAATGAGATATTAAAGTAGCTTGACTTGAAAATGATAGCATAAATATTTTATTACTACACATGTCTGTGCATGCCTACATGTTAAGTAAATCAATATTATTTCCTTATATGATGATTCGTGGATCATGAGTCAAGTTACTCATATTTGAGAACGAATGAGAAAGAGCTACTAGAAGGAAAGTAATTCATATAATATCAAGGCAGATTCCAAGTATGGAAGCTCAATTACTCAAGGAAAGAGACACCAACGGACAAATCAAAGTGGATTATATATTCGAGAACCAAGAGGAAGAAGGGGAGCTTTTATTGAGAAATATACACGAGAATATTTACTAAGTCCAAGGCACCTGAACCTGCTCACGGAGTTCCAAATAGAGTTTCTTTTTCCCTTCTTCATATTGTAATTGGGATTTTGAGGATCGGCTAAGTGTAGCATCCTCGGGTTGGTTAGTGTGTTGTGAGAAGCTTTGTTGTAAAGCTGAGAGACTCTCTACCCGCAAGGTAGAGAAGCATAACTCTTCCTAGAGAGGATAGAGTTGGGGTGGCTCAAGGGTAGACTAGGAGAGTTTCCCTTGTAATCATTCAAAGGCTTTTTAGTGGAGTTGTTCAAATTCCTCCGAGGGAGGTCAAGGTTTTTTAATCCCTTTGAGCCAAGGGATTTTTCCTCGTTAAATCCTTGTGCACCTTACTATTTCGCATTTCCCTGAACCCCACACTAGAACTGTGTGAAAATCTTCCACGATTCCACACACACATAATTCACCCCCCCCCCCCCCCCCTCTTGTGTTGCTAACCGTTTCATCAGTGTTTTGTTAGAAAGAGGATTAACAACCCATTCTCCTAAGAGTGAGGGGATTCACAAATCAAAACCCCACCTCCTCTATTAAAAGTCAATACTATCCCAAACTAGACTTCTTGGTGGGAACAAATTTGGCTAAAGTGATTTAAATAAGTTGAATTTAAATCGGAGTACTATCTAATGAAGAGATAGAAGTGTCAATTATCTTGATTTCAGCAACTAAATTGGTCAAATAGGCAATTTTTTGGTAGAAAATTTGAGTGATAAAGCCAACTGGTAAGCTAAAAAGGATAGTTGTCACTCAGATCAGTTCTGTTTTTTTTTTTCAAATAAAAAGTGAGGTAAACCTCCAAAATGAAGTCGAGTTCCTGCGCTGCAAGTACACCATCTCAACATGATGCAGAAAAAGCAATGTAAACCTTCAAAATATAATTCTACTTTCAACTTTCATGCTTACATTGAATTCAAAAAAACATTTCCTTCAGAATGCCTCCAGAATGATGAAAAAAGAGCAGTGAAGAGAAACTAACTTTTAAAGATTTCTAAAGGAATTAGCATTGAACTCTAGACTATAAGAGACTTTTAGTTCATAAAGAAACTTACTTTGTCTTTAACATATCCGAGGTTAGTAGATAGAGCCCGAAAAACTCAAAGATGCCACATCAATTGAAACACTAATAGGCTAAAAAATGTTATAAGCATTTCATATATTAGCATAAACTTCAAAAGCATATATTCAACTAAAAATGTAGATACTAATAGCTTAAACGTAACAATACATAATAAACTTACATAACATTAAGTCCTAAAGTTTGAACAGCATTTCCAGCTGCAAAAGAAGAAGAAGAAAGCATAAGATCAACAAAATATTTTATTTAAGTTTCATCTTAATGAAACAAAGAGTCATCTATTGTCTACACATGAAATACCCACTCCTAAAATATTCCAAGCTAAGGATGTAAATATTAATCAAAGAGATATTTTCGGTATAATAGTAAAATCAGTATTATTCAATATTTCAATTACAAGGTGTATCAATCGAAGGTATATCAACTAATAACACCCATAGAGGAGGTTGATTTTGAATCATGATGACCTTGCCCCACCACCCAAGAACATGAGCCAGAAAAAACTTATGAAACACAATATCCTGTCAAATAATCAAATGAATCACTCGGTGCATAAAAGTTTTTTTGTTTTAAAGGCTTGAAAAAAGATGGGGAAAAATGAAGTCAAATAAGAATCTGAAAAAGAATATAAAAAGATTGTGGAAATACAAACCACACATAAACATTCTTAAACCATTTCGTGGGATTTTCAGGTACATATATTTTGCAATCAGCACCATAGGATCTTTCAGGTAATTCTGCAGGAAGTAATAATTGAACTTAAGCATCACTATAAACCACTTGTCTAGATAATCAAAAGCCAATAACATGGATTACCAAGGCAAATGATCGAGCTGATCCATATCTAAATGCTAGAGAACAATCCCAAATTTGTTACCAAGACCAGGATCCAGATATTTCATAAACTGGCGAGCATCATCACGATTCTGAAATAATAATAAAAAAGATAAGACTTAACAAAACAGGAAGTTGGAAAACACCATAAAATAGTTAACGGGAAATCATAACACGTTTTGATCAATAAACTAACCTGAAAAAGCAAAAATGTTAATGAAACAAGGTATATGACAACCATTCCATGAACTAGATGCCAAATGGATGGATGTGGCCTAATAAAAATCTTGCAATGACAAAGTTCACAGATATTCAAGGCTGCATAGAGCAAATAAATCCTTAAACTTATAGTGTATGAGAAACCCAGAATACAATAGTTGATACCTTCCTCAGCCGCACAACCTATGGCTTACTCACTAAGATTGATATGTAAAAAAGCAATGCTATTGAAGAATGCAACCAAAGATAGTATTTGTCGTTTAGAGCTATGGGCCTATGGCTATCAACTTACATTGTAGGTGCTTGTAATAAGGAATAAGCAAGATGCATTGTGACCATTTCCCAAACACCCCTAGCACAAGCACACACAACACAAGTTATGAAACTTTCCAAATAATTAATCTGAGAACACAACCAGAAAATGTTATAATAACAACATAAAGTGAACGAATGCACCAAATGGTAGAAATCAACCAGCAAAGGATCGGACAGTCAAAGTGCTAATTAACATACTGAAATCGCAACACCCATTACCTATTTGCAATATAAAATCGTTATATACGAACCTTCGAGAGAAGAGGAGCAGTAAGGCGGCTGGACATAGTACAGAGACGGAATACAGCGACGGACTAGATCGATCGAACTGTTGAAGGGTGCTTTGGACTAAATCGAATCAACTCAGGCGAAGGAGTACGTTCTCGAGCTCTGGACGAAGAATCGGCCTGTTGAGTAGGATAGTAGCGACGAGTATGGGGGCGGAGTAAGCCAAAGACGGAAATCGATCTGTGTTGAAGGCTAAAGGTAGGGTTACAGTTTGTGCGACTCTAGCTAGCTACGGAAGAATGAATAGATCGATGAAAAATATTTTAGTGGGATATGAAAAAATTTAAGTGTAATGCAAAAAACCCAAGTGTTTGCTAAGTTAAAAAAATAAAGCACACCCGGTCCACCCGGTCCATTAAGTGTCACTATTTGGTAGTGATGTTTTTTGTTAGAAATTAGTGACATTTCTATATCATTGATAGTATTCTGTCATAAAAAGTGTCACTAGGAAAGTGTTAGTGTAAGTATGTTTTTACTAGTGGAGAGTAGTACATGAAGCAAGAGGAGTGTGAACAAATTTGAGAGTGTGTGTGAGTCAAATCGATGAAGCAAATTAGAAACACAGTTGATAGAGTATATCTAGAGAGAAGTGAGAGCTAGAGAGAGAAGTGCAATAATATGCTTCAATAGAATGAATTTGTAACACCTATAACTACTCCCAAGGGGAGTATTTATAGAGAAAATACGGGCTGGGCTCTCAAGCCTTGGGCTTGGGAGGCCCATTTACAACTGGACCGCTACTGGGCCGAATACAAAGCCACTAATGGGCTGTACGAATGAGTAAGTATAAAATCCGGTTCTGTGAGGTCTTCGTGGCCGACGAGGGCGTGGCCGACGAGGGCACGGCCGACGAGGGAGCGGCCGACGAGGGCACCCGGGTTCCTTGGGCTCAGGACCATAATCTGAGTTGGCACCTTTTCGGCCGACGGGGGTCCCTTGGCCGACGAGGGCGCCACTCTGTGTCTTGTGCTTTCTGTTCTTCTGAGTATGTGGGTCCGGGGGCTCAGACCCATATACTCCATCAGGAGTCCCCCACTCTCTAAGCTGAGACGTAGACGAAGTGAAGGAGAGTAGATTCCCGTGCTTTGGTGCTTTTGGCCGATGCGGGCATTCCCAGGCCGTTAGCTGTTGCGGCGTTGGCGCTGTTTCCATTTTGGTGATCTTGTTCTGTGCTTTGACCGTTACCTGCTCCTCGCTGTGGACGGGGAGGCCGTTGTTTCCTTGATGTGTTCGTTTGGGGACGATGAGTGTCCTGCTTCAATGGTGGCCGTTGAAGGCGCGCTTTCCCTTTCTTGGACGTTGATGGTTGAAGTTTACATTTGGGCCGACGAGGCCACTGAGGTTGAACCTTGCTTCGAGGACGATGGCGTCATTTCCTTTGGGTGGCCGATGAGGGTGTTTGCGCACTCCTTTTGGCCGTCGCTGATTGGCTTTCGTGTTCTTGGCTGAAGAGGCCATTATGATTAACTGTGGTGGAGGACGATGAGTGTCCTTTCCTTAGGTGGCCTGTTGGCCGTGTGTGTGCCTTTGGCCGGCGAGGCGCCGTGTTGTCCAAAGTACCTGGCCGGAGATGGAGTCGCGAAAGCCTTGGCGCCGTTGTGATGCATGGACGATGTGATCATGCTTTGTGGTTACATTTGTGTTCTTTGCATTGTTCCTTTTTGTTTTGTTGAGGCCGGTGTAGTCCCCCAGTCCCCCACTGCTTCAGGCCGAAGAGGCCTCTCCGTAGTGACCCTGAATCCAACTCTCATGGCGATTTTCTGGCCAAGGTAACCCTGTGGGAGAACCCTTGTGCGCAGATCGCTTGTAAAGAGTTATCATCAAGGGTCGTTACGAGGAGCCGATGGCTGTGGGTTCTTTGTTCCTTTGGTTCTGTGGCCGTTACGGGCGTTCATTACGTTCCTAGCCGTTGTCATCTCCTTATCGCTGTGGAAGCATTGGGTGCCTTGGCCGTCGTGGGCGTTTTGCTGGCGTTATGCGGAGCCGGCAAGCGTATAGGACGTAGAGTCTGATTTGCTAGTGGGCTCTTGATATGTAGGTTGGGCTTGGCCCGTTGGTGACGTGGTGGCCTCCCATTGGTGGCCGTTGATGTGGCCATTGGGAGGGTGCCACGTGTAGTGACCGTTGGGTGGGGGGTTCTATAAATACCCCTCCCCCTCCGACGAGAAACCTCATTTGCAATCTGAGTTGTCGAAGTGCTGGCCAAATTTCTAGAGAGATAAACTCCCAAGCTCGTGTTCTTCGTGTTCTTCGTGTTCAAGGTTAGTGTTCATCGCAATCTTCTGTACTTTGCATACTTTGCTTCCTAGGCTAGTGATCTAGTGTTAGGCGCTTGAACACCCTTAGATCCTAAGTTATTCCCCTTAGGCTCGTAGTAGTTGTTATGATGAAGAGCTTAGACGAAGAGTACTATCCGTACGACAACCAGCCCTCCACTAGGTCACTCGACTATGAGGTGCTTGAGGAGTTCGATGAAGAGATAGAATGTTTAAGTCCTTACAAGTCCGGAGAGCCGGTGGACGACGAATTTGAGGACGAGGAGTCCGCCTCATCTTCAAAAGGTGAGGACGCAGGTGCGTCCCGAGTGGTGGACGGGGCGTCCACTTCCGCTGCTATTCCATGCCCGAGACCGGTGTCTGCCGTGAAGGGAGCAGATAAGCCGAAGAGAATAAGGAGGCCGAAGAGTGGGCCGGGTGTCTCCTACCTGGATCTCACAAATATCTTCCTGATCAAGCCGGAGAGCAGCGCGGCTGACTATTTGGTTGCCCAGATGTACGTGGGGCCGTTCGGGCGGGTTAGGGCACCCAGGCCGACGGACCATGTACTTCATCCTCCACCGGGATACTTTGGAGTATACCCGATGAGTTTTGCCAAGGGGCTGAGGTTTCCCCTTCATCCCTTCATCACCGAATATCTTGACATGGTGGGGCTCTCTCCGGCCTTGCTGACGCCGAACAGCTACTCATTGATGGTGGGGTTCTTGCTCCGCTGTGAGGAGCTGGGCTACAGGCCGACGACGGCTCTGTTCATGAATCTGTATCAGATAGGCCGAGGAAGCCACAAAAACTGTGCGGCCTATGCTACCCTCCAACAGCTCCCGAGGAAGAGGAGCTTCACGATTTGCCTTCGTCCATCCATGGATGGAAGAGCAAGTTCGTTTTTGTATCCCTTGGTGAGAACGGCACCGAGTTTCCCTCTCTCGGCCATACCGGGAGGTTCAATCTGCACGACCCGCCGAAGAGTTCTATCTTGGACGCTCAGGTGGAGGCGTTCTTGGAAGGGGGGCCGAGGAGCGTGAAGGACTACATCACCGAATACAAGATGACCGCCCTCGGCTTCTTAAGATACTATGTGTATGGCGACAAGGAGGACGATGTCCAACTTTGGCCGAGGATGACCACCACCTTCGAAGAGGCCGACGGCCCGGATTTGGGCATTCCTGCTGAGGCCGATGGTAATTCTTTCTTCGGCTTTCTTCCTTTGTTATTCGTTCTTTTGCCTTGCTAATCTGTTCGTTTTCCTTTGTGTAGATTTTGTCATGGATCGCCGTTCAATCATGGCTATAGCCAAGGCCAAGGCGGCCGAGGAGTTGGCTGCAAAGGCGGCCGAGGCGGCCAGACGTGCCGCAGCCGAGGGGGGCGGGGCTACTGCTGGTGCGGCCCCGAAGCCTGCCCAGTCCAAGAAGAAGAGGCCTCCCACTGACGGCCAGAAAAAATTGACCGAGGCCGGCCTGAACGTCACTAAGAAGACGAAGAGGGCACCGTCTCCTTCCCATGCTACTGAGGCCGGCACTCTGACTGTCCCAAGTGTGGACGATAGTGGTCCCGTTGTGGATCTTACTGCTGCTCCAAGCGATGCTGCCCAATCGCTTCCTCTCATCCAGGAGCCACGGACGAAGAGGGCCGGCAAGGAGATTGCGGCTGCCACCTACCAGAAGATGGTGGAATACCCCGTCGGCGGGGGTGTTTTTGATGATGTCGTCCTCGGCCACGATGTGCTGGCCCAGGCCATGCCGGCCAAAGATAAGGCCTACCTGAAGAGGCTCGGGGACGTCAAGGTGTACGAAGGCGGGATGGACCTCCTCGTCCAAGTAAGTTTCCTCCCTTTTTATTTGTCGTTTTTCTCGTCGTCCGGGTGGAATCATTTGCCTGAGTTTTGTTTGCCTTTTTTGTGCAGGGTGCCTTCATGCTCATGGAGAGCCACAAGAGGCAGCACCGGGAGATTGCTCGTCTGAAAGAGCTTGAGCAGAAGGCTGCCTCGGCCGATGAGGCGGTGGCCTGCTTGGATCGGCTCCGGGAGGATGCCAAGGCCTTGCAACAGAGGGCCGACGAGGCCGCTGCAGCCAGGGACGATGCCTTGGCCAAACTCGAGGAGAGCCAGAGGGCGCTTGAGGCTGAACGGCGCAAAAATGATGAAGTCGTGAAGGCAAAAGCTGAGGCCGAGGCTGCCGCTGTGAAGGCCGCTGATGAGGCCGTTAAGCAATTCTTGGCCGAGGGGTGGAAGGCCGATGAGCGGCTCTCCTTGTGTTATGAAGTGGTGGCCGCCAAGCTTGAAGATTGGGGAATGAACTCCCCCGCCGGCCAAGAGTATTTTAGCAGGGAGTTGGCCGTGTACTACAACATGGGCCAAGAGCGGATGCAGAGGCTCCTGTGTCGGCGGCTATCGCGTGCCCTCAAAGCCATGAATTATACCTCCGGGTGGGCTAGGCGGAACTTGAAGCTTCCCAAGCTGATGAAAGATCCCGAGGAGCAGGCCAAGCTTCCTCTTTCGAAGCGGGAGTCCCCAATCGAGAGTTCCGGTCTCGGCGAGCCGGATTACACGGAGTTTGACTTCCTGGATGATGCCACCAGTTCTGCAGCTGATGTCGTCCAAGAGACTGAGGCCGAGGAGGGAGCCGAAGATGCCGAAGAGCAAAACCAGGCTGGGCGTGGAGGCGCCCAAGAGTCTTAATCGGCTACTCCCCGCTCCCTATCTTGTAATTAATTAACTTAAATTTTTGCCCATCTGATGTAATGGCCGAAGCGCCCACCATTGTACTTAATTGTTTATGAATGAATCATCTTGCTGTTCTGCTCGGCTTTGAATGTCTTGCATGTCTATTCCCTTTTGCTATTTCAGTTTTGAAATTTGTCTAAGTGTAAAAATTACAACTTAGGTCACCCGCGAGTGTCTGCTACGTCCATGAGGTAGCCCATTCAGTCTGGTGGCCTGGTCGGCCTGTCCGGTGTTTCTTCGCTGTTGTAACACTTGGGATTTAGTCAAAAATTTCCTAAGTGTTTTGGATCCACTTAGATAGGATATGTCCTAGTGTCTTTCTTTCCGTCCTGACTGAGGCGGGCAAGCTGAGGTGTCCGCTGCGTCTTGGTATTGTCCCCTTCTTCTTCTTTTTTGTTAGAATTTTCCCAAGTGTCTAACCTCATGTAGACGGGTGTTCTCATCGTCCTGGTATTGAATCTCTCTTAGTGTTGACCAATGATTTGGGAAATTCCCTAAGTGCTGAACCAATGTCGTTGTGGTCGGCCCAGTGTTTGTCGTGGCCGTCGTGTTCCCTTGTTTCTGATCTGATCAGGAAGGTCGGCCTGGATCCTTGTGTTGTGGCCGATAAGGGCACTTTGAACTTAGTTTTTTGAACTTGGAATTTTTTCTAAGTACACATGCAAGGCGTAGGTAGCTAACGACCTTCGAGTATACAGGTACCCGCTTCGTCTAGAGTTTCTCCATTTAAGTACTTAGAGATTTTTCTAAGTATAAATGTAAGACATAGTTCCTTTTTTGCGGTACCGCTGCCGGCTAAGAGATGGCCCTACCTTCATCGGCCAAGGTCTGGCTTGTGGCCGATGAGGGTGCCCTTTGCTTTCGCAAAGAGATGGCCCTACCTTCATCGACTAAGACATAGTTCCTTCTTGAGGAACCTTTTTCCTCATAATTTTCTCTAAGTGTTTGGTAAACACTTGGACAAATCCCCAAAGAACTTTCGCTTGACCAACAACCTGGGTTTCAGTGCCTGTATCGGCCATCCGGAAGGCTGTGGCCGGTACGGATTGTTGCTTGAATGTTAAATTCCTCCGCGGGTGTGATACTGCCCGCTTCATCCTGGTCATCCTTCAGGATTGTAAGTGTTTTATTTCATACCAAGTGTTGGTGCTGCAAAGGGCTGTGGCCGATGAAGGTTACCTCTCGCGTGTCACCCAACCGATTCGGTTAGGGTTTTACAGGTGTATGCTTCGGCCTTGACCATTCCCTTGTGGTGTGTGGACGTATCGTCCATGTCACCTGTTAGTGGTACTACACTTGTGTTGAACTGATATGTACTTGGCCTTGTTGGGCCTGAATTGTGGGGATTTTATTTTTTCATTGCTCGAGGCCGGCTAGTGCGCACGGCCGTCGGCTTCCCTCTTTTTCCTTTTTTTTTTTTGTTTCCGTCCCCTTTTCGGGGAGTATCCTTCTTTCAGGCTTCGGCCGAAGGGTGTGCTCGTCCTTCGGCCAGTTCGGACTTCGTTTATAACATCCGTGATCTCAGGGCGGGTCCCGTCGCCTATTTATGACGCGGGCTAGACTTTTGGTCGGTTTCCAACGGCTGTCGTTGCCCATCCCTGAGTTTTGGGATTTTTTCACCTCGGCCATGATTTCAGGCCTGTCGTCCTGCGTTCTGGCGCGTGGACGACGTGGTGAGCTTCCCGTTTCAAGACGTGGGCCGTTTGCGGGCCCCTCGTCCTGGGGACATCATCGGCCATACCTGAGCGTTTCACTTCTAGGCTTACGGGGCCAGGACGATGTGCTCTCTCAGCTAGGCCTGAGCCCTTCGCTGATACAAAATACAATGGAACGCCTGATCTTGTCGATCGTAGGCTGCAAATGCAAGGGGCCACGTCGGCCATGCCTGAGCCTTTCGCTCTAAGGTGGCCGATGAGGGCACCTGCTAATGTTTTACTTTAAATTCCAGAGAAAAAATCAAGAGGAGAATGATTTTATTCATAAGTGGCTCGAGGCCGAGGGTGGTGTTCAATCAGTAACCCGTTAAGGGGTGAGGGCTTCGCCGTCTGCACCTCCTTCGGATTACTGATAAAACTTCACCAAATGGTGTACATTCCACGTTCGTGGTACATTGGACCCATTCGGGCGTTTAAGCTTGTAGGTGCCGGGTTTGACCACGACACTGACGATGTAGGGCCCTTCGTACTTCAATGTAGCTTGCCACCCTCTGTCGGCTGGCTTGCTTCCCTTCGGCGGAGGACGTAGTCCCCCACCTGAAATTCCCGGGAACGTACCTTGGCGTCATAGTATGATTTTGCTTGACGCCGGTAGTTCTCTGCTCGGACGTAAGCTTGCTCACGCCTCTCATCGACCAGGTGCAGGTCAATCTTCATGTTTTCTTCGTTGGCGTCAGGCTCGTATTGTTTTACCCGTCGGCTGGAGATGGCAACTTTCGTGGGCGCCTTTGCCTCAAAGCCGTAGCATAGGGCGAAAGGCGTTTCACCTGTCGCCCTCCTCGGCGTGGTTCTGTAGCACCACAGGATGTTGGGGAGCTCGTCGACCCAACTACCTCCTGCGGCCTGGAGTTTTTTCTTCAGCCCCTCCATGATTTTCCTGTTGGCGTTCTCGACCTGCCCGTTGCCCTGAGGGTAGGCAACGGAGGAGAAACGATGCTTCACCCCAAACTCCCGGAGGAGCTCCTGAAAAGGGGCTGCCTCGAATTGGGTGCCGTTATCTGATATAATCTCCTGGGGGACGCCGAAGCGTGTGATGATGTTTTTGTAAACAAATTTTTGGCATCTGGCCCCCGTGATGCTTGCCAGGGGTTCCGCCTCGACCCACTTGGTAAAGTAGTCGACGGCGACGATGATGTAGCGGTTGTTCCCGGCGGCTCTGGGCAGGGGGCCGACCAGGTCAATCCCCCACCTAGAGAATGGAATTGCGGTGCTGACGGGGGCGTAGTTGACGGCTGGCCGACCAGGGGCCTTCTGAAGCACCTGGCACGTGGTACACTTCCTGGCCAGGTCCGCACAGTCTCGCGCCATCGTCGGCCAGAAGAAGCCCTGGACGACGAGACGTCGGGACATGCTGAAAGGGCCCTGGTGCGAGGAGCAGACGCCACAATGAACTTCTTCCATGGCCATGTCGGCCTCATCCTGGTGCAGGCATCGGAGGAGAGTGCCATTATAGGATCGTTTGTAGAGTTTGCCATCTTCAATGGTGTAGCTTGGGGCCCTAAGTTTGGCAAGTTTGGCCCTCTCCTCGTCCGGGGGCAGCTCCCCCGTCGTGATGAAGGTGATGATGTCGGAGATCCAGTCCTCTGGTCGCTGTTGGACGCATAAGACGGGGCTGGCATGGATGCTGGACATGCTCAACTCCTCGATCTTGGCCAGCCGGGAGATGTGCTCCGGGGTGTCTGAGCTGAGTTTGGAGAGGATGTCGGCCTCGGCGTTCTCGGCCCTTGGGATTTGAGTGATCTCGTGGGTTTCAAACGCTTTCAGTAACTCCTCTGCTGCCTGTTTGTACTGTCGCATCCGTCCCTCCTTTGCTTCGTACGATCCCTCCACCTGGCCCACTACCAGTTTGGAGTCGCACTTAGTTTTTGAGGTGCTTGGCCTTGAGGCCGGCGGCGAGTCTGAGACCGCTGAGGAGGGCCTCATACTCGGCTTCATTGTTGGATACCCTGAAGTTGAAGCGGATGGCATAGTAAGCTCTGAATCCTTCGGGGGATAGGAGGACGACGCCTCCACCGCATGATTTCGCGGCCGACGAGCCGTCAGTGAATAGGATCCAGGTATCGTCCGGCTCCGGCCCGGGGTTGGCGACGGCCGTCTCCCTTGCTGTGCATTCAGTGACGAAGTCGGCCAAGGCTTGCCCTTTGATAGATGGCCTTGGCTTGATCTCAAATTGAAATTGGCTGAGGAAGATTGCCCATTTCACCATCCTAGAGGAGCTGGTGGGGCTCCTCATGAGTGCGCCGAGAGGCTGCTGGGTCAGCACATGGACGGCATGGGCCTGGAAGTAGTGTCCCAGCTTCTTCACCGTATGGACGATGGCCAACATCGTCTTCTCAATGGGGGAGTACCTGAGCTCGGCCTCCCTGAGTGTCTTGCTCATGTAGAAGATGGCCTTTTGCACCCCTTCGTCCTCACGGATGAGCACGGAGCTGATGGCCGACGTGCTCACCCCTAAGTACAAGAAGAGGGTTTCGCCGGCTTTGGGCTTGGAGAGCACGGGCGGGGACGATAGGTACCTCTTCAACTCTTCGAACGCTTCCTGGCACTCCGTCGTCCATTTGAAGCTGTTGGCTTTACGCATGATCTGAAAGAAAGGAAGTGCCCTCTCGGCCGACCTGGAGAGGAACCGGTTCAGGGCCGCCAGGCGCCCCGTCAGTCGCTGTACTTCCTTGACGTTGCGGGGCGGCTTCATGTTGATGATAGCCTGTGTCTTCTCCGGGTTTATCTCGATGCCTCTCCGGCTGACCATGTAGCCGAGGAACTTGCCGCCCTGGACGCCGAAGGCGCACTTCTTGGGGTTGAGGCGGAGCCTGAACTCCTTCATGATTTCAAAGATTTCCCGGAGGTCGTCGGCGTGGGAGGAGACCTGCCTGCTCTTGACGATCATATCGTCGATGTATGCCTCCATCGTCCGGCCAAGGACCGCCCTGAAGATCTTGGCCACCATCCTAGTATAGGTGGCGCCGGAGTTTTTTAGTCCGAAGGCCATGACGAGGTAGCAAAAGATTCCCTCTGGTGTCAAGAATGTCGTCTTCTCAGCGTCATCTTCATGCATGGAGATTTGGTGGTACCCTCTGAAAGCGTCAAGGAACGACATCAACTCGCACCCCGCCGTCTCGTCCACCAGCTGATCAATGTTGGGGAGAGGGAACGGGTCCATGGGGCACGCCTTGTTCAGGTCAGTGTAATCAACACACATCCTGAATGTTGGCGGCTTCTGGGCGAGGACGACGTTGGCCAACCACGTCGGGTACTTCACCTCTTTAATGTGCTTGATTGAGAGGAGCATGGCGACCTCCTCTTTGACGAAGTCCCGCCTGTCGGCGGACAAGTAGCGCCGCTTCTGCTTGACGGGCGTGGAGGCCGGATCGACGGTCAGCCGGTGAGTAATCACCTGGCGGCTGATGCCTGGCATGTCGTCCGGGCCCCACGCGAAGACAATGGCGTATGACCGCAGGACGAGGAGGATGGCGTCTCGTTGGTCCTGAGGGAGCTGCTTCCCGATCCTGAGGACCCGCTCCGGCCGGGAGGTATTCAGAGGGACTTCCTCGACCTCCTCAGCCGGTTCGGCATGCGGCCTCTCCTCGTCCTTGGCAACGGCTGCCGTGATGGTGTCTATCCTCTGTCCTTCCCTTTCGGCCGGCCTTGTTAGCTTGAGGTAGCATGCTCTGGCAATCGTCTGGTTTCCTCTGGCGTAGCCGATGCCGTCATTGGTGGGGAACTTTAGGCACAAGTGCTTCATGGAGATGATGGCCTCCAAGTCCTCCAGCGCTGGCCGTCCCAAGATCAGGTTGTGGGCGCACTGGAGGTTGACCACCATGAACTCTATGTCAATCTTGGCGCGGTGGGGGCCGTCACCGACCTCCACGGGGAGGACTATCGTGCCCTCGGCGTCGATAGAGTCCCCGGTGAAGCCGGATAACGGTGTCTTGATCGGCTTCAGCAGAGCTCTGTCCAGTTTCAGCTGCCGGAAGGTATCCAGGTACATCACGTTGACGGAGCTCCCCGTATCGATGTAAGTGTGGTGGATGATGGAGTCACCGATCTCACACCGGATGACGAGGGCGTCCCTGTGTGATCCCGTCCCCGGAGGCAAATCCTTGTCGGTGAAGGTGATCGCCTCCGTTCGCTGCTTCTTCGGCTGGGGGGAACGTGGGACACCTCCCCAATGTAAAGGGATTGGGCCCATTTCTTTCTCTGAGTGGCGGAGTCCCCCCCAGTGTTCCCACCTACGATGAGGTGAATGTGATTCTTCTTTGGCGGGGGCTCTTCGAAGTCCTCGTCGTCGCTGAGCCTACCAATCTCCCGCTTCTTCGCAGAGGGTTCGCCCCCATGTTTGCCGGTGTTTACCCATGTGTTTTTGCGTGGGCCACCTTTAACAAACTGGGAGAGTTCCCCCTGGCGAATAAGGCGCTCGATGGCCTTCTTCAGTGTGATGCAATCGTCGGTGTTGTGCGACGAGTTCTTGTGGAACCGGCAGTATATGCCACCCTGCTGGATGGCAAGGACCTCCTCGGCCGGCCGAGGGGCCTGCTCGATGAGGCCATGCTTCTCGGCATAGTCGAGGATGATGCCGATCGGGTGAGTGAGGGTAACCCCCGGCCGTTCCAACCTCGGCCGCCAGTGGCGATCTTTCTTACTCTGTCCACCAGAGCCGTGACGGCCCTGGGCACCCTGGCCGGCCAGGGACGGGCCCGGGGCCGGCGAAGGATTTGTCTTCTTGGAGGGATGGCCCCCCTCTTTCTTGTGATTGTGGAGCTCGTCGGCGTCGGCGTACAAGCCTCCGCGCTGGAGCGCCTTGGCGTACGACCTTGGAGGGTCGGTGATGAGGCTCCTAGCGTACGGGGAGCTGCGGAGGGCTCCCTGATACAAGGCGAGGAGGGTGCGCTCATCGGCCCCCTCGACTTCTTCGGTCTCCCTCGTCCACCGATCGATGAATGACCGGAGGGACTCATCATGCTGCTGCTTGACGGAGAGGAGGTGGGTGAAATACTTCTTCGCACGCTTCCTCCCGGCAAAGTGGGTGAGGAAGCGTTGGGCAAGATCCTGCCATGTGTCGATGTTCCCTTCGGGGAGCGTTGAACCACTCGTACGCTGGCCCCTCGAGAGTAGAGAGGAACCAACGACAGAGGTATTCGTCGGACGCGTTCACCATCAGCATGTTGTTCTGATAACGGCTGAAGTGTTCCTGGGGGTCCGATCGGCCGTCGTAGGACTTGATGGCATTTCCCCTGTACTTCTCCGGGATGGGGTCCGAAAGGACCCTGTTGGTGAAAGGGGTCCTGGTCCTGACCTGGATGATGGGGTCACCTCGCCCCTCGGCCAGCTCCCTCTCCAGGGCGCTAACCTTGTTCATGAGCGCGTTGAGGCCGGGGTCGTTGGAGGCGCCAGCCGTAGGGATGTTGGCCGACTGCTTGGCCTCCATCTGAGCCAGCCTCCTTTCCAGCTGGGCAATGACTTCATCCCGGGGGTCCCTGGCGGCCGCAGCGGCGCCTGGCTGGTTCCTCATGCGCTCGTCGTGAGCCGCATTGATCCGGTGGCGCACGTCGTCCTCGTGCAACTTCCCCTTGCCCTTGTCCGGGTGGGGCTGGTCCGCTGTCCGGGACACAGACCCCAAGCTTTCCCTCGGCGAGCCAGGACGAGGCTCACCAATCCGTCCTGCCATCCTCTCCGAAACCGGACGACGGCGCATGTCACCTAGCCTATTGAAGGCAGAGGCTTTTCCACGCGCTGGGGTCTGCCCAGGCCGAAGAGGGGAAGTAGGGTGGGAGTGGGACGACGCCGTGTCCTGGGCCACCACCCCCTCATCGTTGCCTATCTGGACGGCCAACGGTTGGGGATGAGGAGGTGGAGTGACGTTCCCCCCGGTCCTTGGCAAGAGTGCGCTGAGGACGGTGGGGTTCTGAGCCAGGCTGGCGATGATGACCGACAGCGCGGCCTGGACCTGTGGATCCACGGACGGAGAGGCCGCGGCCGTAGGATGGGCCGGGGCATGGTCCGTCTTCTCGGCTCGTTTCTTGTCCAAGCCGATGCGGGCATCAGGGGCTCCGCCGTTGAGTTGGTTGCGGAGGTCCGCCGTGAGGTTGAAGGCCTCCTAAAAGACGTCCCCCCCCCCCCCCCCCCCCGCCGACCTGGTCGGCCGTGGCGTCCTCATCGTGCTCCCTGGGCTCTTGGTCCTCAGGGATGGCCTTGCTGACGAGGTTGCGGTTTGATTTAGTTCTTCCCATGATCAGTGGTTAGATGTGCTTGGTAGCGACGAAGGGTGCTAACTTGATTGTTCTAGCTCTCAACGAGAGCACCAAATGATAGAGTATATCTCGAGAGAAGTGAGAGCTAGAGAGAGAAGTGCAATAATATGCTTCAATAGAATGAATTTGTAACACCTATAACTACTCCCAAGGGGAGTATTTATAGAGAAAATACGGGCTGGTCTCCCAAGCCTTGGGCTTGGGAGGCCCATTTACAACTGGACCGCTACTGGGCCGAATACAAAGCCACTAATGGGCTGTACGAATGAGTAAGTATAAAATCCGGTTCTGTGAGGTCTTCGTGGCCGACGAGGGCGTGGCCGACGAGGGCACGGCCGACGAGGGCGCGACCGACGAGGGCACCCAGGTTCCTTGGGCTCAGGACCATAATCTGAGTTGGCACCTTTTCGGCCGACGGGGGTCCCTTGGCCGACGAGGGCGCCACTCTGTGTCTTGTGCTTTCTGTTCTTCTGAGTATGTGGGTCCGGGGGCTCAGACCCATATACTCCATCAACAGTTTTGCTGAGAAAAATTGTGAATTATCAGACTTACTACAAGAAAAAAATGTGTTTGAAGAAAACTGCTAAACCTATGTAAATAGGCCCGTGGGGCTTGCTTAAGACCATAAATGGCATTACGTAAGCAAAAAACATGGGTGGGAAATTGAGGATGGAAAAAATCCCACGGTTGACGCATGTAAACTTCCTTAGTAAGATGACCGTGAACAAAAGCATTTTCAATATCTAACTGATGCATAACCTTCCCAAAAGAAATAGCAAGAGAAGAACAATACGAACAATGATGAGTTTCTTGCAAAAAAACGAACAATGGTGACTTTAATGACAGAACTAAAAGTCTCAGAAAAATCTACACCAACTTGCTGATTAAACCCTTAAGCAATAAATGCGCTTTAAGCCACTCAATAGAACCATCATAGTGAAATTTAGTCTTATAAATCCACTTAGACCCAACAACATTTCTAGAATTATCAAAACGGTATCAAATCTCAAGTATTATTAGTGTAGAAGACTGCCCACAAAATTTTGTCCTTAACAGAAAAGGGTTTTTTTATTAGAAAAAATCACAACACAGTTGTTATCAGCACAAAGTTCTGATCGAATAGACAATAAATTAAATTTGATGTGAGGCCCATGACACACATATTTCAAAACAAGGGGATGACTAAGTGAGTTCAAATAAATATCATTAATATCAGGAATGGGAAGTTGAGAACCATTTGCAACACTAATAGAAAGGGGTTCAGTATAAGGGGATATATTCATTAACTAAATTACCTTATGTAGAAGTCATCTGAGCAGAAGAACCAGAATCAGGGTACCATAAAGCGTTATTTGAAACACCACCAAGAGTCAACAAATCTAGTGCCGAGTTCTGAGTAACACTAGTGTTGGTCCCGGTTATACTGGATACAGTCTAGAGGGGGGGTGAATAGACTGTATTGGTCTTTAGCTTTTTAAACTAAGTACCAGATTTTCAGAATAGCCTGTTCGGTTGGGAGAACAGACTGGCAGCGGATGGGGTTCTGGCAGGGAGTTCTGTTAGCCTCAGAGAAGCAAAGGCAGAAGGCCTTCTGTTAACTCGTAGGACCAGTTCTGCTGAACACAGATACCAAGTCCAAGGAATTATACAGTTCTATCTAAGTGCAAGTATTAAAAGCAGTAAGTAAATGACACCAGGGATTTTTATAGTGGTTCAAGGAACAACTCGTTCCTCTAATCCACTGTTCCACTAAGCTGTAAAAACTGCCGTTTACAAAGCCTTAGTCCTAGCACTTAAGAAGCACTCCACGTCTTCTTCAAGTCTAGATGTGTCCTGGGATGCACTGCCTGGCTTCCTTTAACACTGGTCCTTTCACTGAGTCTCCTTGAAGTATCACCACTTCACTACTCCAGTTATTTGGACGTCCTTCTTGTAGCAAGAAGAGTTTCTGTTGAAACTGAGGTTCCTCCAACTAGCTTCGTTACAAAATATATGTATGTGAGGAGCTTGAAGAGTTGAAGAACACTTGGAACTTTGCTTGAGTTGGAAAAAGTATTTATCCAACTTCTGCCTTCTCTTGTAGAGGATAATAAGTTTGAATCTCAAGGAGGCTTTTGCCTTTCAGAGTTTGAATATCTTGCTTGGTTAGCAATGTGGTAGCAGAATTATGGCAAAGTTATCCGGTTGTTCTTCGTAGTGTATCTTTTATACTGAGGTTGTCTTCCCGTTGGAGGAGTAGGAGGACAACTGCATTAAATGAGCGATCAGTTGACTTGACTAGTAGAGCCCGGTAAGGTTGGCGGGTTACTATTTTGGGATAAAGTATTCCTGACATTCCGGCCAATCATCTGCAATTACTCTACGTAGCATGGGGTGCATTAAGTGAGCATTTAATGCATGCACTGTAGCTTTTCCGTTTTATACTCCTAGCCGTTGAAGGAATCTTTAAGTTGACTTCCCGGTTCTTTAAAAAACTTCTAAGTGTCAGACCTTCTGGTGTCTTTGTCAGAGAGTAGAACAGAGGAGGTCTGGAGCACTTCTGTTGGGAGTATCCAACAGAGACCCAGAAGGGTTTCTGTCAGAGTCAATACTAACAGAGGTCCTGAGGACTTCTGTTCTGGAGCAGAGAACCAAGGGTCCTCTGTTTCAATAAAGCCTTAAGAGGCACTTCTGCTCTGGGAGCCCTTCTGTTCTTGAAGCACTTCTGCTCTTGAAGCACTTCTGCCAAGTCGAATACAACTAAGAATTTTTACAAAGGAAAATTCTAATACATAATTTCTAAAGGGGTACTTCTAAAGTCCTAATGAATATAGCATCATCAAAATCTAAATACAATTATTCCTTACAATTTCCCCCTTTTTGATGATGCCAAAACCCTTTAACTATTTCCAGAGAAGTGCCTTCACCATAAAAATATTAAGTTTAAAAACTTCTATTAAAATCTTGGTGGGCAACTTGGCATAGGAAAATAGTAAGAGTAAGATACATTCAGATAGCAGAGTATAACAGAAATAAGCAAACACAACCAGAAGGCAAAAAGACAAGAATTTGAGGAAAAGCACTTCAAAGTAAGAAGGCAGAGATGTGATTTTATTAGATAGATATTACAGAGTTTAAGCCTTACACATTCTCCAGATTAGCTGCCTGTAGAGCTTCTTCCTCTAGTCTTTGGAGCCTGAGCAGTTCTTCATTTATTTCAGCTCTGATTCTGAACAGATTGCCCGACCTTTGATAAGATGCCCATATTGGAGAGAGTTTGCAGTCCAAGTAGTTGAGGACACCTTCATGTACAGTCTTTCCAGGGACAATGTTCTTCTTGTACCATTCTTCTGCTTCTTCAAGAGATCCTCCATACCTAACTCTGACAACACCATCTGTGTCTAGATAAAGGTGCTGTTGTTGGGTAGGAGTCATTTTGGCTTTCATTTCCTCAAATTGGGCTCTATCAATATTCTGAGAGCCACCTAATCTCCATTCAGTAAAGTTGAAAACTTTCTTCTTCTTGGTGCTCTTCTTGACTGGAGATGGGGGTCTGGGTATGCCTGCTGCCCTTTTCTTTTGTAAGGCAGCCTCAAAGTAGGGAGCCGGATCTACTGCAGGCTCACCAGAGGAGGGTGCTCTGGTAGGGGTTCTGTGAGACCTAGGCCTGGTCTGTTGAGGGTCCTCTTCCCCCTTTTTGGCATCATTCAAGTCTTCTATCATAAGACTGATCTTCTGGAATTCTGATGCTTGGGTTGAGGCTATCTGCTCCAGGACCTCTGGTAATGTCTGAGTGACAGATGTAAGGCCTTCAATCAGACCTTGCTGCTTCTGGATGGCAGAGAAGATGTCCTTGTTGTTGGCTTCAAGGAGCACCATCTTCTGATACCGGTCTCTGTCAGTGGATAGGAGGGCTTGAGCCTGTTCCTGATGAGTTCTGCACATCTGCTCAATAGAGGTCAAGTGCCTCTCTGTTCTGGCATCAGATTTCTTCAGAGCCTCAAGATGCTCTGAGATATGGTGGATTGCCTGTCCTTGACTCAGGAGAGTCTCTTGAAAGATAGACAAAGTGTTGTGGATGCCTACCACTTCTGTTGACAGGACATCTGTTCTGGCAGTAGAGGAGGCGATGAAGTTGTTGAGGGTCCCAGTGAGGTTTTCAAAGCGGTCAGAGATGAACTGCATCCCTGAATTCAGATTGTCATTCACATGAGCAAGATGCCCATAGTGCTTATCATTTATTTCTATCAGCTTGTCCAAGCCTTGGAGGATCTGTCCTCCAAACTCTTCTGCAGATTCAACAAACTTGTTGAAGGGAATGTCAGTCTTTTGTCCATCTGCTTGAGGCATCTCTAGCCCTCTTCCCCATGGTAGTGGGTGATGTTCTTGAACAGATGACAGAGAGTGAACAAGCTGTTCATGTTCCAGTTGAGTCAGAGGAGGGGTCTTCTGTCTCTTGGAAGTAGCCTTGTGAGATTTGCTGATCATGAATCCATCCATGTCAGATGAATCTTCATAAGACGAATAGATAGGGATTCTGTTGCGTACTATCTTCTTTTTCCTTCTCAGAGAGGGATTGGGAGCAACAGAGTCCCTAGAGTGCCCTTTGGGTGCAGAGATGGGGGAGATAGTGGTAGGATCTGAGTCTCTTAGAAACCATACAGGTTTTAGGTTTCCTGCAGGTTGTTGTGGAGGAGGTGATTCAGGTGGAGGAGATTGATGATCTGATTCTGATGAGGATGAGGAGGAGGAGGAGATCTGTTGAGGTGAGGGGTTCTGGTGTTGGGGTGAGGAGTGAATAGGTGAGGCATGCTGGTGAGGGGGAGATGGGGGAGGTGAAGGTGAGCGGTTTCTGTAGGGAAAAATTGCTCTGCAAGGAGATGCAATTTTCATTTTGGGTGATGGAGGAGGGGTGGGGGTGTTCTGTTTAGGAGATTTATGTGGAGGGAGTTCTGGTGGAGGGGTTTCTGTGCTGGTGGAAGGTGAGGGTATATGTGGTTCTGTTGGAATAGAAACAGAAGGGGTTGGAGAGTTTACCTTAATGACGTTGTCCACGAGCAAGGAAGTCCTCCATTCCTTGATGTGCTCCATCATTGCTTGTCCTTCTGTCTTGAGAACAGAGGACTCTCCTGGGTTGAAGTTGGGCTGAAGAGAGTCAGTTGCCATCTTGGTGAACAACCATTCTTCAAAAGCTTCAATTTCCCCATCTTCAAGAGGTTTGACAGCTTCCTCTGAGGGTGAAGAAATGAGAATGGCCTTACCCTTGTAGCTGGCCTTCTTCTTCTCAAGGACAGAGTGAAGAAAGTTGAGGGCAAAACACTTTGAGACATCATCAGTCCCAACCCAATTCAGGATGGCTTCCTCTTCTGCCTCATAGTGATCAAAGAACTGGATTATCTTGTGGAGGGGTCCCATTCTCCATCTTCTCCATTCAAGGACCCGGGTAAACTGTCTGTCAAGCAAGGACAGATACCCATCTTTCACAGGACTGGGGTGCTCTGGTGGAGTTGGCACCCTGTTCTGTTCAGGAGATGCAGCAGAGGTGGGGATCTCTGGTTCCCCCTGAGTGTCTGCCACTCCTTCAGATTCTGAAACCAGAGGTTGAGCAACCTTCTTCTTGGGTTTGGAGGTCCTCTTCCTCTTCTATCCGGCCTTAGGGGGGGCAAGAGGTGCTTCCCCTTCAGTCTTCTTCTTCTTCTTCTTCTTCTTTTCTGCCTTCTTAGCAGAAGTGGCTACAGAGAGAGGTTTCTGTACCTTTTCTCCTTGTTTCCTCTTAGCTTCAAGTTGAAGCTGCCTCTTCAGTTCTGCCTTTATGGCTTTTTCCCTATTGGGAGAGGCAGTCAAGAAAATTACCTTGGTATGATCCAAGGCTGAAGCCTTCCTCAAGCTTACCCCTTGTTTGAGGAGCACTTCAGAAATGAGCAGTCCATGCCCTAGCTTCCCAGAGTAGAGGCTAGTCTTGGGATTCTTCTTCTTGATTACTTCAATCAGGGACTTCACCATGATTTGTCCCCAATTGACATTTATCCCATGATGCACTGCATACAGGGCTTTAGCATTGGCCGTGGTAACATCATCTGTGGATGTGTACTTGCACCATAAACATTTGTGGAAAATGTTTATAAGTAGCTCAAATTCCCTCTTGAGTAGGTTCTTCTTTATGTTGACCTTCTCAACTTCTTCCCCTTTCCTGCAGAACATCTTTTTGAATTCTGACAGAGGGATGTCAATGTCTTCCAAGTCAAGTAGAGAGGCCCTTCCTCCCTTTTGCTGAATATGGAAGATGTTGTTGATGACGTCAGCATCAACGACCACCTTTTCGCCTTGGACAACGGAGGAGATGACTTCATCCTTGAAGGATGCGTTGAGATAGAACTCAACTGTGTCCATGTTGCTGTAAGCCTCATAATCATGAGAGATGACCTTGCTCAGTTGGCATTGTGACAGTCCGTCAACAATGGAGGTCATCCTCTCCTTTTTCTCTGTGATCCTGGGGAGTACGTCAAGTTCGCATCTCAGGCCAGTCAAGACACTTTTGAGAAGTGTTGCCTTTTGTTCCTTTGAAAGATCGGAGAAGCTCAAGATGGCCATGGAGTTTACTGCGGTTAGAAAGTTCTGAGAGATAAAGATTCAAAAGCTTGAGAGTTATGAGAGCAGTAACGGTTTAGGTTTGCGAAAGGGGGTTTTATGGATATGAGTTAGTGGACGTTTGAGATAATTTACGGTTCCAAGAAACCAATAAATGTAAAAAGAGGCGCAGTAAATAAACGGGGGCGCAGTAAATTTTGTACGGCTGGATACCGTTTTAAGGGTAAAAGGGTAAAAGACCTTTAAGAAGTTACTAGGTCACCCGGTTTACAAAGTTTTCTTTTCTAAGTCCACCACCTTCTGTTTGGCAAGATAGGGTTCTCTGTAGAGAGGGTTTCTGTTGCATAGGTGTTCTGTCAGGGTAGAGAACAGAAGAGGTTGACAGAGGAGGGTTAACAGACGGGGTTCTGCTACAGGAATTCTGTCAACAGCAAATGAGCAACAGAGGGCCTTTCTTTTCAACTTTCTCTTGGAATCTCATCCATCATTCCCAATTCTTCTCTCAGCTTATTGAACCTAGCCTCAGGGAGAGGCTTTGTCAGGATATCTGCAAGTTGGTCTTCTGTTGGCACATGTTCCATGCAGATATGCTTCTTCTCCACATGATCTCTGATGAAGTGATGTCTGATCTCAATATGCTTTGTTCTGGAATGAAGAACTGGATTCTGAGTGATAGCAATGGCACTGGTGTTGTCACACAACAGCTTGATCTCCTTTGCTTGAATTCCATAGTCCTTCAGTTGTTGCTTCATCCAGAGTAGCTGAGCACAGCAACTCCCAGCTGCAATGTACTCTGCCTCAGCTGTACTTGTTGAGATGGAGTTCTGCTTCTTGCTAAACCAGGAAACAAGCCTTCCTCCTAGCAATTGGCAGTGACCAGAGGTGCTCTTTCTGTCTAGTCTGCAACCTGCAAAATCTGAGTCAGAATAACCAATTAGTTCAAAGTTACCTCCCTTGGGATACCATAGGCCTGCATTGGGGTTTCCTTTGATATATCTGATGATTCTCTTTGCAGCACTTAGATGGCTTTCCTTGGGCTTTGATTGGTATCTGGCACAGATTCCAACAGAGAATGAGATGTCTGGTCTGCTTGCAGTCAGATACAACAGAGATCCTATGATTCCTCTGTATGTTGTTGCATCTACATCCTTTCCTTCATCATCTGGACCAATTCCTTGTGAGGTGTTCATGGGAATCTTCACTGATGATTTGCCTTCCACTCCAAACTTCTTGATTAGAACTATGGTGTACTTCCCTTGATTGATAAAGATCCCTTCTGGAACTTGTTTGACTTGAAGTCCTAGGAAGTAACTGAGTTCTCCCATCATACTCATTTCAAATTGACTCTGCATCACTTGAGAAAATTTCTTGCACAGTTCCGGATTAGTACTACCAAATATAATGTCATCAACATATATTTGTACTAACAGAATATGATTAGTAACAGAGATTTGAAATAGGGTTTTGTCAACCTTTCCTTTAGTGAACCCATGGTTTACTAGGAAAAGAGACAATGTGTCATACCAGGCTCTGGGAGCTTGCTTAAGACCATAGAGGGCCTTTTTAAGCTTGTAGACACAAGAAGATTGAGTAGGAATGACAAAACCTGGTGGTTGTTCCACATAAACTTCTTCTTCAAGATCTTCATTCAGAAATGCACTCTTGACATCCATCTGGTAGACCTTGATGTCGTTGTAGGCAGCATAGGCTAGAAAGATTCTGATGGCTTCAAGTCTGGCAACTGGTGCAAAGGTCTCATCAAAATCTATTCCTTCTTCTTGGCAATATCCTTTAGCCACTAGCCTTGCTTTGTTCCTTACAATGTTGCCGTCTTCATCTGCTTTGTTCTTGAATACCCATTTGGTTCCAATGACATTCTGGTGCTTTGGCCTAGGAACAAGTTCCCATACTTTGTTCCTCTCAAACTGAGTGAGCTCTTCTTGCATAGCATTGATCCAATCTGAGTCTGCAAGAGCTTCTTCAACTGTCATGGGTTCCATCTGAGATATATAGCAGGCAAGCATTGCTTCTCTCCTTGATGTGGATCTGGTCTGAACTCCACTTCTGATTTGATCAATCACTTGGTTAGGAGGATGATCTCTTAACCATGTCAGATCTGGTTCTGTCAGCTGCTGTCTTGGTCTCTCTGGTTCCTCATCTTCAGAGTCTTCATCTTTATTCAACAGAAGGGGGTTTGGTGCAGGTGTTGAAAATGCAGGGTTGTCTGCCACCTCTTCTGTTGGTTCTGGTGTTCTGTCTTCTATGGTGACATCCTTGAGAATCTCTGTTACCTCTTCAACAGAGGTGCTTTCATCAAACTTCACATGTATGGATTCTTCAACATGTAGGGTTCTTCTGTTGAGTACTCTATAGGCTTTACTTGAGTTTGAATAGCCTATAAAGACTCCTTCATCAGCCTTTTCTTGAAATACCTTCAGATGCTCCTTTCCATTATTGAGAATGTAGCACTTGCATCCAAATATATGAAAGTAGCTGATGTTAGGTTTTCTTCCCTTCCAGAGTTCATAAGGGGTCTTCTGGTGATTCTTGTTGATCATGCTCCTGTTCTGAGTATAGCATGCAGTGTTGATTGCTTCAGCCCAGTATCTCATAGGCAATCCAGATTCTGCAATCATTGTTCTTGCAGCTTCTTTTAGAGTTCTGTTCCTTCTTTCTGCTACGCCATTCTGTTGAGGGGTTCTGGCGGCAGAAAGTTGATGAAAAGTTCCATTCTGATCACAGAAGTCCTTTATGACTTGGTTGACAAATCCAGTTCCTCTGTCTGATCTGATTGTCTTCACTTTCAAGTTCCTCTCAGTCTGAAGTTGCTTTAGCAGAGATGGCAACTTCTGAAGAGTTTCATTTTTCTTTGTCAAAAATACAGTCCATGTGTATCTTGAGTAGTCATCAACCATGACTAGGGTGTATTTCTTGCCACCAACGCTTGGAGTCTCAACAGGTCCAAATAAATCCATGTGAATCAGATTTAGAGGACTTGTAGAAAGATTTCCAGCAATGGGTTTGAAGGAATTCTTTACTTGTTTGCCTTTCTGACAAGCACTGCAGAGGGTCTCTCTCTTGTACACAATGTCTGGTAGCCCTTCTACAATGTGTTCTCTTGCTAGTTTGTTGATTGTTTTGAAATTCAAATGGTTGAGCTTTTTGTGCCAGTCCCAGCTCAGTTTCGAATCTCCCTTGGCTATCAGGCAAACTCCATCTTTTGCAGTGTTCCAATCAACTACATAGATGTTCTTTTTCCTTGATGCTGTAAGAACCACTTCCTTTGTTGTCTCATGCTTCACATAGCAGAAGTCCTTTGTGAATTCAACAGTGTAGCCTTTGTCACAGAACTGGCTAGCACTCAGCAAGTTGAACTTCAGTCCTTTGACATATGAGACATCATCAATGATTATCTGGTTCTTGATCAGCTTTCCTCTTCCTTTTGTTTGACCTTCTTTGTCATTACCTCCAAAGGTAACTCTGGGTCCTTTGCATTTCTGGAACTCTGTTAGGCAACTTCTGTCACCTGTCATGTGCCTGGAGCATCCACTATCAATAAACCATTCTTGTTCAGAGATAGCTCCAGCACACAGTTCCTGCAAGATCAAAGGAAAGATTTAGGTACCCAAGCAATGCTGGGTCCTGGGGGGTCATGGAGTCTGGGTAGTTGGTACCATTTTGGTCTCATCAAGTGAAACCTTGGTGGGTGGTACCCATTGTCCACCTGGTAGTTGTAGTAGACAGAAGTGTGATTCACTTTGGGTAGATGTTTGTGAGGATCATGCTTCCTGTTTACATACTTTTGCATAGCTTTCTTTGTTGGAAAGAAGTCCCATATACTATCAAGAGCAGAGGGACGGTTAACCTTGGGCTTCTGAAGTTGACCAGCCAACCTCTTCTGCCTGAAGTTAACTCTCTCTTGATATTTGCCCTTCTGGTGATCATTTCTGGCACGATTGACATGAGGTTGTCTGTCAATGAATGGTCTTTTATTTTTGTTATTTGAAAACCTCTTCTGTTGTTAGGTTTTCTGCCAGGTTCATTATTTTTCAAAAAGGGTTTCTGTTGAACCTTTATCTTACCCTTTTCTGGTCTGACTTCCTCATGGACAACCTTGGTGCCAGATATACCAGCTGGACAGATGTGACTAGAAATCAGTGGCTCTATGACCTTGTCTGCCTTAGCAACTCTGGTGCTAGACATTACAGAAGGCTCACCTGATTCTGTTGAGCCATAACCAAGACCAAAACCAGTGCCAATCTGTTGATCAAGCACAATCTTTTCCATGGAAGACTGGGCCTTCTGGTAAGCTTTGTACTTGATCTCGAGAGGCTCTATTTCTCTTATTCTCTTAAGAAGAGAAACATTTTCAGTCTCCAGCTGATCTCTTTCCTCAATTAGAAGATTGATTTTGATCTCAACCTCCTTCTTTAAGTCAAGAATTTCAGCTTTTAACTTACTGTTTTCTTCTGTTACAGAAGAATAAGTGGCTTGTATGGCCTTAAACTCTTCCCAAAATTCTGACATTGAATCAGAATCAAAAGCTAAGCCTACCGAAGAAAAACTAGATTCAGAAGTAGAGGTTACCTCATCATCAGAATGAGCCATCAGGCAGAGATCTTCTGTCTCAGTATCCAGGCAACAGAAGGCCTCATCAGAATCTGAGTCAGAACTGGATTCTGTTTCTGACAGAGGATCTTTCTCCACCTGTTCTGTCACAAGTGCCTTTCTCCTTCTGGAGTTGTCCTCGAACTTCTTCTTTTCTCCATCATGTCCTTGCTTCTTGGACACTCTAGGATGGGGACAATCAGCCTTGAAGTGACCAGGTTGTCTGCAGTTGTAACAGAGAAGCTCTCCACTGCTTTCTGTTGATTTGACCTTCTGGTATGACTTTCTGTTGAAAGATGGACTCCTTCCATCTTTGGGATTCTTCATAAACTTTTTGAATCTCCTGGCAAAGGCAGCCATATATTCATCAGATAAAAGTACTGAGGGGTCAAAATCATTTACCTTAGATGTGCTGGCAGTGAGGGCTGTAGTGGTCCTCTCTTCTGGTACATCTTCCTTTTCTTCAATCATTTCAAACTCATGAGCTTTGAGATCTGAAATGAGCTTATCAGTTGGATAAGTCTTTACATCCTTGCTGGCTTGGACAGCAACTACTTTCATCTTCCATGCTGAGGGCAGTCCCCTCAACACCTTCAGATTGATCTCCTTGGTTGTGAGATCCTTGCCAAGCTCAGAAATCTCTCCAGTGAGAGTGAGGAGCCTGTCATAAATCTTGGAGATGCTTTCACCAGGAAGAAGTTTGAAGTCATCAAACTTCTTGTTGGCTATGGTAAGTTTGTTGTCTTTCTCTTGCTCATCACCAGCTCCAATGAGCTCAAGAGTATCCCAGATCTCCTTAGCAGTCTTGCACTTCTTGATCCTGTTGAAGTATCTGTCATCAATGGACTTGTAGAGGATGTCCTTGGCAATATTGTCTAAGTTGTACTTTCTCCTCTCTTCAGTGGTCCATTCTGACTTGGCTTTGCTAATCATCTGGGGTCTGGTATTGTCTATAGCATGTTCAGGGTTGACCTTCTGGAAGCTAGTGAAGGGGCCAATATCCAGAACTTCCCACATCTCATCATGCAGGGCACAGAGATGTGCTTTCATCCGGATCCTCCAGTCATCAAATTTAAGATCTGAAAACATAAGATTCTTGGACAAGGAGTGATCCATTATATCAGATAGAAATGAGGTAAAACAGAAAAACAAGTGGATCTTTGTTCAACAAATAACCTAAAAGATTATTAGAACAAGGAGGCTCTGATACCTCTTGTTGGTCCCGGTTATACTGGATACAGTCTAGAGGGGGGGGGGGTGAATAGACTGTATTGGTCTTTAGCTTTTCAAACTAAGTACCAGATTTTCAGAATAGCCTGTTCGGTTGGGAGAACAGACTGGCAGCGGATGGGGTTCTGGCAGGGAGTTCTGTTAGCCTCAGAGAAGCAAAGGCAGAAGGCCTTCTGTTAACTCGTAGGACCAGTTCTGCTGAACACAGATACCAAGTCCAAGGAATTATACAGTTCTATCTAAGTGCAAGTATTAAAAGCAGTAAGTAAATGACACCAGGGATTTTTATAGTGGTTCAAGGAACAACTCGTTCCTCTAATCCACTGTTCCACTAAGCTGTAAAAACTGCCGTTTACAAAGCCTTAGTCCTAGCACTTAAGAAGCACTCCACGTCTTCTTCAAGTCTAGATGTGTCCTGGGATGCACTGCCTGGCTTCCTTTAACACTGGTCCTTTCACTGAGTCTCCTTGAAGTATCACCACTTCACTACTCCAGTTATTTGGACGTCCTTCTTGTAGCAAGAAGAGTTTCTGTTGAAACTGAGGTTCCTCCAACTAGCTTCGTTACAAAATATATGTATGTGAGGAGCTTGAAGAGTTGAAGAACACTTGGAACTTTGCTTGAGTTGGAAAAAGTATTTATCCAACTTCTGCCTTCTCTTGTAGAGGATAATAAGTTTGAATCTCAAGGAGGCTTTTGCCTTTAAGAGTTTGAATATTTTGCTTGGTTAGCAATGTGGTAGCAGAATTATGGCAAAGTTATCCGGTTGTTCTTCGTAGTGTATCTTTTATACTGAGGTTGTCTTCCCGTTGGAGGAGTAGGAGGACAACTGCATTAAATGAGCGATCAGTTGACTTGACTAGTAGAGCCCGATAAGGTTGGCGGGTTACTATTTTGGGATAAAGTATTCCTGACATTCCGGCCAATCATCTGCAATTACTCTACGTAGCATGGGGTGCATTAAGTGAGCATTTAATGCATGCACTGTAGCTTTTCCGTTTTATACTCCTAGCCGTTGAAGGAATCTTTAAGTTGACTTCCCGGTTCTTTAAAAAACTTCTAAGTGTCAGACCTTCTGGTGTCTTTGTCAGAGAGTAGAACAGAGGAGGTCTGGAGCACTTCTGTTGGGAGTATCCAACAGAGACCCAGAAGGGTTTCTGTCAGAGTCAATACTAACAGAGGTCCTGAGGACTTCTGTTCTGGAGCAGAGAACCAAGGGTCCTCTGTTTCAATAAAGCCTTAACAGGCACTTCTGCTCTGGGAGCCCTTCTGTTCTTGAAGCACTTCTGCTCTTGAAGCACTTCTGCCAAGTCGAATACAACTAAGAATTTTTACAAAGGAAAATTCTAATACATAATTTCTAAAGGGGTACTTCTAAAGTCCTAATGAATATAGCATCATCAAAATCTAAATACAATTATTTCTTACAACTAGTACAAAAAAGACTTTTCACATCGGTCAAAAAAGGCTTTTCACATCGGTCAAACAGCCGATGTGGTTCCAGCCCATGTGAAAAGTATTGACTTTTCACATCGGTCAAACAGCCAATGTGGAAATTCTTTCTGCATCGGTCGTTTAGTGCCCGATCTAGAAGATAGTCCGAAACGGCGTTTTTAATGATATTTCACATCGGTTATAACCCATGTAGAAAAGAACCCACATCGGTTATTTTACAACAGATGTAAAAAGCTTCAATTTTTCCCGGAGCATAGGTTTTTTACATCGGTTATAACCCATGTAAAAAAGCAATCACATCGGTTATTTCACAACTGATGTGAAAAGCTTCATTTTTTTCGGAACATATGTGTTTCACATCGGTTAAAATCGTGTATAAAAGCAATCACATCAGTTATTTCACAGCTGATGTGAAAACCTTCATTTTTTTCGGTATTTTTCATGAAAAAAATTTGCAATATGACCCTCGTTTATACTATAGCACAATTTTTCACATGTTCTATTGATCCATATAAAACAATAACACAAGCTATTTTTCAATTCTTCAACAAATGTTAAACAAGTTCAAGTAACAACTTAGTACATAATAATAAGCTAAAATAAAACAATCCTTGCACAAATCTAGAGTAATTACACATTGTATAAAGTTACAAGTCTCATCATCACTCCAAAACTTAAACAAACACGTTCATCATGTGTCATTAATGGATTGCGTCATTTCTAAGAAATATGATGCCCAACGAGTTGGTACTTCATCAATCTCTTCTGATGAGAATGATTCCGGATTTGCGAATCGCTACAAAATAAATAAGAAGGTTATTAAAAAACATTACATGGAGCAAACTTATTTGTGTGTAATATGTCCAGATTTCAACAGTCGAATAATCTAATAATAATAGAAAGAATTAAAACAGTAGAAGAGAAATTTCACCAATAACGTATACCATGTAAATAGAATGATGAATCCATGAAGAACAATACACAGTACTCGAACAGCTAGAGAGAGAATTTCTAATCTACGTGCTCTACCAGAATAATATGTGGAATAAAATGTGTAGAGACTTAGCAGTTTTCGGCCATCTCAACCTATATTTATAGGAGAGATATTCGAACTGCCTAATACAATTAGGAATGCAGCTTATGAGGCGTGAGGGCTTATTAGAGCTAGATTAAAAGGGCCTAATTCTCTCTCAGCAAATCTAATTAAATACAAAGACTCATTAATTAAATTACAATTAATTTGAACACAATAAAATAATATTCTAACATTCTCCCCCTTTGTGTTCAAATTTCGATGAAGCACGGATTATCTCTGAGTCTTGTATAATGACTTCCGATAGCCTAGGATGACTTCATAATGTCTGAGGGTACTTCTGAAATCAAGTCTAACTCCTACGGCTTCGTGAAAATCTGCAATAAGAGCAATCTGGACCGGGTCATCTGGATCTTCAGAATTTTGTAGCTTCAGTGCAGCTGCTCCCCGATGGTCTTCTATGATTCTGAGTGTACCATCGCAATACTTGTGAATTTCGTTCATGAGCAGGACTCGTTTGATGCCTTTGTAATCTTTGTAGATCAGTCATATCTCTGGTTGTGTGACGATGGTGCCTTCTTCAAAATTTTCAATCCAGGGAGCTCTATTTCTCGGTGCAGTCATGTTCACTTTCGGAAAATTGTTTTCTATGGCCATTTGCAGATCGAAGAGAGAATAGTATTTGACTTGTTTTTAAGGCCTAGATCTTCGTCCTTTTGAGAATGTTCCCTGAAGTTGGTGAATCTGTACTCGTAGAATAACTGAATCAAATCAGTAGAAACCAAGTAGTACAGGTCAGCTTCAGATGCTCTTTGGATCATGTCGTTTTGTCATTCAAACTCATAGATTGGATAGAATGTATCTTTTCCAATATGGTGTGTCTCTATGGCTCTAATTGCTATGATCTTTGAATCAGAATGCTTGACTAATCTCTTTCGGTGTCCATAAGGATCATTCTAATCAGCAGACATGTTCCGTAGCATCCAAATGTGTCCAGAAGAAGTAATTCCTTCTAAGTGTTCAAGTCCCCTTAGTTCAAGCTCGTCAATCTTCTGGATTCCTTTCTCACTTCTCTAAATTCGTGGTCTCAGATCTTCTTGGTATGGCACAATAATCTTGACGTTTTCCCAAGGTGTTTCAAACTTGTCTTCTATATCGGTTTCACCTGGGCGTTTCTTGATCAGATCTTTGACTAAGTGAAAATCAGGAAGTGGATCGTCATAAAATTCACCTTGAGCTATTTCTTCAGAGTCCAGTCCCATTAACTTTTCAGCGGCAGTCCTCTTAACTTCTCAAATGAAATTTTGCTGCTTGAGAGCTTCTTCATTGTTCGGCTTTTGAAGTTCGCCCTTCTCATTATCTTCTATCGAGTCAAGTAATATCAGATCAGCGGCTTTCTCTTTGAGATGTCTTTCTTTTCTCTTTAAAACTTTCTTCCTTGATGATGTTGATGGTTGATCAGTTGGAATTAGAATAGAAATGGATTTGGAAGAGTATGTTGCTCTTTCAGCTTCAGGAACCTGGGAATCATTTGGAACAAAAGTGGTAGCAGTGGATAATATCACACCAGTGTCACAAAGACTTACCTTTTTCATCATACTAGAGATTGGCTCGTTCTGAAGGCCTGAAGGCAATGGTGATAGCGATGTTGCATTGTCAGGACTTCCTTCCAATCCTCGGTCAACATCCATGAAGGATGAGCCTATAGAAGTTCTCGAGAGGACACAAAGTCCTGGCACAGTGTTTAGGGGCTCGGAAAGGTGAAAACGGTTAAGGCTAGTGAGTCGTTTGGTGCGGTGGAGGATGAAGGTTCAGGTTGAGAAGATGAGGACGGTTCAGAGCTAATGGAGGATGGGATGATGGATTTTGAATCATCGGTGTCATCATGTTTACGCTTAGGCAAGCGTTCTTGATCATGGTAAGAGGTGGATGGGATGAATAGTGGGGTGAGGACTAGGATGCTACGTACTTGAATAAGGTGAGGTGGAAGGATAGGTTCGGCTAGGAGTCTGTCAAGGTAATACTCAGATAAATCAAGAATGTTCATTTGGGTAGGGTCAGGGTGAGAGGTAGATGGTGTGGATGTAGGTATGATGGTAGTCGGTGTAATGGTTAATGGAAGAGTTCCTATGGAGGGAGTTAGGTGTGATCTTTGGTCTGTTACGCCTGTTGGGACTACAGGACGCAGGTCTTGTAAAAGTGAAAGCTTGAAGGCTAGAAGATCGGACCTTAGATCCTCCCTAGTTAAACTAGCGAATGAAGAGAATCCTGACCAAAATGAAGTATCAGTTCTCACAGCATCACTCAGAATAACGGTGCCATAGCTTGCTGGGGAGTTAAGTGTGGCAGGACTTCCAACCATCATTGACGTATCTCTGGTTGCTACGACATGAGGTAATGAGCTTGTATCAGTGTGTGCATAAATAGAAGGTTGTGCCCTAGAAAATGATAAAAAATATGGGATTGTGGACACAAGACCTAATGTGCATTGGCTTGCAGTGTGGGGCGGTTCACTGATGGGTTCCCCGTGTTAGGTTGAAAAGACCATCTGTTGGGAGACGATCGAGTGGTCTAAGCTTGGCTCAATTTGCGCTATAGAACTCAATGTAGCGTTTTCTACTCGGAAACTGACAACGTCAGAACCTGTACCTATGGGCTAAGTTCTGATTATTGAAGTGACTGGGATTGATGAATCATTTAAAGCACTTGAGGAGGAGACATCAACTCTCTTGGATTGAGTCTCACCTGCCCTCTTTTTCGGTTTAGTCACTCTTGGACCCTTATTTCCACTCGGTTTAGAAGTCCCTTGGGTAGACACAGTGGGGTTTGACTGCGTTGTAGGGATAGAATAGATACTAACCTTATATTCAGCAACGTGCGGATCATTTGGAGCAGCAAGGTTGAGTAGAGCATCAGGGATAGGCATGGCCTGCATCTCAGCGGTGTTCTCAGAGTTCTTGAAGTGAATAAGATGAGGAATAGCTTGCAGCTCTGTTGTTGGCCTTTGTGGAATACTGGCATCTTCTTTTATGAAATGGTTGATGAGAATGGACAAGCAACGTACATATGGGATGTACTTGGTCTTTTGTTTGATGCCTTTGTGCTCAGTTGCTCTAAGATTTCAAGCCAGATCAGCTGTGCCCAGTCATAATTCTTTGAAAACATCACTCCTTAGACCAACTTCAGGATGTGAATATTGCATTGATCATGGCCAGTTTGTTTGGAAGATAGGCACTTATTCAGAATGGCAAAGAGAGTTCTCTACGGCCTGGGTAGCTTGTTGCTGATGAAATGAGAAGATGATTTAGAGGAGGTAAATGGCCTATTTTGAGCATGTCAGAGAACATTGTTTGGTTATCTGGGAATGGGTCGTATTCGGATGATATGGGTAGGTGGAGGAGGATGCGGAATGTATCTTTAGTGATGGTGATGGTGGAATTGGCTATTGTGGCTTGGAGAGTGGGAATGGGATCAGTGGTGGCGTTCATGGTTCCCCAGAGTTGTCTCAGGTAAATTTTCGGGACTTTGACAGACAGTGTAAGTGCTGGCCACAATGGATGCCCTTTAAGTATGGAGATCATCACTTTATCTTGACATTTGAGTACGGTGGGGTCCAACAAGTAATTGTTGTCTTTAATGTTGATCCAACTTTCCTTTGGATACACTTTCTCCTCTGTGATGAAAGCCATTGCCTGAGTTGCACAGAAAAACAGTTAAGATTAGAGAAATTTGGTTTTGGGCTTGGGTAATATGGTGAAAAGTTAATGGGCTGAGTGGATAAGGTTTGGGTCAAATGGGCTTGAGATTGGGTATTGTAAATTCGGAAAAGGATTTCGGGGGTAAGGAATTCGGATGGAGGTTGGGGATTTCAGGAGCCTCTTTGCTTATGATTTCGGAAGAACGATTTCAGAAGGATGTCAAGATTAAGATCTCGGTAGCCACAAGATTTCGGGTCAAAAGATTTCGGTATAGGATTTCGGAGGCCCGGTTTTAGGGATTTCGGTGTCCCGGTGTATTTGAGGATTTCGGGTTTTAATAAAAGAATGATTTCGGAAGGAAAGATTTCGGGAGCCCGAGTTATGATTTCGGGTGTATGATTTCGGGACAGGGAATCTCAGATGGAGATATTGGGTAAAGATTTCGTATCTCAGGTAAGGACTATCTCGGGAAGAGGATTTCGGCTATGGTTCATATTCCGAGATTTTGATGATGATTTTGGTTAAAAAGGAATTGAAAAGTTTATCGGTTTCAAGCTTCTTGGCTATGGAGGTTCTTTATGAAGAGGATGGTTTCCGTCGATGGTGAAGGATGGATTTTGGTGAGATGGTTTTGACCGTCGATGGGGAGGGAGGTTTCCGGTGGTTATTGCCGGATTCCTCCACGTCATTGCTTTGAGATGTACCTGCAGCACAAAAGACACACGCACACATGCAAGTGAGACAAAAAACAAAACAAACACAAAAACCACCTGAAGTTGAATTTGAGAAGATGATCGGAGAAGATGATGAGTAACCGTAAGAGATGTTTGAGTGCTTTTAGAGAGAGAGTGCAAGAGGGGAGAGAATGAAGAAACTCAGTTGTTTTCTAACTTAAGTACCCGGAAAAAGTAACTAAAATCTTCTTGGTTTTTCTGATTAAGGAACCTCACTCAATAAAACAGACTAAAAATCCTAAACTGACTCAAATTAAAAAAGAGAAAAAAATTGTGATTTTCTAATTTACGAAAAAAATTGCGGATAATAAGAGAAATAAAAATTACTCCCCCTCAAATGTAGCACTCAGACTGACTAAATTTTGCTCCCCTCGATGTTTGCACATTTTAGGGAAATAGATTGACAGACCATGAAACTGACTCAAAAAATAAAAAATGACACGACAAACAAATAAAACCAAAAAACTCCCCCTATACTTGTGCACAGTATTAAAATTCCAAATTTAGCATTTCCAGTTTAGAGATCAGAAACTGAAATCTTTTCTCGTCCAGAGCTTTTGTGAATAGATCGGCCAGTATAGGTCCACATGACCTTTTTCAATATATGAGTGCACACAAAGTATAGGTCCACATGACCTTTTTCAATATGTTCTTTGATGAAGTGGAATCTCAGGTCAATGTGCTTAGTGCGAGAATCATGAACCGGGTTGCATGAGATAGCAATCGCACTTTTTGAGTCACTATAAATCAGAATGTGGTCAAAATAGAATCCAAAGTCGCGTAGTTGAGTCCTCATCCATAATACTTGTGAACAACAACTAGCAGCGGCAACATATTCAGCCTCCGCCATAGATGTGGACACACAATTTTGCTTCTTTGAGGACCAACAGACCAGCTTTTCTCCAAGAAATAGAGCATTACCAGAAGTACTCTTTCTATCCATTTCACATCCAGCGAAATCCGGGCCAGTAAACGCAATCCGATCAAAAGCAGTCTCCTTAGGATACCAGAGTCCTAGGTTAAGAGTTCCTTTCAGATAACGCAGAATTCCTTTTACCGCCAGCAGATGAGATTCCTTTGGATTTGCTTGAAAGCGAGCGCAGAGACAGGTAGCAAACATAATATCAGGTCAACTCGATGTCAGATACATCAATGAACCAATCATTCCCCTATAAGTGGTAACATTCACAGGCTTTCCCGATGGGTCAATATCAAGCTTACAAACAGGAGTCATCGGGGTTTTCACAGGGGTGCTGTGAATCATGAATGTACTTGGACTGATGAATAAAGATTCCATCGTGCAGTTGTTTGACTTGTAGTCCAAGAAAGAAATTCATTTCACCCATCATGCTCATTTCAATCTTAGATTGCATCAGACTTCCAAACGCAGTGCATAGGGCCGGATCAGTGGAACCAAAAATGATGTCGTCAACGTAGATCTGAACCAAGATGATGTCATACCCATGACGCTTAATGAATAGAGTAGTATCAAATGTTCCTTTTGAGAAGCCAAAATCAACCAGGAAATCAGATAATTCCTCATACCAAGCTCTTGGAGCTTGTTTGAGTCCATACAAAGCCTTATCTAGACGATAGACGTCATCTGGATATTTCTCACTGATGAAGCCTTCTGGTTGATCAACATAAACTTCTTCTTTCAAGATTCCGTTCAAGAATGCTGTTTTGACGTCCATTTGGTAGATGGTGAAGTTCTTGTGTGCAACATAAGCCATGAACAGTCGAATGGCTTCAATGCGTGAAACTGGAGCGAACGTCTCATTGTAGTCGATGCCTTCTTGTTGATTGTAGCCTTTCGCAACTAATCGGTCCTTATTGCGAATTACAATCCCGTCTTCATCTTTCTTGGTCTTGAAGATCCACTTAGTGCCTATGATTGATTTTTCAGGGGGCTGAGGCACAAGTGACCAGACTTTCAGTCTCTCAAAGTGATTGATTTCTTCTTGCATGGCGATTATCTAATCAGGATCAGCTAACGCTTCGGTGACATGAGTAGGCTCAGATTGACTTAGAAAACAGGAAAACAGACATTCATTCTCGGTAGCAGATCGTGTGCACACTCCATTTGAAGGATTTCCAAGTATGAGATCAGGTGGATGGGCACGTGTCCATTTTCTAACATGAGGGAGGGCTGAGCATTATTGTTTGGTTGCTGATCAACATAAGGAATATCAACATGAGGAACAGCTGAAGATGTAGGATCAGAGGACGAAGGTGTTGTAGTTTCAGTCTCAACTGTGGTTGCAGAAGATGATGGAGTTGATGCAGAAGTAGGTATTGCAGTTGTAGACGCGGTAGTAGGTGTAGGAGATGGATCGTGTGGTTGTGGATTCTCGTATATTTGGTCAAACAGATGATCCAGATCCACAGAGTTGGAATCAGGTGAGGGAGATGATGCGGGTAGTTGTGCTAGAACACCAGTCATATCGAGTTCTGAACTGATATGTCCAGAAGCCTGTTCTTCCTTCTCGTTAAAGGTCACATTGATGCTTTCAATGACCTTCTTTCTGTCTCTCATGTACACTCGGTAAGCTTTAGACGAAGAGGAGTAGCCAATAAACACGCCTTCAAAAGCTTTCGGATCAAACTTGCTTCGATCTTCCCTATCATTAGCCATGAAGCACTTGTATCCAAAAACTCTTAGAAAAGAAACACTGGGAATTTGGCGGTTGATCAGCTCATATGGTGTCCTTCCAAACCTTTTGTGAATTGATGTTTTGTTCTGAGTGAAGCAAGCAGTGTTGATAGCTTCAGCCCAGAGACAATGAGGAAGTTTGGAATGGATCAGCATGGTTCTTGCAGCTTCAACAAGAGTTCTATTCTTTCTTTCAACCACCCCGTTTTGCTGTGGGGTCTTTGCTGCAGAGAATTGCTGAATGATGCCTTGAGTCTCGTAGAATTCACTGAGTTTCTCGTTCTTGAACTCAGTGTCGTTATCAGATCGTATGAAGAGCATTGTTGCCTCCAGTAGATCCTGTGTAGTACGGATGAAGGTGATGATGATGTCTGTTGTCTCGTCTTTGGAGCGTAAGAACCGGATCCATGTATATCATGAGTAGTCATCTACTATCACCAGAACATATTTCTTCCCATTGATACTTTGTGTACGCATGGGCTCACAAAGATGATGAATTAGAGTACTCCATACCTCCTAGAGGGGTACTATTCATTAGTGAAGGAGATGAATATACTAGTATACATGAGAATGTTCAAAATCATGTTAGAGACGACAGATTTTCTGAAATTAAATTAATTTACGGAAAATTGCCAAAGTATAAGAATTTGGTATATGTTGCTTCTAGATTATGGCCCATTCACGATGAGCAGACATGATGTCATTTTTTTCGCATCGCTACAAAAGAGTATAAGGAATTGCACATTTACGTGGAAGCTTCTGCGACCCCGCCACAAAATTTGACGTTCCACGGAACTCCCGGAGAGGAAGGCCCGTCATTAGTATATGGTCGGAGGAACAACTGCCAAACGTTTCAGAACTACGAATCTCCCGGTATGTATTGTTCAAGTTAATTTAGTAATTTGTAAATTTTTTTAATTTAGATTGTTAAATCGGAATTTTAGAGTTAAATTTGGCTATAATTGATCGTTGTATAACTTATAATTAGATATCATAGGCTTATCTTAACTATTATAACATAATGAGTATATATCACTAATATTAGTAATATATGTATTACTTAGTGTATTATATACTTAGGCTATAATTAAAGTATATATTATCTCTACCATAATATATTGCGGTTAATTTGATATTAATAGAACAATAATCAACTTGGTGTAATCTAAAAAAAATTTGTGAATGCATTGTAATTACCAAATCGCTGTGATATAAAAATAATACTAATATCATGCATAATTACGCTAATTAATTTCTCTATAATTTAATATCTTTATAACAATATTACGAGTATGTAATTAATTATATGTGATTTATATATTACTTATATTAATTATATATTTATGATATTGATTTAGACGGATATAGTATCATGTCATTAAAAAAGCTATATATAGATCTCTAACTTATAATTTGCCTTAATTAATTTTTCTAGGCATGGCAAAGTTAAATTTTAGAGTTAAATTTGCCTTAACTTTGAATTTTAAAGTAAAATGTAGCTATAAAATACTTGAAAGTTAGAAAGTATGTTACATTTGGAATTTGCCTTAATTTTCGGTTTTAGGAGTGTAGAAGTACTTTATTTAGTAATTAGTAATCAATTTTTATAGGCACCGCAAAGTTAAATTTTAGAGTTAAATTTGCCTTAACTTTGAATTTTAAAGTAAAATTTAGCTATAAAATACTTGAAAGTTAGAAAGTGTGTTACATTTAGAATTTGCCTTATATTTCGGTTTTAGGAGTGTAGAAGTATTTAATTTAGTAATTTGTAAATTTTTAATTTAGATTGTGAAATCAGACTTTAAAAGTGAAATTTAGCTATAAAATACTTGAAAGTTAGAAACTGTGTTACATTTGGAATTTGCCTTAATTTTCGGTTTTAGGAGTGTAGAATTACTTAATTTAGTAATTAGTAGTTAATTTTTTTAGGCACCGCAAAGTTAAATTTTAGAGTTAAATTTGCCTTAACTTTGAATTTTAAAGTAAAATTTAGCTATAAAATACTTGAAAGTTAGAAAGTGTGCTACATTTAGAATTTGCCTTATATTTCAGTTTTAGGAGTGTAGAAGTACTTATTTAGTAATTTGCAAATTTTTAATTTAGATTGTGAAATTGGACTTTTAAAGTGAAATTTAGCTATAAAATACTTGAAATTTAACAAGTGTGTTACATTTGGAATTTGCCTTAATTTTCGGTTTTAGGAGTGTAGAAGTACTTAATTTAGTAATTTGTACTTTTTTTTAATTTTGATTTGTGAAATTAATGTAAATTGAAAATAAATTTTAGATTTCAAATGTACATTAAAAATGAATTTTAAATGTATCGAATTAAAATGAAAAAAAATCCTCCTGTCGGAAAGCCCAATTCTGACTAGGGGGTGTTTTTTAGAAATATTCTATTTTATTTTAAGAAATTATATAAATTAAAATTTATAAATTGTGAAATTAAATGTATCGAATTAAAATGAAAAAAAAAACCTCCTGTCGGAAAGCCCAATTCCGACTAGGGGTGTTTTTTAGAAATATTCTCTTTTATTTTAAGAAATTATATAAATTAAAATTTATAAATTACATTGTTATTTTATTTTGTTTAAACTATAACTTTAGAAATAAATAGAATGTTAAGTACTGTTTCATCATAGAAGTATTTATTTTAGTAATTTTTATTCAAAGTACATTTTATAACATTCAAATAAAATGTTATTTATTTTTTGTGGTAGCTAATAATATTGAAATTTATGAATGTGTCTACTTTGTACAGTCATAAACTCGGGTGAAGAGTCAGATGACCCTGACTATGAACAAGGTTTTCGTAGTGACGCCTATTCATCCACAAGTGATGATGGTGACGAGGAAGTAGACACAACCTGGGCCAATATGGAGCTACAAGAATCATATGTTGTACCGGTGGATTCTCAGCCTGAAAGGATCAAAGTCGGTGTAGTTTACGATTCATATGATGTACTGAAAGAAGCGGTGGCGAGAGAAAACATTCGTCAATTTCGTCAATTCAGAACGGATGACAAAAGAACACGATCCTGGAAGGCGGTTTGCATAGACCTGACCCTTTGCACTTGGCATATCTAAGCAGGAGAAGGTATGACGTCAAAAAAGTGGAAAGTAAAAAAAATATCAACCCCATCACAGTTGTAGGGAGGATCCTAGAACGGCTCGGGAAGACAAGATCCTAACGGCCAAGATCATAGACAGTGAAATCGCTCCAAAAGTCAAAGTCGACCCGGACTACATGGTGAGCCAAAGGGGTATTGAGGCCAACCCCGAGAAAATCCAGGTCATCATCAACATGGAGCCCCCACGCAACGTAAAGGAAGTGCAAAGGCTGACGGGCCGCCTGGCAGCCCTCAACTGCTTCCTATCCAAATCAGCGGAGAAGTGCCTCCCCTTCTTCCAGGTCATGAGAAAGACCGCCGGCTTCCAATGGGCTCCTTAATGCCAAGTAGCCTTCGACGATCTTAAACAATACCTGTCTTCACCCCCTGTGCTCTCCAAACCCAAGGTAGGGGAGACGCTATATCTTTACCTTGGCGTTAGCCCTGCGGCCATCAGCTCAGTACTCATCCAGGAGGAAGACGGCATCCAACATGCCATCTTCTACATCAGCAAGACCCTCAGGGAGGTAGAACTCAGGTACTCTCCCATGGAGAAGACGGTGCTAGCTATCGATTGGACCGTCAAGAAGCTAAGCCACTACTTCCAAGCTCATCCGGTCCAGGTCCTCACGCACCAACCCCTCGGTGCATTGATGAGGAGCCCCACCAGCTCCTCCCGAATGGTGAAATGGGCCATCTTCCTTAGCCAATACAACATCGACATCCGGACGAGGCCTGCCATCAAGAGCCAAGCCCTGGCAGACTTCGTGACGGAATGCACGGTGAGGTCCGCGGTGGACGAAGAGCCCCCGGCACCCCTGGACGAATGGTGGACCCTCTACACAGACGGCTCCTTGGCAGCAAAAGCATGCGGGGGAGGTGTTGTTCTCATCACACCCGAAGGCTTCTGCGCCTACTATGCCATCCGCTTCTCTTTCAAAGTTTCCAACAACGAAGCGGAGTATGAAGCCCTCCTGTGTGGCCTTCCGCTGGCGGCCAACCTAAGAGCGAGGATGATCCATGTAAAGTGTGATTCCAAGTTACTTGTTGGCCAACTTTCTGGCGAATATGAGGCGATGGAAGGAAGGATGAAGCAGTACAGGGAGGTGGCCAATCCCTCATACAAGCCCCGACCCAAGGCCTTATCTCATGAGGATGAAGTGTTCCAAGCTGAGTATGTAAACAAGACCCCTCAGGTAGACATTCGAATCAACTACAACATTGGAAGAAAAACACCAAGTGTTTTTAAATTGAGATGACCCCTCGGTACCAAGTACCGGGGGCAGAATACGAAACATATCACCAAGTGTGAAAATAAATTTGTTCCCCGTGAGGACGCAACTGTACCGAAGGTTCCACCTATCGCTCTCGGGGGCACCAAGTGCCCTCGGCCATTTGCAACTAATATGAAAATAAAACCCTTCCTCGAAACGATTTCCGCACCATTACCCCAAGGGAATGGCAGGCAACGGACTATGTCCCGGGCTCAGGATTGGACTTTCAAAACGAAACGCTTCCCGCACCATTACCCCAAGGGAATGGCAGGCAACAGACTATGTCTCGGGCTGAGGGAATGACTTTCAAAACTGAGGCGCTTTCCATGCCATCCCACAAGGGGAGGCAGGCAACATGCTATGTCTCGGGCCGAGGAAACGACCCTCGAACCCCTCGGAACCCGGAAGGTTAACACCGAGGGGGGAGCCAACAACTTATACCGTTGCCTCCCACATAGGCCAAGCCTTACCAAGAAACCAAGTTTCTTGAAGCCTTCCCTTCACTATCCCAAAAAAAAAGTTTCTTCCAACGAGCAATCAATGAGTACAAATTTCACAGTCCACAATGGAACACCCATCGTCAACAAACCAGGAGGCTTCTTCCAGGGCAATCCAGTTTCTACCAAGGGTTCCCCCAGGGAACACCTTCGGCACCTGAAAGCCCTTATTCGTGAAATTCAACCTTCAATTCTGGTCCTTATTCTGAAGGCTCCTATTCTAACAAAGGGGCCAAATTTGGCTAAGTCCCCTATAGTACAGCCTCCGACATTTCAACAAATACTGAAGACATCTACTCTATATATGGGGCTTAAGTTCCCAAAGTCTACATTTTGGAGGCCCACACCGAAAGGCTAATGGTGTACAACATTCTCTATCTGAATGTGGACCGAAGGCATCTGCCCTTATTTATTGGGCAGAAATCACTTAATCCAGCATGTTGGAAGGTATCACCGAATGTTCCTGTTGTATAGTCTTCAGCACCCATCAACACCTCAGCTGGGACCAGGGGCACCCGCTATAATATGTTGGTCTACAGAATTGCTAAGGCCACACCTTGGAAGACAGTAAAGCCGAAGGCTTCTATGCTACAAAAGGACTAGATTTGAGTAAGTCTACTACATCCTACGACATTACCAGAGGCGGTTGCTATAGCCTATAGGTCCATGAGTTAAGGGCCCCCGGCTTAACCATCCCTTACTATGGGAAACTTTGCCTAAGGTTGGCATGTTCATGACATTGCCCAAAAATTTGGCTAAGTCCACAACTCCGCATCCCCAGGGGTAGAGGACAAAGGCTGGCAGTTTCATACAACTAAAGGAAGATGTCAGCCGAGGGCCCAACGGTAAACATCACTTAGAGATTTCTCTAAGTCATAAACATTTGGTCCTCGGCCAACTCATGGTACAGACATACATTCATAAAATTGAGAAGAAAACAAAAGGAGATGGAAGGAAAAAAGGCATCCACACATATTCATTCACAAAAAGAAAGGGTAAAATCGTTTGTACATCAAGGCGGAAGACGAAAGCTCATAAATGTTATTACATGGCATTGTTCACAAAAAAATTACAAACACAATCATTTGTCAGCACCCTCGGCGGCCTCTAAGGTCACATCCTCCTCAGCATTTTAATCTCCGTAACCGCACTCCCTCATCAGCTCGGAGTCTTCCAGGGTCGGCCTCTCCACATCCAGGGGTAGGGGGATCCTAATGTCCGGCTGCCGAGGGGGGAGACCATATGCCTCCGGCTTGAACTCCTCTGGGGGAACACTAAAGTGCCTAGCCATCTTCCGGTAGATGAGGCATTGGGTGAAGAACTCCCTGCCTTGGTAATAGGATTCACCCTTCTCGGCCAACCACATCTTGATGGGGCCTCCAACCAAGGCGTCTACCCTCTTCTGCACCACCGAAGAGACCCATTCCTCCCTGGACTCGGCCTCCCAACCCCCGGCAACGAAGGCCTCTATAGCAGTTTTCTCAGCCTCGGCGACCGCCTCCCTCTTCGCCAGCTCAGCGGTCTCAGCAGCAACCCGGGCGGCCTCAGCAGCAACCTCCCCAGCCTCGGCCAAGCCCTCATCCCTGCACCCGCTGATCCATGCCTTCGGTCGTCAGACGGAGGGTGTCTTCAGCCTCAGCCAGCTTCCTCCTGAGGTTAGCAATCTCCTCATCGCAAGCAACCTTAGCTTCCCTCAGCTGATCCACGCTCCGGAGCTTCTCACAGAGACCCATAAAGGCCTGCAACAATAAGGACGTGGAGGGTCAAACACCTTGCACACGATACACCCCCACAAAAGCAAATAAACGCAAAAAAGGAGAAGTAACTTACGGAGGCATCATTCATCCGAGCGAGGGCCAGCCTATCAGCCGAAGGCATTACTTGGCTCATTAACGCTGAAGGGTAGAGGGTGGCATCTAGGACAGAGCTACCCTTCGGCACGATTGCCTCCAGTTTCTCTCGGCCGAAAAAAGCCTCATTAATGTGTTCCTGAGGCATAAGGGGGGCCGCAACGTCATCCACAATGATGATGGCATCAGCGGCAGGCTGCTTGCTGGAGCCAGGCGTTTTCTGCCACTTCGCCGATGGTTCTGTCCCCTTTGGCGGCATTTTCTGCTTCTTGGACGCATCGGCCTGGGAGCCCCCGGCTCCAGCATCGGCAGTTGTGGCTCAGGAAGACTCTTCGCCCCCCTTCTGGAAAAAGGCGCCCACTGGCTTGTGAGCTGTCGGCTCCCACTTCTTCTTGACCTGGGCCTTGCCCTTCCGCTTTTTCAAAGCCGCAAAGGATTGGACGTCCATACTGCTACCTGCAAGATATAAACATGGATAAGGACGAAAGGGTTCTCGTAGACTCAGTCTACAACAAAGCCCTCGGTAAGGACGAAGGGTTTACAACAAAGACAAAATCACGAAAATAATTCTAAGTACAAAATGTAAAAGCCCTCGGGAACCACCTCCGGCGCTCTCATAGACTTGGTCTATCTTCGGATACTTCTCCTCCTGCTCTCCTGGAAGGCGATATCGCCGGAAGCCCAAGTCATACAGATCATCAGAGAGGGTTGCATCATCAATCTTCACCACATCCTCGGACCCCGCCGGCTTAGCAGATATCTTTTTAGTCGATTTTTCGAGGGCACCGTTCCCACCTTTCAAATGCCGCCGGAAATTATCTCGAAGGGGCGCGGGGAACGGATTCTCCGCCAAGTGGACATAGCAGAAACAATCCCTCCATCCTTTGTGGGACGAGGGAACCTCTGAGAATAGCCTCCATGCCGGGACCTGTTGGAGGTTGGCGAAACCTTCGCTATTTGAGTGACCGCCCCGGCACAAGTTAAAGCAGAGGAAGAAGAGGTCCAGTGAAGGCTTCACACCTCTAGAGCGGAAGAGGGAGAGGAAGTCGGCGATATACGAGTGGCTATTAGGAGTCAATTGGCAGGGGGGCAGCTTCACGAAGCTCAGATACTCCAACATGAACGGATGGAGGGGGAACCGAAGGCCCAATTCAAACGAAAGGATATGCATGGCGAAGCAGCCTTCGGGGGGCGAGACAACAGATCGTTGGGTCCCGGTTCTACAACAGTCGCCGAGGGCCCGACATACAGTTGAGTGGCATAATTGTTGGCCATTTGAGACCTCGTCTTTACATGGAGAGTCACGGTATTCAGGAAACAATACCCCTCGGGAATACCGACGGGCTTCCCAGCATCTGCAGCCGCTTGTTTTTTTCTAGAAGCAGCCTTCTTCTTCTTCTTCGACGGAGCGGCTCTAAGTGGTTCTGGACTGAGGGCTCTTGAAGTCCCCTCTCCACTGGCAATAGCCGAGGGGATAGCGATGGTCATCTTGCGTCGCTCTTTCTCCTCATCCTCCTCCGCAGTTTGAACGATGAGGGCCAGCTCCTCGTCCTCGTTCACTTGCTCGAATTCTTCGGCCTCAGCCTCGGCCGTAAGCCTACTCTGGATCTCCATGGCTACGGCAGAATCACCGTTGGAAGAAGCCCCCTCACTTGCTGACTTCTCCTCCGACCAGGTCTCGGACTGGGCTGAGGGCTCTCGGGATATGTCTTGGGAGTCACTAGCCGACGACATCTTTCGATAGTCTGAGGGGTTACAGGTAACGGAAACCCTAAGGCTACTAACACTAAATCTATGACGTACGAAGCAAAGTATACAAGGAAATCAAGAACGGAGGAAGAGTTGGCCTTGAAATTGGGGTTTTGATCGAATAAGGCTGCTTATCTCTCTAGAAATTTTGGCAGAGCTTCGACTTTCAACACAAATCGCAAAAGGGAGATGAACTCAGGGCAAGGGTATTTATAGCCTCCCCATCTCGGGCTTGGGCCGAAAACTGGGCCCCCGGTAAAAAGACATCATTACAAACCGCTGCCTTAGCCAACTGGTGATGCTCGACCGAACTCAGCCAACCAGGATACGCCACGTGGAACCCATCTCCAACTGTCACATTCCAACGGTCATATCCCAACGCTATTTTTGAAACACATAGGTGCCCTCAGCAGACACCCTCCAAGCAAACAACAAGCAAGCCCTCGGGACAACACATTCAAACCCCTTCACCAAGGGTTAGCCCCCCGCAGGAAGATCATGGAACCCCTCGGGACCCCCAGCCCTCGATATATGGAGGAATAGGGGACCCAGCTCATCACTAGAATACTAATTTACACCCTTCAACAACGGTCACACCCTCAGCTCACAAGTGGCCCTCGGTCCATCAGGGTTACTTACTGCATATCACGAATGCCCCCGGCCTCAGCATTATCCTTCATCACAGGCCGAAGGGTCAACCCCTCTTGCTTCATTTCGGGGCATACGATGCACTCTTTTTCTTTCATTAGGATTTTTCCCACAGGGTTTTTCCCAATGAGGTTTTTAACGAGGCATCTCCCTAAAATGAAGCAAAAAGCGTCAGCCCTCGGCTCTCTGATGAAGAAGGCATCACTCTACTCCTTTTCACCCCATTACATGTGCCTCAAGGAGTTGGGGACTGGGGAACCCCTTCGGGAAAATCACAAAAATGTAAAAGTTTTCTCAAAGGCATCAACATCATCCTTCAGTCCCAAAATGTGGGGGGCTGAGGGACTGCCCTAGGCAAATTACGCAACGCAAACCTCTCACAACTTTACAAACTACAACGAAGCAAACGCCAGCACCAGAGGACAAACACAAAGGAGTGAGGGACTCCAGGAGAACCCCTTTGGGAAAATCACAGGAAGTTAAAAAAAATCTCGCAACAAAGACGCCTTCGGCGGAACAACCCCAATTACTCATTTTCCCTCAACTACCTTTCGACAAAAGGACTGAGGGACTTGTGATGGAGTATATGGCCCGGGGAACCTCGGCCCACAGACTCCTACTTCTCCTTCTCACGCCCATCAAGCCCAAAGAGCGCACAAAGCCAGAACATGGCGGCCCAAGTATCAAGGATCCCATTAATACACATGTGAGTGCCTTCGGCCTCCTTGGCCGAGGGATCCAAACTCCAGGAAACAGATGATCTTCTACATACAAAGCCACTGGGAGAAGGCAGCAAAATCAGGAGCCTTCGGCTCACAAGAGCCTTCGGCACGAGGGTAGCCTTTGGCTACATAGAGCCCTCGGCCACAGGGGGCCTTCGGCTACGACACAAAGATCGAAGATTCCCTTTAGAGACAAGCAACCGCCGCATTTAATGCGACATCACATCCACCCACCGCTTTTAATGTGGTGCACATGCATATGCCGGTGCCACCCCGATTGAGGTGACCCCTCGACCGTTAGATTGTTGACATGTGCACTCTCATCGTATTTATGGATGCTATAAATAGCAAACCTTATTCACCTTTTAAAGGACGCTGATTTCATTTAATACATTTGACTCTTTCTATTACTTGTTTGCTCTGACTTCTCTCTAAGTTATTCTCCGCAATAACCCTCGGATAAGCTACCCCCCGGGTACACTATCCATCAATCGGCTTTGGCGTGATCGTCTTGGTCACCCCGGTCGTGACATGATGATTCGAATTCTCAAGAATTCACATCGACACCCTTTCTTTCGAGAAAGGAATAAAGAAGGGCGAAAAATCAACACAGTACAAACTGTTAACCATGTGGCTCCTCCATAAGGACAATTATCTTCTAAAGCATAAGAAGAACTAGCCCATGCTTCCCTAACTATGTCCACACTACAATACTCATTTTGCAAAGCCTGCTCTTTAGCAAAAACAGGATCGAGACCATCCTATGCTAAAGACACAAAACAAAACATCCCATTCTTACAAAGAATTCAAGGAGACATATGTGGACCGATCCATCCAGAATGCAGACCATTTAGATACTTTATGGTTCTGGTGGACGCATCGACCCGTTGGTCGCATGTTACCTTATTGTCCACAAGAAATGCTGCATTTGCAAAACTCCTACCACAAATAATTCGCTTAAGGGCTCACCACCCCGATCAACCTATAAAGTCCATCAGGCTTGATAACGCTGAAGAGTTTACATCAAAGTCATTTGATGACTATTGCATGTCTATCGGAATCGACATAGAGCATCATGTTCCCCATGTACACACACAAAATGGTCTCACAGAAGCTATTATTAAAAGATTACAAATGATATCTAGGGAATTGGTTACGCGCACCAACTTGCCTATATCTGCATGGGGATATGCAATATTACATGCAGCCTTACTTATTCGCTTTAGGCCCACTACGAACCAACCATTTTCTATGTACCAGTTGGTAATTGGATATGAGCCTGACATTTCACACTTACGCATATTTGGTTCTGCAGTCTATGTGCCAATTGAGCCACCACAGCGCACCAAAATGGGTCCTCAAAGGCGATTAGGTATATACGTTGGATACGAATCCCCAACAATAATCCACTATCTAGAACCTTTGACAGGCGATCTTTTCACCGCAAGATTTGCGGATTGTCACTTTGATGAGACAACATTACCGTCGTTAGAGGGAGATAAGAAAAATGATTTTTCGAAAGAACGACGTGAATTATCCTGATGTATTCCTACATTGTCTCATTTTGATCCCCGCACCTCACACTGTGAAAGTGAAGTGAAAAGAATAATAGACCTACAAAATGTAGCAGACTCAATGCCTGATGCATTTTCCGATATTGCAAAAGTGACAAAATCACACATACCAACTGCAAATGTGCCTGCAAGGTTAGAAGTCCCCAAGGGAGGGCACAGTGCCATAGAACGAGGCACTGAAACCACATTTAGTGGAGGTGTGGTTGAGGTCATGGCTCCTCAAAGGAAGAGAGGAAGACCACTTGGTTCGATTGATACTCGTCCAAGAAAGAAGAGGACGAGTACGACACAATCTAATCCATTAATCATCGATGAACAACATCCATCCCATGAGATTATCTCTGATTATAGTTATGTCCACGAATCTTTATTGGAGGATGCTTCGATGATCGAAATGATTCTAGAAAACAAGGAAATCTCTATGGATTATGAAAATGCACATGTGCTAATGGAAAGATCTTCCATACACATCGATGATGTATTTGCATTTACAATTGCTCAAGAAATTATAGAGCACGATGATATCGAACCTCGCTCTGTGGCAGCGTACCAACAAAGAGCTGATTGACCTAAATGGAAAGAAGCAATCCATGTTGAATTAGATTCCTTGACAAAAAGGCAGGTATTTGGTCCGGTAGTGCTAACCCCACCAAGTGTAAAGCCTGTGGGACATAAATGGGTATTTTTCAGAAAGCGTAATGAGAAGAATGAAGTCTTAAGATACAAGGCTCGCCTAGTGGCGCAAGGTTTCTCACAACGCCCTGGGATTGACTACGAGGAGACATACTCTCCCGTAATGGACGTTATCACGTTCCGATACCTAGTCAGCTTAGCAGTTTCTGAAGGATTGGAAATGCAATTGATGGATGTGGTTAGTGCATATCTCTATGGGGATCTTGATTCAAAGATATATATGAAAGTACCCTACGGACTTTCACTACCTAAATCAAGTGACTCTAAACCACGGAGTGCGTTTGCAATAAAATTGAAACACTTACTTTACGGATTAAAACAATCCGGTCAGATGTGGTATACCCGCCTAAGTGACAACTTGATTAGGAAGGGATACAAGAATAATGAGCTTTGCCCCTGCGTATTCATAAAGAAAACGAGTTCTGGATTTGCAATCATAGTAGTATATGTCGACGATATGAACATAATCGGCACTCTTGATGAAATAAGAGAAACCGCAAGCTATTTGAAATCCGAGTTTGAGATGAAAGACCTTGGGAAAACTCGATTTTGTCTAGGTCTTGAATTTGAACATCGAGTTTGTGGAGTATTAATCCACCAATCTGCGTATATCCAAAAGGTACTCAGGCGATTTAACATGTATAAAGCGCACCCTGTTAGCATTCCCATGGTGGGCCGAAGTCTAGATCCTAAAAAGGATCCATTTCGTCCAAAGGAAGATGACGAGGAGACATTAGGAGCTGAAATTCCATACCTAAGTGCAATATGCGCATTATTGTACTTAGCACAATGCACTCGGCCCAATATAGCATTCTCAGTGAACTTGTTAGCTAGATAGATATCTTAAAGGGACTAGTGACTTGGGACTGTTCTTTCCCTATGAAGAGACGAAGAAAACCACAAATGGAGTAGTGGTCACAAAGGACAAAGCGGTCACCCCCTGAAAACTCCAAATGGCCCAAATGATGTCTTGGTAGGTTTTGCTGATGATGAGTACCTCTTTAACCCCCACAAAGGCCGTTCCCAAACTAGCTATGTTTTCAAAATTGGGAACACGACAATATCCTAGAGATCAACTAAGCAAACCCTTGTAGCTACCTCCTCAAACCACTCAGAGATCATTGCTCTACATGAGGCGGTCCGTGAGTGTATATGGTTAAGAGCTATCATTACACAGATTCGAGGAACTAGTGGTTTAAAGTCTACCACTGAAGAGCCAACCTGCATCTACGAAGATAATGTAGCCTGTATCGAACAAATGAAATTAAGATACATCAAGGGTGACAATACAAAAAACATATCTCCTAAGTTCTTCTACAATCAGCAACAACAAGCCTTCCTCAAGATTCAAGTAAATCAAATAAGCTCGGAAGGAAACGTACCATACTTGTTTACCAAGTCATTTCCCACGGACACATTCGAAAAGCATGTGAAAAACATTGGAATGCGTAAGCTTTCAGAAATCCCTTGATTAATGTAAATATCAGGGGGGTGTAGACTTCAGGGGGAGTATTACACCCTCACGTTATACTCTTTTCCTTAAACCAAGCTTTATTTTTCTCCCATTGAGTTTTTGTTACTTGGTAAGGTTTTTAACGAGGTAACTGTGAGTAACGATCAAAGTAAAGAATCCAAAAGGACTCAATGAACGAAGTCCAATAAACTCTAGTCTCTTGTCAAGGTTTATTTTTTTCATAGAGTTTTTGTTACTTGACGAAAATTCCACAAGGCAACATGGAGTGCAACGTTCTATCTACGACTCAGCACAAGGGGGAGTGTTGAAGGAAATTACCTTTAGTGTGCATTCATTATAGATAGAAAGTGTATCTAGGGTTTTGTGTGCATTTAATTATATGGTCCATTGGCCCATGTCTTGTAAACGTTATTTCCACCTATTTAAAGGAGGCTTGCTAATGAACTATTACACACATTCCCCACAACATGATATTTTAGAGGAATTTTATCAATTCAGGATCCAAAAGATAGATTAATTATCAATTCAGGACCCGAAAGATGAAACGTATCGGTATAGGACCCGAATGATGGAAAACTATCAATTTAGGACCTAACGTTTCATAGGTTTTGATTTATTTAATTTTTTATTAATTCCATTACTAATTTTTTATAAACTTTTCTTCACAAAAGTTTATTAGTTTAATAAAACGAAATAATATTTAAAAAAAATTAATAAAAAAATATGACAACTTAGGTCCTTGATTAATAGTTTTCAATCATTCAGGTCCTAAATTGATAGTTTTTCATCATTCGGGTCCTATATCGATGCATTTTTTCTTTCAGGTCCCAAGTTGATAATTAATCTATCTTTCGGGTCCTGAATTGATAAAATTCCTATTTTAGATAAACAAAACGCTATACAATTTATGACTCGTTTATGACTCGTTTGGTACAGTTAATTGCACAATAAATATTTGCACGCATGCAGTATGATTTCGTGCAAATTTTAGGGTCGCATTAAATTTCCATTTGAAAAAGTATTATCTCGTTCTCATTCATCATTATATTAGTTGTAAAATAAGAAAAACATAAATTGTGGATTGAGGGTTGTGTAGAAAAAAGTGAAATAATAAGATATATAGCAAATTGTTTAAATAACTTAAAAGGAAAATGACAAAATTATTAAGACCATAAAAAGGAAAGTTTAAGAAGTTCAATTGGATGGATGGAGTATATTTTTTATTATCTATATAATTTATTTTTAAATCACATGCAAAGTAATTGACTAATTTACATATGTAAAGTATTTTACCATCATCCCGATTAAAATATTTTATATTGTTCACTGTGAATTATTTAAAAACCTGTCATAAGGTTTTTGGTTAAATATCCAATCAAATGATATGAACTTTCAACAAACTGATTAAAATAAGAGTAAAAGATTGTCAAAGTTTTACAATATGACTAAAGAGTGTGTTGGGATATTGGGCCGAAGGCCCAATACCCGGATCAAAGGCCCAATATATCCAGTCCAATAAACGGACCCAGAATCCAGAAGATGAACAGGCTCAGGAAGAAATATGTACCGAACGAGGTTCGGGTCAACCAACGTACTTGGGCCAAATCAATGATAATTCCAGCAGGGTCCATTACCCGTTCGAGCAACGGCAACCAGCAAGTGACAGGAAGCATTTATTGCTAGAGTATGGCGGCAGCAAGTGGGAATATGAGCTTTCAAGTGGCTGGAGTAGCAACCAATCATCATGAAGCACCCCATACCCCCATTAGTATAAATAGAAGGATTAATGTCATTGTAAAGGGTTAGCATTTTCGTACTCATAGCCTAGAATAGCTTTATTACTCTTGATTCTTGTATTAATCACTATTCCGACGTACCGATCGAGAAGTTTACTGTGTAATCATCCAATTACTTAACACAAGTGGGCTTTTGAGCAGTCGATGATTCATCTTTTATATTTCTTTATACACTTGATTCTTGACCCATTTTCCTGATATATCCAAAGTTCGTGTTGCACTTTCGGATCTGCGGGACTAAACCTCAACATTTACTTATAAATAGAGGTGCTTCCTTTTTGTTTTTTCTGTTGCTCCTTCAATTCCTTCTTGCCTCTCTCTAAGTTTTCTCTCTCTAGAGTTCTGAGGCTCCCTTGAATTATCGGTTCCCTTTTATGTTATTCTCCTCCAACTCAGAATCTGAAGAAATGCCGCTCATTCGTAGAGGAAAAACTTCCGCTATTAGCAAGGCCGAGGGCTCCTCTTCCCAATCACCTGATTCTACTAATCCTTCCGTATCAAAACATGCCGAACAGCCTCTTCCAGATGACGGATGTCTTTCGGGAGATGATCTTACCATATATAACAAAGGAATGCCCGAACTGTAACACCGTCCCCAAATGTATTTATCTTTATGCTAATAATTTATTGAACCCTATGAAATTTTTAGTGAATTTACGAAGTTGTGAATTTGTATTAATTTTTTCGCGTGAATAGTAAAATGCACGTGGGGCCCACATCGGGAGTGGGGACAGCCCGATATCATCGGGGCCACATATTATATTGATCTTGGACTAGATAATATGTATATGGTGGTGGATATCCTAGTTGAGCCATGACAATGGCATAGGGTTGACCGGTTGGTCAAACGGGGCCAAATTATCAGTATCGGCAATCTATCAGATAACAGCCCGAAAAGGGATTTCGGAGACTTCTAAATTAAAGTTGAGGGATGCATATTGGTTCTAAGGTCCATTAAGAATTGGGAACAAGTGTTATATTTTATTTGACCCGATAAAATAAAATATACTTAAAACAGTCCGGAAAAATACAACTTTCGGGACCGATTGTACACTTCTGGACAAAAAGGGTTGACCTCCCACATGGGTGGGGGCCAACTCACGATTTTAGCCTCATTATTCAGGGCCTGAGCAGGCTGGTAGGAGAGTTGAGGTGGGAGAGGACTGATTTGAGATGTTTGGCATCAAAACAAATCATGGTGGCCCTCCTCCCTTTCACTCATTGCCCAAAAGGAGACAAAGGGGCGTTCCTACCCATCCCCCTCCTCACTAGTTCGGCCAGCAGCAAGGGAAAGGAGGAAAGAACCTCTACAACTTCATCTCCATAGCCCCAAATCCGAACTCAAGCTCAAGGGAGTCCAAGAAAAAAGTTTAAGAAGGAAAAAGCTAGGAAAAAGTGTGAAAATTAAGGTAATGACCTTATCATAACTTTTCCTTTGTTTTTCTTCTAGCATATAAGATATATATCATATGAAAGACCTTTAGTATTGTTCTACATGATTTAAGTGTGGAATAATGGGTTGGAAAGTGATTCTAAGTCCAAAAACGGACTTAGAAGCCAAATCGACCGGTTTGCCGGAAAATAACCTTTTATAGGTTATTTGTGTTGATATGGGTTTTGTGATGATAAAACCTTGTTAGGAACTTGATTTAAAGTATTTTTGAGCTTCGCCGGAGTTTCATCGGAGTTGGTGAAAGTTCGCCGGAGTTGGTCAAAGTTCGCCGGAATTAGTCAAAGTTCAATCGAGAAGCATAGAACGCGCTTAAGCTTAATTAAGGTGAGGATGACCGACTATGCTACTTATAATCTTTGGGTTAATTTGATGGGATTTCCTAAGTGAATACAAGTGTGATGTGCATGAGTTGTTAATGGTTAATAATGCCTAAATAGAACTACTATTGATTATAAGTATAGTATGCATGATACACAAATTTATGAATAAATTGTGTATGTTTAGATGTTATGAATATGTGTGTATGATGGTTGTACCAACCATGAATATCATTTGGGATAGTATACTTTGATGCCATGAGGAGAAGCCATGAAGGTATGAAAGTGATACTTGATATTAAGGCCAATTATGCAAGAAGAAGGAATTATATTGAAATAAATAAATAACTAGCATTGAAATATTAGTTGGAAATGTTAGTTGAGAAATGGATGAATTAGATCCTAAGAATTTGAATTATAAGGAATCGGTGATTATGAGCCGGGCTCAAGACCGATGTAGATGACGGTGATTATGAGTTGGGCTCTAGACCGTAGTAGATGACGGTGATTATGAGTTGGGCTCTAGACCGTAGTAGATGACGGTGATTATGAGCTGGACTCTAGACCGTAGTAGATGACGGTGATTATGAGCGGGGCTCTAGACCGTAGTAGATAACGGTGATTATGAGCTGGGCTCTAGACCGTGGTAAAAAATGATGAATTGATACTAAATGAACGGATTAACTATAATGTAATAATGCTCTAGATTGAGGGCCTCAGAGATTTAAACTTTGATTATACTTAGTATAGTTGTCATTGTACTTGTCAAATGCTTCCAAGTACTGACCTCCCCTTCACGGGGGAGGCCACCTCACAGTTTCAGGTAGAACTTGAAGGTTGCTACTACCAGCCGCTGCTTCGGGAAGTTTCTGAGGAGAAGACTTGGTTCGTGCTTCTCCCGTTCTTGTTTTGAAAACAATATGAATAATGCTCATGGATAATATTTTCTGAATAATTACTTTGGGGGCTTGCATGCCAAATTATGCCAAGTGTGGCTTGAACACTTGTATCAATTGTTTCCGTTGCCTTTAATAAATGTTTTACATTATGTTTGTTTATGGATGTACTATGTGTGAATGGTATTCAAGACGCCTTGTATAGTATGGATGAGTCGGACTGCGGTTGACTATTCGTACTGTACGGCGGGTTGTTGACGTGTTCGGGTAGGTCCGGAGCGTGACACGAACGGCCACCTCGCATCCCTTTGCACTTCACCCGCATTCGTAAACAAAGGCAACGTCTTCCTGAGGATGTCGAATGGCAACTTCGCCAACTTTTGCCTCCGCCTAGGGAGTTTTATGTTGGATTCATTATGCATCCCATGAGGCACCGACCGGGGCACGTGCATGTTCATTTTTATGCCTTGATTGCTGGGCTTCGTTTCCCTCTGCATCCATTCATTGTGGAGTTCTTACGTCGGATTTCTGTACTCCCTGCCCAATTCATGCCCAGCAGCTACCGCATCCTGAACGGTTTCATCATCTGTTGTCATGAATTGGATATTGTCCCTAGTGTTGACTTGTTCCTGTATCATTACTGTTATCAGTCCTACTGGACTACGAGGTATCTGAAACTGGTGGCTCGAGCTGACCGTCAGTTGTTCACGGAAAACCCTACACCGCCGGCTAATTGGGAGGAATGGTTCCTCTTTGTCCGTGTGGGAGCTTCACTTCCATTCCCTGATCGGTGGAACGCCTACCCTGTTCGGGATTCTGAGCCCAAATTAGATGCCGTTATGCGTTCTCAATCTGAATCTCTGCGTCTGGGAGGCTCTCGAAATCTTCGGTCTTTCATTACTTCTTCCAAGATGTTGGCTGCTGGAATTGGTAAGTTCTCTTATTTTACTCCGGTCGATCTTTTCTCAATTCTGTTCCTTATCTTTGCCTTTCTCTGCAGGTGTGATTTCTTCTGTTGATGTTAAGCGTACTACTCCTGCCCCTACACCGATGGCCACTGGAAAGGGAAAGGGAAAATTGGTTATTGGAAACCAGGATGATGAAGAACACAGTCGGAAGAGGCGACGGGGAAGTGATGGCACCCGGCTTATCCCGATCGACCATGTGATTGATTTGACCGATCCTGACGCTGAGCCTAAGAGGCCTATCAAGCCAGGACGATTCACCCTTTTGGTCCTGTCTATTGCTACCATCTATCAGAACGAGAAGGACAACATTCCCCCTCCGACTGACACCAAAAATTACATGGGGGCACATGAAAATGCTTTTTGTAAATACCATAACAGGAACAGTCACTCCACCCAATCCTGTCGGGCATTACAGATAGCAATTGAGGAATTAATCGAGAGGGGTGATTGGATTCATCCTTCCTTTCTTTTGGGGTGGCGTGTCTACAGAGCCCGCGTACAGGCTCTGTTCGATTTTCTTCCGTTCGGCGTTCGAGTCACCTGTCTCCCCACCTCCAAATATAACCTTCACCTCCATTATGGGTTTTTTACAAGGGTTCCCCGAACCTTCTGGTTCATCTCTGGGAGGATTATACACATCGTTTCTGGGGCGAGCATCACGTTGAGCATCCCGCCTCCAGCTGTTGGGCCTTTTGACTGGTTTCATGATGCCTACAGCATTCGGGTCTTTATTCACATATTTATTCAGGTGACCCCTCTGGATTAATTCCTCAATTGCTATCTGTAATGCCCGACAGGATTGGGTGGAGTGACCGTTCCTGTTATGGTATTTACAAAAAGCATTTTCATCTGCCCCCATGTAATTTTTGGTGTCAGTCAGAGGGGGAATGTTGTCCTTCTCGTTCTGATAGATGGTAGCAACAGACATGACCAAAGGGGTGAATCATCCTGGCTTGATAGGCCTCTTAGGCTCAGCGTCAGGATTGGTCAAATCAATCACATGGTCAATCGGGATAAGCTGGGTGCCATCACTTCCCCGTCGCCTCTTCCGGCTGTGTTCTTCATCATCTTGGTTTCCAATAACCAATTTTCCCTTGCCCTTTCTAGTGGCCATCGGTGTAGGGGCAGGAGTAGTACGCTTAACATCAACACAAGAAATCACACCTGCAGAGAAAGGCAAAGATAAGGAACAGAATTGAGAAAAGATCGACCAGAGTAAAATAAGAGAACTTACCAATTCCAGCAGCCAACATCTTGGAAGAAGTAATGAAAGACCGAAGATTCCGAGGGCCTCCCAGATGCAGAGATTCAGATTGAGAATGCAGAACGGCATCTAATTTGGGCTCAGAAACCCGAAAAGGGTAGGCGTTCCACCGATCAGGGAATGGAAGTGAAGCACCCACACGGACAAAGAGGAACTGTTCCTCCCAATTAGCCGACGGTGTAGGATTTTCCGTGAACAACTGACGGTCAGCTCGAGCCACCAGATTCAGATACCCCGTAGTGCAGTAGGGCTGATAATAGTAATGATACAGGAACAAGTCAACACTAAGGACAATATCAAATTCGTGACAACGGATGATGAAACCGTTCAGGATGCGGTAGGTGATGGGCATGAATTGGGCAGGGAGTACATAAATCCGATGCATGAACTCCACAATGAATGGATGCAGAGGGAAACGAAACCCAGCAATCAAGGCATCAAAATGCACAAGCACGTGCCCCGGTTAGTGCCTCATGGGATGCTTAATGAATCCAGCATAAAACTCCCTAGACGGAGGCAAAAGTTGGCAAAGCTGCCATTCAACATCCTCAGGAAGGCGTTGTCTTTGTTTACGAATGCGGGTGAAGTGCAAAGGGATGTGAGGTGGCCTTCGGGCATTCCTTTGTTATATATGGTAAGATCATCTCCCGAAAGACATCCGTCATCTGGAAGAGGCTGTTCGGCATGTTTTGATACGGAAGGATTAGTAGAATCAGGTGCTTGGGAAGAGGAGCCCTCGGCCTTGCTAACAACGGAAGTTTTTCATCTACGAATGAGCGGCATTTCTTCAGATTTTGAGCTGGAGGAGAATAACATAAAAGAGCACCGATAATTCAAGGGAGCCTGAGAACTCTAGAGAGAGAAAACTTAGAGAGAGAAAGGAAAGAATTGAAGGAGCAACAGAAAAAACAAAAAGGAAGCACCTCTATTTATAAGTTAATGTTGAGGTTTAGTCCCGCAGATCCGAAAGCGCAACACGAACTTTGGATATATCAGGAAAATGGGTCAAGAATCAAGTGTATAAAGAAATATAAAAGATGAATCATCGAATGCTCAAAAGCCCACTTGTATTAAGTAATTGGATGATTACACAGTAAACTTCTCAATCGGTATGTCGGAATAGTGATTAATACAAGAAACAAGAGTGATAAAGCTATTCTAGGCTATGAGTACGAAAATGCTAACCCTTTACAATGAAATTAATCCTTCTATTTATACTAATAGGGGGTATGGGGTGCTTCATGCTGATTGGTTGCTAATCCAGCCACTTGAAAGCCCATATTCCCACATGTTGCCGCCATACTCTAGCAATAAATACTTCCTGTCACTTGCTGGATGCCGTTGCCCGAACGGGTAATGGACCCTGCTGGAATTATCTTTGATCTGACCCAAGTACGTTGGTTGACCCGAACCTCGTTCGGTACATATTTCTTTCTGAACCTGTTCATCTTCTGAATTCTAGGCCCATTTATTAGACTGGATATATTGGGCCTTTGATCCGGGTATTGGGCCTTCGGTCCTATATCCCAACACACTCTTTAGTCATATTATAAAACGTTGACAATGTTTTACTCTTATTTTGAGCAATTTGTTGAAAGTTCATATCATTTGATTGGATATTTAACCAAAAACCTTATGACAGGTTTTTAAATAATTCACATTGAACAATATAAAATATTTTAATCGGGATGATGGTAAAATACTTTACATATGTAAATTAGTCAATTACTTTACATGTGATTTAAAAATAAATTATACAGATAATAAAAAATATACTCCATCCATCCAATTGAACTTCTTAAACTTTCCTTTTTATGGTCTTAATAATTTTGTCATTTTCCTTTTAAATTATTTAAAACAATTTGCTATATATCTTATTATTTCATTTTTTTCTACACAACCCTCAATCCACAATTTATGTTTTTCTTATTTTACAACTAATATAATGATGAATGAGAACGAGATAATACTTTTTCAAATGGAAATTGAATGCGACCCTAAAATTTGCACGAAATCATACTGCATGCGTGCATATATTTATTGTGTAATTAACCGTACCAAACGAGTCATAAATTGTATAGCGTTTTGTTTTTCTAAAATATCATGTTGTGGGAAATGTGTGTAACACTTCACTAGCAAGCCTCCTTTAAATAGGAGGAAATAACGTTTACAAGACATGGGCCAATGGACCATATAATTAAATGCACACAAAACCCTAGATACACTTTCTATCTATAACGAATGCACATTGAAGGTAATTTCCTTCAACACTCCCCCTTGTGCTGAGTTGTAGATAGAACGTTGCACTCCATGTTGCCTTGTTGAATCTTCGTCAAGTAACAAAAACTCTATGGGAAAAATAAACTTTGACAAGAGATACAAAGAATGATAAAAAAACTCGAAAAACGACTAAGTCCTATAAAACGGACCGACTACCGAATGGTAAAGCAAAAAGTTTACAAAGACGAAAGAGAGAATTAAATAGAGCACTGAGCAATAAAGATTTCATATATATTCGTTGGATCTACTGGCCGGGAAATACAAAGATCACTTGCAAAAAGGAGAAGGGGGGGATTACAATTACTAAAGTACTCGGTCAAATCTACTGGCCAGGGGGCTCTTTGTTTTCTTCATATTCCTCCTCATCCTCATCCTCATCCAGATCAGAAGGGGATCAGGCTTCCTCCCTGCTTCACGACCGGAGGCCCGTTGTAGATCCCATTTATATTTTTCAAACTGGGCCTCAACAATGGCAACCGAAGGGAGATCAGAAAGCTCGACCGGCCTCCCTAGCATTTCTTGAAGCTTGGCCACAAAGGGGATCAAAATATGCTGACAACCCATGACATAGAGAGATTTTTCCAGGGAGTCGTTGAACTGTTTACCCCGAGGATCCTGATCGAGCAGTTTCACACCTTCCGTGCGCCGGATATCACCCCGGGGGTATTGTTTCAGATAAGCCCCAAAATTTGCTGGCAGTTGTTGCTGAGCATATTCCTCCTTGATGGCAGTAAATTCATCAGAGGATTTAAATACATCCCGAACGGCGAACAGATCCACATTAATTTCAATAGGACCGTCCGGGATGCGGGGGCCGTTTCTGCAAACCTAACCTGAACGGCCTCAGCCGCAGAAACTTTAGCCTGGGCAGCGGCCAGTTGAACTCGAAGTCTGCCCAGCTCATTTTCGAACCCCTGCCTCTCTTCCGCAAAAGCCTTCCATTCGGCCTCAGAGTTTGCAAGGGCGGCAGTGAGAGCCTGATTGGCTGAAGTCTGAGCAACGATCAGATCCCGCTCTTTGGCCAGCTGGGCCTCCCTCAGCTGCAAGCTATGTAGCCCCACCTACAGAATTCCGTTCGAAAAATGAGATGATATAGAACGATGGGTAAACATATGAAACAAATTATGGGGGAAAACAAAGTACCTTCAAGGCCGCTAAGGCCAAACACTCCTCTGCCTGGTCGACCGGCAGTTGAGGGACGACAAAGTTATTGAAGAAAGCGGAGGTGGACCAGACTTGGCTCGCAGAACAGCCAGCTTTCTCCAATACTTCATGAACGGGATCTGCCAGAGAGATTCGTTCGACCCGTCCAGATAGATGAACAGTGTGGGTTTCACCCACGTCCATACTGGCATCCTGAGCGGTCTAAAAATGCTCGGGAAAATGATGCAGCTGATCGGACCCAAACCGATCGTCAATCAGCATATCTTCGAGTTGGTCCTGATGGGGAACCTGTTGAATGGGCTCAGGCTCCTGAACAAGTTGAAAAGACCCTGCCTCTTGATTACTGACGGTGGAAGGGTTGGCCTTGGGGTTTTTCTTGGCCTTCTTCCTTTTCCCCACTCCACCGGTTGCTAACACACGATTTTTATTCATAGTAGCGTCTGGATTGGGAGCTGAAAATGACAAAGGAAAATGTTAGTATCGAGTGGTCTTATCACGTGGGAAACAAAGGGGATCAGAACGTTTCTCGTACGGGAAGGACCGCTCGGCCCATGGTACTTGGTTCTTAGACAAGTAGACCCAAGAGAGCGGGCAGTACCTATCCCGACCTTGGTAAGTTGATCGGGCGTTAGATATGCTAGAATGTTGCAGATTTTGGCTTCCTCCACTGCAAAAACGTCCTTGCAAATCGTCTCAGTCAGAACCGGCTCCGGTGATTTACGAGGAAAGGCATTCCACTTGTTCGGAATCAGACCGTCCGAGACGGAAATGAAGAAGAAACGATCCTTCCACTCCTTGATTGAGGTTAGATTGCCCTTAAAAAGTATATGACCCGTTCGGGCAGTTGCGGCTAAGTAGCCATGGGTCTGCTGGGGGGCTACTTTAAAAAATTGATGGAGTAGTTCTAAACTGGGATTGACCTTAACATCTACATAGCGGTAAATGAAGCCGGCCATCACCCGATAGGAGTTCGGCATTATTTTTGCCGGCACTACTTCAAAAATTTGAGAAGGGATACAAAAAAGGGGTGCAGGGGAAACCTAAGCCCAGCTTTTACTGAGTCTAGATTGATCACCACCATCCCAGGGAGGTGGCGCATCGGATGAAGCCCAGCCCGAAGACGGAAATTAACTGGATCCGGGATTAGGGCTGGGATTTGGGCCCTATTGTGAGACATCAATTTCTGCCTCCTTTCCCTGATTAACCTTAAATCCACCCTATAGCGAGGAACATCGGCCGGGGGACCAGCCGCCATTGAAGCCAATTCATCGCCCGACATCGTGCCATCAGAATCTTCACTGGAAGTAGAGTCGCTTGAACGGTTTTCATCAACCGCCCCTGCAATCGTAGTACTGGCAACATCTGCAAAAGGAACTTCTATGGCATCCGGTACAGCGGCGTCATGAGTTTCCTCTCGAGAAGTAGGCCCCGAATCCGAACCAGAAGATGTTCGAGAAGACATGTGACCGAACACGAAAGAGAGAGGAAAATTAAAGAACGAGGAATACCTGAACACAAAAAAGCCTGAAGGATCTGAAGAGAAGGCAGAACAAAGGCTCGAAGGAAATGAGAATGCGAAACCCATATCCAAGGAATTCAAGGCCTATTTATATCCTGACAGGCGCCGAATCGACAATCAATCAGAAAAAGACACGTCACCTGGACTATTTGAAAGGACATGTGTCGCATGGGAGAGCAAAGGTCAGTAATCATGACAAATTATGGAAGAAATTAAATCAAACGACGGCCGCAAAAAAGGTACTAACCATGACATGGGAAATCAGCGAGTTCTGAGTCCCGATCGCCATTCGGGTTATTGGACAGTATAAAATCTACTCCCCAATGCACTCACTACCATTCGAGACATCGGAAGTGGGGGACTCGTGTTGGGATATTGGGTCGAAGGCCCAATACCCGGATCAAAGGCCCAATATATCCAGTCCAATAAACGGGCCCATAATCCAGAAGATGAACAGGCTCAGGAAGAAATATGTACCGAACGAGGTTCGGGTCAACCAACGTACTTGGACCAGATCAATGATAATTCCAGCAGGGTCCATTACCCGTTCGGGCAACGGCAGCCAACAAGTGGCATGAAGCATTTATTGCTAGAGTATGGCGGCAGCAAGTGGGAATATGGGCTTTCAAGTGGCTGGATTAGCAACGAATCAGCATGAAGCACCCCATACCCCCATTAGTATAAATAGAAGGATTAATGTCATTGTAAGGGGTTAGCATTTTCGTACTCATAGCCTAGAATAGCTTTATCACTCTTGTTTCTTGTATTAATCACTATTCTGACGTACCGATCAGGAAGTTTACTGTGTAATCATCTAATTACTTAATACAAGTGGGCTTTTGAGCATTCGATGATTCATCTTTTATATTTCTTTATACACTTGATTTTTGACCCATTTTCCTGATATATCCAAAGTTCATGTTGGGTTTTCGGATGTGCGGAACTAAACCTCAACAGAGTGTTTTTTCAAAATAATGCTAAATAAAAAATTATTTACGAAATTGGAGTTGAGTTAAAACTATTTACGAAAATACTACTTGAATAAACCCTAGTTAATGAAAGCCGCCAAATGGTTTCGCGATTATGGCTACGCCTGGTTAGTCGCGCAAGAAGCAAGCTACACTGCTCCGTACATACGAGTATGGAGATTATTAGTTAGCCAACAGGAACTCATCCAAAATTAAAAAATCCTTCTTCTTTTTTAAATTGTTGTAACTTTTATATTCATAATCCAATTTTCATAAAAGTTATATCAAAATTTATAATTTTTTATTATCTTTTATATGGCATCAATATTCGATATATAAAAAATAAAATATTTTTGAAGATACGATGAGTAAATATTTTTTAGGCTACAAACTTTTTTAAGTAGATCTATGTTCTAAAATTAAGATCTCGTAATTTTTAGAGCACATTTGATAAATTGACTAAATCGGCTACTTAGGTTGAAATTTATGAAATTCTGATTGAAGTGGCTGGACTGACTGACTGAAATTTTGTAGATCTATAAAAAATTATATTTACAATAATTTTTATTAATAAGATAAATAAAAAATTATATGAAGAAATAGTCATTATCTTTTTTTAATGAGTTATTATCTTTCATATGATACCCATATTATATTTTTTAAATTGTTATAAAAATATTTATTTATTTATAAGTTGATTTATATAAAAAGTATATCAAAATTCATACGAAGTATTTTTTATACGAAGTATTACCTTTCATATGACACGAATATTAAATACATAAAAATATAAATAAATATAATCTGAAAAATACGATGTGTGGAAGGTTTTACGCTCATTGTTTTTTTATAAAATAGATCTATGCTCTAAAATCAAGATCACATAATTATATAGCTCAATTTCATGTTATAATTAGGGATTTTTTTGGATACTAAGAGCTTGTTTGATGATCTTATTTTTCGCTTTATCAACTACCTTTTTCATCAAACACGTAACTTTTGATTTGAGTGTTGAGTTGTGTAATAATAAGAAAAAGTAAGATTGAAGTTACTTTATTGACTGTATTGGCTGAAATCACTACAGAGAACCATTGTAACTATTTCTTCATGTAATTATTTTTATCTTATTAATAAAAATATCTTACATATAATTTTTTTATAATCAGCATAATTAGTCAATCTAGCAATTTCAATAAGATTTTCTTAAATTTCAACAGAATCAATCAATTCAATCAATTTCAGCGTTTTCAAACGGGCTCTAAAAAATTACGAGATCTTAATTTTAGAACATAGATCTACTTAAAAATGTTTGTAGTCTAAAACACATCTACTCATCGTTACTTCAAAATTATTTTAATTTTTATATATCGAATATTGGTGTCATATGAAAGATAATAAAAAATTTTAAAATTGGATATAATTTTTATGAAAATCGGATTGTAAATATAAAAGTTACAACAATTTTTTAATTTTGGATGAGTTACTATTGGCTATCTCATAATCAGTACTCCTTAGGTAGCATTGTTGCTTGTTGTGGGACTAACTAGCGGAAGCCAAAATACCCAAACCATTTGGCCGCTTTCATTAACTAGGGTTTATTTTGTTAAGTAGTTGAACCCAATCCTAATTTCATAAATAATTTTTTATTTGGCATTATTTTGAAAAAAAAACTCATGACTAAATATGTTTTATTTTCAAGATAGCATGTATTTCATCATAAGAGAAGAATAAAATACTCAAAACTTTCAAAATAGAAGTGAATGAGTCTTATTTTTTGAAATAAAACATTGATTAATATACTTATATAATAAAATGACCCAGTGACCCAGTGACCCACTAACAATGAGATAAGAGAAATGGTGTGGTTCCTAAGAAAAGTAAGTTTATATGATTAATATTGAATTGATAAATTAAGAATAAAACAAAAATGATTTATAACCAAACAAATTTTACAAAATTTAATATATGACAATTTCAGTGGGATAGATCGAAAAAGAAATATGAGACAGTTTTAGCATCACATATAAAGTATAAGAGATTTTTATCTAACTTCTTAGAGCATCTCCAATGAGGATGTCTATTCTCTTACACACTCTTACACATGGTCCCATTTTCTCTCTCATAAATTTTATCTATTGGAACTACGGAGTACATATCTTCATATTTATTTTAATTTTCATTTTTTTATATTACTTCTAACCCACTTTTCATCTATTTTTGCTTCTCGATTCTCGTGTAAAGTCTCTTTGTGGACATTGTCATAGACATTGTCTACAATTTACCTCTATCTCTCTCTTCAATTTCATCATTTTTCATACACATCACTTTCTCTATATTAAATTAAAATAATCATTCTATCTTTATCTCTCTCCTATGTCATGTAGGATAGACTATACTCCAATCCATTACTCCATCGGAGATGCTCTTATATTCCTCGATTTTTACATGCGATGTATTTATTCCAAATCTTATCCAACCCATATTAATGCAAAAACGTATTAACATTTTAAAGTATGTAAATGAGTATTATGTTTTTATTTTTTAAATAAGAATAATTATAATCATTTTTAGAGCATTTGAATTGTAAGTTAGTCAATTTTTTACTCCCTCCGTCCCATAGAATAGTTCTCGCATTGACTTGGATCGGAATTTAAGAAAGTGGGAATAAAGTGATCAAATATATTCTACTTTATTATACTCAAATTTCAATCATAACTTAATTTTACTTTTTCAATAACTTTGTAAATAATTGTGCAAAATACAAATGAACATATATTCTCTCTGTCCCCCTATAATTGTTCCATTTTTTCATTTTTGGATATCCCTTTACTATTGTGTCATACCATATTTAGTAACATTTGTGTGACTCTAATTCATTCTTACTTTATTTCCACTTTATCGACTCATTACCAACCACATGATTCAATTTTTCTTAAAAACCACACAACTCCGTTCTGTATCAATATTAGGGGGACGGAGGCAGTACTACGTAAAATGGAAGGGAGGTGGTATGAATCACATGTAAATACACTACCGACTACAATTGTTTCTGTGTACAAGGAAACAAAATAGTTAGACTACAAAGAAGGCATGATGAGGTCGCCAATTGGGTAAATTTTACCTGTTTGAAAGGGCAAGCAGTTAGCATAGCTGGTGCATGCTTTTAGATTTTTCTCATCTCAATTCAAAGACAGGTCTTATCAATCATCTTCGATCGTCTATGACATGACTATGCCTGAGATGCATCAACTCACTGCACCCGACCACCTCCATCATCATACCTAATCTAACATAATAGCTAGGTATAATGCTCACTCACATTTACCATTCTCAGCTCTTTCTGTTAATAATTTCTTGCTTTGAAATTTTGAACTGTGTTCATTTTATGAATCTACTATTGTTCCAAAAAAGTGTAATCTCCCACCCCAGGAGCCCCCACCCCGACCCGACAGGATGGTGGGGAGGTTAGTCACGGTGACTCAATCAGCAGAATGGCAGTAGGCTCATACACCCGTGCGCACCAGAGGCCCAACCTTATTTCAGGTTTTGTGACCTTCACCCGATCGCTGCGGAGATTCGAACCTTGGTCCATTGTTCCAAATCTCCCACCACTCGACCAACTGAGCTACCCGTGCGGGTTTATGAATCTACTATTATTTCACTAGAACTCGCTACTACTAATAATCTCACAACAATTTTGCATTGCGTGTATACATTTAAAACACATTTGCACGTAAATGTTTGTGTATTCATACTCCCTACCTCCGTAATAACTTTGTCAAGTTTAACCGTCACAGGGATTAATAAAGTAAAAACTGTGTGGTTGAGATTTGTGCAGAGAAAAGAGAATTAACTGGAACCACGAATTCTTTACTTAAAATCAAAAGTAACAAAATTAATGGGACATCCAAAAAAGGAAAGTTGGCAAAGTTATAAGGGACGTAGGGAGTATATTTTTTGCACAAGCTTCTTGTGTAGACATGTAATTGAGTATACACATTGTTTATATGGATAGATAATTATGTACAAATGTGTGTCAAGGGTGTAGAAATTCCATATACAAATACTGTATAAGTTTTCATAATCCTAAATATATACGTAGTACTAAGTAAAACATTAATATGCACCTCCTAATATACAAAGTGACTCAGTGCGTATTTGCAATATGTTGTGCTTTAAAAAGTGATTTTGGAAAAAATGTTTAATAGTAAAAGTTGGTAGTGTTTACGAAAAAATGATGGGAAAAGTACGGACAACCTACCTGTGGTTGAGGTCATTTGCGGAGAGGTCATGAGTTTCACTTTTTACCAAACTAATATTTGTGGTTCACTTCCGTTAGCGTCACAGGGGCCTCAGCCCATTTCTGTTACGAAATAATGACGTGGCCCGTTAAATATCCAAAAATGACTGCCGCGTGGGGGAATTTTATCCACGTCAGAATCAAATTTGAATTAGCTGGTTATATCAGTTAAGTGCGGTTTATAGAACATCAAACGACAAATTAGGGCGCGGTTTGTGTGCGGAAGGAAGAATAAGCTCACTCAAAAATTCTTACAGCTACTCTTCAGGTAAGTTGAATACTCACGAAACTTACTTCACCGTTGTCGTTATACATAGGTTAAAGGGAGTAGTATTTGGGTTTCTTTATTGTGTGTGGCGTGGTTAAAGTTAGGGATGAAGTTAGTTTGTTGAAGTTTTAGTTGTGATTGTTTTTGTGATTTTTTGTAGAGGCTGGGAATGGACGATGAGCACGTCAACTCACGAAACTTACTTCACCGGTGCAGGACATGTTGGTTTGTAAGATCATGGACCCACACATTGATGTGTATTTTAAAAGGGGGGATTTATCAAAAGGCCCCTCCAAACCTTCTAATTCCAAAAATGCAGCTCAGACTTCTTTAGCTACCCAAACTGTTGAGACAACCCAACTTCAGAGGAACTTCAGTCCATTGCCTATCCAAACTTCAGAGGAAGCCCACACTACATTGCCTACCCGAGGTCCACCAATATCCCACACTCCACCAATTACCCAATCTCAAGATCCAACTGATCCAGCCCCTACAATTTTAGGAATCCAATTTGTTGAGGATAGTGAGACAGATTCAGATTATTAGTGCTCAACCCCTGTGACTGATAGCTCTTCAATTCACCACTCTGATTCCAACCATCTATGGTAATTGAACTACTTGCTTTTGATGTAGTCTGTGTAACTTAACAGCAATTCTAACTCATTTGTTGACTGCTTGCAGATTGCTAATGCTGGAAACTTTGAGGTTTGAGGAAGATAGAGAACAACTATTAGGTGGCAGAAGGATTAGAATACAAGTGTCATGATAATATGTTCATTGTGATGATGTAATTGTAATAGCCTATAGGGTTGATTTTGCCTACTATTGACACATTTCGTTAAGTTTATGGTTAATGTAATTGTAAAAGCCCATTGGGTTGTTTTTGCCTACTATTGACACATTTGGTTAAGTGTATGGTTATGGCTATGCTTTTGCTTTTCCTCAGTTTTGCTTTTGCTTTGCTTTTGCTTTTCCAGTAAGTCTACAAGGTCATTGGTATTCTTCACTAAAAGTTTCTCAATTCATAAGTGAACCCAACCAAATACATGAAACCCATGTTACTAAACGCAACCAAATACTTTACCATAAAAATGGCCATAATTGACACATACTTCAACCGAAGTCAGTTCATAACAATTGGCCATACTTCACACATACCTCAACTAACAAAACAAAAAAATACACAAAGTTTTCATTCAGTCATTACATCAAACACCTAGCAACATTGTAAGCCTACAATAATTTTGTAGCCATAATTATAGCAACAATACCCAACAACCAAATCATCTTCATCTTCAAACTGAAATCGTCAGTCTTAGCAATCGCCAGTAGGATTTCGCCATTTTGTTTCTTCAACTCAGCAATCCCACGCAAGCAAGAGTTAATTTGAGTCTGGAATTCCAACTTATTCACTTTAAAAGCTTCCTCGACGCTTGCAATCTTGTCAAACAGACATTCAATGGTGTCATGGGCATTCCGCAAGCGCTATCATCAACCCACTCAAAAAAATTACATTTTTCAGCCCCACCTGCAAAATATCGACCGCAACCATGAAATTTTTTGCCTTTGTTCTTCTCTGTAGTTGCTGTCCAGATTGGAGCTTGGATACCACAGTCGCACCTCGTAATCCATTCACTTTGTCCGTCCGTCCTCCTGGTGTTTGCACTGGAGTTGGATTTTGAATAACTCATTCTTACGCAAACCTCCAGCCCTGTCGTTCCTCTGTTTAAACCTACTGCCTAAACATATTAAATGAGTGAAGTCAATGGTTTTTAATGACCTGGCATTACCACAGCCCACGCGGAACCAATTGGATGATAAACATCTCCACGTCAGCCTTTATTAACGGCCAATGGGATGAGGCCCCTGTGGCGCTAACGGAAGTGAACCACGAATATTAGTTTGGTAAAAAGTGAAACTCATGACCCTCTCCGCAAATGGCCTCAACCACAGGTAGGTTGTCCGTACTTTTCCCAAAAATGATTTTGAAAAGTAAAAATTGGTATGTATATGTTTATTTCAAACTTTTGTAAAACGTAGCCTAGCAGAAGAACCTAGCAGGTCTAGGGTTAGCTTTGGTACGCGAGGTCTCCTTCAGCGTAATTTTGACGGGAAACTTCGACGGCATATCGGCCTGGGAAAGGCAACGGGTCTACATCAGTGGGAGTCAATCACTTTGGCCACAACAAACATGAGAGACGATTTGGCAACAAGGGCTCTGTTTTACCGGGCTCGAGACGGGCTGAAAACGGGGAACTCCTTCATCCCCTCGTCCGAGCAGTATTCGGGGAGTTCCTTCGATCTGGTTGGGGTTGTTCAAAGGTTGTACGGAGAAGCAAGAAGGTTCATCGACGCGAACTCGTAGATCCCAAGAAGCCATGGGACTTGTTAATTGATTCAGAGGTGGTCGTGGACTTGGGTCGACTAGGGTTGCGAGGCCTGATTGTCCGATGTTGGGTTTGGTCATTTTGGGTTTGTTGGTGATTGAGATGAAAGCTGCACCAGTTGTGTTTGATCCGGGTGGAACACGGGTGGTTGGGGGTCCAGTGGAAGGGGTGAATTTGGGCTCCAGTCGGGTGTTGGGGGATGGACGTGTTTGTTTTGGCCGCCTCATGTGGTGGAGGAAGAAGATGGTAGGTGCATGATTCGGCCTTCTCCTGATCCTCCGCCACAACGGAACTACGTGACTAGGGTCCGTAAGGCGATGATTGAAGAATGGATTCCGCTGTTCCACCGACTGAAGTTTATTTATTTTTAATATGTTCTGTTTGCTCATCGATCTTTATTTTGTTTTTATTAGGTCAAACAATAAGGGTAGTAAGTTCTTAATTTGGTTTATCTTAGTTGCTAGATTTCTGTTGAGAGGCAATCAGGTTGATTCAGCCATTAATAGCCTCAAAGCTCTCACATTTTCAGCGATTAGTATCGCTCTTTTTGGGGTGGACTACTCTATATCTGGCGTAGAAGTGAGAGGGCCGATAGATTTATGGTTATGTTTGTTTAGAGGAAGGTTAGGGTCGGATGTTTACTGTATTGTTTGCAATTCTTCTGGTTGTACTGCGAGTTTTGATTTAATACTCCGAATAATATGCCAGTTTCCTGTCAAAAAAAGAAAAAATTAGTAGTGTTTGGGTAATTAGTGTGTAATTTAAGTAGAAGTTGTCACTTGAAAACACTCTTTTTAACTTTTTAAGCCAAAAGTGGAGAAACGCTTTTTTAAGCCTTTCCAAACATTACCTCATTATAAGTTATTTCAACAATTGTAATTGCAAACTTTTCAATCATGCACATTTGTTTTAGACATGCAAGCAATTTTGCAAAGTTTAAGTGCATTTTAGGGCCGTTTGATAATTGATAAATCATATTTTGACTATAGCACTTTTTTCATTCAACATTTTTATCAAACATATTTTTATCAAACGTATTGAATATAATTGCTTGTGTATTCCATTAAGTTCAAAGGCTTATATACAAGAGTACCACGGTTACAAACGTAAAGTTAGGCTATGAATACAAAACTGGTTAGCTATAATTAAAGGACAAACATTAGGCTAATGATGAGACTAGATAAACACTTAACAAATGATGGTCCCTATTTCTGAGATGATAATCTAACAGCAACAACAATATAATAGAAGCAGAGAATCACAGAATAATTTAAGAATATTTGAACGATGAACTCCCTCTTCCTTATATCGTAAAAGCCTTACAAAATGATATGTGCGTTAATGTGCGTAGAGGCTTATCAAGACTTAGGGTTTTCTTAAGTTAGCATCCTTTTATATATAAGGATGTCTAACTTAAGCCTTACAAGATGGCTAATGGTCTGAAATACATTTGTGACTCATATTACACATCTAAATAATAACTACACAAATACAAAGATATTTAATTAGATTGGACACCATAAAATATTCCCAACAATCTCCCCCTTGGTGTTCAATCGTGTTCAATCAGCATTGGAGCGCATATATCTTTGTCTTTGTGTTGAGCTCGACTTCTGAGTTGAGGAAGGTTTTCTGAAGAAATCCTTGCAATCTCCCCTTTGATGTCTTCTTGGCAATTTGATCTTTGATGATGGGGGTTGAGGAATCTTGAAACTCTTGCTTGTAGTACTTGCCTACCAGAAATAGCTCTTGATCAGTTTCAATGAAGTCCGAAGGCGCTTCTAGAAATGAATGTTGTGATGATTTTCAGGCGCATCTTCAGCACACGAGTATCTGACCTTTGTCTCCTCCACAATGTAGTCCTTTTGAGTATTTGAGGTGAATGCTTTTGAGGAGACCTTGTCGGTGGCACAGCGGAATGAGATGGTTGGCTTGTGAGCGTAGCTGTCCATTTGAAGTGAATCTGACTTGGTAGTCTTGATGATTTGAGAAGTAGAGAGTTGTCATTGATTTTTTTGTGGTGGAGGAAGTGTCCGAGAATGATTTTTGAGTAAACAACATGCGTACCACTCTCCCCCTCATTATGATCCGATGAATCGAGGCATCATGCCTTTAGTTATTCTTATATTTCGGGAAACAAAACATAAAAACAAATAGAAATGTAAAATAATAAAAATCGGATACACTGAGGTGTTCCGTTATCACAACATCAATGTAAACACTGATGTGTGGCCTGTAAAAATGATAGAAGCATTAAAGCTCTATCAGGACTTCCAACCAGTCATTGTGAAGCATCTAAAGTAGATGTCACTCTGGTTGTTATGGCATGATAGGATCATAAAGATCAGCAAAGATAACGTAGCCCCCGGGGTCGTGTAGTCGCCCATTATCATCACTATAGAGATAAACTTAGAAGCGATGGCCTGAACATGTTGGTGATTTCTGTGTTTCAACAGCAGGACTTCCTTCCAATCAATTGTCTTCATCTATAGTAGATGAGCCCTGTGGATGGTCTCACGGGTCATGAAGACCTGCAACTGACTTTAAAAAGTGTCTGTGTCCTAGAAAATTCAAAACATTTGGGAGTGAGATTACTAGACACAATGTGATTAGTGAATGTTTAGTGGCATGGGGATGTGGGCCACTGTAGTCAGTATCAGTCGCCTCAGAAGGAGACGGTGATAAGAGATGAGGTTCCCGTGAAATATGATTAAACATGTGTCTGTTGGGAGACAAGTGATTGGTCTTGGGTAGGGTTGTGCATGCACCGTTTGGACAAAATTCAGCGACTTCTACCCGAGATCTGAATAAATTTAGTCCTGAACCTATGGGGATTGTCCAGAGTATTTGAGTGACAGAGAGTAATTTTCTCGATTGATAGCATAATAGAGGTAGCAGATTTGACAATGATTATTGTTCTCTTGCTCAATTGAGTTTTCTGCTTCCTCACTCTCATAATGTTCACTCAGTTACTCACTCACTCTCGGCTTTGTCCCTTGGGTAGGCTAAGTTGGGTTTACTAAGCCATTGAGACTTATCTCTCATTTCTCTTTGCTCTTTTGTTTTCTCTCTGTACTCCCCCTCAACTGGAGCACTTAGTAGGATGCCTTTGACGATGATTGGCGCTTGGAGGAGAACTTTGAAAGCGCCCCCTCAAAATTTGCATCCTTGAGAGAATCCTTGCATTTTACATTATCTAGCAACAGGAGGAGAAAAATATAATTCCCCCTCAAAAGTTACAAGTTGTGTTGTTTGTTACCCTGAGAGTAAAGTAGAAAACTCCCCCTTGGAATGTGATTTGTTCATTGTTTGGCACCAGGAGGATAGAAAAAGAAACACCCCCCTCAGAATATGCACTCGTTGTTTGTTCTTGGCACGTGATGGTGTTGAGGTGTGCATTTGATGACTTTCAGCTCATTCGGGAGTACGCGCCAGTATTCCCTTTCATAATGTGCACCAGTTGATTGCTCACAACTCGTCTTCATACTTGCCATGTGTATGGAGCAATCGATTCAGTTACCACACATGACGGACCTTGCGGAACAGATTAAATATGTTTTGGCACCCATTTCCAGATGGGCCCTTCCTTTGCAGCATTGAAAAACTGTTGCACTTGTTGTTTGATTTGTGATCCTAGGCTAGCTGATTGAGAAAAGTGTGACATTCTTAATTTTTCAGCTGCAGCCTTAGAAATCCATTGTTGTTTGAGCTTTGGAGCAGGGGAGGTTTTGCCACATGTGAATGAATGTTTAGACAGATAGTCTTTTAAAATAGTTTCTTGAGAGAGCCTTCTCAAATGTCTGAGTGAGTAAACTTTGAGAGGATACTTTAAACATGGTACATGATACTCCCCCCCAACGATCACCTTTGCGGAAGCTGATTTCTTTGGACATTTGTGAATATTCCCAACAACAAATACTCCCTCCGGTCCTAAATAAAGTTCAGTGTTTGACTTCACACAAATTAAGGAAACAAATTTGACTTTACTGTAGAGTACACTGTTGTGACACTGTTTGACACTGTTTTGCATTGTTTTGCATTGTTTTGATGTAGATACTTTGCCAAATAAGGAAGGGAGAAGAAGTTTGAACTTTAATTTGGACCGGCCCAAAAAGGAAAGTGTGAACTTTATTTAGGACCAGAGGGAGTATAAAAAATACTTCATCCGGTTCTTGTTTAAGTTCCCAGTTTGACTTCACACATATTAAGAAAATGAATTTGACTTTAATGTGGAGTGCATTGTTTGACACTGTTTGGACACTGTTTGACACTGTTTGGCACTATTTTGCACTGTTTTGTTTCCTAAAATGGAAGTGTGAATTTAAATAAGGGACATCCCAAAAAGGAAAGTGGGAACTTTAATAAGAACCGGAGGGAGTATATTACAATAGAATATATTCTCTATCACACCCCCGCAGTCGAAGCGGGAGGATTACGAATGTCAAGACTGTCCCGGAAGTCATCAAGTAATATACATGGGAGTCCCTTTGTAGAAATATTGGAAATCTGATATTGGGAGGGAACATGAAGAATGCATACCTCACCCTTAGCCACTTTTTCACGAACAAAATGAATGTCCACCTCAACATGTTTGGTGTGTTGATGTTGCACCGGGTTGCTGAATAAATAGATGGCACTCACATTATCACAATAAACAAAGGTAGCTTTCTGGATGGGACAATGTAATTCAAGTAACAAGTTTCTAATCCAACATGAGTCAGAAACTACATTCTCAACCCCGCGGTACTAAGCTTCTGCACTAGAATGGGACAATGTTGGTTGTCGTTTAGACGACCAGGAGACCAAATTGTCACAAAAAAATAAACAATAATTAGAAGTAGATCGTCAGATATCCGGGCATCCTCCCCAATAAGCATCCGTATAAGAAATTAATTTAGTGAGGGAAGATTTATTGAGGTGTAGCCCGAATTAGAAAGGTTTAGACTCGTTAGGTAATACTCAAATCAGTTCCCTTAACTTGTTCTGCTCAAATTTATATATGAAGTTCTGAATGAAGTGACTCCATTGGTTGATTATATTGATTCGAAAAAAAGTTATGTGTAAAATATATTTATTAATTAAATAAAGAGAAAGTTACATGAAAAACAGCTAAAATGATTATCCACAAGAATTTCAGTCAATACAGCCAGAAAAGTAATTTAAATCTTACTTTTTCTTGCAATAAAGCGTGTGAAATCAAAAGTTACATGATTGATAAAAAATTGTCTAATAAGTCAAATAACATGATCAGCAAACATATTCTTAATGCTCTCAAGAGGTTTAGCTTTGGTGTAGGCAAGGGAGAAAATTGGATGGATAGCATAAAAGACTATTCAAAGGGATTTTTTTGCAATAAAAAATCACGTAGATTCTATGGTACCCTTAAGGTATCATACCTTTGATTACATTGACCAATCATAATGTTGGAGTTGAATTATTTAAATTAAAATTAAAAATGATATCATGATTTGGATCAATCAAGTGAATAGGTACCAGAGTTGTCACCACTTTTACATGTAAATGTGAATTATTGTATGGTGCCTTGTTTTTTAAATGGGTACCAGAGTTATCATCAAAAAATAAAAGGTTTTTTTATCATGCCCTAAGACATTGGGAAGCGTATACTATACAGCCGGTTGTACGGTGCCAACCGTATAGCCGGTGGCATTTTTGTAATTTTGGTGAAAACATGTCTTCTCTTTAATGGGCATTAACGCAATTTTGTTGAGCATCAAGCCTGTTCGTTTGAGTATTAGGAGCCTAAGAATGAGCATCAGTTTTCTCTGCTTCATATCTTTAAATTCGTTTTCTTTTTATTGTTATTTCAGTTATAAGAACTCTTAAATTATGTCTATAATAAATTCCAATTAATTTCAATATGTAAATCTAATGTAGTATAATATGTTTTAAATGTGCAACATTTTAAAATGAGCATAAAGAGATACCAAATAAGCATACATAATTTACAAAATAAGTATAAAAAAATTCAAAACTTCATTTGTGTATGCTCATTTATTTTGGGCTTTATACTCATTTGAGTTTAACATAATGTAGTACGATACATTTGAAATTTGCAACATTTTTAAATGAGCTTAAAGAGGTACCAAATGAGCATACATTACTTACAAAATAAGTATAAAAAAATTCAAATGTTCATTTGTGTATACTCATTTGAGTTTAACATAAAACTCATTTCTAATATGCTCAATATTCTTTAGTATATGTTCATTCCTAAATTACGTACTCCCTCCGTCCCCGCAATATTGGGATGGAAGGGAGCAGTGTGGTTTTTAAGAAAAGTGGAACTATGTGGTTGATAATGAGTTGATAAAGTGAGAATAAAATAAGAATGAATCAGAGTCACACAAATGTTACCAAATAATGTCTGAGACACTATTAGGGAGACATCTAAAAATGAAAAAATGAGATAAATATAGATAGACGGGTGAAGTACATATATACAGTCCTATAAATTAAGGATTTACGGAGTATATATGAAAGACACAAATTATTGTCTTAAAAAGGTCAATTTTATTTTGAGAGGGATGATAAGAAGTTATTACTCTGTATAAGATATAGAGTATGATTTTTCATATGAATCTCACCAAAAATAAAATTAAAGTAATGCAAATGAAAAGAAAAGTAAATCAATATTGTACTCATTTTTATACTCATCTTATGTGAAATGTTTTTTTTGTGAAGTCCGTTCACAGACAAAATATGTCATTTTTTGTCTGTGCAAAATTACATAGACTCAAAAACATATTTTGTCTGTGAACAAAACTCACAGACAAAAAAACCTTTCAAAAACATAGTGAGTATAAAAGTGAGTGTAAGGGTGGAGACAAATACTCCCTCCGTCCCGAAATAATTGTCATACTTTCCTTTTCGATCCGTCCCGAAATAATTGTCTCGTTACCCTATTTGGTAAACAAATCTATACAAAACGGTGTCAAACAGTGCAAAACAATGCCAAACAGTATCGCTACAGTGCCAAACAGTGTCACTACAGTGTGAAGTTATTCCACTTTTTTATCTGTGTGAAGGTCAAATCAGAACGATTATTTCAGAACGAGGTACCATCTTTTTTCAAAATTATTAGCCCCGAGTGTTTACTGTTACATGAAAATGAATGGAGGTGACAAACTGGTAAGTGGTAACGCGAACAAGTATGCAATACAGCACAGTACATGTAAAAAGAGCTTTTCTCTGTGCAGGGCCTACATTTTAGGGGAAACCACAAAAGCAATTAAAGTAGGAAAGACTTTGGGCATTCGGGCTGTAAACAAACTTCAGAACTATCCAAAGAAAGGATAGGATCCATGGCAAAATCATGCTACTTTTAGATAGTACAGTATTAAGTTAAAACAAAAACTGTGGCCACCTATTTCTTGGACAGCTCATGAGTAAGCAAAACACAGAGAGAGAGAGAAAAAGACTGTTTTCTTGCTTCAAGAATGGCAAATCTATTGTCTCATTTCTCGTTTTTTATTACCATAAGTAGAATAAAAGTTGTCATTCCACTACTTTTTCATGAACTTCATGAGAAAAATAGAAAAATTGTAAAGGTACACACTTTTTTGTGTACATACTTTTTACACATGTCTGTGTAAGATTTTTTTTATGTCTGTACAGACATAACATGTTTTTTAAACACGTTATGTCTGTACAGACATAAAAAAAAACCTTACACAGACATGTGTAAAAAGTGTGTACACAAAAAATGTGTACCCCAAGTCCAACTCAGAAAAATAACACGAGCCAATTTGGTAACGGGTAAACATGTTTTTCGTTTTATTAATATTATTAGCTATCTTTTCTATTAAACAAGTACATTTGATTTAATTGATTGAACTTTTTAATAAACAAATTAATTAAGTTTAAAGTTACTTTTATAATTGAATTGATTAAATTTATAAAATATGATTACTTTAGCTATTTCCATACAATCTTCTTTATTTTATTAATAAAATATCTTTTTGAAAAATAATTTTTTTATGATTTAACGATTCATCCAATTATGCCACATAAACCATAATGTCACCAATTTCAATCAACAAACTCCGTCAGAGCTCGTTTGGTAACACTGAATTGACTGATTATGTTGAATTATGAATAAATTATATTTAAAATATATTTTATTTTATTAATAAAATAAAGAAAAAATTGTTGGGTTAATGGTCCAGTAAGGGCCGGCCCATCAACCCTGATGGAGTATATGGCCCGGGAACACCCGGCTCACAGACTCCTACTACTCCAGTAGGGGCCCAACAGGCCCAGAAGACCCAACAGGCCCAAATCACGACGCCCAGAGTACCAAGCAGCCCGCAATACGCACCAGGGGTGCCTTCGGACCCTTGGCCGAAGGCTCCAAACTATCACAGCATGGATATTTCGAACAAACAGAGGAACTGGGAGAAAACGGCGAAAACAGTGGCCCTCGGCACCTGGAGCCCTCGGCACTCAGGGGCCCTCGGCACTAAGAGCCCTCGGCTAGTCCTCTGCAGCCGAGGGCACCTCTCCCGACATGATATCGCCTCACAAGCGTGCAGATCACCGTACCCTGTACAAACGTCCCATCCAACAGCCGCATTAAATGCGGCCACATGCGGCTGCCAACGCCAACCAGTTGAGGTGACCCCTCGGCCAATAGGCGCTGGACACGTGTCCCTGTCCGGCATTTATTGCCACTATAAATAGCACCCCATTTCCCCATTTGTAACCACGCTGAAAACACTCCACATTTATAATACACTCTCTCTCTCTACATTTACTTGCTCTGACTTCTCTCTATGTTATTCCCAGCAATAACCCCTCGGATATATACCCCCCGGGTAGACTATCCATCATTTGGTGATCTCGTTGAGAGGTTGAACAATCAAGTAAGAAACCCTCCCCCCTTCGCCAAACACTAGCCCTCTACCAAAAATGGTGAGAACAACACGTGCCAACTCCAAAAACGTAGAAGACAAGAACTTAGCCCTCGGCGACGTCAACGCCCCCGAAGCCTCTCACAGGGCTCCCGAGGGCGGTGTCATCGCTGGGCTGGAACAGGCGGCTGTCGACCTACGCCTTCAGATCCAACAGAATGCCCCCGACGCCCACCTCGGCATCGAGGCCAAGAAGAAGAACCGGAGCGATGACCAAGTCAGCCCTCCGGTTCTCACCATCGACGTGCAATCGGCGCTCTCCGCCTTCATCCAAACGCTCACTCAGAACCCGGGTGCCTTCGGCACCCTGGCTCCGGCTCAACCCCAGGTTGGGGAGAACATCATACTTCCCCCTCTGCCACACCCTTTCGGCAACCCCCTCCCTCGGGTTAGGAATGACGAAGGGGTAGTGGCCCAAGATACGTCCTCCCAGGAAGTTCAGTCCCGGGACCGCCACCATGACGACAGAGAAAGGCCCCGCACTTCCGCCCTCAACCGGCTCGGAGGAGGGCCAGACCGCCAAGGGGTCCAAGACCGCCTCGGAGGGAAAGCACTCCAAAGGCCCCAGGAAAGCGGAGGGTCTGTCTCGAGGGCAGACGAGGAGCGTCCCCCTCGGGACAAAGGCAAGGCACCCCTTCATGCCAATGATGCTCGCCACCAGATCAACCAGGCCCACTCGGCCCGGGTTCGTTCGCAGGGGGCGGAGACCCTCTCGGAGGATCCCCGGGACGAGATTATTGCGGCCCTCCAACGCCGGCTTGACGAAATGGAGTCCAACAAAGCTCACGCCACCACCTCCACCCCTCACTCAAACCTCAAATACGAGGCCATGATGGCCAAAATGGAGGAATTACAGAAGAAGGTGGTCGAGGGCTCCGGGGAACCCGTCATCCAGCTCCGGACTCGGACGCCATTTACCCCAAGGGTATTGGCGGCCCGGATCCCGGAAAAATACCGAGGGCAACACATACAGCCCTATAACGGGAAGACGGACCCCCAGGAACACTACAGCAAATATCAAAACAGCATGATGATGGTGGGGGCGTCAGACGAATATTTGTGTCGTTGGTTCCTCTCCACCTTAGAGGGGCCGACATACGAGTGGTTCAACCGGTTGCCCAAGGGCTGCATTGATTCGTGGCAAGAACTCGCCCAGCGATTCTTGACACAATTTGCCGGGAGGCGTCGCACAAGGAAGCACTTCTCCCACCTCCTAACCATACGCCAGAAGAGGGATGAGACCCTTCGGGACTTCCTGGAGCGCTGGAGGACGGAAGCCGACAAAGTTGACGGTGCTGATGACGGGACCCTCCTGGCCCTCCTACAAACCGTCCTCCGCACCGGCAACTTTTAGAGGAGCGTCATCATTGAACCCCCCCCCCCCCCCCCGCGCGACTACATAAGGGCTTTGCAGCGGGTGGACCGATATGCTGAAGCCGAGGAGGTGGAAAAATATCACCAGCATCCGGATCAGCAGCCCCCGAGGGCTGACAACAAAAACAACCGAGGGCCGGGGGCTCCTCCAAATCATCCCAAGGCTTCAGGACCCTCTGATGACCGCCCTCGGCAAGGCCAAGCCAGACCCGGGGGAGGTTATAAGAGCAGCCCTAAGACTTGGGCACAACCCATTCTCCTGGACCGCCCCCGGACGCCATTGACGCACCCCGTCAGCATCATCCTTGATTTTGCCGAGGAGAGGGGCCTCGTTGAGCGCGATTCCCGCGCACCCCCGGAGGTACATGCTATCAACCCTCAGTTCCCATAATGTCGCTTCCATCGGCACCAGGGGCACATAACCGATGACTGCCATCAGCTAAAGACGGCCATCGAGAGGTTGATACAAGCGGGGCACCTGTCCCAATTCGTTCAGAGCCCTCGGCAGGAGGGGCCTTCTCATCAGGGACCTCCTCGAGGGCACCACACGAAGGTAAACGCTTGGGTAAACCCGAACACCATCCCCCTCGGCAAGAAGAGGGAGATCGGAAACTTGGAAGAAGAAGAGGAGGAGTACCCCCACTACCAGGAGAAAAAACGCCACATCCTCATGATCACCGGTGGCAATACAGGGGGCGATTCCACCAGCCAGCGAAAGAAGTGGGCTCAATCGCTTTACGTGGGGGAAGTAACTCATATGCCCCCGGTAAAGCGACTGAGGGAGGAACCCATCACCTTCACCAACGCAGATCTCCCTCCTACTTCTTCCCCTCACAGGGATGCCTTGGTGATTCGGACTGAAATAAACGACACCATCATTCACCGAACTTACATTGACACGGGCAGCTCCGTCAATGTAATGTACCTCAGCACCTTCAGAGAGCTGCATCTGGAGAGGGGGTCCCTTCGGCCCATTAAGACCCCTCTTGTCGGCTTCACCGGCGACACTATTGATTCCGAGGGGGTAATAACCCTCCCGGTGATCTTCGGCGACGGGCTCCATAGGGCCCAGCTCGAAGTGGAGTTCGTCGTCGTTAACATCGACTGCGCCCACAACATTATCCTCGGCCGGCCAGCCCTGGAGGACCTCGAGGCCATCATCTCCATGAGGCACCTCTGCCTCAAGTTCCCCGCGGAGGGGGGCATTGGCTACTCCCGGGGGAATCAGAAAATCGCCCGCGCCTGCTATCTTCAAGTCACTAAGAAGGTAAGTAAGACGGAATTCCGTGTTGACACCATCACCGGAACCATCGACCAAGAAGAAAAAAGGCCGAGGGCTGAACCGGCCGAGGACGTAGAAGACTTTGCGCTCGATCCGGCCCAGCCGGAGAGAGTCGTGAAGATCGGAGCCCAGCTCCCTGAAGATCTGAAGACCGGTATCACCGACGCCCTCCGCGCCTACTCCACTGTCTTTGCATGGGGGCCGGAGGACATGCCGGGAATCAGCCGAAGGGTCATCACCCACCGCCTCTCGGTGGACCCCTCGGCAAAAGCAGTACAAGAACAAAGAAGACCCCTCTCCGCCGAGAGGAGGGAATTTGTGAAGAAAGAAGTCGCCATGCTCCTCTCCATTAAGCACATCAAGGAGGTGAAATATCCCTCGTGGCTAGCAAATGTGGTCCTCGCCCAGAAGCCCCCTACCTTCCGCATGTGCGTGGACTACACCGATCTCAACAAAGCGTGCCCTATGGATCCATTCCCTCTACCAAATATTGATCAACTGGTGGATGAGACCGCAGGGTGTGAGATCATGTCCTTCCTCGATGCCTTATGAGGGTATCACCAAATTTTCATGCACGAGGAAGACGCCGAAAAAACTGCCTTCATGACTTTCGAGGGCATCTTCTGCTACCTAGTCATGGCCTTCGGCCTAAAGAACTCAGGGGTCACCTACACCCGGATGGTGGCCCGGGTCTTTCAAACCGTCTTAGGGCGCACCATGGAGGCCTATGTTGACGACATGATCGTCAAGAGCAAACAATCTTCCAGCCATGCTGACGACCTCCGGGAAATCTTCGCCATCATGCAAAAATTCAACCTTCGGCTAAACCCGAAGAAGTGCACCTTCGGCGTCCAAGGAGGAAAATTCTTGGGCTACATGGTGAGCCGAAGGGGTATTGAGGCCAATCCCGAAAAGATCCAGGCCATCATCGGCATGGAACCCCCACGCAACGTGAAGGAAGTTCAACGGTTGACGGGCCGCCTGGCAGCCCTCAACCGCTTTCTATCTAAATCAGCGGAGAAGTCTCTACCCTTCTTCCAGATCATGAGGAAGACGGCTGGCTTTCTATGGACTCCAGAATGCCAGGGGGCTTTCGACGAGCTCAAACGATATCTATCTTCACCTCCTGTGCTCTCCAAACCCAAGGTAGGGGAGACCCTCTACCTCTACCTTGGGGTCAGCCCGGCGGCCATCAGCTCTGTGCTCATTCGGGAGGAAGACGGCATCCAACATGCCATCTTCTACATTAGCAAGACCCTAAGGGAGGCCGAGCTCAGGTACTCCCCTGTGGAAAAAACGGTGTTAGCCATCGTTTGGACTGTCAAGAAGTTGGGCCACTACTTTCAGGCTCACCCGGTTCAGGTCCTCACTCATCAACCCCTCGGCGCCCTCATGAGGAGCCCCACCAGCTCCTCCCGCATGGTGAAGTGGGCTATCTTCCTCAGCCAGTACAACATTGACATCCGTCCAAGGCCTGCCATCAAGGGCCAAGCCCTGGTGGACTTTGTGACGGAATGTACCGCAAGGGCAGCCACGGACGGGGAGCCCTCGGCTACCTCGGACGACTGGTGGACCCTCTACACCGACGGCTCCTCCGCGACCAAAGCATGCGGGGGAGGGGTAGTCCTCATTACTCCCGAGGGCTTCAGAGCCTACTATGCGATCCGCTTCTCCTTCAAAGTCTCCAACAACGAGGCCGAATATGAGGCCCTCCTATGTGGCCTTCGGCTGGCTGCCAACATGAGGGCTCGGCAGATCCACATCAAATGCGACTCCAAGTTGGTCGTTGGCCAAATCTCCGAGGAATATGAGGCCAAGGAGGGAAGAATGAAACAATACAAGGGAGCGGCCAAGGAGTTGCTCAAGGTATTTGAGGCACACTCTCTCACTCAAATACCGAGGGCTCAGAACTCCGAGGCCGACATATTATCTAAGCTCTCGGCCGACTCCCCCGAGCACATCTCCAAAATTGCCAAAATTGAGGAACTCAGCCTCTCAAGTATCCATGCAAGCCCCGTTATGAACATACAACAACGCCAAGAGGATTGGATCTCAGATATCACCGCCTTCATCTCCACAGGGCAGCTACCCGAAAATGAGACCCGCGCTAAACTGGCGAAGCTGAGGGCTCCTAGCTACACCATCGAAGATGGAAGACTCTACAAACGATATTACAATGGCACGCTACTTCGATGCCTTCATCAAGATGAGGCCGAGGTCGCAATGGAGGAAGTGCACAGTGGCACTTGCTCAGCTCACCAGGGACCCTTCTTCATGTCCCGAAGGCTCATTCTCCAGGGCTACTTCTGGCCAACCATGGCCAGGGATTTTGCTGACCTTGCCCGGAGGTGCACCGCATGTCAACATTTCCAGAAAGCCCCCGGCAGGCCAGCGGTCAACTATGCCCCCATCAGCACATCTGTCCCTTTTTCTCGATGGGGGATAGACCTTGTGGGCCCTCTGCCGAGGGGTACCTCCAACAACAGGTACATCATTGTGGTCATCGACTACTTTACCAAGTGGGTGGAGGCTGAGCCCCTCGCCAGTATCACAGAGGCGAAGTGCCGTCATTTTGTCCTCAAGAACATCCTCACAAGGTTTGGCGTCCCCCAGCAGATCATCTCCGACAATGGAACACAATTTGAGGCAGCCCCCTTCTGTGCCCTTCTGGAGGCATGGGGCATCAAACACACTTTCTCCTCCGTTGCCTACCCTCAAGGCAACGGGCAAGTAGAGAATGCCAACCGGACCTTGCTCGAGGGCCTCAAAAAGAAACTGGAGGCCGAGGGCGGTGGTTGGGTGGAAGAACTCCACAACATCCTGTGGGCCTACCGCACCACCCCTCGGCGAGCAACAGGTGAAACACCCTTCTCCCTCTGCTACGGTTTTGAAGCCAAAGCTCCTACGGAAGTCACCCTTCCCACCCGAAGGGTGATCCAATATGACCCCGAGGTCAACGACAGCAACATGGCCCTCGACCTCCACCTCATTTCAGAACGCCGGGAGCAGGCCTTCATCCGGGAAGAAAACTACCGAAGGCAAGTCAAAAGCTACATCAACGCCAAAGTTCGTACCAGAGAATTCCAAGTGGGGGACTATGTCCTCCGGAGGAGGGAAGCCAGCCAACCAACCGAGGGAGGAAAAATGGCACCAAAATTCGAAGGCCCCTACATCATAGCAACCATCATCAAACCCGGGACTTACAAGCTCAAACGCCCCAACGGGAAAGAGGTCCCTAGGCACTGGAATGTACACCATTTAGTTAAATTTTACCAATAATGTAAGAGCGGCCAAGCCCTCATAACTAATGAATGTACTATCCTATGGCCCAAGGCCTCCACTTTTGAGGAATGAAGACACATTCAAGACACCACGCCCTCATACTGACTACAGGCCCCAGGCCTCACCACAAGAAAAAAAACCCTCCGGTACTAAGTGTCGAGGGCGGACACCGTCAACACCTACAACAACAGGAGAACACCATGTGTTTTCAAACAAGACCCCTCGGTACCCAGTGCCGAGGGTACATCCCCACCTTCAACATCAAATGAGAACACCAAGTGTTCCTACAGAAGACCCTTCGGCACCCAGTACCGAGGGTACACCTCCATCACCAACATCAAAACGAAGAAAAACACCAAATGTTTCAAAGAAGACCCCTCGGCACCCAGTGCCAGGGATATGCTCTCCTATCAACTTCCAAACATCTGTTGGAAAACACCAAGTGTTTCCTCCGAGGGCCCTCCGTCACCAAACACTCCAATCTAAACACCAAGTGTTTCATTAGAAGACCCTTCGGTGCCAAGTACCGAGGGTAGACACCTCCATCAACTGCAACAAAAGAGAACATTAAGTGTTCCTACAGAAGACCCCTCGGTACCAAGTACCGGGGGCTACATATCGAAACTAACACCAAGTGTTGTTTCTAAAAGCCGTACCCCACGAGGACGCATATACCGAAGGCGCCACCATTGGTGCCGGCGGCACGTAGTGCCCCCGGCCATTTGCAACTAGTGTGCAAATGAAAACCCTTCCTTGAAATGCTTTCCGCGTCACTACCCCCAGGGTATGACAGACATGAGAAATGCCCAGGATTCGACTTTCAAAAACGGAACGCTATCCGCGTCATCACCCCAAGGGTATGACAGGCACGAGAAATGCCCAGGATTCGACTTCCAAACCGAAACGCTCCCCGCGCCACCACCCCAAGGGTGTGGCAGGCCACGGACTATGTCTAGCGCCGAGGGGACGACTTTTAAAAATGAGGCGCTTTCCGCGCCATCCCCCAAGGGGAGGCAGGTTACAGACCACCATATCTTGTGCCCAGGAAACGACCCTCGATCCCCTCGGAATTCGGAAGGTTAACCCGAGGGAGGAGAGACATTGGTGTATTCTGATGGTCTCCTGATAGGCCCAGCCTTACCAAGAAACCAAGTTTCTTGATGCCTTCCCTTCACCACCAACCAAAAAAAAAAGAGGGGGTGAAGGGGAGTAGGCTCAGCGAGAAATCAAAGAGTACACTCCAACAGATCACAACATGCCGAGGGCTCCCCACGGGAACACCTCCGGTAATTGAAGGCTCCTATTTCCCGAAGGACACTACTCAAACAAATATCATCAAGAAACAGCTAAGTCCACTGCCTGGTCACCTCCGGTCACACGAGCACCGAAGGCTTCAACAATACAAAGGGACTGGACTATCCGAGGTCCACTAAACGGTACTTCAAACGCCGAAGGCATCTGTTATGCACTAATACCGAGGGCCCCTACCCCATTACAAGGGACACAACTGGCTAAGTTAAACTCTACAACTTTTCAGAGTGTATGCCGAGGGCACACACACATCATTGGCTTTCTTCACAACAACAGGATTCCACACTTTTCCTAAGTCTACACTTTTGGAAAATGACGGCAACCGGAGGCTAATATATCACCAGACAACCGAAGGCATATATTACAAATCATCAAAAGCCAACCGAGAGGGACTATTCCAAAATATTTTCCCCTCGGACAGACTCCACACTGACCGAAGGTTCAACATCTACGACACTGTGAAATTTTGCTTAGCCCCACATATTTGGCCCTCGGCCAAAGACTCATACAACACAAGGGCCTCACGATCACCCGAAAGGTCCTATTCATATACCCGGAGGGATCTACATCCGGAAGCTCAACATCAATTTACGCTTAGAAAATATTCTAAGTCCTAAATGAGTAACCCCCGGGCATCTCGCAAAAGTGAGGCAGAGTCAGAGGGCACCTATCACCCGAAGGCGGCACAAGGAAGCAGCACTTGGAAAAAATTCTAAGTCCTAAAGATTGGGCCCCCGACCCAATCAACATTACAGCCAAGGGAATATGATAGCCGAAGGCTATGCGATACAACAACACTTGCAAAAAAAATTCCAAGTCCTAAAGATGGGCCCCCGGCTCAGTCAATATTACAGCTAAATGAATATGACAGTCGAAGGCTATACGTCAAGAAAGGATGCCATATCCCGAAGGCTCCCAATGGAAAATCTACACTTAGAAGATTTTCTAAGTCCTACATATTTTCCCCCCGGTCAACTACTCATACATCAAGAAGGGATGCCATCTCCCGAAGGCTCCCAAGGGAAAACCTGCACTTAGAAATCTTTCTAAGTCCTACATATTTCACCCTCATCTCAAGGGACCTAATAGCCGAAGGCTAGGTGACATACTACACTTGCAAAAAATTTCTAAGTCCTGTACATTGGGCCCTCGGTCCAATATTCACACGTCAGGAAGGAGGCTACCAGTCGAGGGCATCCGAGGGCAAAACTAGACCTGGAAATTTTTCTGAGTCCTAGGAATTGGGTTCTCAACCTAATCACCACACAGCAATGGAACTACAAACACCCGAAGGCCCTATGGTGTGTTACACTTAGGAAAATTTTCTAAGTCCTGATTATTGCTGAACCCTCGGTTGTATATCCAACAGAGGGTGCCTAACTACCGAAGGCTTCCAAGGGCAAGCTACAATCAGAAAATATTCTACGTCCTAGACATACATTCAAAAATACTGAAGGCATACACTCAAGGAAAACGGAGGCATACATTCAAGAAGAAAGGGATTAAAGCAAACAAGTCATGTATATATACAAGGCCCGAGGGCTAACACTCATCCATCAATCATCGCAAAAAGGGTAAATGTAATTGTTACAAAGGTGGCCGAGGCCGAAAACATACTAGTGTGACTATTACAAGGAGTTCAAAATACTGAGTACAAATTACACATCAAACAACGTCATTCCCGGGGGCCGCTTCTTCCGCAGGCTTCGAGATGACCTCCGCATCAGCCTCTGTTTCATCGCCCTCGGCCTCTTTCAGGAGTTCCGAATCCTCCAGTTCCGGCCTCTCGACGCCCTCGGGGAGGGGGACTCTGATATCAGGCTGGAGGGGGGGGGAGACCGTACGCCGCCGGGTTGAAGGCCGTTGGCTCTATCTTCAGGTGCCGGGCGAGCCTCCTGTAGATCAGGGCCTGGGTGAAGAATTCCCCCCCCCCCCCGGCGTAGTAATCTTCGCCCTTTCGGGCTAGCCACATCACCCCGGGGCCCTTCACCCACCCCTCGGCAGAACTCTCCATGACCGAGGCCACCCAGTCTTTATGGCCTTCGGCCTTCCAGCCCTCGGTCATGAAGGCAGCAACTGCAGCCGCGACGGCCTCTGCTTTGGTGGCCTCGGCATCTTCAAGGGCCTTCTTCGCAGCCTCGGCAGCCGCCTTCTCCATCTCCACCCTCTCCCGGGAGGCTCTCTCTGCTTCCGCCCTCGCCTGCTGGAGGTCCCTCTCCAGTTGAGCCATCTGCCTCATGGCCTTAGCGTTATCGTGGATGAGCTTCTTGAGGGACTCTTCCTGTTGCGCCCTCTGGAGGCGCCATTCGTCGAATCTCCTGGCGTGTTCGCCGAGGGCTATGCAAGCCTGTTTAGACAAACAACAAAGTTGTGATCACACAAACAGATAAAGTCATGGGCCACGAGGCTAATGAAAAAGAAAGAAGAAGAGAGGAAGGAGGAGAACTTACGGTAAGAGAGGACCGGAGGATTTTGGACTCGAGGGCTTCGTCATCCAGCTTCCCGAGGGCCCGCCTGTCTAGAGCGGGTGTAGCCCCGCCAAGAAATTCCCGGGGGTCCACTGTGCCATGCGTGATGGCAGACCCCTTCGGCAGGGAGAATTGTATGTCCTCCCGAGGCAAGCTTACCTCGCCACCTTTGCCCGAGGGCGGGCAAGATGCAGTCGGAGCACTGGGTTCCGAGGCAGAATGCTCGTCCACCACCAACACCAAGGGAGCCTTCTTCCCGGCGTCCCCCATTCTTTTGTTTCTTCCCCTCGGGGACTGGGGCCTTGCTGGTGGCCTTTCGTTTTGCGGCCTCCCCCGAGGGCTCACCGCCTTTATTCGTCTCCCCGAGGGGCTTCTGCTTTGCGGGCTCCTTCTGGCCCGGCACCTTCGCCTTCTGTTTTTTGAGGTTGGCGAAGGCGTTGAGATCCATCTTGACACCTGCAAAAACAATATGGGGTTAAGATCGAGGGGTCACTAACAGATAGCACAAAAAAGAAACGAACAAGCAGATGGACTATCTGCTAAGACATAAAATAAGGGTGCCCTCAGCCACTACCTCCGGAGGCTCCCTCGAATGCCGGGAACTTCTCATCTGTCTCCCCCAGAAAGCGATACCGCCTGAACCCGAGGGTGTAGAGATCCTCCTCCTTGGTGCACTACTTAATGGTGATGTTTTTGTCCCGGCCCTCCGGGATCTTGGCCAGGATCCTGCCGTCTTTCTCGAGGGCGGCGCTCCTCCTCTTCTCATGCCTCCTAAACCGGTCACGCAATTCCCTCGGGAAGGGGCTCTCGGTCAGCCTCACGTAGCACCACCGGTCTTTCCACCCTTTGTTCGAGGAGGGCGCCTCGGTAAAGAGCTTGAAGAGGGCCACCTGCTGTAAGTTGGTGAAGCCCTCGGCATTCGCGTGCCCCCCGACACAAATTAAAGCTCTGGAAGAAGAGGTCCAGGCTAGGCGTCACCCCCCGGGACTTGCAGAGCTGGAGGAAGACAGTGATATAGGAATGGCTATTCGGGGTCAGCTGGCAGGGGACCAGACCCACGAACCGAAGGTACTCCCGGAGGAAAGGGTGCAGGGGAAGCGGAGCCCCATGGACACCGAGAGAACATGCACCGCTATATAGCCCTCGGGAGCCCAGGAGAGGACGTCATCTGGACCCGGTGTCACCACGATGGCCGAGGGGCCCACGTGTAGTTGAGTGACGTAGATGTCCGCCGCATCAGCCTTCAACCTTATCTCCAAGGCGGCGGTGTTCAAATATGAATACCCCTCGGGCATATCGAGGGGCTTCCCTTGGTCTGCTACGCTGCCCTTCTTCTTGGGAGCAGCGGCCTTGGCCTTCTTCTTTCCGAGGGCCACCCGGATGGGGACCGCATTCAGCGGCCAAGAGGTGCTGGCCTCACCGGCACCCCGAGGGGGGAGCACAGCAACGGTGACCCTCGCGCTTTCTCTTTGTGCCTCCTCTTCAGCTGCTTGCCAGGCTAGGGCCAACTCTTCGTCCTCACATTCTTGCTCGAAGCCCTCGGCTTCCGCCTCAGCTACGAGGGCTTTCTGCAACTCCAGGGCAACGACGACATCCTGTCCCACCGAAGACTGTGCACTTGAGGACTCCACGTCCGAGAGGACTTCATCCTCCATCGAGGGCGCCCCCGAGATGTCTTGAGAATCACTCTGGGACGACATCCTGACTCTAGTTCGAAGGCTCGTAGACGCTAGTGTTTTCTAAATATTCTATCTCCTAGCCTAAGGGCACAATACAGGTAGCTAAGAGGTGAAGGGCAAGTGGAGAACTGACCTTAAGAACAGAGGATTCAACCGAGGGCTGCTGTTTCTCTCTCTAGAAAAATTGGCAGAGCTTCGCTAACAAGGTTTCGCACACAGAGGAATGCCTGGCCTTGGGGTATTTATAGGCGCTGGAATCCGGGCTTGGGCCCGAAAACCGGGCCTCCGGACGGACCGTCATCATTACGCACCGTGTTTTCACCCAACCGGTGACGCCGCCCACGGGCAGCCAACCGTCACGCGCCACGTGTACCCCCCCCAACGGCTATATCCTGACGTTACATATTCCAACGGTTATATTTCCAACGGCTATATTCTGGAAGCCCCCGGGTTTTCTACTTCACTCCACTTCGTCAAGGAGAGCCTCCGGGTACACTTACCCAGAGACGCCCCCGGGTTGTGCCCCACGCAGCACATAAAAGACGCCTTCGAGATCACTCCTTCAGAAACCCAGGGCTTCATATCAGGGCACCCCTCGGGGATTCCCCCTCAACACTGCAAAACCGGGTAGCCCCCGGGGAGTTGCCTCATTGACGAATAACCCATGGCACACAGGTAATGGGAGCCCTCGGGTATCTTCATCACCAACTAATCAACAAACAGTGGACCCCCCGGTAACAATTCCACTGCTGCCCTCATCCAGTAGGCCCTCGATCCCCAGATTGAGGGGCTCCCCTTCAGCACCCCCAGGACATCAACAGCAAGCCTTCGGCTAATCAACACATGAGCCCTCAGAAAAAGAAGAGCCTTCGGCATTACCGTTATTCTCCATTTTTAACCAAGGTTTCACATTTTCGATTCATCGTTAGGGGAATTCGGTGCACTCTTTTTCCCTCATTAGGATTTTTTCCCCCAGGGTTTTTCCTAATGAGGTTTTTAACGAGGCATCCCCCCAAAATGAAATGAAAAGCGTCAGCCTTCGGCCCACCACAGCAACGCAACTACTTTACTCCTTTTCACCACTTTACAAGTGTCTCAAGGAGTGAGGGACTGGGGAACCCCCTCGGGAAAACCATTAAATTACAAAATTAGTGAAATTCCAACAAACGACGAAGCAAGCCCTCAAGTCCCGACATGTGGGTAACTGAGGGACATAAAAGCAACAACTCCTCACCAACTTCAGAGATCACGACATGACAACATCAAAGGGCAAGCACAAATTACTCCTTTTCCCTCAAATACTTTTCGGCAAAAGGAGTGAGGGACTCCTGATGGAGTATATGGCCCGGGAACACCCGGCCCACAGACTCCTACTACTCCAGTAGGGGCCCAACAGGCCCAGAAGGCCCAACAGGCCCAAATCACGACGCCCAGAGTACCAAGCAGCCCGCAATACGCACCAGGGGTGCCTTCGGACCCTTGACCGAAGGCTCCAAACTATCACAGCATGGATATTTCGAACAAACAGAGAAACTGGGAGAAAACGGCGAAAACAGTGGCCCTCGGCACCTGGAGCCCTCGGCACTCAGGGGCCCTCGGCACTAAGAGCCCTCGGCTAGTCCTCTGCAGCCAAGGGCACCTCTCCCGACATGATATCCGCCTCACATGCGTGCAGATCACCGTACCCTGTACAGACGTCCCATCCAACAGCCGCATTAAATGCGGCCACATGCGGCTGCCAACGCCAACCAGTTGAGGTGACCCCTCGGCCAATAGGCGCTGGACACGTGTCCCTGTCCGGCATTTATTGCTACTATAAATAGCACCCCATTTCCCCATTTGTAACCACGCTGAAAACGCTCCACATTTATAATACACTCTCTCTCTACATTTACTTGCTCTGACTTCTCTCTAAGTTATTCCCAGCAATAACCCCTCGGATATATACCCCCCGGGTAGACTATCCATCAAACCCTTAAGGATCACCTATGAGCGTCCTGCTGGAGTCCCAAGATGAGGGTCAGGGGACGTACGTAGTCCATCATCAGCCTGTATCAAGGCCCAAGCGGCCAGGGGATGTACGTAGTCCATCATCAGCCTGTATCCAGGCCCAAGGATCAGAGGACGTTCGTCCTATACCTCTTACCCTAGGGGATCAGGCTCCCACCAGAAGATTGGGCTCAATCCCTTAGGGACGAACGTCCCCACCCCATGGCGGGAAACCAAGATCCTGGCGGGAAACGCATTGAATGCAGGAGATTTGGTGGTTGGGATCATGTCGTCCACAGCCAACCACATCAGCGCTCCCAACTACCCCTGGGTAGTATAAATAGTCACATTTATTTCATTGTAAGGGGTTCGCAATTTGACATTCTAGCATTATAGCAGTAATAGCAGTTCATAGCATATCACAGTATGTTCGGCCCTTCGCCTTGTAAGAGTTCAAGTAAGTGAATACAGTTGTTTGGCCCATTTCATGCTTGTCTCCTCACCCCATGTATCCTTCACCCATTCGAAACCCTCAGGTTACGTGTTGGGCCTGTGGGTTGAGGGAATAAACCTCAACACTGGCACCGTCTGTGGGAAACTGAACAAAAAGTTTTCAAACTAAGCTCTCCACCAAAAAATCCTAAAACAATCACAAGACAAGCAGAATGGCTTCTAACAATGCAGGAGACTCTCAAGACCTTTCTTCGCGGCTGGCTCACAGTAGGAGGAGCCGCAACCAGGCGGCAGGGGCCCAGTCCAGCAGCATGTGGTCTCGGGGGGATTTTGGAGCACTCACTGACCTGATCCCCCAGGAGCTCCGGCAGGACCCCAATTCCCTACGGGAAATCGCAGACACCATCCGCCGACTGGCGGACCAACGGGAGGTGGAGCACGTACATACCGCCAACACCGAGTGGACTCCGCTCTCGCCTATCCGCCCTATGCAGTCTTTTGGCGAGCGTACCGGTGAAAATAACCATTCTCACCATTCGGTCCATTCCAAGATCACTAGGAATATCCGCTCTCCGGATATGGGGGCGCCGGAGGAGCCGGGCCCTTCGGGGGAACGCAACGTCACACGATCCAGGACCCTACGCCAGTCATGCCCCGTAATGGACGGGCAGCCAGGGAGCATACTCCCGTGATGGATGGCATGATGGTGGAGGCCTGGGTCTACCATGGACAACATGACTTCGGAATCACGTCGAGGGGGAACACCTTGGCAGTAGTGAACCCCACGCCCACGGTGACCGATCCACAGAATGCCATGTTCATGGAGATGCAGAGGAAGATCAATGAACTAAACCGACGTACGGAGAATAAGCCGGCGCAGCCCAGGATTGCACTTTCACCCCCTTTCTTGGCCAGGGTAATGGCAGTGGACATCTCAAGGGACGTTCGGCCTCCGGTAACCCTGATTAATGACGGGGGCCAGGGACCCCAAGGCCCATCGACAATTTTGAGCAATTATCCTGACAGTTTATGGCACAGTTTGCGTCGAGCTCCACGCCCAAGAAACATTTCAACTGGTTGACGAACGTCCACCAGATTAAGGGAGAATCCCTATCCGCTTTCCTCATCAAGTGGAGGGATGAAACCCTGAAAGTTGAGGATCTTCCGGAGAGCACCGGCATTACTCTCTTCACCAATGCGCTGACAACCGAGGACCTCTATCTGGATCTAAAAAGGAACCCCGGGAGCAACTACGTTGAGGTATTAGCTCGGGCACAAAAGTTCGTTGTGATCGAGGAAGACATTTCACAGCGGGACGGAGTAGCGGCCCCTGCAAAGCGCAAGGTATCGGACCGACTGGGTCCCGGGATGGTGGATTCACCGGCATCTAAAAAGAAGAAGACGATTGGTGGTTACGTCCCTTGGGGCGCACAGGAACGCTCGGGGGACGATCTTCGCATGAATACCGAGCAGGTTCCCTTGGCCTACCCCATCAGCCAGATTTTCGGGGCCATCAAGGACAAGGGGCTACTCAAGGAACCGGTACCCACCAAGGGGCACATATCATCGTAAGCCTACTGCGAATATCATCGTAAGTCGGGACACCGTACGGATGACTGCAAAAGTCTGAAGTACGCCATCCAGCAACTCATCGAGAGGGGATACCTGGGGGAGTTCATCGCGGGAGGAGCGTCCCAAGGTCCCTCACAGCAGCACAGGAGGCCCTACAGCTGGTGCCGAGATGATCGGCGAGAGATTGGGGTCAAGGATGAGGACTTCCGACACAATGGAAAACGACCGGAGGCATCACTTGGGTCGGTCGGCACCAAGAAGAAGATGGAGATCAAAATGATCTTCGGAGGGGCGGAAACCGGGGATACCCAGACGGAGAGGAAGAAATTCGAAAGAACCCTCCGAATAAACTCCATCTCTGCGTCCCCCCGCCAAAAATAATAAAGCCGAGCCTATTGTGTTTGGACCAGCAGATTTGCCACAATCACCCGGACCGCACAGGGATGAGCTGGTGATCAACATGGATATCTGGGAGTGGATAATCTGATGAGTCATGGTTGATACGGGAAGCAGTGTCAACGTCCTGTACTGGGACGTTTTCGAGAGGATGCATTTGAACAGGGCCGATCTGAGCCCCCTGCGAACGCCCTTGGCTGGTTTCACCGGCCACAGCATTGATGTAGAAGGAACAATCGTCCTTCCAGTGGAAATCGGGGATGGGGAGCACCGGGCGAAGATCCCCATGACGTTTGTGGTGGTGCGTCTGAAGTGCGCCCACAACGCCATCCTGGGACGGCCCGGGTTGGTAGATCTTGAGGCCATCTGCTCCGTACGACATTCCTATATAAAATTCCCCACGGAGACTGGGGTGGATGTGGCCCGTACGGACCCAAACACGAAAAGGGCCTGCTACAAGGAGGCAGTAAGAAAATGACAAAGAGGGATATGAGGGTCAACAACATTGCCGAAACAGCCCGGCGGGAAGAGGCTATATCCCGACCGGAGCCAGCAACCTTGCTAGAGGAAATGGAACTGGATGATCCCTCCGATCAGAAGGTGTCCATTAGGACCGGCCTGGAACCAGAGATCCAGGAGGGAGTAATCCTAGTCCTCCAAAGGTTCAAGATCTTGTTTGCCAGAGGACCGGAGGACATGTCGGGAATTGATCCTGAGATTATTGGCCACAAGTTGGCCGTTCGGCCGGATGACAGACCCGTGCAGCAGAAGAAAAGATACATGGCAGTCGAACGGAGGGATTTTATCAAGGTGGAAGTCACTACCCTGCTCAGCATACGCCACATTTGGCCTGTCATGCATGTGGAGTGGCTGTCCAATGTCATCCTAGCACCCAAAGGGACCACGTGGCGGATGTGCGTCGATTACTCGGACCTCAACAAAGCTTGCCCAATGGACCCCTACCTAGTGCCGAGGATCGATCTTCTGGTAGATGAGACTGCAGGTTGCGAGCTGCTCAGCTTCATGGATGTCTTCAGGGGGTATCACCAAGTTTTCATGCATCCGGACGATGCTGAGAAAACCGCATTTGTCACATCAGACGAGGTATATTGCTATGTTGTCATGTCGTTCGCCTTGAGGAACGCGATGGCAACCTTCCAAAGGATGATCGGGATATTGTTTAAAGACGTCCTTGGCAAAATCATGGAGGCGTACGTAGACGATATTCTGATCAAGAGCAGAAGGAAGGAGAACCATGTCCAGGATATGGAAAGGGTCTTCACCATCATGGAGGGAGCGAACATGAGGTTGAACCCGAAGAAGTGCGCTTTTGCCGTCAGGGGGGGAAGTTCCTTGGCTACATGATGAGTGAGCGGGGAATTGAACCTAACCCAGAGAAAGTAAAAGCCATTATGGATATGGAGGCATCCAAGAACCTGAAGGATGTGCAGAGACTTACTAGGCGTTTGGCAGCTCTGAGCAGGTTTATGTCGAAATTGGCTGATCGGGCGATCCCTTTTTTCCAAATCATAAAGAAAGCCAATCCGTTTGAATGGACCCCGGAGTTTCAGACAGCATTCGAGGATTTTAAGACGTACCTCTCCTCGCCGCTCGTCCTTACCAAAGCGGATCCCGGGGAGCAGTTGTACATGTATTTAGCAGTGGCCGATCTGGCGGTAAGTTCCGTCCTGCTGAAAGAGGAAGATGGAGTTCAACGGCCTATATACTTTGTAAGCAAGGCACTGAACGGGCCAGAGACCAGGTACACATTGATGGAAAAGATGATCCTGGCCCTAATTGCATCAATAAAGCGCTTGGCGTTGTACTTCCAGGCACACCCGGTGACGGTGTTCACCACTCAGCCTCTGGCCACCATCCTGAGGAATACAATGGCGAGTGGGAGAATCATGAAGTGGTCCTTGATGATAGGTCAATACAATGTGGAGTTTAAGCCAAGGCCGACGATCAATGGGCAGGCATTAGCAGATTTCATTGCCGATGTACAGCGCGCACGGAGGATGGGAAGTATGGCAATGGTGACTTTGATAACTGGTGGGAGATGTACACTGATGGGGCAGCAAGCTCAAAGGGGTGCGGGGGTGGTGCGGTCATCACTTCCCCCGAGGGTTTCAAGGCTTACTACTCTATGAAGTTTGAGTTCAAGGTCACCAACAACGAGGCTGAGTACGAGGCGCTCATCGCAGGTTTGAAGTACGCGAGGGCCCTCGGCGCAGCTCATCTGATGGTACGGATGGATAGCCAGTTGGTAGTCACACAGATGAATGGTACCGCCAAAACCCGGGAGGAGCGAATGAAATCTTACAAAGAGCTGGCAGAGGAGCAAACTTCGCAGTTTGAACAGGTGATCATCGACCTGGTACCCCGGGTAGAAAACGCCGAAGCTGACATCCTGTCTAAGATAGGCAACCCCCTACCCGGGGATCAGACGACGCTTGTCCCTAGACACATCGGGGGCTTTGCCAGACAGGAAGTACTCCTCCGACCAGCAACGGAAATGATCCAGGTAAGTGCTGTTTCTTTTGCAGATCCCAGCTGGGTGAAAGAGGTGACCGATTATCTTAGGGATGGAACTATTCCCCTTGATAAAGGCGGACGAACCTCCGGAAGGGCCCCGTGGGTAAAAAGTAGGGTGGCGAGTTTTGAGGTTATCAATGGAGAACTATACAAGAAGACGTTCGGCGGACCATACCTCAGATGCTTATCGCCGGAGCTAGCTGCAGCAGTCATGGAGGAAATCCACGAGGGCATCTGTTCCAGTCACCAGGGACCCCGAACGTTGGCAAGGAAGATCATCCTGCAGGGGTACTACTGGCCGACAATCCAAAGGGATTGCTTGAACCACACTCAGAAGTGTGCAGTATGCCAGCAATACACACCCATGCCAGGAAGGCCGGCTAGCTTCTATACCCCGATGACCGTCACCCTATTACTTGCGAGATGGGGGATAGATCTGCTAGGACCTCTACCCAGGACGACTGACGGCAAGAAGTTTATAATTGTGGCCATTGACTACTTCACCAAGTGGGTAGAGGCCGAACCACTGAAGAACATCACGGAGTTCCAATGCCAGCGCTTCGTCTGGCATAATATACTGTGCCGATTCGGCATCCCGGAGCAGATCATTACGGATAATGGCCGGCAGTTCGTCGGCAAAGGGTTTTGAAGCATATCTGGCCTCAGTTGCGTACCCGCCAGCGAACGGTCAGGTGGAGAACATGAACCGGACCATCATGGATGGTATCAAGAAGAAGCTGGAAGATTACTCCTCAACCTGGCCGGAGCAGCTGAATTATGTTCTGTGGACGTACAGGACAACTCCGAGGATAGCAACTGGAGAAACGCCATTTCCTCTGGCATACAGATTTCAAGCCAAAGTCCCCACCGAAGTGCTCGTACCCACACACCGGATGTTGCATTTTCACCCAGAACAGAACGAGGAAAACCGAAGGGCTCGATGCGCTACCTCTTCGTCTTCTTCCCTTTATCCTTTTCTCCACCAACAGGGACTGCAACGCCGATCGGATCCACGTTCAGAACCCGATTATCTTGAACGTGCCGGGCCTCAGAATTCTGCCCGATTACCTCGGCCATCAGAAGCCTCTAAGCATCTGCAACACGCTTATCCGCCTGGGATGCGGCGGAAGAGTTAGCTTCAGAAGACTGAGTGGCCCCACGGGCCTTCGCCAGCGCCGCTCGTTGCGTATTGGCCTTGGCCTCACGATGAGATTTCATGGCTTCGTGATCCATTTGGTCCTGAGTGGGAGGAAGACCTGAAACAAAGAAACAAGAGTATCAGAACCGGGCGGTGCGAATCTCAAAGGCACTCACCTCAGGGAATGGATCGCCCGGGCCCACAAGATGAACACAATAGAATGCTAATCCAGGGATCACAGGCGGTACCTATCCCTGCATCGGAGAGTGCCTAAATGGTCAGGAAATCCTTCAGCCCTTTAACGCCATCCAGCTTTAGCTTATCTACGGCGTTTTGCAATCCTTGGATCAGCTCTGGCGGCGTAATCTTCGGAGGATACCTATTCCATCTCACAGGAAGCCGCTCGTCCGAATACCGAATGAAGAAAAAACGGTTCTTCCAATCATGGATTGAAGTGGGGGCACCCTCAAACAGCTTCCTTTTGGGACGAGCGGCAACGCTCAGAAACCCATCGGTATTTTGGGGGCGACTTGAAAGAAATAATGGAAGAGGTCCAAATTGGGGGTGAGTCCTTGCAATTTGTAACGAACAATAAAGGTGGAGATGAGGTGGTAGGCGTTCGGCATAAATTGAGCCGGAACAACACTGTAGCAAGTGAAAAAGTCAAATAGAACAGATGAAGTGGGAAACGCAGTCCGGCCTTTATGGAGTCCATATGCACCATCACCGTTCCCGGACGTCTTTTAAAGAGGCTGTGTGCGCCCCGGAGGCTGTAATGAAACGGTGGAGGGAGGATAGTTTGCACCTCCTTCAGGGCCCTCCCAAAGAAGACCTGTTCGATCACTGCAACGTTGGGGATGAGCACGAGATGCCAGTGTTGGTCCATAAGAAAGCCAAGCTTGAAAACCTGGAGGTCGTCCCCTTCTTCGGCCTCTTCGCCGGAGTCATAATCGGCAGAATGTTCCGCCTCCCCGGTAGATTGCACGGCCACCGCTATAGCGTTCTCAGGAACGGCATCCCTACCAACACACCCCCTACACTCGAAGGCACGGCCTCATCTGCCGCCACGCGGCCCACCACTGTGGAGGCGCTGGAGTGGCCAGAACCTTATCCCCTCTGAAGAACAGGAACTAGAACTCGCCGCAGAGGAAGAATCGGCAGAAGAACCAGTAGAAGAACCAAACCCGGTATCCGAATCGGAGGAGATTTCCATGGAACAGGCCATGGGAAAAGATAGAGAGGGAAAAGAAGAGGGGAAAAAGTCAAGGAATTACCGTTCGGAGCTTGAAAGCAGGGACGAACGTGGGAACCGGGTACCCTCGCTGGGAAGCGCTTGGAGTTTGGAGTGAGAAGCAGAAGATGAGAAACCCTAGTCTTGCCAGCAATTCCGGTATTTATAAGGGGGTACGCCCCTTCAATGGCCAACCCACGGATGACACGTGGCGAGGAGTGTACCCAGGGACACGTGTCACGTTGAGACGGACAGGTGCGAAATGATTATTTTTTGCATCGGAAGTTGAACCGGCCACCATAACTGTCACCTAGAGCCCCGTGAACAACGGCGGGGAAGCATCCGTCACCTCGGGGAGAAGGGCAACGGTTCAAAGCAGTACGGCAGAAATCAATTACTTCTTTATGTAATGGCCCAGTAAGGGCCGGCCCATCAACCCTTAAGGATCACCTATGGGCATCCTGCTGGAGGCCCAAGATGAAGGCCAGGGGACGTACGTAGCCATCATTAGCCTGTAGCAAGGCCCAAGCGGCCAGGGGACGTACATAGTCCATCATCAGCCTGTATCCAAGCCCAAGGATTAGAGGACGTTCGTCCTATACCTCTTACCCCAGGGGATCAGGCTCCCACCAGAAGATTGGGCTCAATCCCTTAGGGACAAACGTCCCCACCCCATGGCGGGAAACCAAGATCCTAGCGGGAAATGCATTGAATGAAGAAGATTTGATGGTTGGGATCATGTCGCCCACAGCCAACCACGCCAGCGCTCCCAACTACCCCTGGGTAGTATAAATATTCGCATTTATTTCATTGTAAGGGGTTCGCAATTTGACATTCTAGCATTATATCAGTAATAGTAGTTCATAGCATAGCACAGTACGTTCGGCCCTTCGGCTTGTAATAGTTCGAGTAAGTGAATACAGTTGTTTGGCCCATTTCCTGCTTGTCTCCTCACCCCATTTATCCATCACCCATTCGAAACCCTCAGGTTACGTGTTGGGCCTGCGGGTTGAGGGAATAAACCTCAACAAAAATTATATAAAAAATGGCTAAAATGATCATCTACAGTAACTCCAGCCAATACATCCAGACAAGTATCTACAACCTTACTTTTTCTTATTACTACACAATTTAGCGCGTGATATCAAAAGTTACGTGTTTGATTAAAAAGTTGGTTGATATGTTTCATAAGTTGAAAAACAGAATCGTCAAACGCGTTCTTAGGTTTAGTCTTAACAAATAGACTCAGTCCTGTGCGTTTCAACTTTTAGCAAGCCATAGGTAAAAAGAGTCAATTTTGTGGGTCTTTTATATTTAGATACACCAGATTATAGTTTCACCATTTTTTTCCTTGCTTATAGTTTCACCATATTAACTCTAATCTTCAAAGAGCTCACACTTAAATTCTTGAGAAATAAATCGCGACTCATTGAATTTGTGCACCACAATCTATATAGATAAGTAGATATGCACAAAAGAAGACATCGTTAACTCATTATGTATTTCCGGAGTTACTAGCACAGCTCCCTGATTTTTTTTTTAACTCTAGGGGCGTCTGGGGAGGAGGTTGGGGGAGCCTGGAATAATCTAGGTTGAAACTCACTCCATTGAATTTCGAACCCGAGACCTCTCGTAAGGGAGACTGAGTCGGCGACCAGCTGGAGTAAGATAATTCACTTATAAAAATTATCTTATAAGTGAATCTTAACTCTCACAATGCAGTTTGGTGTGAGATCTAGTCATTCATAGAGAGATTTGATGAGCTCAGCTTCATCGATTTGTAAAAATCCTTCAATCTCGCCTCAAAGACGACTCAACTCAATGTCTCACAAAAGAAGGAATTTAAACGTAATATACCGTGTGAGAGGGATTCTGGTTGGCTAGGCGTGATAATAGCACACCCATTCGATTGCGGGATACCTAGCTATAATCCGGCCTTATAAATATGAGGAAATGATCAATTGAGTATACCAATTTCTATGAAGTGGAGTAAAGATTATGTATTTGACATTTCTAAGTACACTAGTATAGTACATGTGCATACGCATGAGAAATAGCATTTGATGCATATATTTTTACTCACAGTTTTATTAAATATATTAAAATAAAAATACTTCGTAGAATTCAATTTTTTGGAAAAATAAGAGTATAATAAGCTAATACCATAAAGTATAAGCCCATTAAATACATATTCAATGAAGAGTATATTAGAAAAAATTTATTGACACCATTCATTACAATTTACTACTTATAAATTTTCATGATTAAATTAAATTTAAAATTATATAATAGTCTGAAAAAGTGAGAACAATAGGTGAGTCACATCAAGTTTAAGTGAGTAGAATAATTATTAAAATTAATGAATAGTATTAGTTGAAAAAGAAGTTGCTACTCATCTGTTAAATTAGAACTAACATATGAGAGAGAAAATTATTCTGCTAAATTCTCAACCAGCTTCTCTTATGCTTAAAAGAACTACATATGATAGAAAATATTCTCATTCGATCAATCGTTAGTCGGATTAGCTTATACCTAAAAACACTACATATGAGAGAGAAAATTCTCCCGCTCCATTCTCTCGCTCAACTGTTAGCAACTTATCTTCTACTAGCAATATCTAAAAGCAGTACATATAAAAGAGAAAATTCTCTCACTCAATTATTAGCATTATTATCTTCTTGTACCAAAAACTCTTACATATAAGAGAGAAAGTTCTCCCGCTCAATTGTTAACTGGCTTACCTTATACCTAAAAGCACTACCTGTAACACCCCGCCCCATAGGACCTGAGGTAGTTACTCCAAACCTCTAGTACTGTCCTCACAAACCACCACAAAATTAATTTCGAGTGTAACACTACATATGAAAGAGAGAAATTGTTCTTCCCAATTGTAGCGGGCTGATCTTATACTTAAAAGAACTATATATGATAGAGAAAGTTCTTCCGCTCAATTGTTAGTTGGCTTATCTTACCTTATACTAATTGAGTACCCCATTAGATTAACACGTCAATATGTCTGATTTGTCTAATGGAATGATGAAGGGGAAGTCGACCCAGGTACCGGCGTCGACCTTCAGGAAGTCGACCAAAAAAGGTAAAATCGCCCTTTAGAGGTCACTGCGGGAGGCATTGACTTGCGCGGGTGCATCGACCCAGGGGAAGTCGACCTGCAGGGGACTAGGGTCGACCAAGGGGCTGGGGGCTGGCTTCAACCTTCAAGAAATCAATCTAATATCATCCCATTATCCAACTTAGTCGTATTAAAATGTTAATCTAACATGTGTACCTAATTAACACTGAAAAACTGAGTTTATATACTTAGGAATGTCACATACAATATAGTGTACTTGTTATTCCACTTCATACAAGTTCATTTACTCAATTGACCATTATCTCCAAAAAAAATTGTCCTGTGTACATATGTAAACAAGTATATAGAAGTACTGTTGGTCCCTGTAATACTAGTCTACTTATATGTATGGAAGAATGATGGAATAGTGATGAAGCTTTCCATTAAAGGGTATAAAGGTTTTACACAATGATGCAGAAGGTTAGCATAGAAAACATTTACACCCAAATAGCTTTGCGGCTCTAGGAATAGAATATTTGGGAAAGCTTAACCTACTCACTCTCTAAAGGGCATATTTATAGCCTTAGAGAATGGTAGGTTAGCTAATGATTGTGCTCCTAAAATGAGGAGGCCCGTTCCTAATTTGGCATGCAAGCATTTGCCATTTTAGGCCTATTTCATGTCTAATTATCTCTACAAAAAGGCTAGAATAAATACATTGATCAGAATACATAAAATATCTCTAACAATCTCCCCCTTTGTGATCATATGTCTGCAATGCTAGGACGTGCTCATATTGGCGCAACATTCTTCTCTTTTCGAGTCTTTCATTGATTGCCTTTAGCACCACGGTTATTCTGTCGAATTCCTTTATTTCTGCTTCAGAGGCATCGACAAGTCTTCATTCCATATCAGATTTGAGCGGAAGCAATTTGTCTCTAATGATCTTCAGAGTCCCGTCACAATATTTGGCAATCTCATATATCCACAGAATGTGTTTCTTCTCTTCATGATTGAGATAGATTATCAAGACCGGATCTTCAAAAATGGTGTAAGGTGGAAACTCTTCGAGCTCCGGTCCGTATAAGATTGGCTTAGTGAGATTTGTCTTGGGAATGTTGTTCTTAAGGGCCGTCTGAAGATCGTGAGTGGCATGAACTCTGACTTGCCTCAGCATGAAGCATCTTATTGCTTCATATCCTTCTTTGAGGACTTTATTCTTTCTGATTGACAGGTTCATGTAGGCCATGGATATTTGATAATAAATGTCGTCCATCTTGAGTAGAAAGAAGTCATTCTCCTGATAGGTAAACTCTGTGCCATCAGTTCTTTGTAATCGATAAATTGAATATCTTATTCCATGATGATTTCCTCTGGACACTTTCAGAATATCCCAGATGGGGTATTTGTTTGTTTTCAGATCATGTTCCAGAATTTCGCATTGTTTGCCTGTTGATCGGTGACTTAGCATGTGAAGATGTCCACCGACTTGTCTACCCTTTAGATGGGTAAGACCTCGGACTTTAAGCTCATCAAGTCTCTTGATCCTGTCAGGCTTTCTCCACATATGCTTTCTAATTTCCTCTTGGAAGGGGGCAGTGATGTTGATGTTCTCCCATGGTTTTTCATTTTTGGCCAAGAACGCTCATGTTCTTCTGATGACGGAGGGTAGCTCTGCTGGAGTTTTGTTGTAGTCCTCCCCTTCCTTGATTTCATCTTCTTCAACCCCAATTAGATTCTCAGCACACTTTTTCGACAGGTCTTTGATGTAGACTCCTCTTTGCATTTCATATTGCTCGACCTCTTATCTGATATCATCCCATTCTTCCCATTCTTCGTTCCATCTTTCATCAAGAACGATGTCTTCTAGTTGCTCATAGATGGACGGGCTTTGTTTTTCAGAGGGAGCCTTCTGCTGCGTTGACCTGTGAGAGGTAGAGCCGGGATCACAAGGATTGCCTGTTGTCATCAGTCTAGAACTAGGTACTTTCTGGTGGCCTGAATAGAAAGGTGTACTCGAAGTAGCAACCTCATGACTTTCATTCCATCCTTGGTCAATATCTCTGAGAGATATGCCTTAGAGTGTATTGTTTAGCTCGACCATGCTAGAAATATGTAGATTAATGGCTTTGCTATTAGGTTGAGTGGATAATGGGGGCTGGTTGTTAGAGGATTCAGGTTGGGGTTCTTGTGAAGGTTGTTGGCTGGTTGTTTGAGAATTCGGGTTGGGGTTCTTGTGAAGGTTGTTGGATGGTTGATGCTCCATGCTCGAGTGTATGTTGCCTCTTGTTCTCCCCCTCATGAGGATCCAAATCATCGGGGTCCTCATGTGAACGTTTGTGACCATGGAAACTGTCACGACATGTGCTATCGATTTCCAAGAATACACGAAAAAGGGATTGTTGTCTAGGGGTTCGGTTGCCTTCTTCAGTTGCTAGAACTCATGCTAATAATAATAGATTCAAGTTCCTCTAAATGAATAGTGTAAGGGTTAGGATAAGGTGTGGTCGTTGTAGGGGAGGGCACGCGTTCTGTATCCTGGGTTCCCCTTGAACTGGTAGGTGTTGGAGGTTGTGTGGTTGAGGGTTCAGAGGTTTGAAGGGTTAGGATTGGGGTGAGTTATTGTTGGGAGTGGGAGGAGGATGATGGTTGGGTTTGGGTTTGGATGATGTTATTCAAGAGCGCCGGGGTGGTCCTGAATTCTTGTGCCTGAGTGGTTATTGCTTCGTGCACCCAGGGTTTGATGGTGGAGTCGAGGAAGCGCTGTAGAATAACATAAAGGTCGGTGGATTTGGGTTATCCGGTTACAGGGGTGGTAGCCGTTGTCACAACATCAGTAAAGATTACCGATGTGCGGCCTGCAGATAATGATTGTGTTATCTGTTGAGCGGCAGGACTTCCAATCGTCATTGACGTATCTCCGATCGTTGTTGACAAGTAAAGTGGACCTGTAGAGTGCGGTGATGTGAGAAGTGTATGTGTCCTAGAAAAATTGGAAAATGTAGGGAGTGTGACACCTAGACTCATCGTGTTTGAAGAAGGGGTAGTGGCTTGGGGCGATAGACCACTATATAATTCCTCAATTACGTCGTAAGGAGGCAGAGAGGTGGGTATAAGATCCCCTATTTGTGAAACTACTACCTGTTGGGAGGCAGCAGAGTGGCTAGGTGGGGCTTGTGCATGCGCAGTTGGGCTTGATGTTGCGTCTTCTACCCGGAAACGGAAAATATCAGTCTCTGCTCCTAAGGGGTTACCCCAGATTATTTTTTCTAGGTTGGAACAACCATCATATAGGGCTATTTCTTCAGCAATGTTGCTGGCTGTTTGCACTCTTGGCGTAGGAATGGATGATGAGGAGGGGTTGTCATGGCGTACCTTAAAGTGAGTCTCACTGATGGTTTCTCCTTTAGTGTTCTTTATCTAGTGAGACTCCTATTTTTTTGTAGCTCTAGGAAACCTGATAATGAATCGGCGTTGTTGTACCGGGGCTTTCTTGGCTTTGTGTGCGTTATCGTTCGCATCATCGTCGTCCTCATCACCTTCGTCATTGTCGCTCGTATCAGCCTTGCTCCCAGATCCCTCATCGTCAGCGTCTTGTGTTGTGGCTATGCTCGGTGAATCACAGGAAGTCTCTTCAGCACGGGTGTGGCCCTCAGCAGACATAGTCCGATCATCATGGGGCCAACTTGTCACTGGTCTTTGTGGCTGGGTTGATTTCTCAGGACCCTCACTTACTCTCGGTTGATTCCCTGGGATAGGCTCGGGGGGATTATCTGAGCCATAGGGAGTATAATGTTGTTCTCTTCACAGTAGCGTCTCAAGAATGGATCATTTGGATCGGCTAACTGCAGAAGAGCCACTGGTATTGTCATGGGTACCCGTGTGGGATCGTCAGATATCTTCTTGAGGCATTGGACAGATGGAATGTGGACGTTCACCTTTCAGAGTCTCCGGTGGATTGATGGTGTGGTTCGGGAGAGATGTTGCACAATCAGGGAGAACCATCTCATGTAGGGTAGATGTTTGATCTTGTTCGTCTTCATCCTCTTCCTGACTAGCTCAAAAATGTCGTCCCAAATCAGAGAGACGTAGTCATACTTCTTCATGAATGCCACAACGTGGAAGATGGTCAAAAGGTAGATGCTACATTTGTCGAATCTGGTGTGTTTGACAGTACAACATCTGTTCAGCGTAGCTAGCATTGTCCTCCACGGTCTTGGTAGGCGTCCCGGTCTGACATCAGAAATGAGCTTGATTGGTTCTGCATGCCCTAGTTTTATCATGTTTGCCATCATTTCTGGCTCAGTTGCAAGCTCATCATAGTTCTCCTCTTCTGGGATTTGTAGTGCTTGGTGCAGCTGCTCTTTGGTGATAATGACCTCGGTGTCCTTGATAGTGACGATCAACACGTCATCTATCTCATCATTGTAGTCGTCTGTGACTTTGTTAAGTGTTCCCCAAAATTGTTGGAGATACACTTCTGGGATTGGCGCTGAGTCACTTAAGACTTTCCACAGTTTGTGGCCTTTCAGAATGGCGACGACAACTTCGTCCTGGCATGAGAACACTGCCGGGTCCAGCTTAGGGTTGTTTTCTTTGATGGGGTACCAGTTCGCCCTATGGTAGATCTAATTGATTTTGGGAACGGCTGCCATTTTGATCTGAAAAAGATAAACCGATTAGAGCATTTGATCAAGAATTCCTAAGTCCACAGCTCATTGTCTTGTTTGGGCCCTTTGTTTGTGTTTTTTTTATGAAGGATATGGTTATTTAGGGCTCAAATTGACTTCGGTTTCATGCTAGGAGGATCTTGGGCCGGGTTTTAAAAGTTTGACCCAACTATGAAGTTCACACACGAGCTTGAATTGGGCTGGGTTGATTGAGCTGTTAGGAATTGCGCATGACTTAGGTTTGGCGCATGGGCTTGGAAAATGTGCATGGTCTTCCGCGCACAGAGACAATAACGCAGCCCATTCGGATCGCGCATGGATCAGAATAGCGCATCACTCACAATGGCGCATCAGACCTAAATCGCGCAGGGGACAATTGCGCATGGTCTAATGGTGCATCAGTGAAATCTCGCACGGAGTTTGGTGCATGAGCCCTAAATAGCGCATGGGGAATCGCGCATGAGAGCCAAATCACGTAGGGCTCAGTTTTGCGCATTAACATGGTCGTCGTCTTCGCGAGATGTACCTGTGAAGCATTTACATTGAGAAAGCAATGGAAATTTTACCCTTTGATTCTGAGATGAGCGAAAACTTTGAAAGCCAAAGGGGAGATGAGCGATTTTGATCTGAGAGAGGAGAGAAATTCAAACGTTTAAGCGCAATAGAGAATGAGGGAGGGGATGCGAGATTTTGGAGTTTAAGTAGGGCCGAGAAAGGTTTAAACTTAACGGGCCCAAAATGAGTTTTTGAAATTGCTCCCCTCAACACTTACTTCCTTTTAACTAGGGCTAGCATTTTCAACCGAAAAACCGAAAACCGAACCGAAAAAACTGAACCGAGCGATAAAAAAAACCGATCCGAAACTGAACCGACTTTAATGGGACCCGATAGTTGAGACCCGAATTAAAATCCATTCGGAACTAGTTCTTTGAGATTGAAAATCGGTTCAAACCGATCCGAACCGATTTTTTTTATTAAATAATAGTGTTTAATGATTTTATTTAATTTGTATCACTTTAATATTAAATACCTGTAGCGTCCCTAAGTAGCTAAAATCCGAAGTAGCTCAGCGGGAACTAGTGAAACGTCCTTTTCATTTCACCCGGGATCGAACCCCTCAATTATCTAGTACCCTTGATTTTTGCTTTCCTTCCACCCCAACTCTTCCATTTAGTTTTTCTTAAGTACATAACACATCCTACACCCGGTATAAACGTTAAGTTGCTAGTAAAGCTTGAGGGTGAATACTAGCTATTGAATATCCTTTCGGGTTTTTCACAAAAAAACGAAAAATCGGACCGAAAATTCAGTTTCCGAAATATTGGGTCCCAACAATGTTTGGTTCGGTTTATGAAATATAAGAACCCAAAAAATTGGTTCGGTTCGGATATTTTCCATACTGGTTTGGGAACCGAGCCGAATCCAACCCTACTTTTAACCATGAATAATCTTTGAGAAACCCCCCTTAATTTATGCACAATTTTGAAAAAGCTCCCCCCCTTGATTTATGCATGAAAATTTGAAAATAAAAATATTTTTAAAAAATGATGCATGTGAAAAAAAATGTGATGCAAAGGATTTTTTTAAAAAAAAAATGCAAATTTAGAAAAAAAATGTTTAGAAAGAAAGAAAATGAGAGCACACGCACACACACAGTTCAGAGTTACTCATTCATTCAGGTTCAGCATCCCCAGCTTAAAAATCAGAAAATTGAATCTCTTTTCATCCAGGACCTTTGTGAATATATCAGCCAATTGTAATTCCGTGGACACAAAGTACATGTCCAAGGTGCCCTTTTCAACGTGATCCCTGATGAAATGATATCTGAGATCAATATGTTTCGTCCTCGAGTGATGGACAGGAATACACGTGATGGCAATTGCACTTTGAGAATCACTGTAGATGGGTCCTCATCCATAGTATTTGTGTACAGCAGCTAGCAGCTGCGACATATTCTGCCTCAGCTGTAGAAGTGGACACACAATTCTGCTTTTTAGAGGACCATCACACCAACTATTCACCAAGAAATTGAGCACCACTGGATGTACTTTTCCGATCAAGTTAGCAACCCGCAAAATTAGTATCTGAGTATCCCACTAGGTCAAAACCGGATTCTTTGGAATACCAAAGGCCCAGATTAACTGTTCCTTTCAGATATCTCAGTATTCTTTTCACTGCATTCAGATGTGATTCTTTAGGTTTTGCTTGAAAGCGAGCACACAGATAGGTTGCAAAGACAATATCCGGTCTGCTAGATGTGAGGTACAACAAGGAACCGATGATAGCCCGATAATTAGTAGCATCGACTGGTTTCCCGGAAGGGTCAGAGTCGAGCTTTTGTGAGGGAGACCTGTGGGTTTTCATCGTCGACTTGCTATCCATTTTGAAGCGCTTGAGCATATCGTGGATGTACTTGGATTGGTTGATGAATATTCCATCTGGCATTTGCTTGATCGGAAGCCCAAGAAAGAAATTCAACTCTCCCATCATGCTCAATTCGAACTTGGTACGCATCAGATTGATGAACCTTTGACAGAAATTTGGATTTGACGGGGCAAAAATGATATCGTCCACATAAATCTGTAACAGCATGATGTCACCCTTGTGTCGTTTGATGAAGAGAGTTGGGTCAATCTTTCTCTTCGAGAAACCTGATTCCACAAGAAAATCTAACAATGCTTCGTACTCGGACCTCGATGCCCGTTTCAGTCCATACAGGGCTTTTCTCAGCTTATATACATGATTCGGGCGTTCAGGATCAACAAATCTTTCTGGTTGTGCAACAAAAACTTCTTCTTTCATCTCACCATTTAGAAACGCAGTCTTGACATCCATTTGATATACAGTAAAGCTTTTGTGAGCAGCGTATGTAAGGAACAATCTTATGGCCACAATTCTCGCCACTAGTGCAAAGGTCTCGTCATAATTAATCCCTTCTTGTTGGTTGTATCCCTTTGCTACCAGGCGGGCCTTGTTCCTTATTATGATAGCATATTCGTCCTTCTTGTTTTTGAATACCCATTTGGTGCTGATTATGGTTTTTCTGTACGGCTGTGGCACCAGGGTCCATACATTCAATCTCTCAAATTGATTCATCTCTTCTTGCATTGCAACAATTCAATCCGGGTCAGGCAATGCTTCTGTCATCTTTGTTGGTTCTTTCTGACTGAGAAAACATGAGTATAAGCATTCGTTGGCTGATGTGGATCTGGTGCCGACTCCTCTTGATGGATCACCATTTATTAGCTCTGGCAGATGTGCTTTCGTCCACCTTCTCTCATGAGGGAGAGGTAGTGGAGTTATGATTGGTTGATCAGGATCAGTATATCCATTGCTTTGTTGTGTCTCAGCAGTTTCTTGTGTTGTAGATTGCTCTGCTTGTTCACTTTGAGGGGTAGGTGGATCAGATTGAGATTGTTCATGTGAGTGCTCATCATCATTTTGAACATGAGTATGTGATTCTTCTGTTGTGGGAGCAGGCAACAGGTGAGGCTGAGGATTTCTGGTAGTTGCAGCTGGTGATGCATGTGGCTGGTTGTAGAAGTGCTCAAATAGAGAGTCCAGTATCATGTGCTCAACCGATCTTCTCTCTCTTTCCTGTTCTCCCATTCCAGAAGATGAATGAGTCTTATTTTCTTCACAGATTGTTGGTTCAAATTGGAAGTGCTCAGAAGCCATGTCCGCCATTTCATAGAAGCTCACATTTATACTCTCCATGACGGTTCTTTTATCTTTCAAGTACACTCTGTATGCCTTTGAGTTGGTAGAATACCCAATAAAGATTCCTTTGTTTGCCTTTGGATCACGCTTCCCCCTCGCATCCCTGTCATTCATAATGTAGCATTTGCAACCGAAGACACAGAAGAAGGCGATGTTTGGGAGTCACTTGAACACAATCTCATAATAGGTCTTGTCAAATATTTTGTGGATCATAGTCCTGTTCTGGGTGAAGCAAGCCGTGTTGATAGCTTCAGCCCACATGAAGTGAGGAAGCTTTGATTGTATCAACATAGTTCTGGTTGCTTCCACCAAGGTTCTGTTCCGTCTTTCTACTACACCATTATGTTGTGGTGTTTTAGTTGCAGAGAACTGTTGTGTAATCCCCTGAGCTTCGTAGAAATCTGCCAACTCCTTGTTTTTGACCTAGGTCCCATTTTCAGTTCTGGTTATTTTCACGTTCTGCTGCAGGTAGTTCTGTATGGTCCTGATGAAAGTCATGATCAGATTTTGAGTTTCTTCCTTGGATCGCAAAAACTTGGTCCATGTGTAGCGTGAGTAGTCATCCACAATTACCAAAGTATATTTGCGTCCATTGATGCTTTGAAGCCGCATCGGACCATACAGATCCATATGAAGTAGCTCTAGGGGATGAGATGAGGAGGGAAATTGCTTTGACTTGTGTGATGCGCTCCTCATCTTTCCCAAATGGCAAGTAGAAAGTGGTGATTGGGAGAGTTCTTCAATACAGGCATTCCTTTCACAAGCTTCTTGGAGGAGAGGGAACCGATTGCAGGTAGATTCAAGTGTGAGAGACGTCTGTGTCATAGATTGTTTTGTTCCTGAGATGCTTTGGACAAGAGACAGATGGATATGGGGGATCGAACTGATTTAAGATCGATGGTGTAGAGATTGGTTTTCCTCTGACACCTTAATAATGGTTCCCCGCTCATATCCATCACACAACATTGCCTGACATGAAATCTCACCTCCATTCCATTATCACAAAATTGGCCAATGCTAAGCAAGTTGTGTTTCAATCCTTGCACAAATGACACATTTCTGATCGTGACGCTCTCACAAATGACATCTCCTATTCCGAGTATGGGCGATGATGCATTGTTCCCAAACCTCATGTTTCATCCATATCTTTTAGAGTAGTTGCTCAAGAGTTTTTTTGTCCAGTCATGTGTGACGAGCAACCTGAATCAAGATGCCACACATGACTGACCTGCAAATCAGATTAGTTTCTCTTAGGTACCCATCGAGAGATGGGTCCTTCCTTATTAACAGTGAACAGTTATTTCAATTTCTTCTTGATTTGGGATCCTAGGCTGGCTGTTTGAGAATCGTTTTTCAATTTAAATTGCTCACCCTCAGCCTTAGCAACCCATATTTGTTTGGTCTTTGGAGCTAGGGAGATTTCAGATATGTGATCTTTCAAAATTGGTTCTTGTGAGAGCCTTTTCAGATGTTTAACTGAGTGAACCTTGAGGGGATACTTTAAAAATGGAAGTTTGAATTTCCCCTCAACGGTTATTTTATCAGTCTTAGGCTTTTTCACATTTGTCTTAATAAACACATGATCAGTCTCATTAACAATGGAAGCGGACTCAAAACAACAACATTTCATTAACTTAACACAGCTAGTACAACGATTGGTGACAGATGTCTTAGAAGGAGAAAACTTAGGGGCAGGTCTACTATCATAACTAGTCGAGGGTTCACTTAGGAAGGTCCTAGGAACTGTCCATCTAGTATGACTGGTAGACGACTCACTAGTGCTCAATCTAGACTTATTTTTGACGTAAAATAGGGCACTTGTTCGCTGATTCTTATTCCCTAATCTTGACTCTTCATCTCTCTTCCTTCTTCTTATTTTCTCTTCAATCCACTCTCCTCTCTTCTCTCCTCTCTTCTTCACTTGGTTTCCTGTTGGAGAGGGAGACTCAAAGTGAGTGGAGGAAGTCTTACAACTATCGGTAGAATTATCAAAGGATTTTTCCAAGGAAGAAAGGGAAGAGGTTTGAGAAACTGTGTGAGATTGAGAGGACATTTTCAAAGATGATATCTCTTTCAAAAGTTGTTCTCTTTCCTTTTCAAAAGCTTGTTTTTCTTTATCAAAAGATTCCTTTAACTCACCAAACTTTCTCACACGGGATGGAATGTATGCTGGTTTGACTACAGGTTCAGTTGTGGAAGGTTCCTCTCTTTCTTCCACAGTTTCCTTTTTAGGGGGATAAGTCAAGACTTCATCAGCAGGAGTCAAAGGGGGGTCTTTGGTTTTGTAAGTTTTGTTAACTTTGTATAGTTAAAAGGAATCTCGACGCCAGCCTTGTTCTTTCTCTTTTCATCCTCGAGGGCATTTGTTTGCTCAGCTCCAGTGAAGGCCATAAGTTTGGTCAACCCTAGTCTCATGTATTTAACATCATAGAGTTAGATACAATCGATCTTTTTCGGATTCTGAGGATTGGTCAATCCTAGGCCCTCCTCGGAGTTGTAGAAACGCGTGTCCTTAGACTAGTTAAGGAAAATGTTCTGGTTTGTTTGATCCCAATTAGCTAGCAGGTCTTCTAGTTCTTTTATCTTGGTATAAGAGCAGCCCTTTTTTCATAAAGAAAGTTGTTGACACCAAAAAGTTTGATTCTTTCTTTCTCAGTGACTGAGTTTTTCTGTAAGTTCCTTTTCACTGACACTCAATCTTTTATTCTCAGCTGTGAGTTTAGTGATTGTTTTCTCTGAGTTGGTTATCTTTATGTTTAAGCACGTCTGGCTTTTGAGCAGTTTGACGTTGGCATTGTGAGTTATATCAATTTTCTATTTTAGCTCCTTAATTTTGATAATGTTTGGGTCTGTTTTGGAACATGCTGAATTTAAAGAGTTAGAAGTACTTACAGTGCGGTCAGCACCCACATTATCAGCGGTGAGAGCAATCACTTTCTCCTTTTCAGCATTGGGGGCAGTCAATATCTCAGCAGCAGTGGGGTTAGTTGGGTTCTTTTCTTCAGCAACAGCAGCAGTCTTCTCTTCTTCTTCAACAATGGCCATCAGTGCCATGTTCTCGTCATCATCTGAACCATCCATCCAGTGATCTTTCTCATCAATGAGAGCGCTTTTCTCGCTGCTTTCTTCCATAGCCAGCACCATCTTTTTCTTGTTCAGGTTTATCTTCTGCTTATAGTACTCAGCATCCGTACTTCTCTTTGGCATCCTGCAATCCTTGATCAGATGTCCCGCCTTCCCAAAGTTGAAGCATTTGGGAGCATCCTCGACATTTGCATTCTCATTTGATTCAACAGGATGTTCCTTTCTTTTTGTGCCGGTTGAGGATTTTCGAAGCCTATTAGAGGATGTGTTCTTCTTCAGCATTTTGTTGTTAAACCTGGAGGTAAGTAGTGCTATCTGCTTTTGAAAGTCACGCAGTTCATCATCATTATCAGTTTCATCCCAGAAACTAATGTCACTATCAGCACTCTCAATTTCTCCAGCCTTCATTTTGTCCTTCTTGGAGCCAGATTTGGAAGGTTTGTCAAGCATCAGGGCTAGAGTATCGGCCAGCTTGTCAACATCATCCTTGCCTTTCTCAGCCATCACAGTACGTTGTGTGAACATAGTCAGAAAAATCTTTAGCATATTGGTCAAGTGTGTTGTACACAGCATGGATATCGATATCATCAAGATCTTTTGTATGCTTGATCTGAGAGCATAGCCTTCTCCAACCTGGTCCAAGTGCTGACAGAAACCTCACATTCAACTCCATGTTTGATTTGTGTACTCCAATCTTTCTCATTTCATTGATCAGTTGTAGGAATCTGAGATAGGTGTCTTCAAGAGATTCTCCAAACTTTGCTTTGAACGAGTCATAGGCTGTGAAGGTGCTTGCTTTCTTTGCTTTGACTCCTATTTCAGTCCCTTGCATAATTTTGAAGATTTCGTCCCACATCTCCTTTGCAGTTGACATACTGTCAATTTGCATGTAGATGTCATTCGGGATCGCTTGCAATAGGTAGGTCTTTGCAACTAAGTCAGCACGAAGTCTTGCTCGATCTTCATCATCGTACTCATCAACAGTCTTAGGGCGTAGTTCAACTTCAAGAGTTGGATTGTTCTCACCATTTCTATCAATGGCTATCAACAACAAAGTTGGGCCATTCGTGATCGAGTCAAGTAGTCCTGATGATTGGTCTTTACTTTCAAGAAAATTAAGAAACATGTTCTTCCATACGTTGTACTCTCCTCGATCTTCTTAAGATCTGGTGTCTAGTATCGTTTCCAATTGAGAGAGCACCCATCTTATATTGGATCGGGCTGATCTGTTGATTGATTAAGTTTTGTTTTTGTTTGAAAAGTCTTTCAAGCAGTAGGTTCATGCACGAGTAGCCTTAGCTGTTTTAGAAGTGCTCATGAGATTGAAATGCTTCAGAATTGCGCACAAGTACAATGGCGCACAGGAGGATGGCGCACGGACAGAGTTTCGCACAAATGGAATGGCACACTAGCAAATCGCGCACAAGCAAATCGCGCACGGGGAAATGGCGCGCCAGAGTTTTGAAATGGCGCAGGAAGAAACACTCTTCTTCTGTTTCGCGCACAACACTTTGGCGTAAGGATAAAATTTGAATAGCGCACAAGCCAATCGAATGGCGCACGGCAGCTTTAGGAATAACACACAAAAGAAATTTCATCGTAAGTTTCACATACAACCTCTATCGCGCATGAAAGAGATTCGCGCATAAAACTTATGTGTGATACTTGTATTCCTCATATAGATGCGCCAAACTGCAGAATCACTCTTCTGTCGTTTAACCTGTTCTCCGATGATCTGGGTGAGGAAAATGCATAGAATGATGCCAATCAATCACAGAAACATAAACCTGTAAACATTTTCCTGCAAAAACATCAAACAGAAACAAACTCTGAATTGCTCATAAGAAGAAAAACGCCGATGAAGTTTCGCACATACCCTTTTCTTCTGCTTCAATCGTTCGATCAGTCCCGTTCTGGTACCAAGTGTTGGTCCCTTTAATACTAATCTACTGATATGTATGGAAGAGTGATGGAATAGTGATGAAGCTTTCCATTGAAAGGTATACAGGTTTTACACAATGATGAAGAAGGTTAGCGTAGAAAACCTTTACACGCAAATAGCTCTGCGGCTCTAAGAATAGAATATCTGGGAAAGCTTAACCTTCTCATTCTCTAAAGGGCATATTTATAGCCTTAGAGAATGGTAGGTTAGCTAATGATTGAGCTCCTAAAATGAGGAGGTCCATTCCTAATTTGGCATGCAAGCCTTTGCCATTTTAGGCCTATTTATTGTCTAAATATCTCTACAAAAAGGCTAGAATAAATACATTGATCACAATACATAAAATATCTCTAACAAGTACACATCTTACATTCACCCTATGATGAATATTCTCATACAATTGGGTTGACATGAAGTGACATACAACGAAGCTCATTTAAGATGCTTATTGATACAATTTTTTTGATGAAATTTTGTGATCATGTTCTTCTTGAAATCTAGATATGTCTGCAAACTTTCAGCATAAAATTCAATCGGCAAGTCAGTTAATTAATTTGTTGAAGCAATTTGTGTTTTTATGCATATTTTTGCGCAATTGTTTTCAATAATTTATTTAACTCGTTTCTAGATTGGATTTTAAGCTGAACTTTTGTGAACATAATGTACACTTCATGAAAAACATGCTTAAAAACGTTCACTAAAACTTTCACCCGAAAGAACCTCAAAAGGTTTGATTGTACGACACTTCTGGATGATTCGGTTGTATAATCCTATATGATAAGTCCATTTTGTACTTATCTTTTTCTTCATATTTTAATGTGTTCTTGTATAAATCAGGTTTAAAAAGGGAATATTATCATGTATTATTGTATATTTTCAAGTTTACCTGTGAAAAGATGCATCAAAAGTTCGTTTATTCAATTTAACATCTTTTCGGGTCAATTGCGTCATGAAAGTGGCATTTTTTCCAACAAATGAATTGCTACGGAAGTTTGCAAGTTATATTGACAAATTGTTCAATGAGGAGAGTCTACGAGAAGAAGAATCGTGCATGAAAGCTCAAAAACCAAGAACGGGTCGCCTATATGGCCACTTTTGATGAAAATGGACGATACATAGAGATACATGTTCGTATTTTGATCATAACGTTGTGCATGATTGCCCAAAGTTCGTGATACGAGTTGCATTACATTGAAATCTTCTCGATCTACAACTCTTATGAAGAACACAGAACCAAAAAAAATTGTAGAATGGACATATTTCTCAAAGAAGTCGTACATTTGCTGTGGCGATGGAAAGTGACACGTGCTCATCGTTTTTGCCATATCTCATAAACCACACATCCAAAACATGTAATTCAAATTTCAGTAATTAGCCAGGAAATATAGCTACAACTTTGGTGAAGACAACGTTCCCATTTAACAGGAGGCGGTCGCTAGGGAGGCCGCTTTTCTGGGCGCCTTTCGAGTATTTGACAGTTTCAGCATAATGCTTTGAAATTTGCATGGCCGCCTGCGTCGGGATGCGATTTATGATCTGCCGGTCGCTGAGACAAGACAGGAGGCGGCCAAAAAGGGTGGCCTCCCTCCATGGGCGCCTGCGGCGGATTTGATGTGTGCACGTAGCTTTGCGAGTGATCTAATGGAAGGCTGCCGACCATGGATGGAGGGTGGCCGCCTGCCACAAATTTCCATCTATAAAAGCCCTCTTCCATCCCCAACTCAAAATACACCATCTCACGCCCAACTCAGATAAAAAAGGACGTCTTCTTCCTCCCCAGAGCTCGGTATTCCAATATTGTTGTGTCCTCAACTTTAATCTTTCATCTTTCTCATTTTAGCTCCAATTTGTAAGTTCTTTATAAGAAAATTCATCTTCTCGTCGTGTAGATTCTGAATATGTTGTTTTTATTTCCCAAGTACTGGTGAAAAAATCTCTGAATTAATTTTAAGAATTTCATATTTTCCATATTTATTCAAGAAAAGTAGTTCTTGTTGTTATATTAATCTGATCTCCTACTTAGATAACCTCAATACCTAGTATAAATGATGTTTATTTGTGAAAGAAATGGAAGTTTAGATGTTAGGAGTATTCACTTTAATATTTTCTTTTGTTGTTATTATTTATGATCATGTCTTATTTTATATGTAAAGTGTTAAAACTAGTAATGAGTTGTTGTAGTTAATTTACTCTTGGGTATGAATTGAATTAAATAATATGAGTTGACCTTGTTTAACTGAAAATTAGGAGTTTATCAAATTTTATGGACTAGTTGTTTAAAATGATTAATTTGATTACTTAATAGATGTGGTCATTTCATTAATTAAACTTTAGAAGATTATTTATAACTTGTCTGTGAGATTATAAATAGTTCAAGACAAACATATTGAGCACGTTAATGAAGCCTAGAGAAAGGATAAATTAATGGATATAATTTAATCTTTGTCTATGAGGAATAAATTCAATTGTTTAACTACTTCCACCTACATTCATTTATACTCAGTAATGTAGGGGACTAGGTTTATGCTTCCATAAAAAAGACAACAACAAAAAAGAATTTACACATGCTTGAGAGTGCATTTGGCAACACTAAAATCAGCTGAATTGACTCTCAAATTTATGAATTTCTGGTTGAAGTGGTTGAATTGACTACTTTTGCTGATTTATGAAAATATATATTTATAATAATCTCTTTGTCCCTTAAAACTTTGTCTAGTTTGATCAGCAGGGAGAATAATAAAGTAAAACTTGTGTGGTTGATGTTTAATTTGTGCAGACGAGAGAGAACTAACAGGAATCACAAATTGTTTAATTAAAAGAGAAATTAACAAAGTTAGTGCGACAATAAAAAAGATTAGTTGGAAAAATTTTAAGGAACGGAGGTGGTAGAGATCATGCAACAACACTCCATAAGACTCACATATGATTCTTTACAAAGATTAGGCTAATTACAAATATTGCACAACCCTATGGACAGTCAATAGATTCAAATTAAGAGTTTTCATTTATTCACACTATGAGCCGTTTGGTAATCCCCAAATCAACTGCATTGGTTTATTCTAATGAAATTTATGAAGTTTTGGCTGAAGTGCCCGGATTGGATGATTATATTGATTTATGAAAAAAATTAAAATATATTTTATTAATAAAATAAAGAAAAAATTATATGAATAAACAACTAAAATGATCCTTTGCAGTAACTTCAGCCAATGCAACCAGAAAAGTAACTTCAACCTTACTTTTTCTTATTATTACACACAACGCGCGAAATCAAAAATTACGTGTTTGATGTAAAAGTTGGCTAATAAGCTTGATAAGCTTAAAAATAGGGTCACCAACGATTTCTAAAGTTGCACCTAGCATGAGAGCTCCATAGGATAGTAAATTTTGTACTCTTTCCGCCTCCCAAAACTTTATCAAGTTTGACAACATACTTTGTATAAAATAATAAAGTAAAAGTATATGGTTTAATTTAGTGTTTAGTAGATGAGACATAAGTAATTGGAACCCCAATAATTGGATAAATGAAAAAGAGAGAGTTTTTGTATGTTTTTGGTATTTATGTAGTATGTAGTATTTAATACTTTTTTGTCTCAATGAACTTTGCCAACTTTGTTTTTAAAATAATGAATTTGTGATTTTGTTCATTTCTCTTCTTACGCAAACATGTTCACATAATTTTTATTATTTTAATTTCAGACCCAACATCAATTTAGTAAAATTCAGGGAGTTGGTATTTGTTTTGTTAATGGAGTTTCTTCTTGAAGTACTTGAACGCATTAAATTTCTCATACCGAACGATAGTAGTAGTATATTTTTTAATAACCCGCACGGGTAGTTCAGTTGGTCGAGTGGTGGGAGATTTGGAACAATGGACCAAGATTCGAATCCCCGCAGCGACCGGGTGGAGGTCACAGAACCTGAAATAAGGCTGGGCCTCTGGTACACACGGGTGTATGGACCTACTGTCATTCTGCTGACTGAGTCACCGTGACTAACCTTCCCACCATCTTGTCGGGTGGGGTGAGGGCTCCCGGGTGATTCCACCTTTTGGAACAATAACTCACTAGCAAACAACAACTCCCCAGCAACTGCATGCTTGTCAGATTGTTCAATCCCAAAAGCATTACATCACAATTTCTATCTATGCATGCACATACATATATCTATCTGTGTGTATTATTTCATCAGAATATTGTCATATCCCTCCGACTCATCATCTATTTCAGATCTTTGTGCTTTTTTATTTGTCCTTTGTTTTTGTAGTTATTAGTGAACAGTGTTATTTTTATTTTTCGTGCATATCACTCTAGCTATTCCCTCGCTTCCTAGACTCATTTTTTCAATTCAAGGTGTTTTAAAAGTCTCATTTCAAAAGTTTTCACATAAAACTCCAATTTTAACCCTCTTTCTACTATAAGTAGTTCACAGATTTTGAGTAGGAGTGGTGTAGCCACATAAAAATTAGGGGCAGCAAAAATACCAAACCGGTATGGTACCGGACCGAAAAATGGGGTTTGAAATGGATCTCAAAATTTTTGTACTACTATATTTTATCTAAAATTTAATCCTCCCGTCCCACAGTTAAAGTCACAGTTCTCCTAGGCGAACGTTTGACCGTAATAATCTATTACTCCGTAATGGATACCTATAGAATCTATAATAAATTGACATTTGAATAATACATACTCCCTCCGTCTCATAATTTACTTCCGTAATACAAATGGCACACGGATTAAGAAAGTGGGTTTTGTGTGGTGGAGAGTTGTGCAGAGGAGAGAGAAATATGTAAGAATTGTTGTGAACCACAAATTCTTTGCCAAAAATGGAAAGAGAAGTTCTTTTTGGGACGGATAAAAAGGGGGAAATTGGAAGTATTTTCAGGGACGGAGAGAGTAAAACAATGAAGCACATTAAATAATTTTTTTGGGATAAAACATTATTATGATAGTATTTTTTAGTAATAAGCAGTCAAAGTTTAACAAGTTTGACTTAAAAACTCAAATTGTGACTTTAATTAAGGGACGAAGGTAGTATTAATTATGTAATATGAAAATTGATAAATTGTATGGATTTTGGGAAGATGACTAAACTTTAATTTTCTTTTAAACACTTGGAAAAAGTGACATAGTTTGGTATTAGTATGACATGGTACCGCCCCGTTTGATATAGAACCGTACCGAACGGGTTTAGATCTAACACTGAACCGAACCGAACCGAACCGAACCGAACCGAACCGTTTGAATAGTCACAGTACGGGTATGGGTTCGGTGAAATAATGGACCCGACCGGATCGTGCCTACCCCTAATAAAAATATTAGAGCCCATTTGGTAACATTCAAATTGGCTGAATCGATTGATTCTGCCAAAATTTATGAAGTTCTGGCTGAAGTGGTTGATTCTACTGAGTTATGAAAATTATATTTCAAATATTTGTATTGATAAAAATAATTAAAAAATTATACTACCACGCACGATCCTTAACTGATCTAAAATGAAACGTGATTGGTTTATATTTTAAGAAACCGATTATCATAAAATGTACTTTAGGGTATTTATATCTTTATAATTTTATATTTATTATTCTTTACAAAAATATACACTTTTTGTGTACATACTTCCTAGTTGCATCTTGTTTAAAAATATCAACATTTTTTGTGTACTGCCCAGAATCAGTCGATAATTTAATGGAATTGAACATTACGTGGGATAACACACCCATGATCTAAAGCTTGTACTTCCAAAATCATTACTATTTCAGCACTGTTAAATATTGAGGTAACAATCTGAGGTGTGGAAATGGAACTAAAAATAGGCATTAATGTTAAGACCTAAACGTCACAGTTCTCTGGCAATTGTTGAACTACTCCACAGCCGTCTCCAGTAAGTCCATTGCAGAGGACTTGTGGCAATGGATGTGACCATATTTCTTTGTTCACTTACCCTACCTCTGAATAAATTAAACCCCTAATACAAGTCAAAGAAAGGAAAGCTCAGAATCAGGAACCAACGATGGATATGGTTTGTCCGAGATTGGAAAAGCTCAGTGTGGAACTTTGACCAAGGAGATAAATGTACTCTCTTAGTCGCTTTGACCAAGGGCAGGAAAAATTTAAGTGAGGAGTATTAAATTGTATGACAATGAAATTAACGATGTGAACATGGAAATAAAAACCCTCCACTATTCATCGGTTTCTCATTATAGTCTCATCCAATGATAATATTCCATACGAAAATAATCCAAAAATAACCTTAGTGTGCGTGCCACGTGGCTCAACGGTTGTAGCTCAAAGACAAGTGAGTTGAGATCTTAGATTCGCACTTAGCCGCGATAGCGTGGAAGTTTCATCCAAGATGATGACTCTTTGTTTGCATCAGGTCATAAATCACCGCACTAAAATACGAAGTATTGTTTAAGATCATAGTGTCATATATTTACCTCTCTATCATCCTATTTTTTCAGGTGTGAGATTTTTCGAGTAGGGGATTCCACCTTTAAACAAAAACTTTTACCTTTATCCTCAAAAGTCCAAATAATTCCACATTTTACTTTTGTACGGAGCTTTCTCTTGATAAATGACAACATTATTACCCATAAGTTTCGATTGGACAAATACAGCTAACAACATATTTAAATTTGGAGAAAAAAATTACCATTTAAAAGTGAATAAACTGAGAGCCCATTTGGTAAAACTCAAATAGGCTGCATTGGCTGATTCCGCTGAAATTTATGAAGAAAAATTACATGTACATTATTATTAGAGTTTTCTCGGATAAAAATATGACTAGTTATGTTTTTGGACAAAAATATGACTACTCATTGTGTATGAGTAACTGGACAAGAATCACTGTAATGAATATGCCACTTTTTGGGGAAATTTTAAAATACATCATACTTTTGTTTTTTGAATTTAATTTAGTACTACATAATATTCATGGAAAAAGGCATATAAGAAGTTCTGGTTGAAGTGGCGATTGGCTAATTCAATTGATTTATGAAAAATATTATATTTCAAATATATTTTATTAATAAAATAAAGAAAAAGTTATATGAAAATATCTAAAATGAAACTCTACGGTAAATTCAGCCAATACAGCAAAAAAGTAACTCATACCTTCTTCTTATTACTACGTATTACACAATTCAGCATGCATAAGTTACGTGTTTGGTGAAAAAGTTAACCGATAAATCTGATAAGCTGAAAAATGGGATCACCAAACAGGTTTTGAATTACTCATAGGCATTTGAAGGCCCGACACTCCACGGAGACGGTGAAACTGAAAGGCAAGGAGACGCAAACCCAAATATCGAGATTTGCAAATGATCAATCCTTTGATAATTTTGTTTATGATGATGCAAAACATTTAACTACTATGTGTGAATTAAAGTGTGAATCAAATTGTCTTTCATTTTTTCTAAAAGTTTTGCTTTACGTGCTTATTGTGATACCTTGAAAATTTGAAATAAAAATAAATAAATAAATAAATAAATCAGATAAGTTATATCTGATAAATCAAATGAAAGTAATATCAAAATATTTTGCATTATACTTGGTGTATAAAAATATATGCACACTACATGCAACAAAATTAAACACTTATGTGGCATCGAAAAAATAAAATAAAAATAAAATGGAAATAAATCAGATAAAATATAGATGACGGAATAAATAAATAAATAAATAAATAAATAAATAAATAAATAAAAATAGTAAGAATATTAAAAATTACTAATAATAACATCAAATTAATAAATGAAAATATCAGATCATAAAACAATGACACATGCTAGGATCACCTACCAAATAATGTATATACATTATGTACATATATTTACATATATAATTATATATATTTATATGTGAAAATTAAAATAAAAAAATAAAATAAAATTAAATTAAACATCAATATAAATGGGAATCAAATCAGGAATCAATACACATGCCATGTTCATCAACTACCAACCTATCATAGACATTATTATTATTATTATTATTATTATTCATGCAATTATCAAATAAATAAAATAAACCATAAGGACCATCTAGACCTATAAATACACACTCTTAGCTATCCCAAACACTGCAAATCGGAGAGATAGAAACTATATATACATATATACATATATATATATACATAATCTCGTCGGAAAATTTATATCTATATTATTTTACGTATCAAACTTCGTAAAAACGATAGAGGAGGGTCGTGAGAAGTCTAGGAATACTTCCCAATAAATTCCAGACCGATTCGTAGTCACCAGAATTGCTTAGACGTCGCCGGAGTGTCAAGCCGTGCAAACGGGTCCTCAGAAAAAGCGGACATTTGGCCGTAGATAGGGGTGGAGGAGCTTCGTCTCGACGTGAGGATCATTTTGCAACTTGAATCGTCGAAAACCGTTACCTGTAAGTAAAGTTATCGCTCGCCGAAGTTTTCGTAATTCCGGTCGCCGGAATCGCGGCCTGGAGAAGAGCTGGGAAAAAGACAACCCAGTCTGCTTGGGCTGGGTCGCGTATTTGGGCCCATTTTCAATAAAAATTAAAAATAAAATAGTAAATGAAATAAATAAAATCTGGAAAAATATAAATTAAATACCTAGTATAAAAATACATATTCGGACCAACCAGAATTGAAAAATAATATTTTTAACTATTTTTAATTGATTTAATTGTAATTAGGCCAATTTGTACATATTTAGTAAATAATTAACTAAACGACGAAATAAATTATGAAATAATTATTGTAGTAAACTAGATTAAATATATGACTACCTAGGTAGACCTTGACAAAACTGGGCCGGCCCGCCCGGCCCGCCCAGCCCGCCTGCACAAATGGGCGGGCTTGGGCATATATATTACTCACCGGCCTGGCCCGAGCCCGGCCCGCAATAAGATATGGGCGGGCTTGGGTTAGGGTGTAGGCCCGTTCGGGCCGATAAGCCCGGCCTGCTACATTTAGTATATATAAATATATATTTATATATATATATACTAATTTATTTATTTATTTGCATATACACATGTATATTTATATTTAGTAATTTTTCTTTATACATATTTATAGTTTATTATGTTTAAATTTAAATTTTTAGTTCTTAACAACTAGCCCAACAAATATAATATCTATTTTTGTACTTAAAGATAATACTTTGTGATTAAATTTTAAATTTTAGATATAGTTTCTCATTATTATTTTTGTGTAAGTATTTTTTTGTATGTGGTGAAAGACGTATAAACATTATAAGCGTATTAATTATTTTCTAAATGATGTAATATTATTTTTAAAGTATTTAACAAATCATATAATTTTGAAAACATTAAAGTATTCCTGGGCCGGACGGCCCGGTGAACTACCCGGCCCGCTCTTATGGGCGGGTATGGACATAGGGTTAGGCCCGTTTTTGCGGGCCCGAGCCCGGCCCGAACCCGTTTTTGTACAGGTCTATAACTAGGACATTTGGGACCATTTATATTTAATAAAAATTATGATTAGTATATTTAATTGTAATTAAACCGGTTAATAGATATATAAAATTAAATGAATAAATAAGGGAAATAATTCTAAAATAAATATCTGGACAACCTAGGTCAAATATAGACCCAAAATATAGTTATGGACGGTTATAAATTTATAAAGTCAATTCTTAAGCTATTTAATTTAATTGAGCCATATAAAATTAGTAAAGTAATTAAATAAGAAAATTTGAATAATGATGGTGTAATAAATAAAATCACTAAGATTGGAAATAATATTCTGGACTAAAATGATGTTTGGAATAAAATAAGGAAAAAAAATAAAGTTGGGATAGCTAGCGTAAATGAATGACTATATTTGGACTTAATAAATAAATTATTAAATTAGTGGACTAATTAAATTAGTGTGATTAAATTAATAATTATTATCCTTGATTATTATTGATTTGGACTCCATATAAATTATTAAACTATTTGAACTCATAAAAATTAGTTGATTAATATAAACAAATTAATTAAGTAATGTGTACTTAATAATTTAGTTAATTGACTTCATTGGACTAGTTTAACTAAATCAAATAGTTTAATGGATAAATTAGTTAAATTATGGACGTGGTAATATTTATGGACTTTATATTAAAAATAGAAAATTAAAACGAAATTAGAATTTGATTATTGGCCTTAATTGAATTAGATTAATGTATTTAGCTATATTAATCTAATTAAACTTATTTATTTGATTTAGTTAGTTCAATTAAATTAGTAAATCAAATAAATAAAACTGGAGGATTGAATTAATTAATTTAATTGGGTTAGTTAGTATAAATAAACTATTGTACTAATTAAAGTTGTTATTGAGATTAGATTATCATTAATGATTATTATTTCGAATTATTGTTTACGTCAAATTATTATTAAAAGGTTTATTAAATAAATTATATAAATTATGTAAACTGAATTTTGAACTGAAATTGGTTATTTAAATTTGAAATAATGAAATTATTATGTAGTTAATATAATTAGACTAGTTAACTAATTAATCAAATAAATTAAAGTAAATTATGGAGGGATTAGTATGATTAAAGAAAATAATAAGGTTGGTCTGGAAATTAACATTTTAAATAAGGTTTATGAATCTAACTTAATAGTTATATTTAAAGAAGGAATTATGAAATTAAAATAATTAAAGGTTGGATAGATAGGAAATAACAAAAAATAATAGAGTAGTTATTGATTTAGAATTTTGATATATATTAGAAGGAGGATTCAAGTGAACCAAAAGCTAGAGATTTTATTAAGGGGATTATCCCAATCTAAGGTAAGTTATATGTCAACCAAAAATGTTTTATCTCGTACTTATATGTATGCAATATTTGAACTATGTGAATTATTTATGAATTGGAAACTATTTGTTTGACATGGAATGAATATTTTGAATGTATGGATATTGGTGGATTATTATCTATTATGGATTATTAAATGTATATTCTTTTTATTAAAGAATATTGGTGGATTGATATTTATTACAAAGTATATTTTTGGAAAGTGTGACAAGAATGACTTTGGGAAAAACTTAAAGTTTTTCATAATAAATTTTTACGTCTCGAGAGAAACACGAGGCGTGGGTGATTAGGACTACTACTACTTTTGGTGAAATTTATTTGGGTCGGTAACCAGTCCGGCAATGACATGCTCCGGTAGACATCTCGGGCTTTTATTTGAGGACCAAAGGTCCTTTGGTGGTTGTAGTAGTAGTTACCTAATTTACCCCTGGATAATGTCCCTTGTGAGTAGGTGGTAGAAAACATCCTGCCTACTTGGGTTTCTTACTACTCGGAGGGCTTGGAATCCCTTTTAGAGGGTGTGCACACTTAAGGTAGAAATTCAGCTTCCAATTGGTGGTCGGTGGGAGCCGGAATTCCGGGATGAGTCGTAAATAACAACGACTCGTTGGGCTCGAGGAATCTTGAGTTTCGTCCACTCTTAAAAGAAATCTAAAGTATTATTTTTGGAGGAATTGAAGAATGATATTTTCTATTGAGGAAATTATTTTGAGGCATTAAGTCATTTTGGAAAATTTGAGAGGGTACTTTTCTATATATACATATACAAAACCTATTTTCCAAATTATATTATTTTACGGGTTCGGGTGGAATCTTACTTAGCTCTAAAGCTAATTTTTGTCTCTTTTGTCTTCTTCTCTTTGCTCTATTGTACAGATGATTATGATTATGAAGATTGATGTACTTGCTGCCCGAGTGTTCCGCTAGTTGCACACGTTTGATTAATTATCGTTGTTTAAATTTGTAATTCATAAACTTTGTCCTAAGACCTATTTCATTGTTATTTGAACTTATGGTGGATAGCCTGTGCACTCAATCATGTATAGGTTGAGTGTGGCGGTGACGCACCTGTTTTTCCCTTAAAGACTTCCGTTGTACTCTAAATATGTTTAATAGTAAAGATGGTTTCATTTAAAAATGTGATTTTATTTGGGTGGGAAAAATGGGGGTGTTACACTTATGCTCAAGGTGCTTTAAATCCGCAATTTCGAAATTATAGTCACAAAACAATTAAAAAAGAAGTTATAAGACGATACTTTTTGGAAAACGATAAATTTATTTTTTTCTCAAACTTTAATCGGCGGCGTGTCAGTATTTGTAATTGCATGGGAGGATACGTATTATCATTTGTATTATTTGGGTGTGAGTACACATTTTATTGATGATAAAAAATTTGCACTGTTTTGGTTTATTTTCATAACGCAACTTTTTCTCATGTTTATACACCTACGACATACCTATTTTTGTTGAAGTTGTTAATCTCACCGCTGCTTTTAAAGAATTTTTCCAAGCCCCTTATATTCATTATTTTTGTGATTTCATGAAAGAAAAGTTTATAAATATTATGCCTTCATTAATTCCGCCTATATATGCTTTTGCCTTCGTTCTTGACCCTCATTTCAAACTTGCTAGTTATCAAACGTGTTTAGAGTACTATTATACTTGTTTGTACGCTGACTTGCCTATGTATGAAGATAACCCCACATATCATTAAGCGCAATTCAACGAGGTTAATAATTATCTCACAATTTATTTAATGAGTTTCATGCACATTATGGTAATGTATCCCCTCCCCCGAAACCAACTGCTTCTTCATCTAAAAGAAAATCACTTTTTGAATCTACAATTGGTAATCTTTTGAAGGAAAGTAAATCAACTTCTGATATTGCACAAAGCTCGATTAACGAGCTACCTTTAATGGTGGAAGGAGAAAGAAGGAATGTTCCTGATGTTATCAAAGATGGCGAAACAAGTGTTGTCAATGTCGATTTTAACGATAGCTGTAGAACAAGAATTTAGCGAAGTCGACAACGTCCCAATGGATTATAGAACGAGATTGAAGGCACAATCTCTTGAAACGCTCATTTGCTTCCACGATCGGTTGAAGGCTCGACATAGAACTCAAGAACTTTGCATCGTCCCCAACCACCACTTAATGGAGGAAACAACAACCAACATTGGCGGGGAATCTTACGATTAGGAAATATTTTGATGTTTTAAATTATTCTCTAACCTCAATTGTAATTCATATTTCAAATAAATCTCTATTTCATTTTTAATGCCTACCATTTCTTGTACTACCTCTGTCCCAAAATTAACTTTCCATTTCAGATTACGATGCTTGACTGACGATAAAGCAACTTGATCCCTGTTCATACTCAGATTACTTTTAGTAAATAAAATTTACATATTGAGAAACTACATTAAAACCGCTACAAAGGCTGATAAAAAAATATAAATTTGATAAAAAATTGATATATAAAAGATAAGATTAAGATTAATTTAAGTTAACCATGTAAATAGTGACTGTGAAGTTCATTTTGGGACGGAGGGAGTATAAATTAGGTAATTCAAAAATCATGGAAGCGCTTGACCCGACCCGAGATCAGCCTGGAAATGTCCGGGTTCCCGGGACTGTACCAACCCGAATCGGTATGAGGCTCCATTTTCGTTGAACTGGGATCGACTGATACCGGACCCGGAATCAGGACCGAACTGGGACCAAACCAGGTCCACAACTAATTTCACATAGGGGTGGAACCAGGCCAGTGCGGTTCGGGCCCGAGCCTGTCCGGTCCGAGTTCTAAATAATTGAAGTATGATACCGACCCAATTTGGTCCAATACCAAACAGTACAGGTCCCAGATCAAGAGCGGGTCGATACCCGACCATTAATTATTACTTTTTTTAAATCAAACTGTTAGGCTTGAACCGAGCCCCAACATTCAAGCCCGAAGCCCGCCCCCATTCAAACACGGTTCAAGTACCAAGAAGATGCCAATACCGAAAAAACGGGATGGGCCGGTACCAAACAATACTATTCATATCAAATTTAAACTATTCCGGATATGATTTATTGAATACACACTATGAACAAATAGCATATTGTCGTCTATAATGATGAATCTCATCCTAACATTTAAAACATAACCTCTCAAATTGATTAAACGACCATCAACATCAACTATTGCTTTGACAGAACTCAGCATTACCATTTCATACCAACAAGTAATTTAGACGGCATGCCACCATTCCATTGGAGCCGATAAATTACATAACCAGTGGGAGCTTGTGCACACACAATTACTAATATGAATCTTCAATTCCAATGAAGCAGGTTCTCATTAACACAAGGCATCGTCTTCTATAGTCTATACCTCTCGTATACAGGCTAACTCATTCATATGTTTTCAAGTACACAATTCCTACACTTATGTTCCAAAATTGGTTCTCACCAAAAACACCATCTCAAAAGGCATGATTTTCGTTGTTATCAGCACAAGTAGAGACAGTTACCTTATACAGTTCTAATCATTATTTATTTTGTCACAAGTATACTCCTGTAGCTTTTCATAATTTTAATTTAAAAAATATTGTCAAACTTAACATATGAATGACTTTAAATAACAAATACAACCATTGAGTAGACCTAAATAAGAAAGTGGGCGCACATGCTCCAACTGTAGAGGCACTGCTTATATATTAAAAATTGAACCCCATTTGATTTTTTCCCTTTTTTTGATAACTCAATGTTTGGACTCCGCCCCCAATTTATTTTGGGACATGTCTGCGACCCCTTCAAGTTTAGACCATGGCAAAATAGGGTCTCATCACATCTTATACACAATACCACGACCTTCGAGTGATTCACATCACATTTCCCCTTCAACAATCTCTTTCCGTGATTTGATGACTGATATACTTGCTTCCTCGCAGTCCGCTTGCCTCACAACTGCCCTGCCCTTGGAGGGGGCATTGCTCCTCGGTTCTTAGATCCTCTCTTATCACTGAACATGAAACCTCTTCGTTAGTCTAGTACAAAAAGCTGCTTGTACAGTTCTGTGTAAACACTAAACAAGTTCAACCGCTCAGTACCGCTAAAACATGCACTGCAACTGAAAACAAATTCACCACTACAAAGCATTTTGAATGCTGTAATGGAAACCCAAATTAAAATAGGCATAAGGGTGATTACATCCTTAATGTGGAATGATGGGGGCACAGAACAACACCAGATTTGCGAAGTTGATAAACACAACAATGTGATCGATTGTTAGTTAGCTTTTCAAACACTTGCAATAATGTGTAAAGATGCCACATCCACTTTTAGTCCCTAAAAATTTGCATTGCCAACTTTCCTAATTTAGTTGTTCCAATCCAAAATGTTATGTCACTTTCCATAACATTTTTATAGTGTTTATATTCTGTGTCACACAATTTACCAGTCAAATTCACAAACTACTTTTGGATCAGAGTAACACTATTTTTCAAAAAAGGGCTCTTTTCCAAGACAGATTTCATCCTATAACAAAAAGCTCATTTATTGCATAATTTCATGATCATGTGTGTTTCTTCAATTGATAAATAGGATGCAAGTTTAGGTGAGTCCTTATTCTTTTTTATATTTTGTGATTTTCTGGAGTTTTCTTAAAGCAATAAATACTAAGTTTATAATGCAAAAAGAAACTCGGGTTGCCTCCCTAGAAGCGCTATTTTTAACTTCGTTTGCCCGACGCAACAAAAAAAACTCAATTATCTAAATTCGTGACAAAGGTCACCTCACGTTCGCGCTCTAACGGTTCCCGTAGTATTTCTTGAGATGGTGGTCGTTTATTTTGAAACGGCCTTTCTTTGGGTGGTCAATTTCAACAGTACGTTATGGAAAGACTTGGCTCACTACGAAAGGATCATACCATCTAGACTTTAACTTTCCTTTGAAAATTTCATTCGGGGTTAAACAACACGGCTTTACCCCCCTCGTGAAAATATAGAGGATGCCAGGAAGAAGATCATCCTTATGAGGAAGCCATGGCTCTATCTCACAAAGAAGCACAGATAGGAGGGTACGAGCTCAACAAAGGGCAAAAGCTTTAGAAGATGGAGTACTAGGAGCACCAGTCCCCAATACAATCAAGAATCCCAAACTATCCTCAAAGAGTCAAGGAATATTGGCAATAGACAAGAATCTACCGAGAAGAATTCCCGAGGTCATTGCAAAGAGATGAAAAAATCAGAGCCCATATGTTCTTATCACAAGAAGAACAATTAGAGATACGATCAATGCTCTCCGAGATCTACGAGCTATACTCGAATTGCGTGTCCTCACATGCAGACACTTCTCGGGAGGAGATAACTATTGATCAGACCTACTCCCAACCTTCAACGAACAAGTCAAGCATGGTGCAGTATTGTGTGAAGAAATTGAGCAGCTAGTTGAAGAAGTCGGCATTCACCCAGCATTCACCATCTCTGAAGACCATTATCAGCTAATCAAGATGGGATCACTTGCGTAAACTTTGGATGATCAACAGAATAAACATGTGTCACCTTTCTACGAGATAACGTGTCAGTGTTTTTCGACAGACAGTTTCTTAGCTTTCTTTGTCATTCTATGTGTTCAATGCGGCACTTAGCCGCCTTTTACAGTTTTCTTTTTGAAAATAATGTGTTCCTTTGTAAAAGTATTGACGATGGGGGCCCCATGTGTACCCGGATGCTTACTTCTTACGCAATTATTCTCTTTTCCTTTGCTTATATAAGGCAGTTGTTTCTGAGAGTTTCAGACACACTAGAGATAATCCGAAAGTCTAATTCTCTCTCTAAGTTTGTAAGTCTCAAATTTCCGCAAGTAATAAAGAGCAGTTAAGCTCAAACTATTCTTACTTCTTGAGCCGTCCCTACTTTATTCTTACATTTTGAGAGCATGGGTTCTGATCATGATGAGTTCGGTGTGGATATGCTGCTAACCTTCTCTACATATCCTGCTGTAGCTGGTTTCGTAATGAAACCTCTGTCTGTCTCTCGTCGGTCTTACATAGAATTCATCTTCCATGTACTGATGATAGACTCTTTGTCGAGATCTTGTCCATCCGTCTTCATACAGGACTTCTGCTGGGACGAGGTTGGCTCGTCTTCTTTGGGAGATCGCAAGTTCTGCTTCTGGATCGATCACGCAAGCTTCTTTGTAAGTGAGGCAACTGATTCACGCGGATCTTTAGGAATTTGCTCAATTCCTTTTTGAGAATCTACCCTGGCCTTTAAGTGCTGCAGCCTTTCACTAATAGACTCAACTTTTTCTGATAATTTAACCAGAAGTTGGATCAAGGTGTTGTTTTGTTTAAAAAGGACTGATAAAGTGACAGTAGTGATTTTGGCTTCACTAGGTCGGAAAAATCCTACTGCTGGGGATTCAAGTGATTCGGTATTTTCAAGGGCTTCTTTATATACGGAACTGGATTTTGTGAGCGTCCAACTCACAAACTTGGATGTTTTATGAACTAGGTTTCCTTCGGAGGTAAATATCAAGTTGAGTATTTCAAGTTTAAAACTTTCCAAATTCTCGTTTGAGAACGTTAACACCAGTTCTAAATAGCTTTCTTCAGTCCTTCCGAAAACATAAATCAAGGAAACAATGACCCCTTTTAAAAGATTATTCTGATTATTCCTCAAATCAGTTACAGAATTACAAGTCCCTAATATTATCTCATAAACAGGTTACACTAAGAAGGTTCAACTCATGCATAATATACCACCGCTATCTTCATGGACTTACCTCACTGCGAGTACTATATGGACTGTTATGCCCTTTTGTATATAACCTTCTTTGTGTTTCCACGTAATAAAGATAATATTAACCAAAATACTCTAAGGTTTTGGAAATAAGGAGGATGATCAATCAAAAGTAAAATTGGTAAACCAGTGGTGAAGATTTCCTCAATTTAATGTTATGAAAGAACAGAAGAAAATTATTCCGACAGAAATTGATATTAGCTGGTGAATGGTAAATTGGTAAGAAACAGAACTCTCCCCAGAATTTGAAATTAGAAATCTACTCAGCCATAGATTTAAGAAATTATAGCTCTGACGCCAAGTAGGGAACGACTCACAAAGTTAGAATAAAGTAGGGATCGGCTCAAAAAATAAGAATAATTTGAATTCAACTGCTCTTTATTACTTACTTGCAAAAATTTGAGACTTACAAACATAGAGAGAGAATTAGACTTTCAGGTTATCTCTGATGTGTCTGAAACTCTCAGAAACAAGTGTCTTAATTAGGCAAAGAAAAAGAGAATAACGCATAAGAAGTAAGCATCCGGGTACACATGAGGCCCCATCGTCAATGCTTTTACAAAAGGAACGTATTATTTTCAAAAGAAAACAGTAAAAGGCGGCTAAATGCCGCACTAAACACACAAAACGATAAAGGTGTGGCTAAGAAACCGTCGGTCGAAAAACACACTGACACATTATCTCGTAGAAAGGTGACACGTGTTTATTGACTTTATGATGTGGATCTTCCAAACCTTACTCGAGTGATCTCATCTTGTTTAGCTGACTTCCTCAAGCAGCTGCTCAATTTCTTCACACAATACTGCACCATGTCTAGATTGTTCGTTGGACATTGGGAGTGAGTCATACCTAGTTATCTCCTCCTAAGAAGTGTCTGCATGTGAGGACACGCAATTCAAGTATAGCTCGCAGATCTCGGAGAGCGTTGGTCGTGATCTCCAATTGTTCTTCTTGTAATAAAAACATATGGGCTCCGATTTCTTCATCTCTTTGCATTAACCTCGGGAATTCTTCTCGGTAGATTCTTGTCCATTGCCAATATTCCCTTACTCTTTGAGGATAGTTTGGGATATTTGGATTATACTGGAGACTGGTGTTCCTAGTACTCCATCATCTAAAGCTTTCCCTTTGTTGACCTCGTACCCTCCTATCTCTGCTTCTTGGTGAGATAGAGCTATGGCTTCCTACTGATGATGATCTTGTATCCTGTGTATTTTACAAGCCTAGAGGCCCTAGATAAAGAATCAACAAGGACATTATCCTTACCATTAATATGTTCAAAGTTAATTTGATCTCTAATTCCCCAGTGAAATTAATCCACCCAACCCTAGATGGTTTATTCTGAGCCATTTTATTTTAATAGTTTATTATGGCTTCACAATCGGTTCTTAGGGTTATCTCCTTTTGGTCAAGGTAATGGATTGTAAGGCTCTCCAGAGTGCTTATGCATGCTTGAATTTCGGCATCTATGGTAGATTTAATCGTAGGAAATTTGTCGTTTGCATAGGCACAAACATTCTCCGAACTTTTGGGGGCATATTTGTTTGGTCTCCATTCAAGAATTATGTAACCATACCGGGCAATTGCTGCACAGCTGCTTTGACCTTCCTAACTAAATCCCAATCTAAAGTTTTCATCCTTTTGACTCCATGGGGACTTAGTTTTGAGTAGAGGGATCCAAGGAATGTTCCTAAATTAGGAATATAAGATCGAGCATAATTTAATATTCCCAGCCACGATCTGAGACCCTTCTTTTCCTTCAAAGGATTATCATCAAAATCTGCAATCTTTTTGATGATATGTGATTGAAGTCGGACTTTTGATTTTCCAATAATTGCTCCCAAGAAGTCCACTTCATGTACTGCAAAATCTTCAATTTTTACGGTGATAGGACTAGACCATGTTCTTCGCATATTTTTATCATTCTGCTAAGGTGCTTAAAATGATCATCCTATTACAAAGCTTGCACCGACAATGTGAAGCTCGTACGAGATGAGTAGTTCAAGGTGATGTTATAAGAGCTAAAGAGGAATTGACTGAGGAAGCTTTACCTGGCATAGTATGATATTAGTACAAGACTTCAGTGAACAAGCTGCTACTAGACTGGGAATACGTGATTGTCACTAGGGATGGAGAATTTCCTATATGAGGTAATTAATTAATAATAATTTAATTATGATGTAATTTATTAATAATAATTAATATTGTGAAGAAGGAATTAACTCAATCATCAATCAACCTGGCCAAATTACCAAATTGGTAAAAAAAGAGGGTCGTTTGACAGGTTGGTAAAAAAAACTTGAGACATATTGGTAAAAAAGAAGCCCTAGTGACAAATTGGTCATTTTTTTGCGTGATAAACTTTTGATCTTCGACTTCAGAATTCGCGACATTTCGTATTCTAAATATTGTAAAATTGACATTTCACATTTGCAATCCTTTTACTTTGATTTTGTCATCAAAGGGAAGGTCCAAAAATGTCAATGATCGTGTCTCATACTAGCAGTTGTCTGCTAGCTCAATGATCGTTAAGTTACTAACATTTTATTTCAAACGCTAATGAAAGAGGTTAGTTATAAAAGCTAACGGAATCCGCTATTATCAAGCACGACCGTTGACATTTTTAGTCCTCCACTTTTGATGACAAAATGAAAGTAGAAGGGTTGAAAATGTCAATTTTACAATACCTTAGAATATGAAATGTCGGAAATTCTAAAGTTGGAGATCAAAACAATCTCACTCAAAAAAAACTGACCAATTTGTCACTGGGGCTTCTTTTTTTACCAATATGTCTCGGGTAGTTTTTTTACCAATCTGGTAAACCACCTTGTTTTTTTACCAATTTGGTAATTCGGGCGAACCTTAGAGGAAGACTAGCAAACCTTAATGGGCAGAGGGAGTATTATTTTGTATTTTTGTATTAAAAAGGGTTGAATAGAATGAATCAAATGTAATTTCTCATTTAACAGTGAAAGCATTATTAACGTAACTTCGGATATAGCATTGAGCCAGGGAAGTATCGCAAAGCTACCAAAAGAGGCTTACAGCTGAAAAAGAAATGAAACTGTTCATGCAAATTGCATAATGAAATGTTTTAGTGAGTAATCTATCATATAAACTTCTTTGATACTTTAGTTGTGTCTCAGTTCCCGTTAGATAATTTAAAATGACATTTGTAAACTCACTTTGGGGTGTGACAGGCATAATTTGCTTGTAGTATGTTTTATAAGCAAAATCAAATGATATGTTCTTTTCATTTTACATTTATCGTGTAGCCATTGTTTACTCTTTGAAAATGTCACCACCACCATCACCTAAATCTCATGTAATTAGGTATGGTGGGAAGACATATTTATAGTGTCAATTGATTGTATAAACTATAAAAGCAGTTAACAGTGTAAGTTCATGTGGAAATACAAAATAAGTAAACAAGTTATGGAATTCGGGCCCTTGTTCTATCGGATTAGAGAAATAAAATTGAGAAAAGAAAGGAATAATGCAACAATAAACTAACTGAAGTGACTTGTTTTATCAACTGATGTGGTTATTATTAAGAGAACATTAGAGAGAGAAACATTACTTATGTGCACCCTAGCTGATATTAGGATATACCATTAAATCATTAATAACAACGGCCAGCTCGTATTCACTCATTACATCAGTTTTTAACTATTACAGAGTATTTTTAGTTAGTGCTAAGTAATGATAGCCTAACAAATGTTTTTGTAAACAGAGAAATCTGCATGAGTGAACATTGTTCATACTTTTTGTAATTTGGAAACACATTTTCTTCTTATTGCTAAACAAAGTATGGAGCACTTGGTAATCAATAGTATTCTGGCATATTACTACTATTACAATTTCTTGAGGTTAGTCTTATTCTATTGACTTGGCTGCAACATTTTGTCCATCGATCATACTCGCATCAAGCATAGCAATTCAAGCATTATTATAACTCCATATATAAAATCAAGAAAAATTATCAGACTTCAAAATAGCATATGAGAGACAAGACTTACAACAACTGTCAGTTGTCCACCAGCTGCAACTTCATATCTAATACCCTCTCACGGAATTCTCCATCACTGACCTTCAACATTTCCAGCAATGAGAGTGAGAATCCATACTTCAGTAAAAGCCTATGGCGTGGCTTTATTTTACGCTCCAAACTAAACGAAAAGAATTGAGGAAAGACCTTGAGCTCCTCCAAATCTCCATTCATTTCCTTCAGAAAGTAATCAACTTTCGGCATATAATTCTTATCTATACTAAGAGTTAACAGCCCAGGACACCTAAGAACCATATTCACAACCTCAATGTAAGTGAACCCTAATCCCATCAAGTATTCAATTTTAGGTTTCAGAGTAAGCTCAACACTGGAAACAAGCAACATGGAGTTCTGGGCGGTGATCTTATATGGACCTGCGAACCCGAACTCCTCCAAGAACCGCAATGTGGGTCTCAATCGGGTCTCCAAACTGGAAACCAAGAGCCTAGGGCAACGCACGATAGACAGGCTGATGTCGGGAAAGGGGATGCTGACATCATTCAAGAGAAAATCGAAGATAGGGTATATGTCGGCGTAAGGGTCGGAGGTGAGGAGACTAGGGTGCATGTCAAGAATGCGGCCTAGGGCAGAACGCTGGATACCCATTGAGCAGAGGCAATTTTCTACTGATTTTAGGGAAGCTAGAGGGACAGATCGTAAATCCGGGTTCTTGTTGAGGGCCTTCATTGGATTTACTCTTAGCTCTCGGAGGTAGAGAATCTTTTGCTGGAATTTGATGCCGGAGTTAGAGCTGGGTGGGGCGGCGAGGCGAACGGGTGCCGGATTGGCTTCAAGGGGCTTAGATGAAGCTCTTGGAGTCAAAGAAGAATGCCAAGCTAGAGTCTTTGGCAGGGTTTGTAACTGTATAAGCATGTTTTTGAACCGCAGTGAAAAGAGAGTGATGGCGCCGTAGAGGCAAGCGGGCAATGGAGGGACTAGGATTTTGTATGGTCGGTAGTCGGTACGCGGCAAAAGTCTAAGGAATGCAAACTTTCTTGCGGATCCACATGAATCTGGACGGAGGAAATAGATGCAAAAAAGAGTGGAGTAAAAAAGTTTTGAAATTCCAAAAGAGAAGTATATGTTTTTTATTCCCTAAATAGCAGTAAATTTTGGCCAAGTTTGGCATTACAAAGCTTTTAAACATGACATTTTTTCCTAACTTGGCAGATTACTCTTATTCAAGGAATAAAAAACATGATACTCCTATTTTGGAATTTCAAAACATTTCTACTCCTATTTAGGGCAATTTCTAATTGGAATATCCTTACTAGTCTCTAGGTTTGGACACTCAGTAGTGTCTTTCTAATTGCCCTTCGGATCCCATTTTGGGAAGAGAAAATGAGGGAACTAGCTACTAGGAAGTAGGAACTGAACCATTGCTAAATCTTTCTAATTTGATCTCCAATAGCTTCATTAACTTAATACCTGTCCTTTTTTCACTAAACAAGTAATGTTTACCCCAATTTGCGATCATCCCTTCACTAATTTCACAATGAATTTATCAAAAATGATACGAAGCACAATAAACTATCAAAATTGATGATATTCATTATTTAGATCCATGGGTTAAAAAAAGATTCTTAAGGAGATATGGGATTGGGAAAGAAAAGGAAGAATGTCAAAACTGACCGGTTTCACAGTGATCAAATCAAAGAAAGCAATGTTCATTGCACATACCAAAATACAAATTACACAAGATTACACGATATTGACTACATGTTTTCATTTGCAATATCTTACAACAATTCCCCATAATTAGAATACAAACTTATCAGGACTAAGGTGGTGATAACAACATCAAATCCAAACACCATTTTCTCCTACAGTCATTTTCAACTCATTCAATAAGTGCCCTAAATATATAGTAAATCAAACCAGTCGGCACTAGCACATAATCATCTTACTTCAGTTGAAGATCAAGTGGTTGCATGATCCATCGACTCCACAAACCATTGCGAAGAACACGGGCTATCGGTTTTCCTCAACTTTCCTGGAAACTCTTTACCTAAATTGGCCTTCAAGGACAGGCTCTTTCTAATGCGGTTACGGTTAAGTGACAGAATGGTATTGCGGGAACCTTCAACACAGTCGCCAGCAAGAGCACACCCCCACGGTTTAGATGGCCCGGAGAGCTTTAAGAAGCCTGTACGTTGACCCGGTGAGCTTCCCTCTTCAAGCCTTGCACAAACCGGGCATGGAGGGTCGCTCTTACGGGCCTTAGGTGTCGTTTGGTCCAAACATTCGGCATGGAAAACATGACGGCACGAGAGGACCCCGGCGACTGGCATGTCGCTAGTTCGGACGATTCGCTTGGAACTCCAAGGAGACCTCTGTGAGAGAAACCTATCACACAAACCACATTTGATGGGACTGTCAGATACGTTAAGAGACCTACTAGTTAACCCGTCAGTTTCAGCAGGCGGGTCGGTAGCCTCCTCCCAGAGGTCAACACTGCAACTAGCACTGCTGAATCGGTGTTTTTCTCTGAGTGGAGTGGTTGAACGAAATTGAGAAAAACCAAACACTCCTCTTTTAGGTGTTCCGGACGGGATTGAGAGTGGGTGGACTGGGTTGGACATGAAGTAGCGACGACTTGGAAAGTTACGATGAGAAGAATGTGATTTGGTCATGGATTCACTGTCACTACTGTCGGATCGGGAAGAAATTGAGACTCTTCCATCCCTAGCAATCGAGGTTACCTGTAATAAATTTGTTGGTATTTCATATTTGTACCCCAAAAAAATAATTAAAAGAATAAGAAAGGTAACTCATTAACTGAGGACTACTGAGTGCAGAAGTGTACCTCCATTGTTGGTGAAAATGGTAAAGCCCTCAAAACTGCACAATAGAAACAGGAAATGTAAAAAAATCAGCGTCACTTGAGATTTCAACAGATAACATGAAGCATTACCAAATACGCGTATAAAAGTTGAATGTAGAAATAAAACAACTTTAATGAACATGATATCAAATATCAGTTGCACTTGCATATTCACTAAGACTAAACAATTCGAAACGGCTCATGAGAACGTTTTCACAAAAATAAACACTTATCTCAGAACAAATGATGAGGAAGTATAAATCGCAGTTTTAATAAAATGAGTGGAAAAAATGACTGTGTTAAAGGATTATAAGTATTTCAAAATAAGATACTAATGCAGACTCTGACACTCACATCTTGAGTAATCACAACTAAAATTGACACTGGACATGTATTAATCCCACTCTAGGATAGGTATACATGTTTTCATTAATGGCATACCTCTTCTGATGCAGACTCTGACACTCACATCTTGAGTAATCACAACTAAAATTGACACTAGACATGTATTGATCCCACTCTAGGATAGGCATACATGTTTTCATTAATGGCATACCTCTTCTGACTTCACAAATACCTTTAGAAACACTTTCTGCCACTCTGGCAAAATGACTACTTGTTGGTTAGATGGGGGGGGGGGGGGGGGGGGGGGGGGTAAAATGCATTATACAAATTTAGATTATTTGCATTTTGCAGCTTTATGTGTCATGGTTATTAAGATCGCAAGTCAACTCGTTAGATCATTGTATCTTATGAGTATGGTGTAGCTGGGCGGTCTGGATTGTAGCTATGATCAGAAAATATGGCAGGATTGAAAGATCAACGAGTTGGAAGGCAAAAATTCCAGATCGGCATACTGCACCAATCTGTGCATGAGACTGAACCGCAAACACCTTTAGAAACACTTTCTGCCACTCTGGCAAGTTGACTACTTGTTGGTTTGATGGGGATAAAAATCATTATAGAAATTTAGATTATTTTCAGCTTTGTGTGTCATGGTTGTTAAGATTGCATGTCAACTTGTTAGATCGTCCGATCTTATTAGTAGGGTGTGACTGGGTGATCTGGATCATAGATGCAATCGGAAAATATGGCAGCATCAAAGATCTACGAGTTGGAAGAAAAAAAAGTTGGATCGACATACCGCATCGATCTGCACAAGAGACTGAATCGCCAAGTCAGGTCAGATCTTGTACAACAAACAACGAAACATTGAAAACAAAAGAAAAACTTACGACGCGTCGACAACGGATTGCAAGGACACAAGCAGAACTCCAATAGACGCCAGCGGAAATTTTAGATTGATTTGTTGATCCCGAGTTAGTATAAATGTGTATCTCTCTTTGCAATTTTGTAAAGTATCACCCCCTGGTATCTAGACATTTATGAGGAGTGTCTTATACTCTCTTCCGATCTGGTTGTGGAGCATTTTATTTTAGTGTTAAAGTAAATCATTATTATTAATATTAATTAATATGGGGGTGAGCTAGTCTAGAATTTGAAATTTAAATAAATATATAGATGTATATTTTATTTATAAATATTACATAGTAGCTTTAATTCTACGTCTTACGATCCGATTTACGATCCACAAGTTACAATCTACCAAGCCCTTTCGACCTGTGCTAGAGATAGGCTTGTGAATGTAGCTCATAGCTTTAAAAAGTAAAAACCATTACGGCATTACTGCAATTAGATAGGCTTGCCACAATTGCTCACAGCTTTTAAAAAGAATAAATGGCACTAATATTACCCCATAAGTTTCTTATTCCAAATATATTACCACTTTCTATTTTTTCCAAAAAATGACCCAGCCTCACTCTGTCTCTTCTCCATAGCGTGAGAATGAGACCATCATACTTCCGCAGTCAAGTCATCTTTTTTCTCCGCAGCTCCACAGTCTACCATGGCACCTCTGCAGTCGTCCATCGCTCTTCCGCAGTCGCCCATCGCTCTTCTGCGGTCGTCCATCACAGCGACGCAGTTCGCCACCGCATTGCCACCGCCTTCAGATTGTACCAGCTCTATCTCCAATCGCTGCCTCCGCTGGAATCTGACGTCGCCGTCTCTGCCGGCCTCCCGGCCACCAGCTCCAAATATGTTATTCTTAATCGACGCTCTACCTCTTCGTTGTAGCCTCGCCTCCGACGCCCACAGTTTCGGATCTAATTTTTAGATCTAATTTTCATATCTGGGTTCGTGTTGAGGCCGAAAGCTATGACGTGGTTTGTGGGGGCTAGGATGTTGTGTGACTCAGGTGCAGTGGGACTGAGATGTGTTGTTGCTGGATGGGGCTGGGGGTTAGGGAACAGGGCTTGACTGGGACCTAAGCTTGTGGGGCTGGGGCGGCCGTTTCTGGCAGTGGTGCGGCGGTGGTTAGCCAGTGCTGAAGGTTGGGGCTAAGGTTGGGGTCTGGCAGCTGGCTGTGTAGATAGTGGCCAGTGTTTCTGACTGTCAGTGGCGACGTCACTGTGGCGGCTCACTGTGGCGGCGTCACTGTGGCGGCGTCACTGTGGAGGCGTCACTGTGGAGGCGTCACTATGACAATGTCATTGTGGCGGTGGCGGTGTAATTGGCGTGAAAATTTTGACTGAAAATTCTCGGTGACAAGAAAAACGAATACAATGACATCATGTTTTCTAATTCCAAATATGTGACCTTGTTAATCACCTTTTTGTCAATTTTTATAAGTACTCACATTTTTGGAAATTCAGTTCAATTTAGTAATATTAAGGGAATAACCCCTTTTAAAAACCCTTATTGCAATTAGATAGGTTTATAAAAATATTTCATAACTTCTGAAAACCCTTTTTGGCTTATTACCAAATGAAATTATGGAATAGCTTTTGGAAACCCTTTCTAAGTGATTTTCTGGAGCATTCCATGAAAGCAAAAGTTGTAAACGCCAAATTAGCATTTTAAAATGTTGCTAACATCTATCACCTAATCTTTTTATAATCCTAAGGTCCTAAGCAAAGTGCTACAGTTACAAAAACAATTTATTATGTCTACATAGTTCCAGTGGAAACGTAAAAACACTATATCTATTTACAAGAAAATTTGTTATTTTTCATATCTTAAAATAATAAGGAGTAAAACGTAATAGCCTAGTTATATCTTTAATCTAATTAGCATCTAGCTGACACAAGCACAATCAAACTCGACATTCTTGATGATTTACACTTTCCTGTATGCTATACCTGCAACTCTGAATTAAAAGCTCACTCTTGAGTAATATCTAAAACAAGACCAAAGAGAGAAACAAAGATGTCAAAGCATTTGCAACTAGGGAAAAAAAATCATATGCAGTATGTATGAGCTGTTGAATTTTACGAAAAAATGCATGTGCATATGTAACAAAATCATCATATACAATTTGGGAAATATTTATGGGAATAGAAAGGCAATAAAAATATAAACTGAAACATGACCAATGGAATTAGAGTTATTTTTCTTCCTTTTACTAAAAATATGTAGACCAGAGATGAAAAACTACAAATCACAACTCCATAACTTAATGGAAATCAAATATACAACTACAACGCTCTAAAATTTTGAAATGAGCACCAAGCCGCCAACACAAGTTTAATGAAACAAAATAACTTCAACATCACATTTAACTAATTAAGCATGTACAGAGAGGTTCAAGATGCATACATCAACTAAGTATTAGCAAAAAAATCATGAAAGAGACTAAGAGAAGAAGCAGAATTTATCTATGTACCTTGCCTCGAAGCATCATAATCATTAATGCTGATATCTTGTATGGCAGAGGGGATCCATTGCTGAATGGGAGAGTTGTCAGATGGGCTACTATAATAGTGATTAGTCAAATGGTTCCCCCTTACCCAGCTTCTACTTTCTCTGCTATTCGACGAAGCTGATGATCCATGTAACTGGGATCCATCATTAGAACCAAACGATAAGGCTTCAGATTGGAACCGAAAATCCCATCTTGCTGGTGGTGGGGAAAAGCTGGAATTAGTTCTCCAGTGAGGCTCATGTGGTCCCGTAGACCACTCCCCGCTAGTTCCACTCGACCTATGTGGCCTTGAAGCCACACAGCAAAGAGACCCCGTTTTAGCAATGTTTTAGAGGACTCACAAATATAATCACTATGTTAGCTTCTACAGGATATTCGTAGCCCAAAAAAGATCATTAAACTGAGATATCAGTAGACCCTATTTCAGTTCTTCCAAGTCCCCAGCTTGGAAAAAACCAGCTCCAATAATTGCTCTCTCAACAGTAGAGTCCGTCAACGACGCAAATCTCTAACTACAATCAACATCAAAACACGGAATAAAGGTCACATAAACATATTCAAGGAATCAAGAAGAAAGCCCACATACAGATTACTAAGCAAACTGCACCCAAAAAAAGGTAAGATATTTAAATTATAAAATTATGGCAAATATTCTTTTCTTAGCTCTAAAACCTCTCTATCTTGGACTGTATACAGGTCAATCAATCAACGGCAAAATTAAAACCCTGACTGATTGTGGCCAGGCATATACATACATATTTATACTCAGAGAAAAATTAAGCATCGAGGGGGCGGAAGCTGACGGCGATCAGAGTGCGGCGCTCAGATAAATAACCCAGCTAGAAGATGGTGAAACTAGTATGGAAAAGTGTGTCCTTTTAGTACAAGATGAGTGCACAACGCCACTAAGAACCCTAATCTGGCGCACTGAGCGCGATTATTCTTGGGTTAACGTTTTGCTTGAATACCCCTCCGTTTCTTCCACTATTCTCACTTTTGCGCCACTTTTGTCTCTTTTCATTTGTACTTCGTACTTTCCATTTCCAATTCTTTGATTTCTTTCATTCTAAGTTCTAACCAGTAGCTACCCCACCCAACCCCAACCCCACTCTTTCAAGTTTCAACCCATTAGTTTGTCTTTTAAAAATAGACTAAAATTGACTGCATCTCCAAAGAATTTAAAACAATTGGTAAAAATTCTCATTGTTATACTCCTCTAAATACAATTTACATACGTAGTATTAAAAATTTACTCCGTAAAAGCTAATTCAGTGACTCTCAAATTGATTGAATCGGCTGCAGTGAAGTTTATGAAGTTTTAATAAAGTAAAAGTAAAAAATATGAAAATAGTTAGAATGGTCTAAATATATTCAAATGTTTAATGCGAAATAATAAAATAAAAATTTTGTAATTAAGATTTTTGCAGAGAATGGAAAAATAACACTAATCACAAATTAAGTGATTAAAATGGTAAATATTTGTGTAACCCAAAAGGAAATATGACAATGTTTTAAATATAAAATTTACGTCCAAGATATAAACTAACTTGTGATGTTAACTAAGTATGTTTTTACTTGGATTGTTTTCAGTCCTAGATCAGACTAGACCAGACTTGATTTCCATAGTTATAAAATTAAGAGAAACCAGACGTTTACCAGTTCAGACCAGACCTGACTTGACCAGACTTAAACAGATCAGACCAAATCATACCAGACTTAAACGGACCAGACCAACAAATTACAGATAAAGTTTAACTTGAATAAAATACATTAAAACATCATATACACTAAAATACATTCCGATAAAGTTTAACTTGACTTTTGTCTATTTTCATGAGAAAATACATCATCGCATAAAATAAATTTTAGATATCGAATGGTCCAGCATATTTCATTGTGGCAATGAGACTAGATATGTAAATTGCATTTCTAATATCAGTTTTACTTCCATAAAAAAAAATTATTTTTACTTGTGATTCTCCATCTAACACAAGCTTTCTTAATTATTCCTAGTCTAGTAATGAAGCATAGTTCTTGACCGTAATAAAATGTGTCTTAAACTTTGAATCATTATTAGAGAAAAGGTAACCAACCATTCCAGCTCACTGGGTGGAAGGTTATCGTGTCCTAGCGGAGGTCTCGGATTCGAATCTCGCTAGGCACATTTAGGGGAGAGAAGGGAGGTCTTGCTCCCAATGATTCTTCCTACCTTCACGGAGTTGCTCAGCGGCTGAGAAGGGAGAGGATGGTAATGAAGGTAGCGGGTTCGTGTGGTGAGAGGAGCAACCTGAAAGATGATGTAAGTCCTGCTAGATTCGTCCTTTGGAGCCAGTACTGACGAGGCTGACTGTGATCAGATCCAGACTTAACTGTCTAGGGGCTTTGGAGGGTAGTTCATAGACTTCAGTATTATGAGAGCGTAAGCCCCGACACCTGTATTATCAAAAAAAAGGTAGGAGAATGTACAATACGTAGTACTACCTCCGTAACCCTAGAATCTTCCCAGTTTGACTCTTTTGGGTCAAACTTCATAAACTTTGACCATTAATTATTCAAAACTCACATTATGTTATGATTAAAAAATTATTTTATATACCTCATTGTAAAACATATTATTTGAATGTTAATTTATTATGAATTTTATAAATATAAATATGTAGATATTTAGAGTCAAAGTTCGACTTAGAAGACCGTGAAAAGTCAAAATGAGAAGATCTTTGTGTTACGGAGGTAATATATGTTACACATTTGACCAAAATATAAAAAAATACATTTGAATCTCATTACTTGGAGTGACATACGGAGTAATGTTGTTATCCTATGTCATGCATGTTGAGTATTTTTATTTTATTCCCACCGCTGCCCTCTATTAATTACAAGAAGAGTTTAATTCACCTCTAATTTCCTGGTAGTTATATTCACGATGCATTAATTAGTCATCTTCCAACTATGATTAAAAATTATTATCATCATTGTATAAATAATTAGAAAATCATAATTATAATTTTTGATGATAATTGTGTAGTTCACAATTATTATTCCCTAATAGTAAGAAGCTTAACTTTTCTCCTATAAATAGGAGTCTTCTCCATTGTAATGATTACAACATGATTACACCATAAGTCCATAATCATTCCTCTATCGCACCATTAATAATATTTTTATCACCAAGTGTTCAACATATACTTTCTCTCCCTGATCTTCTGCTTATTTCCTTCCGTTGTACAACACGTTATCAGCACGAATTTGCTCCAAATCCCTGAAATCATCATCTTCCCAGCAGGTATATATTTTCACGAATTTATCAACTTACCTGGAAAAAATCAAAGGATGAGCAGTATAGACATGTTTATATATCTACACACACACACACATATAGGAGGGTTCTAGTGAGAAGTCTCTTGAAATGAGAACTCGTGAGAACCCCAAGGAACCGATGGTATTTTTGGCTGAAATTTTGTGTATGTTCCTCATCAAGTCTAGATCATCCATACCAAATTTGAGCAAAAAATTCAATCGGGAAGGTCGTCAAATGATTTTTGAAAGAAAACTGCGTTATATATATCGGATCAATTTTCTTTCAAAAATCATTTGACGACCTTCCCGATTGAATTTTTTTCTCAAATTTGGTATGGATGATCTAGACTTGATGAGGAACATACACAAAAAAATTCAGCCAAAAATAGCACTGGTTCCTTGGGGTTCTCACGGGTTCTCATTTTAAGAGGGGTTCTCACTAGAACCCTCCCCAATATATATATGTATATATATGTATATGTATATATATATATATATATGTATATGTATATATATATATATATATATATGTATATGTATATATATATATATGTATATGTATATATATATAGATATATATATATATATATGCATATATATATATATATATATATATGTATATGTATATATATATATATATATGTATATATATATATATATGTATATGTATATATATATATATGTATATGTATATATATATATGTGTGTATATATATATGTATATATATATATATGTATATATATATATATATATATATATATATATATATATATATATGTATATATATATATGTGTGTGTGTATATATAGGGAAGAGTTCAAATAAAAAGACCTCTTCCCGTGCAAAGTGCAAAGATATGCACTTTTGCATGTTTCGCTTTCACTTTTTCGTGTTTCTGTTGCACTTTTTCGCGGGTAACGAAAAAGTGCAACATATTTACGAAATTGTCACCGCATTTTTGGTCGAATTTTGTGCTTTTTTGGCTCATTTTGAGCCATTAGATGTGGAAATGAATGCACAAGATTCATTCTCACTTTGAATGGGAAGAAGTCTCATGTACTTTGAATTGGTTTAAATGAGATGATGGAGTATATGGCCCAGGAACCCCCCCCCCCCAGCCCACGTACTTCCACTATTACTTTCAGGCCCAACAGACCCAAAACGGGCTAAGCCCAGCATAGTGAAGCTCTAGGCAGCCCACAAGGCATGAGGGGTGCCTTCGGCCCCATGGCCGAAGGCCACCAATGACAGAATAGGATTCAAAAACATCGCAGGAGAACGAGGCTTAAAAACCAAGCCTTCGGCACTAGGAGCCCTCAGCAAAATGAGACCCCCGGTGCGCAGAGCCTTTGGACTGTTATCTATAGCCGAAGGTATCCTCCTCGACAGGGTCTCTCATCCACATGCGCTGGATCAACGTACCATGTAACACCGAGCCCGAGCATATTTACTTTTAGTAAATTATGTAATAAACCTTGAAGGATGATTTATGAATTTGCGTAATTGTAAATTTTTATTATTTCTTTTACGTGAATAGTAAATTGCATGTGGGGCCCACAGCGGGAACGGGGACCACCCGATAATTCCCGAACCACATATTATATTCATCTTGGTCTAGATAATATGTATATGGTGGTGGATATTTTATTTGGGTCATAAGAAAGGCATGGAGTTGACCGGTTGGTCAAACGGGGCCCAATTACCGGTACTGGTAATTTAGCGGATAACAGCCCGAAATGAGTTTCGGGGACTCCTAAATTAATGTTGGGGAATGTGCATCTATTCTAAGGCCCATAATTATTAGGAACACGTGATGTATTTTATTTGGCCCGATAAAATAAAATATAACTAAAATAGTCCGAAAAATACAACTTTCGGGGTCGATTGTACATACCGGGACATAATGGGATGACCTCCCACATAAGGGGGGGGGGCACCCCACGTTTTTAGGTGCCCAGATTGACAAATTAAGGGGGAGGGGCGTGCATGAGGAAGCCTCATGGAGACAAAGCCTACACCCACCCATTAACTCCCTTGTCTTACTCCCTTAATTATCTCTCAAATTGATTGAGGAGAAGATATCCCCACATTCCATTTCACCCGCACAAGCCTACCTCAAGAGAGAGAGGAAGCTCTGGAGTTGACTTCTACAAACCTCAGCCACAGTTGGAGGAAGCTAGGAGGAAGGAAACCCAAGAGAAACTAAGTTGAAAGAAAGGTAAGAATTCAAATAGTTCTTTTAACTAGTTTTTAGTGTATGATTTGTGAGAAATCATATGAAGGATTAAACATGATGTTCTACACGTTTAAAAGTGTAGAATATTGATATAAAGTGGTGATATTTAACTTAGGAGAGTTGGTGAATCGATAGGAGTCGAAATCGCCGGAAACCGCCACTTTAAGGGAGCTGCTCGTTTCTGCAGAACACGAAAGTCGGGCGGCTTTCGTGAAAGCCGCTCGGCTTTTGCCCAGCAGTTCAGTTCTACACCTTCAATCGGCCTAGAACGGGGATTGATCGAGGGGCTTAGCAAAGGCAACTATCTCAGCACTTCATAAGGTGAGGATGGCTGACTATATTGTTTATAATTAGTGAGTTAATTTCATGAGATTACCGAAGGTAGTTAAATATGTTTTTTATGAATTATTAATGATTAATAATGCCTAAAAATGAAAAGACTAAATGTCTAAAGGAAAGGAACATGATATACAAATTTAAGAGTAAATTGTGTATGTTCATGTGTTATGAGTATGTTGACTCGAAAGTGGAATTTATTATGAAACATATGTTGAAATATATTTTTCTTCATATTAGGATATATGAGTGATTAAAAGTGATATTTTGAATATTGAGATAAATGATATTTTCAAAGGAAAATCAGTTGGAAGTGTCTATATGACTATGAGTTGAGAACATGGTTTGTTGATATTAATTGGACTAGTATTAAGATACTAGTTGGACATTAAATGAAATGTTGTTAAGATTGATCCTAAGGTTGGATTGTGAAATGTTATGCCTTAAGTAGTCTTAAGAGATGTTTTAAGGTAGGAAAGTATGAACTCTAAGTTATACTAGGGGTAGACCTTAAGGGATACCCAAGATAAAGTAAGTAATAAATTGATCCTAAGTGTAGGATTGGCCTACGGGTGTGTTCGGTAGTCCTTGTGGATAGCCGGTTGAATTATGGAAATAGTAAGGACCATGGCCCTTCCCGACTCTAGAGAGCGGGGTTGGATAGCATGGACTTACATCGTGATCACGGGTTAGGGTGGAATCCGAATCGGAGACCTAATTAGGTTCCGATAGCGGTAACACATAAGATAGGACCCCGAAGGGCCTTACCTTCCTACGGGATGATGGGTATGAGTCCAGGGGCGGGATGTTGGAGTCCAAACCAGGGGCCTCACGAGGTCTCGGACAGCGGTAGCAAGTCCCGTAGAAATAATAGGACCCAAGGGTTGGGTTGTGCAAATGATAAATAAAAAGGGATATATAAGAAGGGCCGTGCGCCGACGAATAAATAAATTTACTTATTATAAGGATAATAAGTGGGAAATATAAATTATTATTTATATTATGATATCACCCTATTTTGAGGGTCTTGGAAATTAAAACGTTGATTATACTTAGTATAGTTGCTATTGTACTTGTCAAATATTTCCAAGTACTGACCTCCCCTTCACGGGGGAGGCCACCTCACAGTTTCAGGTAGGACTTGAAGGTTGCTACCGGTGCCCATTGCTCGGGATATTCAGAGGAGAAGACGTGGTTCGTGCGTCTTCTGTTTTTTTCTCATTTCAAAACAATTATAATAATGCTCATGGATATTATTTTGAATAACTATTTGGGGGCTTGCATGCCCATGTTTGCCAAAGTGTGGCTAAGACACTTTTATTAAATGCTTCCGCTGTTTTAAATGAATGTTTTACATTATATTTGTTTATGGATGTACTATGTGTGAATGATATTCATGACGCCTTGTATAGTATGGATGAGTTGCACTGCGGTTGACTATTCATACTGTACAGCGGGTTGTTGACGTGTCCGGCTAGGTCCGGGGCGTGACAATTTAATTGGTATCAGAGCCTTAGTCCGTAAACATCATAATGAAGCTTCAAAATGCTTTTTGAAAATGAAATTGAAAACCATGAGCATAAAGTTTTGTACTTATAGAACTTTTGGTACTTGAGTTGCAATGTCTCTAATTGTTAAGATGGTACCCTTAACAATTGGCATGGCGGTGATTTGAGCCAAAGGATGTCTTTAAGTGCCTATCCGTCAATTGACATTGATACGAGTCTAATGACTCATTCTAAATTTCTTTCAGAAATGGAACGTACCGGGAAGGTTACTCGACGGAACCCGACTGGCCAAGCACCGGGAGGATCCCAACGTGGTAGTCGGGGAGGATCGAGGGTGTCTAGGAGACAAGGCCGTGCATGCCACTCGTTGACGGTGAGTGACGGTCGTGTGGAAACTATAGACGAGCACTACGAGTCCGAGGAGGATTCAACCTACCAACCGGGAACCGAGCCGGTTGAGACCCCATATGATGGGGAATACGATGATGCTAGTGACGAGAGCGATGATAATGAAGCTCTCGAACGGATTGAGGAATTGCTCCGGCAATACAACCAAGATCGCCAAAGGCGCCGGGCAAGGCGTGCTTTGGAAGGGGCTTCAAGGAGAGGAAGTCGTGTGACTCCCCGGGAGATCATAGAATCCCGAGGAGGGGGAGGTGCTGAGGTCCCTATAATAAGGATCTCAAAGTACCTCAAGGAGGCAAGAGACTTGGGATGTAAACCGTTTGATGGAACGGGGGACATCTTCGTGGTGGCCGAGTGGATCAAAAGATTCAACGAGGCGGCCCTCGACATGCAATTACCACCCCACATGAAGCTGAGAGTAGCCACGAGGCTACTATAAGGCATGACGTCCACGTGGTGGGATGGAACAAAAGGGAAGTACGGCGAGGCCGTCACTTGGGAGAATTTCAGACAGGAGTTCTTCAGCCAATACTACTCTGACTTCGAGGTGAACTTGAAGAGGAGGGAGTACACGAATTTGACCCAAGGAGGTGAATGTACGGTGAAAGAAACTTGAGCACAAATTCAGAAAGCTTGCTGAGTTCATACCGGAGTACATTTGTGATGAAAACCGGATGGTGAACCACTTCTGGGATGCCTTGGACCTTGACATATGCGAGAGGGCAACACAATTGCCTAATATGACGTTTAGTCAATTGGTTGAACAAGGCTTGAAGGGGGAGAAAGAGTGGGAGGAAAGAAAACGAAGGAATGCCGAGGAGGCAAAGAAAAGAAAATGGGAGAACCATGGCCCTCAAGGTTCCAACAAGAAGGGGAACCACGGGGGAGGCGGATCCTTCAAAACCCCTGCACCACCGGTAAGGGGAAATCAAGGCCCGAGCGGGCAAAGCTCTGTGTCATAAGGCTCAGGCGTGAAGAAGTGCAGCAACTGCAAGAGGAACCACTTTGGCAAGTGCCGCGATCCCCCGAGGTGCTATCAATGCGGGGAGGTCAGGCATTTGAAGGTGAGTTGCCCACAACTTGGCCGAGCCATGGGGGCCGGACCAAGCAGTGGAACGACGGTGAGCAGGAACCGAACCGGAGCACCAAATGCTAGCGGTGGGCACGGTGGGGCGAGTGCCAGCAACGCGCCATCCGTAAATCAAGGAAGGACCCAAGCTCGGGTCTATGCTATGACGGAGGTGGATGCTCGTGCCAACCCGGACTCCGTTGTGGGTAATTCCTTAAACTCACGTATTAATTTTCATAAACAATAGGAGTGTGGAACTTGTAAAATTATAACCCCGACGAGTTTGGTCGGGTTTGAGGGGGAAAAGGGGAGGAAAATCCTCGCCCTGGGCGGATGCCGCCCGACATTGACGAAAGCCGCCCGGCTTTCGTCTTGATTTATTGGAACAAAAACTACGACAACGAATGCCGGCCGGCTTCCACCAAGAGCCGCCTGGCTTTCATATATATTAAATCAGCAATTTTCCTCGCAAACGAAAACCGGCCGGCTTTCACAGAAACCGGCCGGCATTTGGAACATTTATTCTGGAATAACCTGCGGCGCTCAAAGGCGCCCGGCTTTCGCTAGGCCTGGGGATTCCTGCGCTGCTGAAACCCGGCCGGGTTTCGTAGAAACCGGCCGACCCTGAAATCCATTCCCTGAGTAAAACTACGGCGACGAAAACCGGCCGACTTTCGTGAAAGTCGCCCGGCTTTCGTAATTCTCATACATGGATTTTTCTCGCAGATGAAAACCGGTCGGCTTTCGTTAAAAGCGGCCGGCTTTCACCTAGTTGGGTCTTAGAATAGTCCTAAAGGCTAGAAACAGGGAAATTTCGGAAGGGTATCGAACGGACTCCACCCGAAACACGACCAACATACTCTGTGACTTAAGAAACAAGCCTATTGATTAGATAGTGTGTCTTACATTACTTATGAATGTAGGAACACTAAAGATAAACGGGAGAGATGCAAGGATCCTTATTGATACCGGGGCGCAACGATCATTTGTGAGTGAGGCGTTCGCCAGCGGATTCAACGGACCACTTGTACCGATGACTCAAACCCTATTGGTATCCACGCCTCTAGGGGATGATATCGAAAGGGATAGCCACTATCCATCGTGTGAGGTGGAGGTGGAGGGACAAAACTTGACGTGTGACTTCGTACCGCTGAGCATGATCGAGTTCGACGCGATCCTCGGGATGGATTAGCTAGAGAAGCATCATGCTAGGGTTGATTGTTATACGAAGGTTCTCGAACTCGAAAGCGGTGAAGGTTGGACCTTACGCTTCGAGGGAGATAGAGGCAAATCAAACAGTTGTATCATATCCGCCGTAAGAGCGAGGAATATGATGAGAAAAGGATGCCACGCATATCTAGCTTATGTGGTGGACAAAACCAAAGAAGAGGTAGACATCGACGATGTGAGAGTTGTGTGCAAGTATCCGGGTGTCTTCCCAAAAGACTTGTCGGGGCTTCCACCCGATAGGGAGATTGAGTTCGTGATCGAGGTTGAACCCGGCACCAAACCAATCTCTATACCGCCATACAGAATGGCACCCGCTGAACTTAACGAGTTGAAAACCCAATTGCAAGAGCTATTGGATAACGGTTTCATAAGGCCGAGTCACTCTCCGTGGGGAGCACCGGTCCTTTTCGTGAAAAAGAAAGATGGAACACTTCGAATGTGCATTGACTATCGTCAACTGAACAAGGTCACAATCAAGAATAGGTATCCCTTGCCTAGGATTGATGACTTGTTTGATCAGCTCCGAGGAGCGACGGTGTTTTCGAAGATTGACTTGAGGTCGGGGTACCACCAATTGAAAATAAAGGAGGATGACATACTGAAGAGTGCATTCTGCACAAGGTATGGTCATTTCGAGTTCCTAGTTATGTCGTTCGGGCTAACCAACGCCCCGGCGGCATTTATGGACTTGATGAACCGGGTATTTCATAAATACTTGGACCGGTTTGTGATTGTGTTCATAGATGATATCTTGATTTACTCGAAGAGTGAAGAAGAGCATGAGGAGCACTTGATACTTGTTCTTGAGACACTACGGGAGAAGCAACTCTATGCCAAGTTTTCCAAATGTGAATTTTGGCTAAGGGAGATTGGCTTTCTCGGGCATGTGGTTTCGGGATCGGGGATTGCCGTAGATAACAAGAAGATCGAGGCCATTACTGAATGGGAGAGACCAAAGAACGTCAAGGAAATTCGTAGCTTCCTTGGATTGGCAGGGTACCACCGAAAATTTGTGGAGAAGTTCTCAGTTTTGGCATCGCCATTGACAAAGCTCACTCGAAAGGGGGCCAAGTTTGTATGGGATGACCGATGTGAGAAGGGATTCCTTGAACTGAAGAAGAGATTGACCGAGGCACCGGTACTCGCACTACCCAAACAGGGTGTGGGGTACGATGTCTACAGCGACGCAAGCATCCAAGGGCTTGGATGCGTCTTGATGCAGAATGGGAGGGTGATTGCCTATGCTTCACGACAGTTGAAGAAGCATGAGGTAAATTATCCCACTCATGACTTAGAGCTGGGGGCGGTGGTGTTCGCATTGAAGATTTGGAGACATTATCTCTACGGGGAAACATGTCATATATACACCGACCACAAAAGCCTGAAGTACGTGTTTACTCAGAAAGAGTTAAACATGAGACAAAGATGGTGGATGGAGTTGATAAAAGACTACCATCTAGTTATCGAGTACCACCCCGGTAAAGCCAACGTGGTAACGGATGCCTTGAGCCGGAAGAATTCATCTGGGGCATTATTGACTAGCTTGAGGGCATTGAGAGCCCAATGGGATGTATCTAGCGATGGTGCCTTGTTAGCTAGATTCGAGGTGAGACCTACATTACTTGATGAAATCAAGAAGGGTCAAGAAACCGACGAAGAACTTATGAAGATCCGTGAACGCATGCTAGCGGGACCGGTTGAGGATTTCAGGGAGAGAGACGATGGTCTCTTATTATTTCGTGACCGAGTGTGTGTACCGTTAAATGATGAGCTCCGAAAGTCCATCTTAGAGGAGGCTCATTCATCGGCGTATGCCATGCACCCGGGAGGCACGAAGATGTACCGTGATTTGAAGGAAAGTTATTGGTGGTCGGGTATGAAGAGGGAAATAGCCGAGTACATCAGTAGGTGTCTTACTTGTCAGCAAGTTAAGGCAGAACATCAGCATCCGGCTGGGTTACTACAGCCACTTTCCATTCCTGAATGGAAGTGGGAGCACGTGACTATGGATTTCGTGGTGGGGCTGCCACGGACGATTAAGAACTATGATGCCGTATGGGTTGTGGTCGATAGGCTCACAAAAAGTGCACACTTTCTACCTATCAACACCACCTATGCACTGGAGAGGTTAGCCAAGTTGTATGTGGATGAGATCGTGAGGCTACATGGGGTTCCTATAACCATTGTATCCGATAGAGATCCGCGATTCACATCACGATTTTGGACGAAGTTCCAAGAATCTATGGGGACAAAGTTGAAATTCAGTACAACTTTTCATCCACAAACGGATGGGCAATCTGAGCGGGTTATACAGATATTAGAGGATATGCTGAGAGCCTGTGCATTGGAGTTTCAAGAGAGTTGGGACAACCATTTGTCACTTGTGGAGTTTGCCTATAACAACAGTTATCAGGCGAGTATAGGCATGCCTCCATACGAGGCATTGTATGGGAGGAGATGTCGTACACCGTTGTGTTGGGATGAGGTTGGCATGGCCAAACTCGAGAGCACGGAATTAGTGGAGATCACCAACTCTAAGGTGAAGATGATTCGTGAGAGACTTAAGGCGGCCCAGGATAGACAGAAAAGCTATGCCGATAAGCGCCGAAGAGCCTTGGAGTTTAAGGTGGGAGATGAAGTATTTTTGAAAGTTTCACCTTGGAAGGGAATCATCCGATTTCAGAGCCGAGGGAAACTTAACCCACGATACATAGGGCCATTCGTGGTTCTTGAGAGGATTGGGGCCGTAGCATACCGATTACAGTTGACTCCAGAATTGGAGAAGATACATAACGTATTCCACGTGTCCATGCTCAAGAAGTATATGCCGGATCCATCTCATGTATTAGAAAAACCACCTGTGGAAATACGGGAAGACTTGAATTATGCCGTGCAACCGGTGAAGATACTTGACAGGCAAGTCAAGAAATTGAGGAGCAAGAAAGTCCCAATGGTTAAAATCATTTGGAAAAGTGACCGAGTTGAAGAGGAAACTTGGGAAACGGAAGCTTTGATGAAAGAGCAATACGCGTTTTTGTTTGAATGAACATTGTGAATTTCGGGGACGAAATTCCCGTTAAGGGGGGGTGAACTTGTAACACCGACCCCGAGCATATTTACTTTTAGTAAATTATGTAATAAACCTTGAAGGATGATTTATGAATTTGCGTAATTGTAAATTTTTATTATTTCTTTTACGTGAATAGTAAATTGCATGTGGGGCCTACAGCGGGAACGGGGACCGCCCGATAATTCCCGAACCACATATTATATTCATCTTGGTCTAGATAATATGTATATGGTGGTGGATATTTTATTTGGGCCATAAGAAAGGCATGGAGTTGACCGGTTGGTCAAACGGGGCCCAATTACCGATATTGGTAATTTAGCGGATAACAGCCCGAAATGAGTTTCGGGGACTCCTAAATTAATGTTGGGGAATGTGCATCTATTCTAAGGCCCATAATTATTAGGAACACGTGATGTATTTTATTTGGCCCGATAAAATAAAATATGACTAAAATAGTCAGAAAAATACAACTTTCGGGGTCGATTGTACATACCGGGACATAATGGGATGACCTCCCACATAAGGGGGGGCCACCCCACGTTTTTAGGTGCCCAGATTGACAAATTAAGGGGGAGGGGCGTGCATGAGGAAGCCTCATGGAGACAAAGCCTACACCCACCCATTAACTCCCTTGTCTTACTCCCTCAATTATCTCTCAAATTGATTGAGGAGAAGATATCCCCCCATTCCATTTCACCCGCACAAGCCTACCTCAAGAGAGAGAGGAAGCTCTGGAGTTGACTTCTACAAACCTCAGCCACAGTTGGAGGAAGCTAGGAGGAAGGAAACCCAAGAGAAACTAAGTTGAAAGAAAGGTAAGAATTCAAATAGTTCTTTTAACTAGTTTTTGGTGTATGATTTGTGAGAAATCATATGATGGATTAAACATGATGTTCTACACGTTTAAAAGTGTAGAATATTGATATAAAGTGGTGATATTTAACTTAGGAGAGTTGGTGAATCGATAGGAGTCGAAATCACCGGAAACCGCCACTTTAAGGGAGCTGCTCGTTTCTGCAGAACACGAAAGCCGTCTGGCTTTCGTGAAAGCCGCCCGGCTTTTGCCCAGCAATTCAGTTCTACACCTTCAATCGGCCTAGAACGGGGATTGATTGAGGGGCTTAGGAAAGACAACTATCTCAGCTCTTCATAAGGTGAGGATGGCTGACTATATTGCTTATAATTAGTGAGTTAATTTCATGAGATTACCGAAGGTAGTTAAATATGTTTTTTATGGATTATTAATGATTAATAATGCCTAAAAATGAAAAGACTAAATGTCTAAAGGAAAAGGAACATGATATACAAATTTAAGAGTAAATTGTGTATGTTCATGTGTTATGAGTATGTTGACTCGAAAGTGAAATTTATTATGAAACATATGTTGAAATATATTTTTCTTCATATTAGGATATATGAGTGATTAAAAGTGATATTTTGAATATTGAGATAAATGATATTTTCAAAGGAAAATCAGTTGGAAGTGTCTATATGACTATGAGTTGAGAACTTGGTTTGTTGATATTAATTGGACTAGTATTAAGATACTAGTTGGACATTAAATGAAATGTTGTTAAGATTGATCCTAAGGTTGGATTGTGAAATGTTATGCCTTAAGTAGTCTTAAGAGATGCTTTAAGGTAGGAAAGTATGAACTCTAAGTTATACTAGGGGTAGACCTTAAGGGATACCCAAGATAAAGTAAGTAATAAATTGATCCTAAGTGTAGGATTGGCCTACGGGTGTGTTCGGTATTCCTTGTGGATAGCCGGTTGAATTATGGAAATAGTAAGGACCATGGCCCTTCCCGACTCTAGAGAGCGGGGTTGGATAGCATGGACTTACATCGTGATCACGGGTTAGGGTGGAATCCGAATCGGAGACCTAATTAGGTTCCGGTAGCGGTAACACATAAGATAGGACCCCGAAGGGCCTTACCTTCCTACGGGATGATGGGTATGAGTCCAGGGGCGGGATGTTGGAGTCCGAACCGGGGGCCTCACGAGGTCTCGGACAGCGGTAGCAAGTCTCGTAGAAATAATAGGACCCAAGGGTTGGGTTGTGCAAATGATAAATAAAAAGGGATATATAAGAAGGGCCGTGCACCGACGAATAAATAAATTTACTTATTATAAGGATAATAAGTGGGAAATATAAATTATTATTTATATTATGATATCACCCTATTTTGAGGGTCTTGGAAATTAAAACGTTGATTATACTTAGTATAGTTGCTATTGTACTTGCCAAATATTTCCAAGTACTGACCTCCCCTTCACGGGGGAGGCCACCTCACAGTTTCAGGTAGGACTTGAAGGTTGCTACCGGTGCCCGTTGCTCGGGATATTCAGAGGAGAAGACGTGGTTCGTGCTTCTTCTGTTTTTTTCTGATTTCAAAACAATTATAATAATGCTCATGGATATTATTTTGATTAACTATTTGGGGGCTTGCATGCCCATGTTTGCCAAAGTGTGGCTAAGACACTTTTATTAAATGCTTCCGCTGTTTTAAATGAATGTTTTACATTATGTTTGTTTATGGATGTACTATGTGTGAATGATATTCATGACGCCTTGTATAGTATGGATGAGTTGGACTGCGGTTGACGATTCGTACTGTACGGCGGGTTGTTGACGTGTCCGGCTAGGTCCGGGGCGTGACATACCAAGTACAAACGTCGCATCCAACCACCGCATTTAATGCGGCCACATGCGAATGCCAGTGCCACCCCGGTTGAGGTGACCCCTCGACCACCAGATTGTTGACACGTGTCCCTATCTAACATTTATTGCTGCTATAAATAGCACCTCTTTCCCCATTTGTAAACTACGCTCAATACAACTAAAGTTCACATAATCGAATACTTTCTCTCTCTTGCTTATTTGCTCTGACTTCTCTCTAGTTACTCCCCGTAGTAACCCTTCGGATAAGCTACCCCCTGGGTACACTATCCATCATTTGGTGCTTTCATTGAGAGGTCGATCAATCAAGTAAGAAACCCTCCCCTTCAGCTCAAAACACCTACCAAAATGGGAAGAACCATCCGTGCTCAGTCCACGAACCTCGAGGACAACAACCTAGCCCTCGGTGAAGTCAACGCCCATGGAGTCTCTAACAAGGCTCTCGAGGGCGGGGTCATCACTGAGTTGAAACAGGCTGATGTTGACCTGCGCCTTCAGCTCCAGCAAAACGCTCTCGATGCCCGCCTTGGCATCGAAACCCGAAGGAGGGACCAGAGTGAAAATCAAGTGAGCCCTCCGGTTCTCACTATCGATGTACAGTCGGCATTCTCTGACTTCATCCAAACACTCACTCAAAACCCAGGTGCCTTCGGCACTCTAGTGCCCCTTCAACTGCAAATCGGGGAGAACACTATTCTTTTCCCACGTCCACCCCTTTGTGAACCCTACCCCTCGGGTGGGGAACGACGAAGGGGTCGTAGCTCAAGACACCGCCTCCCAGGAAGTCCAATCCCGGGACCAATACGGTGCGAACAAAGAAAGGCCTCGGCCCTCGGCCCTCGAGAGGCTCGGAGGAGCGCAAGACCGCCGAGGGGTCCAAGACCGCCTCGGTGGAAAGGCGTCCCAAAGACCCCAAGAGAGCGAGGGATCCGTCTCAAGGGCAGACGAGAGGCGTCCCCATCAGGACAAAGGCAAGGCACCACTCCATGCCGATGATGCAAGACATCAAATCAACCAGGCCCACTCGGCCCGTGTTCGTTCGCAGGGGGCGGAGGCCCTCCCGAAGGCGAAGGATCACAGGGATGAGATTATTACGGCCCTCCAGCACCGGCTTGATGAAATGGAGGCCCATCGAGCACATACCACCATCGCCACCCCTCATGCAGATCCCAAATATGAGGCCATGATGGCCAAAATGGAGGAGATGCAAAAAAGAATAGCCGAGGGCTCCGAGGAACCCGTCATCCAACTCCGGACTAGGACGCCATTTACCCTAAGGGTATTGGCGGCTCGAATTCCAGAAAAATACCGGGGGCAACCCATCAGGCCCTATGAAGGAAAGACAGATCCCCAGGAGCATTACAGCAGATATCAGAACAGTATGATGATGGTGGGGGCATCAGACGAATATTTGTGTTGTTGGTTCCTCTCCAACTTAGAGGGACCAGCATACGAATGGTTCAACCGTCTGCCCGAAGGCTGCATCGATTCATGGCAGGAACTCGCCCAACGTTTCTTGATGCAGTTTGCAGGGAGGCTCGGCCCAACTACATTTCTATACAATCCTCTAACTCAATATAACATATCAAAATTTGTATGGCAAGGGCTCGGCCCAACTACGTTTCCATACCAACCATAACTTCGTGGCAAGGGCTCGGCCCAACTACGTTTCCACGGAGATCACATATACATGGCAAGGGCTCGGCCCAACTACGTTTCCATGCTAATCATATTACATGGCATGGGCTCGGCCCAACTACATTTCCATGTCGTCCTAGAGTCCAACTCTAATTATTTTCATAATTAAATTCTCAAGCAATTCCTATGCCTAGAATCGATTTCCGTAGGTAGCCTTTAAGCCTACCCCTATCACACCTTAGTGTTCACACAATTCAACCTTAAAGTATCTCTTGAGACATCTTAAGGCATATCTATTCACAATCCTACCTCTTAGGATTTGTTTCATCATTTATTTGTATTAATTCCCCGACTAGTATTTTGATACTAATCGGATAATCTTAGAACATGCCAAGTTCCTATTTTCCAATTGACCTTTCATTTCAATTGATTTCCCAACACAAGTATAGTTTGATCTCAATATCAAAAATATCACTTTACTCCGTTCATGAATTTCATACATGCCGTGAAGTATATTTTATCACAATGTCATCATAGTAATTCCATTAATATGCCGTTCCATTTATTTCACATAATCATACACAATTATTCTAAATTTGTATATCATGCTTCACTTACTCATATCAATATCATTTTCATTTAGGCATTATTAATCATTAATAATCCATGAAAATCCCATCTAATTACTTTAGGCAATCTTATGAAATTAACTCCCTAATTATAAGCAATATAGTCAGCCATCCTCACCTCGTGATGTGCTACAATAGTTGCCTTTGTTAAGCCCCTCGATCAATCCCCGTTCTAGGCCGATTGAAAGTGAGAAGTTGGATTTCTGGGCCAAAGCCGGGCGGTTTTCACGAAAGCCGGGCGGCTTTCGGGGTCTGCAACTACGACTGACTCCTTTGAAGTGGCGGTTTTCGGCGATTTCGACTCCTATCGATTCACCAACTCTTCTATGTTAATTACCCCCACTTTATATCAATATTCTACACTTATAAACGTGTAGAACATCATGTTTAATCCTCCATATGATTTCTTAAAAATCATACATGATAAAACTAGTTAATAGAACCATATGTGTTCTTACCTCAAGGCTTAGCTTTTTCCTCTATGGATTATCCTCCTTGTTGCTCCCTCCAACTGCAGGTATGTTGAGAGACTTTCCTGGAGTCTTTCTCCTCTCTGGTTGTTCAGATGGTGCAAGAGAGGTGGAAGGCCACTCTACTCAATCAAGCATCAAAATAATGCATGAGTAGGGCCTTAGGAGATGTGATGGTGCCTTTGGCCATCCCTCATCAATTCAGTCCACACACCCCTCATTTCATGTCCCTTCCAGCCTTCCCTTAGTCAACTAGGACACATGAAGACGTGGGGTGGCCCCCACCAATGTGGGAGGTCATCCCATTATGTCCCGGTGTGTACAATTGGTCCCGAAAGTTGTATTTCTCGGCCCGTTTTAATCATATTTTATTTTATCGGACCAAATAAAATATATCACGCGTTCCCAATAGTTATGGGCCTTTAAAATAGATGTACATTCCCCCAACATTAATTTAGGAGTCTCTGAAACTCATTTCGGGCTGTTATCCGCTAAATTACCAATACCGGTAATTGGGCCCCGTTTGACCGACCAGTCAACTCTATGCCTTCCTTATGGCCCAAATAAAATATCCACCTCTATGTAGGTGTCATCTAGACCAAGATGAATATAATATGTGGTTCGGGAATTATCGGGCGACCCCCCGGTCCGGGCGTGGGCCCCACATGCAATTTACTATTCACGTAAAAGAAATAATAAAAGTTTACAATTACGCAAATTCATAAATCATCCTTCAAGGTTTATTACATAATTTACTAAAAGTAAATATGCTTGGGGACGGTGTTACACTCCTCCCCAGGGAGCCCCTCACTGCCAGGGGCCCCCTAAGAAAGCAAATGCTTGGGTCAACCCAAACACCACCCCCCTCGGCGACCCGAAGGGTAAGAAAAGGGAGATTGGCCACCTCGATGAGGAGGAAGAGTACAGCCAGTACCAGGAGAAGAAGCGCCAAATCCACATGATCACTGGCGGCAACACCGGAGGCGACTCCACGAGCCAAAGGAAGAAGTGGGCTCAATCCCTCTACGTTGGCGAAGTCAACCATATACCCCCAACCAAGAGGCCGAGGGTGGATCCCATCTATTTCACAGATGCGGATCTGCCACCGGGTGCCCTTCCTCACAGGGATGCCCTCGTCATCCGAACGGAGATCAATGACACCATCATCCTCCGGACCTATGTTGATACCGGAAGTTGCGTCAACGTGATGTATCTCAGCACCTTCCGAGAGCTTCAAATTGATATGGGATCCCTTCGGCATATCAAGACCCCCTCTCCGGTTTCACTGGGGACAGCATCGACGCTGAAGGCATCATCACCCTTATGGTTGAGTTCGGCGACGGATACCATAGATCCAAGATCGAAGTGGAAATCGTCGTCGTAAACCTCGATTACGCACATAATATCATCCTCGGCCGCCCTGCCCTCGAGGACTTGGAAGTCGTCGTCTCTATGAGGCACCTCTGCCTCAAATTCCCCACACCTACTGGCATCGGCTACTCCAGGGGGAATCAGAAGCTCTCCCGGGCTTGTTACCTTCAACTCACCACGAAGGTAAGTAAAATTGAACTTCGCGTTGACACAATCTCCGCCGCCTTGGACGAGGAGGAAGGCAGGCCGAGGGTTGAGCCTGCCGAAGACACCGAAGACTTTGTACTCGACCCGGCCAAGCCGGAGAGAGTCTTGAAGATTGGAGCCAAGCTCCCCGAAGACCTGAAGACCGGCATAATTGAAGCCCTCCACGCCTACTCTGTTGTTTTTGCATGGGGGCCGGAGGATATGTCGGGGATCCACCGGAGGGTCATTACTCACCGCCTGGCGGTAGACCTTTCGGCCAAACCAGTACAACAGAGAAGAAGGCCCCTCTCGGCCGAGAGAAGGGACTTTGTCAAGAAGGAGGTCGCCATGCTCCTCTCCATCAAACACATCAAGGAGGTGAAATATCCTTCGTGGTTGGCTAATGTGGTACTAGCACAGAAGCCACCCACCTTCGGCATGTGTGTGGACTACACTGACTTGAATAAGGCGTGCCCAATGGACCCCTTCCCTCTACCAAATATTGATCAGCTGGTAGATGAGACCGTGGGATGCGAGATCATGTTATTCCTCGACGCCTTCCGCGGGTACCATCAAATCTATATACATGAAGAGGATGCCGAAAAAACAGCCTTCATGACACCTGAAGGCATCTTTTGCTATCTTGTGATGGCCTTCGGCCTCAAGAATTCAGGCGCCTACACCCGTATGGTGGCCAGAGTTTTTCAAGCCGTCTTGGGACGCACCATGGAGGCCTGTGTTGACGATATGATCGTCAAGAGCAAGAAATCAAACACCCACGCCGAGGACCTCCGGGAGATATTCGCCATCATGCAGAAATTCAACCTTCGGTTGAATCCAAAGAAGTGTACCTTCGGCGTACAAGGAGGGAAATTTCTTGGCTACATGGTTAGCCAAAGGGGTATTGAGGCCAACCATGAAAAAATTCAAGCCATCATCAACATGGAGCCCCCACGCAACGTGAATAAGGTTCAGAGATTGACAGGTCGCCTGGCGGCCCTCAACCGTTTTCTCTCCAAATCAGCAGAGAAGGCCCTCCCCTTCTTCCAAATCATGAGGAAGACATCAGGCTTCCAATGGACAAACGAGTGTCAAGGGGCCTTCGACGAGCTCAAAAAATACCTCTCTTCTCCTCCTGTGCTCTCCAAGCCCAAGGTAGGAGAAGCCTTATATCTATACCTTGGCGTCAGCCCCGCAGCCATCAGCTCAGTACTCATCCGGGAGGAAGATGACATCCAACATGCCATCTTCTATGTTAGCAAGACCCTCAGGGAGGCAGAAATCAGGTACTCCCCCGTGAAAAAAATGGTACTAGCCATTGTTTGGACTGTCAAGAAGCTAGGCCACTACTTTCAAGCTCATCCGGTCCAGGTGCTCACACATCAACCCCTTGGCGCCCTTATGAGGAGTCCCACCAGCTCCTCCAGAATGGTAAAATGGGCCATCTTCCTCAGCCAGTACAACATAGACATTCGTCTGAGGCCTGCCATCAACGGCCAAGCCCTGGAAAACTTCGTCACAGAATGCACCGCGGAATCAGCGGTGAATGAGGAGCCCTCAGCCCCTCTAGACGAATGGTGGACCCTCTATACCGACGACTCCTCGGCCACCAAAGCATGCGGAGGGGGAGTAGTCCTCATAACACCCGAGGGCTTCCGTGCCTATTATTCCATCCGCTTCTCCTTCAAAGTGTCCAACAACGAAGCCGAATATGAGGCCTTCCTCTGTGGCCTTCGGCTGGCAACGAATATGAAGGCCAGAATGATCCACGTCAAGTGTGACTCCAAGCTTGTCGTGGGCCAAATCTCCGTAGAATATGAGGCCAAGGAAGGAAGGATGAAACAATACAAGGAGGCGGCTAAATAATTGCTTAAGGTATTTGAGGCACACTCTCTCACCCAAATATCGAGGTCTCAAAATTCTGAGGCCGATATTTTGTCAAAGCTTTCGGCCGAGTCCCCAGAGCACCTCTCCAAGATTGCAAGAATCGAAGAGCTCAGCCTCTCGAGCATACATGTGAGCCCCATTATGGATATACATCTCAGGCCGGAGGACTGGATCTCTGACATCACCACCTTCATTACCACAGGGCAATTGCCTGAGGATGAGGCCCGCGCAAAACTAGCAAAACTGAGGGCTCCCAGCTACACCCTTGAGAATGGAAGGCTTTACAAAAGATCTTACAACGGTACCCTCCTTTGGTGCCTTCATCAGGATGAAGCCGAAGTTGCAATGGAGGAAGTGCACAATGGCACTTGCTCAACTCATCATGCACAGTGGCACTTGCTCAGACACCCTCGGGAAGGGGAATTCTGGTGTCTGGCTGGAGAGGAGGAAGCCCATAAGCTGCCGGATCAAATGTCGTCGGGTCCATTCCCAAGTGCCTGGCTAGCCTTCGATAGATGAGGGCCTGAGTAAAGTACTCACCCCCATCATAGTACTCCTTCCCTTTCCGGGCTAGCCACATCACCCCGGGGTCTTTCACCCATTCGTCTACCGAGGCCTCCACCACCGAAGCCACCCACTCCTTTCGGGTCTCGACTTTCCACCCTTCGGTGACAAAGGTGGCCATCTCCTCCTTCTCAGCCACCCTTCGGTGGCTTTCTTAGCAGCCTCAGCTGCTGCCTTCTCAGCTTCCGCTCTCCCCTCGGCCTTGGCCACCGTCTTGGAATCTTCAAGGATTTTGTTGAAGGTAGCCCTCTCCACTCCAAAAGCCTCTTCGGCCTCCTTAAGCTGCCTTCGGGCCTGGGCCAGAGCTTCGCCAGCCTCCTGCTTCTGGAGGAGTGATTTCTCCATTCTTTGAATGAGCTCACCGAGGCCAAGGCTTGCCTGCAAGGGGAATAAGGAAACATTGGAGGATAAGTCACTACACACAAATATGTTAAGTCTGGGTTAACTAAAGGAAGGAAGGAAGAAGGGATCTTATAGTGACCGAGGCCTGAAGGACCTTGGAGCAGAGGGCATCATCGGAATGGTGGGAGAGCACTGACTTGTCTGTCGGGGGAGTGGCACCCCTCAGGAACTCCTTCGGGTTCAAGGTGCCATGCATGATAGCGGTCCCCTTAGTGATTGAGAACTGCACATGGTCTTAAGGCCACGGCACGCCAGCAACCGGAGCCGAGGACTCGGAGGGTTGTTCATCAACAATGACAACGGAAGCCTCTTTCATCCTGACGGCCCCCTTCTTTTGCTTCTTCACCTCCGGGGGCACCACGCCCTTCTCGGCTCTTTTCCTCTTGAGCTCCCCAATGGGAGAGCCTCCGGCATCAGAGCCGGCGTCTTCGCAGGCAGCAGCCTTCACCACGGGCACTGCCTCCTTAGCCCCGTCGGCAGTTCCCACCTTCGGGAAGATGTCACCCACCGCCCTCTGCTGCGCTGGGGCATCCTTCTTCTTGTTCTCCTTCGCCAGTTGCTTCTTCAAGTTAGAGTGGTTCCTAGCGTCCATATCTAGTCCTGAAAAACAAGGAAGGCACACAAGTGTTAGAATACTACTACAACAAAGCAAAGGAAGAAAAATTTGCTAAGTATAAAAACTAAAGCCCTCGGCAATGCTACCACCTTCGGCGCTCTCGTATACACGATCAATCTCAGGATAATTTTTGGCCTCCTCCCCCATGAGCTGAGACCGGCGGAAGCCGAGCTTGTACAGCTCATCCGGAAGGGTGGCATCCTTAATCTTGACATGCTTCTCAGATCCCCCAGGCTTCTTGGAAAGTTTCCTCCCCTTCTTCTCCAAAGCGGCGCTCCCTACCTTTACATGCCTCCGGAAGCTATCATGGAGTGGGGGCGGGAAGGGATTCTCTGCCATGCGGACATAACAAAACTTGTCTTTCCACCCCTTGTGAGACGAAGGAACATCGTCGAAGAGCCTGAACTCGGGGAGCTGCTGCAGATTGGCGAAGCCTCCAGCATTTGAGTGACCTCCCCGGAAGAGATTGAAGGAGAGGAAGAATTGATCTAGAGTGGGCTCCACATCCCTGCTCCGGCAAAGGGAAAGGAAGCCAGCCAAGTAGGAATGGCTGTTTGGGGTCAGCTGGCAGGGGGCGAGTTTGATGAACCAAAGGTACTCGATCACGAAGGGGTGGAGGGGGAATCGGAGGCCCAACTCCACCGAGAGTATGTGCACGGCAAAACAGCCGGCGGGGGCATGTCACAGAACGTCATCTGGCCCCGGCTCCACCACCTGTGCAGAGGGCCCGACCAAGAGCTGTGTCGCCATGTACTCCCCCCGTGTGGCTCTAGTCTTCACATCTAAGGCAGCAGTGTTCAGGTAGGAGTAGCCTTCGGGAATCCCTACTGGCTGCCCAGCGTCGACGACAACTTGGTTTTTCTTCGTGGCAGCCTTCGCCTTTTTCTTCTTACCCGGCGCCACGCTGATAGGCGTCAGGTCTAGGGGCCTTGAGCTCCCGGCTTCAACATCATTACGAGGGGGTGGGACAACGATGGTGACCTTCATCATCTCCTTATGCGCCTCGTCCTCAGCCACTTGAAAGGCGAGGGCTAACTCCTCGTCTTCGCATTCTTGTTCAAATTCTTCGGCCTCCAATTCAAGCTGAAGGCTTTTCTGCACCTCCTCAGTTGCCACTAGGTCATTGTTGACCGAGGAGTGTTCGCTTGAGGACTCCACCTCCGATACGTTCTCATCGGCTACCGATGCCTCCCTCGAGATGTCTTGGGAATCACTTGCCGACGACATTTTTCAAAATATAAAGGCGAAGGGTACTAAAACAGAAGACTACCCAAGGAGCTCTAACACTTAATCTAAGGACACAAAGCAAAGTATACTAAGGCGGTAGGGTATGGGGCAAGAACTGACCTTGGAAGCTGGAGATTTGATCGAGGGCAAGTTTCTCTCTCTAGAAAAATTTCACCAGAGCTTCGCTACAACAAGAATGCGTAAGGGTAAATGGCTCTGGCCTTGGGGTATTTATAGCCTCCAAGATCCGAGCTTGGACCTGGAATTGGGCCCCCGATTACAAAAATCATCATTGCGCACCGCCTCTTCCGCCAACCGGTGACACCCGCCCGCAGTCAGCCAATGGGTACACGCCATGTGGACACCACCTCCAACGGCTATATCCCAACGGTCATATTCCAGCTGTCATGCCCCAATGGCTCTCTTTCACAGACTAAGTTCCCTCCTTCAGACTCCTTCATCAAAGGAGCCCCCGGTTTAACAACGGGTACACCCCTCAGGGCCCTTCAGCCCTGAGCATGTTGAAAGCCAGGGATCCCCTTATCTGTGGTTACCCTCCGGCACAAAGGGACAATCACCGGCATTCATCAACAGAGATCACGCCTTCAGCCTCATTGGCTGGGGGACTACCCTCGACAGTCCCCTGGATGCTCACTCATGCTTATCAACTACAGACAACTTCGAGGAATGCTCCCAACAGTCACTCCCCTCGGCATCACCCGGACACCAACGAAGAGCCTTCGGCAAAATCAGCGATCAAACCCTCAGATCACGGATAGCTCTCGACGGCAACATTGCTCTTCATCTCAAACCAAGGACTAACCTTTTTTATTCATCATTGGGGGAACTCGGTGCACTCTTTTTCCCTCATTAGGATTTTTTCCCAAAGGGTTTTTCCTAATGAGGTTTTTAACGAGGCATCCCCCCAAAATGAAACGAAAAGCACAAGCCTTCGGCCTCGTGAGGAAAGCAGGCACGCCTCTACTCCTCTTCACTACATTACATGTGCCTCAAGGAGTGGGGGACTCGAGAACCCCTTCGGGAAATTCACAAAAATACAAAATTTTCCTTCGGCCCCAAAAAGTGGGGAACTGAGGGACTGCCCTCGGCAAACACACAGGCGCAAAACTCCTCACCACTTTTACAAACTACAGCAAGGCAGCATCAGAGGACAAACACAATTACTCCTTTACCCTCAAGTACCTTTCGGCAAAAGGAGTGAGGGACTCCTGATGGAGTATATGGCCCAGGAACCCCCCGGCCCACATACTTCCACTATTACGTTCAGGCCCAACAGGCCCAACATGCCCAAAACGGGCCAAGCCCAACATAGTGAAGCTCTAGGCAGCCCACGAGGAATGAGGGGGGTGCCTTCGGCCCCATGGCCGAAGGCCACCAATGACAGAATAGGATTCAGAAACATCGCATGAGAACGAGGCTTAAAAACTAAGCCTTCGGCACTAGGAGCCCTCGGCAAAATGAGGCCTCCGGTACGCAGAGCCTTCAGACTGTTATCTACAGCCGAAGGCATCCTCCTCGACAGGATCTCCCATTCACATGCGCTGGATCAACGTACCAAGTACAAACGTCGCATCCAACCACCGCATTTAATGCGGCCACGTGCAAATGCCAGTGCCACCCCGGTTGAGGTGACCCCTCGACCACCAGATTGTTGACACGTGTCCCTGTCTAGCATTTATTGCTGCTATAAATAGCACCCCTTTCCCCATTTGTAAACCACACTCAATACAACTAAAGTTCACATAATCGAATACTTTCTCTCTCTTGCTTATTTGCTCTGACTTCTCTCTAGTTACTCCCTGCAGTAACCCCTCGGATAAGCTACCCCCTGGGTACACTATCCATCATGAGAACAAGGCTTAACGTGAGAACGTGAGAACAAATCTCATCCATCTAAAATCTAAGCCGATCTGCGATCAACTTAATGGTAGTAAGGGTTAGTTTCGTCTAACACATGTTGGGTAGTTTTGGTAACTGACGTTTTAATTATTACCTTCCTAATTCCTAAGGTCTACTAATGTTAAGACTAACTTCCATATAATTTGAATATTTTATTTTATTTTGTCACATCATTTGAGCTATCTAATTATAGATATAAAATATCATTCCTTTTTATTCAATTTGTCCATAGTCACGTTAGTCTCCATTTCAAATTATAATTTATTTTCTATTCATTTATTTTAATTTGCATCAAATACCAATTGTAGTGTGTTACATCCTACCCAATAATAAAATAGTCGATTCATGTACTTTATATATTGGTCGTTATTTGTGAGATACCAATTCTTGTGCGGTAAATACTTATTGTGATTATATACATATATTATGTGTTAAGTACTGGTTCTTGGGTGTATATATATTCGTAATGTGCATTAGATATTGATTCTTGTGTGTTATATATTAGTTTAAGTTGTGTGAAATCCTTATGCATTAGATATTAGTTAGTTTTTAATTTCGTGTCAGATATGTTTCTTTAATTTGTGCATTAGATATTGGATTTTGTGCTTAAGATATTTTTTTTAGTTTTTCTTGTACGTATTGTGTGCCAGATATGGTTCTTTGTGCATTACATATTGGATTTTGTGATTTTTTAGGGAAAAGACTTAATTATCATTAATCAAATCATTGGCTAATATCGATACAATACAAGGAGGAGGAAAATCAAACCAAGATTGCGAATCAGGCATAGAACAAGCTGCCTTTGCTAGCAAGTGGACTGACTTGTTCGCTGACCGCCTAATATGACTAAATGAAATAATCGAAAAATTTTTGGTAAGTCTCTAATATCATCTCTTAAAAGCCCCACTAAAGAGCAGCTTGAGCCATTAACAATTTCAGAAATCGCTCCCACTGAATCGGATTCAATTTCGACCGCAATGTCACTAGAATCTTTTAACCAACTCAATGCTTCCCTTATTCCGACTGGCTCTGCTCCCAACGATGTCAATATGCCCGGCCACGGTTTTGAAACACCAGCTACGAACTGCCCTTCCGTATTCCTGAGACACCAGCCCAAACCGCAACTGAATGCTCTGGTCCCCGCATCAACATTCAGTTTCCAAGCTCCTTGCAATGGCTTGCTCCAGGTTGCTCGCCGCTGCTGGACTGGATGCGCCCGTCTTCCCCTAGCTACTTGCAACTGAGCTTGCTGCCACCCTTCGACTAGAGCACGGGCCCGATGAACAATCTGCCTCACTGAAGATGTAGTTTTTCTTGTACGTATTTTGTGTTAGATTATGGTTCTTGTGCGTTAGATAGTAGTGGTTGTGTGTCAGATACATATTTTTGTGCACGCGGTAACTGAAGATTTTTTGTGGTTTATTGTATACATATTAGGCCTGCAATTAGGCCTGCATTACTGTATGGCGTAGAGTGTTGGGCGGTGAAACAATGTCACATTCATAAGATGAGTGTGACAGAGATGCGCATGCTGCGTTGGATGTGTGGGCATACTAGCTAGGAAGGACCACGTGAGGAATGAGACAATCAGACAAAGAGTGGGAGTAGCACCTATTGAAGACAAGATGCGGGAGTCGCGCCTACGGTGGTTTGGTCATGTGCGTAGAAGACCGAGTGATGCACCTGTTAGGCGAGTTGAGATGTGTGGAGAAGAGGCAGGGAAGAGAGGGAGAGGAAGACCCAAACAGACGTGGGTTAGGGGAGTTCGAAGTGATATGCTTTTTCTGGGGTTGGATGAGGGCATAACTTTGGAGAGAACTAAGTGGAGGGCGGGTATTCACGTGAAGGAGTGATCTTGATAATCTTTTTCCCTCATCTTTTTTTCCCTAGTTTTTTTATCCTTATATATATAAGCATTATTTGCAACCTTTTTATTTTATCATTTATATATATATATATATATATATATATATATATATATATATATATATATATATATATATTCATCTTTTTTTATATTATCTTTTCATAATAGCTTATCTTTTTATCTTTATTCCTTCTTTTCCTTTTGGTGTTGATATCATGTATCGATTCATGTTAGCCGACCCCAATATCTTTTGGGACTAAGGCTTGGATGTTGTTGTTTTGTTGTTGTATTGTATACATATTATACATAATTTTTAAAACAAATTTATATATGACATATTGGTGTCATATGAAAGATAAAAAGAAATATTTAATTAGATATAATTTTTGTTAAAATCGGATTATAATTTAAAAAGTTAAATCAATTTTTAAAGTAAAACATTTTATATGATTTAAGTATTTATTTTTAGCTACTTTTTAGGGAAATGAAACACTCCAACGACAGGCATTAATGTTTTTTTTTAAATTACTGTAGTGCCCTTCTTTTAACTTACGGTTGAATTGGAGAGTGGAGTTTTTTTAAATGCATGCACTCCCACCATATATCCGTGAATCTCATCCATTTTAGACCTTTAATTTACTAAGATGTATGATTAAGATTTATTCTTATTTCTCACAATAAGGAGTGTTCTCATTGGAACCACTCCCTATATATATATATATATATATATATATATATATATATATTCAAAACTATAAGAAGTATGCTCTATGGTTGTCCAAAAATTGGGATCCTCCGTATCAGAAAATTATAGCCTTTATAGGACCCGAATCTGCTCTTGAAATGAATTACTCCATATTATATTGTAGACAATATATATCTCTCGTTCTTGTTTTCTTCCAAATAAAGTGAACTGGAGAGCGAACATAGTTATGTTCATGCGGATATTATCTATATCAATAAAATTGAAAGAAAGAACTATAATAATGTAGAAGAAGAGAAAGACTATATATGGCTCACAATGATCTATATCACATGTTTATTTTGTCTTAATGCATGCCTCATTGTGCACTTGTCATATTTTATTTTTGACATATGTATTACATTTTCTTATCTTCAATAACAATCACAAAGTATCAAGATAATCCTGACACATTTATTCAATCAATAAAATAAAAAGAATAAGTTTTACTACATACGGAGTATTTGTCCATACAATAACATGGGCATACATACATCACTCACAGCAGCACTAATTAATTTATTTATTTTGTTAGTTAATTAATTTGTTTTTATAATTATACGTAGTACTCGTATTAAATATTAAATATGAGAAAGAAAATAATAATCATGATGGCCGTGATAAACTTAAGCAATTTGACGGTAAACGTCAATTTTATGAAAACTACTCGGTATTACTGAATTGAAAGAGAAGGGTATTATTTTATTTTTTGGATCCATGTACTACACATATTGACATATATAATAATGAAATATTGCCCTAAAAGGGACTAAATTCTTCCTGAAACTCTTAATTAAGATTAATCATATTTTTTTGCCCTAAATGGGACTGGATTACCCATTTATCCCTATTCTTTCCCTTTCCCCTCTTCCTCTCCGTTTCTTTTTCTCCCCTGTGCACCCCTGCACATCTTCTCCCCCTTTTCCCCTTGCGCATCTTCCGCACACCGGAGTCTGAACCATCCGCACCAGAGAGGCGGTGATGAGCGGCGATGATGGTGATTGATCATGACGATCCGCGGTGAGCAACAGCGAGCGGTGGTGATGAGCGGCGGTGATGAGCGACGATGATGAGCGGCGATGACCGGCGAAAGATCCTTTGGTGAGACTGATGCTCGCTATTCTCTCCTGTGTCTTCCTTCTTCTTCTTTGTTGATTCCTGATTTCTCAGTCTTTTATTTCTCTCTTTCTCCTTCCTTTGTTTCATCTATTTCTTTTTGTTTGTTCAAAATGCTAAGTTAGATCTGAAAATGACATCAAAATGGCATTGTTACTCTTCCAAAATTTCGTATTTTTCATTGAAAATGCCATTAAGATGGCATTCCCAATCCATGTGTTGACATTCTGACTAAAATGTTGGCATCAACAACGATGAAGGCTGGATCTGCATCGGCTGAGGCTGGATTTGCGGTGGCAGCGGTCGGATCCACAGAGCTGGTTGCCGGTGAGTCGCAGATGGTCGATTTCTTCTTTGATTGGTAAAAAATAACAAGTTCAACACTGAAAATGCCATCAAAATGGCACTTTTATTTTACAAAAATTTTGTATTTTCCTTTGAAAATGCCATTACAATGGCATTCCTGATTTATTTTGGCATTTTGATAAAAATGTTGACATTCGTGTCGGGAACGACCAGATCTGAGGTGGTGTGCGCCATATCTGCAGCGGCGGCAACCATATCTACATCGGCGATGGTCAGATCTACAACGTTGGCCGTTTTTTAGGTGGGGGAGACGTCCGGCGACCGGCGGCGATCGGCGGAGACCGGCAGCAACCGGCGACTGGCGGTGGTTCGGCGTTCTGGTCGGTGGCAGTATGATTTCCAAGCTTCAGGGGTGTTTTTGTCCAATTACAATTAATAACTCCTATTTTGGGAATTTTTAAACTTTAGTCCTATTTTGACAATTAAAGATGTATTTACTCCCATTTAGGTAATTACCTCTATAATAATATATATATATATAAATAAGATATAGGAAAACCAACGGGTTCAATGCATCATTTTTATGCTTTTGCTTCATCGATTATTAAACAATCATTTCATAATAATAAGTCCAAATTAGAGTATATAATACGGAAATACATATTTCATTGAAAACCTAGGGAAAAAGGTCCAAATAGGCCCATGTACTAACCAAAAAGGTCAAATAAGCTGTTATTTAGGAGGTTCTGTCCGGCCGTCATCATTAAATGTTGGTCCAAAATAGGACGTTCGTAGGCTTTTAGGAAAGCTACGTACGACACTCAAGCAAGAATTAGGAAAGTACGAATATGGAAAGTTAGCCAGAAATAGCATATAGAAATTGCCTCCCCTAATCTGAATTACAACACGCCATTTATAGACGTATACGAATCGTAACCGCTACCGATAATAATGACTAATTAATTACAACATTAATAAAGAATTAAATACATAATTAATAGTGCATTAATTGCTTGACCGTTACTCTTCCGGGCTGGGAGGTCGGTCGGACTGGCAGGCTTCCCGCTGGGTTGGCAGGCAGGCTCTAGGTTGTGGACTTGGATCCACGGGTCCAAGTTCGGGGCTTGGGCTGATTAGGCTCTGGGTCTAGTCTTATTACTCCATCACGAGTCCCCCACTCCCTTAGTCGAGTAGTAGACTCGGCTAAGAGGGAGTAGTCCAAGTCAGTTGCTCTTCTCCGAGACTAGAAGATCCCCGCCCTTATCCATGTTGGGGAGATGCCTCGTTAAAAACCTTCATTAGGAAAAAACCCAATGGGAAAAAATCCTAATGAAGGGAAAAAGAGTACATCTGTCGCCCCCAAGATGAAGCAAGAGGTGAGATCCTCAGCCTTTATTGTAATGGTCGCCATCTGCGAATAGGATGGCTAGAACTGTTCTTCTCGTTGGGCTCTGACTCGTCAAGTTCGTCATTTGCTTCCTTGAAGACGGTAAGACCCTCAGTCCCCCACTTCATTCAGTTGTACCTACACATAAAAGAAACTAGTGTAGAATAGAGCATCTGGCCTGGTGTCGAACCACGGCTCAGTATGTAAGTGAGTCGGACTCACTATTTGAAAAGAGTGACATCAAGTTCCCAAGTTAGGCCCTCAACCCAGTCTCCGAAAGAAAGATTGAATCCACGAGTAAGTGATGCGGACTCCTCACTCGAATGGATAATCCAACCCCAAAGAACTAAAGTATATCAACCTTTTCGAGAAACGTGAACGTCAATTAAGTGACAAAATTGCTCGGAAAAGCGTGGCTCTAGGCCACTAACAAGAGTTTAACTCGCCGCCCGAGGTTAGTAGTTCGAACCCGCAAGTAAAGACTTTTGAACGGGTGACTCGTCCCCCGAGGTCGGAGTGTGATGCACTAGGAAGAGGTAAGAGCACGCAAGAACCCGTAAGAAGTCAAGATTGTGAGGTATTAACATTTATATTGGAGCTTATTAATCACCACACCCATATGACATGATCCGGTGGCGCGAGTGTGTGTGCTCGGCCAGTGTACGAGTGTGTGTGCTCGCCCGGTGTACGTGAGTGATCGCATTTCATAAGTCCGTTTTTCAATATTAAAATTACACACGCTTAACAAGAGTTAAAGCAATTAAACCACTTAAAATATCTTTTCAAATATTTCAGTTTATATTTTTTTTGTTGAACTTGATCAATTTTTTAATGATGCTTCGTATAAAATTGATTCATTGAAGAGTAAACTTATCTTTATTTGGAAGCCTTCCAAAAGAAAACCACTCCATATGGGCTTGGCCCATAAATGCTATCCGTCCCAAGTGACAAATGGGCAACCTCATCGAGTCACCATCTGCTATCACCCGCAAAGAGAGGAGCGGAGCAATATCTTGTGACCACTAGGCGCTGGCTACTGCTGCCGCCGCCCGCCGAGAGGAGTGATTAGCAGAGTCGCTCTTGGCGGCCGAAGAGGAAAGGACCTCGACCGTCACGCTTGTCGGGCCCTCTATTCCGGTCATTGCGGTCAGGGCCGTTGTTTGCCGGAAAAACCGTCCAAAGGTCCCTCTGAGAGACAGCTGCGACCTTGAGCTATTGTGTCCAGGCGTGGTGGCGGATCGAGGCAGGAAGCGGAGAGGCGTTGAGACGGAGGCGGTGGACTCTAGCTGGTAGCATCCACCCCGGAGACATTCCGGCTCAGTGGCTCACATTTTGGAGTGGCGGATCGTTCTGGCGCACGGCGGCGGCTGGAATGGCGATTACAATTCCGGCTCCTTTCTGGGAACTTCAAACACAAATTTCCAGATCCGATTCCTTCTTTTCCTTTTTTTCCCGATTGTGTCTTGCTTGATTTTCTCTATAATATGGATGAATTTCTAGAAATTTCGTGGATAATTCTTACTCGAGTGATGTGAGAGACTAAAGAGGCTCTCAATGAAAGCACCAATGTTGGTCCAAAATAGGACGCTCGTAGGCTTTTAGGAAAGCTACGTACGACACTCAAGCAAGAATTAGGAAAGTACGAATATGGAAAGTTAGCCAGAAATAGCATATAGAAATTGCCTCCCCTAATCTGAATTACAACACGCCATTTATAGACGTATACGAATCGTAACCGCTACCGATAATAATGACTAATTAATTACAACATCAATAAAGAATTAAATACATAATTAATAGTGCATTAATTGCTTGACCGTTACTCTTCCCGCTGGGTTGGCAGGCTTCCCGCTGGGTTGGCAGGCAGGCTCTAGGTTGTGGACTTGGATCCACGGGTCCAAGTTCGGGGCTTGGGCTGATTAGGCTCTGGGTCTAGTCCTATTACTCCATCATCCATATTTGTTATTTCTCATGCACTTATTGCTCTCATATAATTTTCATTGTAATTTGCGTGTCAAGTATTTTTTTAATGTTTTTATAAGGTATTGACCATTATTACACAGTCTTTTACTTATGCTTGTGCAATTAGTGCCCTTCCACTCACTTACGCTCTTCCTATGCAATTTCTTCACATTTTTTAGGTTTATTGCGTATTTAATTTTATGATAATAATTTCAAATACGTGAATGTAATTTTCATTGACATTTTTGGGTTTAAGGAATTTTTTCATGTTTGATATAAGGTATCGACCATTATTACACTGTCTTCATTTTACTGCTTGTTCAGTTAATGCGCAGTCAATAAACACTTTTTCCTGTGCATTTACTTCAATTTTTAATTTTACTCCTGATATAATTAAATGATCTCATTTGTCATACACATATGTGATTTTCATTGCTGTTTGTGTAAGTATTTTTTTTAATGTTTTTATACGTTATTGACCGCTATTACAATGTCTACACTATCATTGACCAGGAAAAGTCAATTTGACGAACCTTTTCGGGACGCAGAGAGTATTTGACATTCCGAAAAATTTAAATTAAATAAATAATTTTGTTAATCATATAAAATGTTACAAAAGTAACATTTTAATTAGGTTGATCAGATACAATTTTGATAACAAAAAGTGGCATTATTTAAATGATAATAATTATATTAGTCAGATAAATTTTTGACATAAATAATAAGTGATATTTCTTTCTTGGTCATCGGATAAAATTTCATCTTAAATAATAATAAAGTGACATTTTAACCAAAGACATTGGTTAATAATACTTATACACTTAATACCAGTAGCAATGTTAACAAATAAACAAGAATGACTTCTCAAACCTATTAATAATAATATGGTGAACTACATATACGTACAAAAATGTACATTCCTATAACAACAATTCTTGATATACACCTTCTTATACACATCAGTACACCCCCGTGTCTGTGAATCCCAGTCCACAGACAAAAACTAGCTTGTTTTGTTTGTGAAAAATTCTACAGACAAAACAAGCCAATTTTTGTCTGTGGATTGGGATTCACAGACAAAAAAAACTCTCACAGACACAGAGGTGTACTGATGTGTATAAGAAGATGTACAAAAAGAATTTTGTTCCTATAATCCTATCAGATAAACAACCGAAGCAAATCTTCAGCGGCTGAAACGGATGCTGGAAGCTTCGCATGAGGTGGTGTATAAACAGAATTTGCTATAAATAGGAGCAAAAACGTTTTGAAATTCCAAAATAGGAGTATCTTATTTTTTATTCCCTGAATAGGAGTAATCTGCAGAGTTTGGAAAACTATGTCATGCTTTAAAGCCTACTAATGCCAAACTTGACAAAAATTTACTCCTATTCATGGAATAAAAAACATGATAGTCCTATTTTGGAATTTCAAAACATTTTTACTCCTATTTAGGGAATTCTCTCGTGTATAAATAGCAGCCTTCGATCGGCCATCACTATCCCGAAAACAAACCCTACGATAAACAAACTTCGGTACGATATTTTTTCTGATATTTTTTATTGATACTTTTCATGGTAATGACAATCAATTTTGATCAATAATATTTTCTAATACGATATTATTTAAAATATGATAATTATATTAAAAAAAATCTTATTCAAAATATTTTCATAAAAGTATAAAATTTATAAATTATATACAAATATTGTTGGGAATATTTTATGGTGTCCAATCTAATTAAATATCTTTGTATTTGTGTAGTTATTAGTTAAATGTGTAATATGGGCCACAAATGTATTTCAGCCCATTAGCCCACTTGTAAGCCTTAAGTTAGACATCCTTATGTATAAAAGGATGCTAACTTAAGCAAACCCTAACTCTCACAAGTCTCACATATTATTCACGCATATCTTTCTGAGAGCTTATACGGTATCATTATGTGATTCTCTCCTTCTATTATATTGTATGATTGTTGATTGATATTGGGAGTAACATTTGGTATCAGAGCCGAGACGTGAAACAGATTGAATCCATCTGCTATTTTTCGGATCTGCAATTTTCTGAAACGACCTTTGTGTTCTTATCTGTATTTTTGAGTTCTAGCTTGTGTAATCTTGTTTGGTTGAAACGTTGTAAAAGTTTTACTGTTAGAATCGCATTCTCGAAACGATCAAGCAGTATATCTTATATTTTTATTTGCGCGAGTTTTTGTTTTTTGAGATCTGTATACTCAAGATCTCGAGATCAACTTATGTCCAAGTGTTTCACAAGATTTGGAATCGAAATTTATATAGGAGAATCTCGAGATCAAGAGCTACTCGGAACAGTTTTAAGTTTTTCAAAACTCGAAGTTTTGAGTTTGTAGGATTTCGAGTTTTAGGGATTTCTACATTTGGATTTCAAGTTTTAGGAATCTCGAGGTTCTTGCATCCTTAAACAAAAAAAAAGGAAAAAGGGGCAAAATTGTCTTTTGAGACCCGCTGAATTTTGCAGCATTCGTGTCCGCGCATTCTCGAAACAATCAAGCAGTATATCTTATATTTTTATTTGCGCGAGTTTTTGGTTTTTGAGATCTTTATACTCAAGATCTCGAGATCAACTTGTGTCCAAGTGTTTCACAAGATTTGGAATCGAAATTTATACAAGAGAATCTCGAGATCAAGAGCTACTCGGAACAGTTTTAAGTTTTTCAAAACTCGAAGTTTTGAGTTTGTAGGATTTCGAGTTTTAGGGATTTCTACATTTGGATTTCAAGTTTTAGGAATCTCGAGGTTCTTACATCCTTAAACAAAAAAAAGGAAAAAGGGGCAAAATTGTCTTTTGAGACCCGCTGAATTTTGCAGCATTCGTGTCCGCAGGTCGCCCGCGCAGGGAGGGTGCGAATTTTCGATTTTGAACTGAAAGCCGAAATCCCATGTGCGCGAGAGCTCCCCTATTCTCCTTCACCATTTAATACAAATGAAGGAGTGATTCATATTTATAGGCTCAAAAGTTTCCAAGGAGTTTAGGTGTGGGATTGCTTAAAAGATTCCTTTTCTCCCCACACTTGGATAACTACATTTTTTTAAAAAACTCCAACTTCAAGAGCTTTATAAGCAGCCAATCTTTTATTTATCCCATTTCTTTCTTGGTTTGACAAACCGGCGATTTCCGTGAGTGTCACCCTACGTAAAATAAATCAAAACAAAAACTCGACTTTAGCATTTGCTTTTCTTACACTCCCTATCGAAAGCACACCTTCAATCAGTAGGGGGAAGCGAAATGATGCTATTTTGTCAACTTTTGAGCTCAAATCTTCAACACTAAAGGTCAACCTTACAATCAAAGCTTCCAAGAGTCAACCTTTAGATTAATTTTTTTTTATTAATTTATTAATTAACTAATTAATTAGTTAATAAAAAAAACTCAAGGTTAAAACTATTTTTTCTCAAGGTCCAAACCACATTTCAAGGTCCAGAAAATTGCAGAAACTTCAATCAACCTCACGTCTACGGTCAACATTCAACAATCAACAACAATGGACGCTATATTATCTCCTTGTTCATGTATTTGTCAAACTCATTCTTCAAAAGATAAGGACAAAATTATCAAGGAATTGGAAGAGAGATTAGCAAATAATCACAAAGTCCTACTGAAGCAGCTGGATAAGTCCACCTCATTGAGTATACAATTGGACAATTCCAAAGAAGAGGTTAATAAAATAACTTTGGAAACAGAGAAGCTGACTCTGAAAATAGCTGATCTAACAAAGGAGTTGAATCAGACCCAGATAGAGCTAAGCACAACAAAAGCTGATAACGATTTTCTTCAAAATAAAAGAAGTGCCCTTTACCGCAAAATCAAAGATCTTGAAGACTTACTTGCTACAAAGGGGTAGACTGAACAAACAATCTTCTTGAACCAACCCAAAGACACCCGTTTCTATAATTCTAAAGAAGGACTCGGTCTGTCTAACCCATGTAATTTGAAGAAGGTGAACTATGCTCAACTGTATGACATCAATTATATGGGTCTTGGACTGACTAAGTTGATGTCTTTCCTCAGTGTCAAAGAAACAAATGATGAAGAAGATGCCAAGAGAGCTACTCTCGGAACAGAAATTCCTTTTGATTATGCTGCCTGGAACGAGAGCTATGAAACAAAAGAGCCATGTTGACTCCTCCTGAAGAGATTCCAACCTTTTACCCTACAAAAGAGTCTGTGCAAGATCAAGGGGAACCTTCAACTTCAGAGCCTGTACCCAAACCAGCATACATTCCACTCCTTGTGAGAAAGTTTGCTGAATTGAAAGAAGATTTTGATAAAGAAAAACGGGCTTTTGAACTGCAAAGAGAACAACTCTTGAAAGAAATATCCTTGTTGAAAGCATCGTCTCAATCAAGCACAAATTCTCAATCTCCTTCTTCTCCATCCTCAGAAAAATGTATTCAAACGTCAACCGATGATCCTGAACCATCTACTTCTCACTCTGAGCCTACTTCCTCGACAAGTTGTAATGTGAAGAGAAGAGAGGAAAGAAGAGGAAAATGGATTGAGGAGAAGTTGAGAAGAAGAAAGCAGGTAGAAGATTCTCGTCAAAGGAACAGAAGTCGTTTTTCAAGTGCTCTGTTCTATGCTAAGAAGAAAATGTACGTTCTGAATCATCATTAAAGTTCCTCTTCTCGGAACCGATTTAAGTCTAGAAAAGTATGCTGCTCTGAGTTCGTTGCTTCGTCCATGAAAGATAGATGTGTGAATGATCAGCCAATTCCTAAGAAATCAGCTTCCTCTAAAATGGATGTTGAGGGGGGGGGGGGGGGGGGGGTATCATTTACCATGTTTAAAGTATCCCCTCAAGGTTCACTCACTGAATCACTTGAAAAGACTCTCTCGAGAGCCAAGCTTAAAAGATTATATGTCTGATCATTCACTCACTGATAGTGAAACTTCTCCTGCACCCAAGCTCAGACAACAATGGGTTCCTAAGGCTGATGCTGAAAAGTTAAGACTGCCCAACTCTTCTCAACCAGCTAGCCTAGGATCCCAAATCAAACAGAAAGTGCAACACTTTTTCAAGGCTGCCAAAGAAGGACCCATCTGGGAATGGGTACCAAAAATTACTTAATCTGTTCTGCAGGTCCGTCATGTGTGGTAACTGACCCGATTGCTCCACACACATGGCGGGTATGAAGACGAGCTGCGAGCAGTCAACTGGTGCACATTATGAGGGAGAGTACTGGCGTGTATACTCTCTACTGAGCAGAAAATCATGAAATGCACACTTCAACACCGGCACACGCAAAGAACAAACAACAAGTGCTTATTCTGAGGGGGAGTGTTTCTTTTTCACTCCTCCTGGAGCCAAACAACGAAGAAAGCACATTCCAAGGGGGAGTTTTATACTTTACTCCCCGGGTAACAAAAACCACTACTTGCAACTTTTGAGGGGGAGTTTAATTTTTCTCCACCTGGTGCTAGACAATGTAAAATCCACGGATTCTCTCAAGGATGCAGATTTTAAGGGCGAGTTTTCAAAGTTCTCCTCCCAAGTGCCAATCATCGTAAAAGACATCCTACTGAATGCTCCAGTTGAGGGGGAGCACGGAGAGAAAAGATCAAACAAAAATGAGAGATAAGTCCTAATGATTTAGTAAACTCAACTAAGCCTACCCAAGGGACAAAGCCGAGAGTGAGTGAGTAATTGAGTGAACACTATGAGAGTGAGGAAGCAGAAAGCTCAAGTGAGCAAGAGAACAATAATCACTGTCAAATCTGCTACCTCTATTGTGCTATCAATCGAGAGAATTACTCCCAGTCACTCAAATACTCTGGACAATCCCCATAGGTTCAGGACCGAATTTATTCAGATCCGAGTAGGAGTCGCTGCATTTTGTCTAAACGGCGCACGCACAACCCTACCTAAGACCACTCACTTGTCTCCCAACAGACATGTGTTTAATCATATTTCACGGGGAACCTCATCTCTAATCACCGTCTCCTTCTGAGGCGACTGATATTGACTACAGTGGCCCACAGTCCCATGCCACTGAACATTCATTGATCACGTCGTGTCTATCAATCAACAATCATACAATATAATTCAAATCATTCTTCAAAGTTTATCATCATTATCCGAGAAAAGTAAATATAATGAACCTTTTATCACGGTAAATTTATATAAATTTATAAATTTATGTTGCGAGGTAAATACCCCAAACTTGCATATGTATTTTAAATACCCTAAACTTTATATAAAAAGTTATTTTCGCACCATTGTCATGCAATATTTCTTTCAAAATGTAAATTTATGGGGTTATAATTGCATAATTTAAAATAGTAAATTAAAATTGTTGCAATTGATTGGGGGTAACATTATTTATTTCGCAATAAAAATTTAGAATGTTAATTGTGTCTTCATGAATTCTAAAATATTTTAGATTATGCAATTAACAACATAAATTTACATTGCTGAAAGATATAATACTTGACTATTGTGTTAAAATAACTTTTGATATAAAGTTTGCGGTATTTAAATTACTTATGCAAGTTTGGGGTATTCATCTCACACTCCTTCAAAGTTTGAAGTATTTTAATTATTTTTACCTTAATAATACTAATGAACAGATAGGCCGAGAACTATATTATGGACTGATCTGTTATATTTTGTTTTAAAGCTAATTCAAACTTAAGATTGGGGCATGACTGCTTGAATGGGAAATTAAACAATAATTGGGTAATAATTAGGAAGGGACGAGAATAGTTATTGATTAATGAATTTTAGCATTCTTAGAAGGCGATTTTGGTGAAGACTCAGATTGAAGCTCCAGGTAGGATTTATCGCGATTCAAGGTAAGTGTCTCAATCAACCAAAATTTTTATTTTTCCCCATTAGTAATCTTCAAAAAAATGTATATGTGAATTATGTGCCGTAAATTGAGATTTGATATTATTTGAAAATATGTGGAGTATTTATACTTGCTAAAATTATAATATGTGACTTTTTGGATGAGTTTTAGAAATTGTGATGAGGTACGCAAAATGTGGCTATTTTATATAAAATCTATTAATTAACTTTGAGAAGGTGTGGTTTGGATATTATGTTTGTTTTCTTTCGAAAATTTTAATTTGAAATTTAATGACTATATCCGGAAATGTAATAATTATTTGTTTTTGTAATATCTGAACAACTTGTGATTTTGAGAATATATTTATTATTTTTACCTTGTATTTTATTAGTGTGAATTTTGGATTATGTACATATATTATTTGTAGTGGTTTTAAATCAATAGTATCTTGAGAAATTAGAATTGAATACTTTGGGGTATTAAATATTTGTAATATCATTGGAATTATTTTGGAGAACTTGAGGAATATTTTTAGGGTATATTTTGACTTTAAATGAAAATTAATGTTTTCATAAATGTGGGGCACCTCAGGAGAAAATCGTAGATGTCGGGCCACCTTCACATTCGTTAATGGTATGAGAGTGTTATCCTTGTGGTAAAAGACTGTGTTTTTTACATAAATATTGTGTTTTTGGAAAGACAAGATAAAAGACTGTTTTCACAATTGAGACACCGCTGGAGAAATCCGTAGGTGTCGGCCACCTTCACCTTCGTTAATGGTGAGGGAGTGTTAGGACTACTACTACTTTAATTGAGAGGCTTGAGACAAATTAAATGAATTTTGGAGGGGTCGGAAACCACCCCGAACAATTTGTAGATCCCTTTTTAATTTGAAAGGTAGCAGTAGTAGTGATAGAGTATATTCCCATATACCCCAGGGCTATCATAATCACCGCCATTCACTTTATGGATCCACCAAGGAGCATGAAAATACTAAGTCCACATCAGGAACCAACCCTGACCCCGACCGCCTAGGTCAGGGAAATACAAGGCTCAGGAATCAATCAGACTTAGCAAATAATGAGGCCAGCCGAGCCCGAGCCCGACCCCCCGAGGTCGGGAAAACACCAGGCTCGGGAATCATCCAAACTCCACAGATTATGAGCCCGACCTCGAAGGCTCCGAGCTCGGCACCAGTCCTAACCTCAGGTGTCTGCACAAGGACAACACGAGTCAACGATCACGAAGACAGGACCTGAGACAGAAGGCGAATTCCCTCACGATGAGCCTGAGTCTCCAAACACTAACCTCAATGGGCTCAAGGTCAGATCAAAGCATTATGGACTTAGACAAATACGCAAGGACCAGCATCACGAAGAGACGTTGCCACGTCACTCCTAGCACAAGGAAATATTCCCGATTGCCCATGCGTAGCCACACGAGTATTTTGGTAGCAATTATGTTAGGAGCAGTTCCAATCAGCCAGCTGTCCAAGACTATCTCTCCAATCAACTTTACACGTGGTTGCTCCCTATTAATTTAGACTATTAGTTTGTTAGGGTAGATTGGACACATGTCCTCCTCTCATTAGATCACCATCTTTTTACTTGGGCACCAAGTATTGCCTTTTTCTGTTAGTAAAAATATCACCTTCCAGCTTGTGGAAGGGGATCGCATTCTCAACTCTCATACTGTTACTCTGCCGGATCATATACCTGTACTTTCCGATCAGTTCTCTCTCTCATTTTACTTGGATTCTGCCCCACTCAAGGCCAGGACGACTTCGTCAGCAGACTTCCTGAGAGCCGAAATTGGACCTGGCAGTCCTTAAGCCCGATCTCAGCATCTTGAGCCCTTTCTTGGAACTAATTCATTTGCCTTTGCGAGGCCTCCAGAGCTTGTTCAGCCAAGCACTGGCCTTCAAGGAGATCTGACTGCTTCATTGCAGCCCTCCTCGCCTGGAGCTCAGCGGCTTCCGTTCCGAGGGCCAGTTCATAACCCAGAATGGCGGCCTGTAACAATAGAGGAAAAGAATTATCCAAATCAAAGAAAGAACACTGCAAACAAAACAGGGGGATAAAAGCAGAAAAATCTACCTTGAGTGCACTAGAGGTGAGCTCCTCAGACAACACACTGGGTATCCATCTCCTCCATGACCCAATGTCACAGGGAAAATAGAGTTTTCCCAGCAGCTCCATGGCCCCAGCGTTCTCAGAAACAAAGCCCTGATCACCCCTGACGAAGAACTGGAACCTTTGCCTCTTCCGTTCACTGGCGGAATCATGTGGTGGCCCGCTTCCCTTGGCCACCGAACGCTTCTTCCGGCCACCAGCCGGGGTAGCATCACTGGGCCCCGGGGCATCTGAGCCCAGACGGCTTTGAAGCTGACGAAAGGTCTCTTTATCTTTGTCATCATCACCTTCATCTGTGGCATCCTCGATGACCACATCAAGTGAAGGGGTGGGTTCCGCGTTAGCCGCGGCATGAGCAGGCACCGCGACATTGTCCTTTGGCACCGCGGCATCACCTTGGTGGGTGTCCCCCTCGCCAGCATCTTTCGCACTACCATCCTCTGAACTCCCAAAGGAGGAAGACGAACCGCTAGGAGATGGTTCAACGTATTTCACACCGATAGAAGGTTGGATTTTTAATTTTTGACCTTCTTGCGCCCGGTCAAGAAGATCAAAGAAACTGGCGCTACCTGCCACAATGTAGCCAACACAGTAAACAACAAGGAAAACACAGAGCACAAAATAGACAACTGTTTATAATACAAAACGTCAGACCACAAACGAGTACCTGGAGAGGTGATAGAAGGCTGAGCAGGGGAGGTCAAATCAACCTTGGCCGGATCTACCTTTTTCTTGACGAGCTCAACTTCAACCTTCGCAGGATCTACCATTCCTGTAGGGGCAGAGACAAAGGAAGAGGACGCCTCCTTAGGTCGCCTCCTCCTCTCCAGCATAGCTTCCTCGTCCTCAGAGGACTCATACTCGGGAGCGGACATATGGGCAAATGCCATCTCCTCACCTGAGGACTAGAGGCCCAACACCTCAGAAGCGGTAGGCCCAGCAGTTCTTCCTGAACCGTGTTCCATGGCCACGGACGCTGCAAGAGCAGCGGCGAGATCTGCATCATCCGAACCTTGCTCCATGGCTACGGACGCCGCGACAGCTGCAGCGATATCAGCCTCCTCCTGGACAGTGGCTTGCACATCATCCTGTGGTTCGTTGCCTACAGCAGTCCCTTGGTCTTCGACTGGAGCCTCAGTGTAGAAAATGAAACCCAGGTCCTTTAACTTCTCCTCGGGCAAGAAGGTCTTTATATCCAAATCACCGTACTTGACGTAGGTGTCCACATCGTCGGCAAACTCACCCAAGGCACCAGCATCATGCCTGTTGAACGAGAGCGCACCAGGGGCAGTAAAGGGAGACCCCACTCTCCTATCAGTGCAGATGAACACAAATCTGTGCTTCCATTCATGGTGCGACGACGGAGTATGATAGAACCCACTCCTCCCAGATCGCTGAGAAATCGTGGTGTACCCCTGATTCTCTAGAGAGCTATTGAAATCAATTTGAAACAAATGCCGGAAAAGGCCAACGCTAGCCTTCAGTTTCAACACCTTGCAGCGCAACAGGAAAGCGACAATCAGATAAAACCCATTGGGGGTTATCTGACAGGGGAGCATCCCAACCCAGTTGAGGTACTCCACAAAGAACGGGTGCAGCGAGAAGCGAAACCCATGGTCCTTTGCGTCCACATGGATCGTGAAGAAGCTCGAAGGGCAAGAGGACGCCAAACTCCCTGCCTCAGGCCTCACAACGTTGACGGTGGGACAGGCCATACGCCTAGCTTCGTTCCACTCAGCATCGGTAAGGGCACACATGTCCACAAGCGGACCATTTTCCGCAAGGATGCCCACCGCGTCACCACCCCTCCTTTTACCACCCTTCCGCCTCTTGAAGGAACGAAGGGGAGGGACATCGAGCACTGAGGCAACCTCTTCGACCTCGCAATGAAGGACGGCCCTATCTCTGGTATTGGCGGAAGCACTGCGGGAAGACATCTTCAAATCTGCAGAAAATCATATACATGCAGACAATTAAAATCTGGGGTTATGGACCAATAATCCGACCCCCAAACAGAAATCAAACACTCGAATCGACACCAGCATGCGACTCTGAGTCCGGAGGTACCAACCTCACCGACAATGGGGGACTGTAAACCCCCCATTGCTCGTAACACCAGTTTGACGGAAAAACCCTCATTCTGGGTTTCCTGACTAACCTGCGACAAACTGAACATAGACAAGCAGAGCCCGAAGACTAACCTGGTATGGAAAGCCGACTGAACAAACTGGAAGCACAAGAACTCTAGCCGGAGAAGAAAAACTCTGAGATTGCTTTGAAACTCTGAAAACTCGAGTGCAAAGGAAGCGCAAAGGAGAGACAAAAGCTTTCGCCTTTTATACTTCCCCTCAAAATTGAACGGGAAGCTTACACGTGGCGCACTATTCTCCAACCGCCCACAATGATGGCGCCGTACAACCATTTCAAATGCCACGCCTCGCATTAAATGCTGAGAAACGACTTCTAATTAAATATGTGGCAAAAGGAATATGTAAAGATTCCTATTTGTGCACATCAGCGTTGCTACACGCCACAAATTCTCCCAAGTCCACTAAGTATTAAAGACAACTGCCTCGTCCGTCTCAAACTCATATTCTTCTACACTTAGAAAATATTCTAAGTACACAAGAGTGGGGGACTGGTAAGTGGGGGACTCGGGAATGAAATCAAAAAACAAGACTACAACGGGCTCAGAACAACACAACAACCTCGGGATTAGTACTTGTAAGGAATAATCGTAATTAGATTTTGATGATGCTATAGGACTTTAGAAAGTACCCCTTTAGAAAATTGTATTAGAATTTTCTTTGTAATTGTTTTAGTATAATCGACTGACAGAAGACCTCCAGACAGAAGCCCCTTTGGCCATCTGGTGATAGCTCCTTGACAGAAGTCCTCCTGACTCTCTGTTGGACTTCACTAAAACAGAAGTACTTAGGTCCTCTGTTGGCTCCTATCTTGACAGAAGGACTGAAGACCCTCTGTGACTTATTTTTCAACAGAAGTGCTCTGGACCCTCTCTGGTTGACTATCTACTGAAGATACCAGAAGGACTGACACTTAGAAGTTTTCAGAAATCTTTCTAAGTCGGTTAAATCAACGGAAGATTCTCTAACGGCTAGAAGACTTCAACGGAAAAGCTACAGTACGCGCATTAAATGCTCATTTAATGCGGATACGTACGAGAAGACATTCAAGGCAAATGATTGACCAAGAATAAGAAAGAATATCTTCTCAAAGTAGCAAGTCGCCAAATTTGTGGGTCCAACCCTAGTATAAAAGATACTCTACGAAGAACAGATTTGCTCAAACACTTTCTCAAACAAAAACCTTCAAAGATTCAAAATCAAAAAGCCTCCTTGAGATTAAAACTTCATCATCTTCTACAAGAGAAGGCAGACGTTGGAAAGATTATCTACTCACATCTCCTTATTTCCAACTCAAGCAAAGTTCCAATTGTTCTTCAACACTTCAAGCACTTCATCAAAACATCTTTTGTGACGAAGAAAGTTGGAGGAACCCTTGTTTCATCAAGAAACTCTTCTATAACGAGACGGACATCCAAGTAACTAGAGCAGTGAAGTGGTGATACTTTTGGGAAGCTCAACGAAAGGACCAATCTTAAAGGAAGCCAGGAAGTGCATCCCAGGAGACATCTACACTTGAAGAAGACGTGGAGAGCTTCTTAAGTGCTAGGACTAAGGCAGTGTAATTAGATTTTTACAAGCTTAGTGGAACAGTGGATTAGAGGAACGAGTTGTTCCTTGAACCACTATAAAAATCCCTGGTGTCATTTACTTGCTGCTTTTATTTCTTGCACTTAGTTAGAACTGATTAACTCTAAAGACTTGGTCTCTGTGTTCAGCAGAACGTGTCTTGTGAGTTAACAGAAGGCCTACTGCCTTTGCTTCTCCGAGGCTGATCTGACAGAACCCCTACTAGAACCCCATCCGCTGCCAGTCTGTTCTGTCAACAGAACATGCTATTCTATTAAATCTGGTACTTAGCTTGAAAAAGTTAAAAACCAGTACAGTCGATTCACCCCCCTCTAGACTGTACCCAACACAACCGGGACCAACAAGTGGTATCAGAGCCTCCTTGTTCTAATAATCTCTTAGGTTATTTGCTGAACAAAGATCCACTTGTTCGCTTTTTGCCTCTGTTTGAATCTCATACTATGGATCACTCTCTTTCCAAGAACCTTATGTTTTCAGATCTTAAGTTTGATGATTGGAGGACTTGTGTTGCCTTGACGCTGGAACAGAAGACCTATGCCTCATGGCTTGATGTGATGATGAGGTATCCTCTTCTTCTAATTCTCGTTTTTCTTCGGTAGGCACAACTTTGAATGATGATGCAATGTCATCATTATGGGAAGAGTTTAGAACTATCCAGACCACTTATTCTTTAGTTAAAGAAGAAAACAGTAAGTTAAAAGTTGAAATCTCTGACTTAAGAAAAGAGACCGAGGTAAAAATCAATCTCTTAATTAAGGAAAGGGATGATCTTGAAGCTTAAAATGTTTCTCTTCTTGATAGAATAAGAGAAATTAAACATTTTGAGGATAGACTCAACCGCCTTATGAAAATGCAAACTTCTCTTAAGGCTATTGATGTTGATCAAATGTTTTCCCCCGTATCTGGTCTTGGGTATGTTGCAACAGAATCTGGTGAGCCTTCTGTAAGACCTAGCACCAGAGTTGCTAAGGTTGATAAGGTCATAGAGCCATGGATTTCTAGCCCGATTTGTCACGCTGGTGTATCTGGCACCAAGGTTATCCACGAGGAAGTCAGACCAGAAAAAGAAAAGATAAAGGTTCAACAGAAACCCATTTTGAAAATTAATGAACCTGGCAGAAAACCTAACTACAGAAAGGGTTTTCAGAATACCAAAAATCAAAGACAAACTGTCAACAGACAATCCATGATGATCGTGCTAGAAATGATCACCAGAAGGGCATGTATCAAGAGAAAGTTAACTTTAGGTAGAAGAGGTTGGCTGGTCAACTTCAGAAGCCCAAAGCTAACCACCTCTCTGCTCTTCATAGTATATGGGACTTCTTTCCAACCAAGAAAGCTATGAAAAAGTATGTAAACAGGAAGCATGACCCTCACAAGCATCTGCCCAAGGTGAATCACACTTCGGTTTACTATGACTACCAGGTGGACAATGGGTACCACCCACCAAGGTTTCACTTGATGAGACCAAAATGGTACCAACTACCCAGACTCCACGACCCCCCAGGACCCAACATTGGTTGGGTACCTAAATCTTTCTTTTGATCATGCAGGAACTGTGTGCTGGAGCTATCTCTGAGCAAGAATGGTTTATTGATAGTGGATGCTCCAGGCACATGACAGGTGACAGAAGCTGCCTAATAGAGTTCCAGAAATGCAAAGGACCTAGAGTTACCTTTGGAGGTAATGATAAAGAAGGTCAAACAAAAGGAAGAGGGAAGGCGATCAAGAACCAGACAGTCATTGATGATGTCTCTTATGTCAAAGGCCTGAAGTTCAATCTTTTAAGTGCTAGCCAATTCTGTGACAAAGGCTACACTGTTGAATTCACAAAGGACTTCTGCTATGTGAAGCATGAGACGACAAGAGAAGTGGTTCTTACAACAACAAGGAAGAAGAACATCTATGTGGTTGATTGGAAAACTGCAAAAGATGAAGTATGCCTGATAGCCAAGGGAGATTCAAAACTAAGCTGGGACTGACATAAGAAGCTTAGTCATTTGAATTTCAAAAAAATCAACAAACTGGCAAAAGAACACATTGTAGAAGGACTGCCAGACATAGTCTACAAGAAAGAGACCCTCTGCAGTGCATGCCAGAAGGGAAAGCAACAGAAGAACTCTTTCAAACCCATTGCTGGAGATCTCTCTACAAGTCCTTTAAATCTGATCCACATGGATTTATTTGGACCAGTTGAGACTCCAAATGTTGGTGGCAAGAAGTACACCCTAGTCATTGTTGATGACTACTCTAGATACACATGGACAATCTTCTTGTTAAAGAAAAGTGAAACTCTTCAGAAGTTGCCATCTCTGTTAAAGCAATTTCAGACTGAGAAGAATATGAAAGTCAGGACAATCAGGTCAGACAGAGGAACTGAATTTGTCAACCAAGTCATTAAGGACTTCTGTGACCAGAATGGAACCTTTCATCAACTCTCTGCCGCCAGAACACCTCAACAGAATGACGTGGCAGAAAGGAGAAACAGAACGTTGAAAGAAGCTGCAAGGACAATGATTGCAGAATCTGGATTACCTATGAGATACTGGGCTGAAGCAATCAACACTGCATGCTACACCCAGAATAGAAGTATGATCAACAAGATTCACTAGAAGACCCCTTATGAACTTTGAAAAGGAAGAAAACCCAACATAAGTTACTTTCATGTATTTGGATGCAAATGCTACATTCTTAACAATGGAAAGGAGCATCTAAAAGTATTTCAAGAGAAAGCTGATGAAGGTGTATTCATAGGCTACTCAAGAACAAGCAAAGCCTACAGAGTACTCAACAGAAGAACTCTACATGTTGAAGAATCAATACATGTAAAGTTTGATGATAGCATCTCTGTTGAAGAAGTAACAGAAAACCTCGAGGAAGTCAACTTAGATGACAGAATCCCTGAATCAACAGAAGTGGTAGCAGTCAATCCAGTGTTCCCAACACCTGCACCAAACCCCCTTCTCTTGAATGAAGATCAAGATTCAGAAGAAGAGGGACCAGAGAACCCCAGACAGCAACTAACAGAACCTGATCTGACATGGTTAAGAGATCATCCTCCTAACCAAGTGATTGGACACATCAGAAGTGGAGTACAGACCAGATCCGCTACAACAAGAAGAGAAACAATGCTTGCCTGCTACATATCTCAAATGGAACCTATGACTGCAGAAGAAGCTCTTGCAAACTCAGATTGGATCAATGCAATGCAAGAAGAGCTCACTCAATTCGAAAGGAACAAAGTGTGGGAACTTGTTCCTAGACCAAAGCATCAGAATGTCATTGGAACCAAATGGGTACTAAAAAACAAAGCTGATGAAGATGGCAACATTGTAAGGAATAAAGCAAGGCTGATAGCTAAGGGATACTACCAAGAAGAAGTGATAGATTTTGATGAGACCTTTGCACCAGTTGCCAGACTTGAAGCCATCAGAATCTTTCTAGCCTATGCTGCCTACAACAACATCAAGGTCTATCAGATGGATGTCAAGAGTGCATTTCTGAATGGAGATCTTGAAGAAGAAGTTTATGTGGAACAACCACCAGGTTTTGTCATTCCTACTCAATCTTTTTGTGTCTACAAGCTTAAAAAGGCCCTCTATGGTCTTAAGCAAGCTCCCAGAGCATGGTATGACACATTGTCCCTATTCCTAGTGAACCATGGGTTTACTAAGGGAAAAGTTGACAAAACTCTATTTCAAATCTCTGTTGCTAATCATATTCTGTTAGTACAAATATATGTTGATGATAGTATATTTGGAAGTACTAACGCAAAATTATGCAAGAAATTTTCTCAAGTTATGCAAAGTCAATTTGAAATGAGTATGATGGGAGAACTGAGCTACTTTCTAGGACTGCAAGTCAAACAAGTTCCAGAAGGAATCTTTATCAACCAAGGGAAGTACACCAGAGACCTGATCAAGAAATTTGGAATAGAAGGCAAATCCTCAGTAAAGATTCCCATAAACACCTCTCAAGGAATTGGACCAGATGATGAAGGAAAAGTTGTTGATGCAACAACATACAGAGGGATCATTGGGTCTCTTCTCTACCTAACTGCAAGCAGACCAGATATATCCTTTTCTGTTGGAATCTGTGCCAGATACCAATCAAAGCCCAAGGAGAGCCATTTAAGTGCTGCAAAGAGGATCATCAGATACATCAAAGGAAACCCAAATGCGGGCCTATTGTATCCCAAGGGAGGTAACTTTGAACTAATTGGTTACTGTGACTCAGATTTTGCAAGTTGCAGATTAGACAGAAAGAGCACATCTGGTCATTTGCCAATTGCTAGGTGGGAGACTTGTCTCCTAGTTTAACAAGAAGCAGAACTCAATCTCAACAAGTACAACAGAAGCTGAATACATTGCACCTGGGAGTTGCTGTGCTCAGCTACTCTGGATGTAGCAACAACTGAAGGACTATGGAACTCAAGCAAAGGAAATCAAGTTGTTGTGTGACAACACCAGTGCCATTGCAATTACTCAGAATCTAGTTCTTCATTCCAGGACAAAGCACATTGAGATCAGACATCATTTCATCAGGGATCATGTTGAGAAGAAGCACATATGCATGGAGCATGTGTCAACAGAAGACCAGCTTGCAGATATCCTAACTAAGCCTTTGCCTGAGGCTAGGTTCAACAAGTTGAGAGAAGAATTGGGAATGATGGATAAAATTCCAAGAGAAGGTTGAAAGGAAGACTCTCTATTACAGACTCTCTGTTAACAGAATCCCTATTGCCGAACCCCTTCTATTTCCTACCTTGAACAGAATGCCTTTTTTCTTACTAGAACACCTGAGCAACAGAGATCCCTCTTATACCTAACAGAAGGATGTGGAAAAAGAATTATTTTAAGAAAACCGGGTGACCTAGTAACTTATTGATGGTCATTTACCCTTCTACCCTTAAAACGGTATTACAGCCGCAGAACATTTACTGCGCCCCTTTTCATTTATTGGTACCTTGAAACCGCCAATAATCTCAAACGTCAACTAACCCGTACCCATATATTCCCCTTTTCTCAAACCTAAACCGCTACTGCTCTCCTTACTCTCAAGCTTTCGAACTCTCAAAACTCTCTAGCTTTCAAATCCTCAAACTCTCTGCAATGGTTTTCATCAACATCAATGATCTTACTGATGCTGAGATTGACCTACTGGTCAAGAACATTTATACCGGGATGAACTGCGATCTTTCCGCACTCCTTGAACTAGCAGCAAATCATGAGACGATGGAGAAGATAATCCAAGGAATGAAAGACTCTCAACTGGATAAAGTGGCAGGCTTCCACTTTAACTCCTACAGCACAAGGGACGTGGCAGAGTTCTATCTCAATGCCACATATGAAGGGGAAACTATCAAATCTCATGTCAACGGTGATGACATCATCCTCACCTCTGAGACCATCAACACCCTCTTTGGCGTAGTGGAGGACCCTCAGGAAGAAGATAATGAAGGTTTCATAGCCCTAGATAGTGTCAGGGTCACAATTGAAGACTTCGTCCAACTATACTGCAGACCTGAAGTGGATGGAGTTCCCAAGCTAAACATGAAAAAAAATCTACTTCAAAGTGACTACGAGAAGCTGGTCAACATCTTCCACAGGTGTGTCTGGAGCAAGAGCACCTCCACTGATGACTTGACTCTTCAGAATGCAAAAGCTGTCTTTGCAGTTCATCATGGGATGAACATCAACTGGGGACAGGTAATCATCAGGTCTCTTATTGAATTTATCAAAAAGAAGGCCAAGGATACCAATCTCTTCAAAACCCCTATGGGTTATGGTCTTCTTCTATCTGAATTACTGATGAAGGCTAGAATAGGGTTGAGGAACCCTATTGAGGCTGACTACACCAAACTACTCTTCCTCAACACATCAAATGATAGGAGAGTGTCTCTAAAGGATGAACAGAAGAGGTTGAGAACTATGGAGTTTAACAGAGAGAAACTCCAACAGAAGGCGGTTAAGCCTAAGAAGGCTGTTAAGAAGCAGCAAAAAGCCCCAACCCCATCAGAGTCTGAAGAAGAAGAACCTTTGATCAGAAAGGTGGTTAAAAAGGCCCCTACCAAGAAGGCCATCCCTGCAAAAGTCCACAAGTTGGTGGCAAAGAAGGCTGTCATCAAGACTCAAGAGGAAGCAGCCCTCCCCGCCCCCTGCAGAATCTACCCCCTCTGCTTCTCCAGTTGCCAAGAAGGCCAGAGTATTGACACCTGCAATTCAGGGGGAACTTGAAGACTCTGTCACCTCTGCACCGATCAACAGAAATGCCTGGCAAGGCAAGAGGATTGTTTTTGAGTAGTAGTGCTACTATTCAGGGGGAATCTCACAGCTCTCCCCTTGCTTCCATTCCTGATCAACCCTTGATGGTTATCTCCCCTGACCACCAAGAAGTCAACAGAACCCCTGAGTCTCCAGAAATTCAAATGGACACCTCCTCTGCTCTGGACAAGCAGTTTATCAGGGTTCTAGCATGGAGGAAATGGAGAGTGGGGCCTCTCACTGAGCTGATAAGATTACTCCCAGATTTTGCTGCTGAGGAAGCTGAAGTCCTCAAATGGGCTAGAACAGAAGATTTCAAAGGGAAGGCTACCACCTCCACCATTCCAATAGTAGAACCCACTGCTCCTCTCACCGAGAAAGAGAGAGAAGCCTTTGACGCTTGGGCAATGGAACGAACTTTGAAGGAGTCTCTAGATCCGCGCTACCAACCGAAAGGCCAAGGAGGAGGGCCCTCTGATTCTGAAGCTGTTCTGGCACATCTAATTGAAGAATGGAGAAGAACGCAAACAGAGACTGTTGAGGTAACCATTCCTACACCTCCTCTCTCTCTCCAACACATGAATACCCCTCCCTCACCTCCAAAGAATCTCTCACCCAAAATCACAACACCTCTCATCACTCCGCCTCAATCCCCTATTAAACAGAAAACTCCTTCACCACCACAGAGAACCACCCCACAATAGAATACCTCCGCACCCTCACCCCAGAAAACCCCTTCCAAGGAGAAAACCCCCTCCAAGGAAAAATCCCCACCAAAACAGAAAACCCCCTCTGAGAAATCCAAACACTCCACACCCTGTAAACCCACTCCCTCCAACAGAAATCGTTCTCCTTCACCTCCACCCTCTCCTCACCATCAGAAAACCTCATCTCCCCAACAAACCCCCAACACCAGAGAACCCCCTCCCCCAAGAAGTCAAAAACACCAACTCGGTCCCCACAGAAATCTGCACCCAAGGATGCCAACATTCAATTGTTTCCTCAACATTCTGTTGCATCCAACCCAATCCCCGACAACCTCAAGGTCCACATTGATCTATCCAGCGCAGGTGCTTCTAGCAATGATGGATTCATTGTTAGCAAATCCGACAAGGCCACTTCCAAGAAGAGGAAGTGTCACGCCCCAGACCATGTCTGTGCCACGTAGACAACCGTCGTACAACCCAATAAGAATAACCGCAGTTCATCCTTACCAAATTGCACAAGACGTCCGATAGATACATATGCCAAAACCGATTAGTAAACATACATAACAACATCAACATACAATTAAACACATAGCGGAATATAAGTGTTTAATAAGAACCCACACGAGGGTAAAACAAGAGCTCGCAGGCTCCATTAATTTATAAGTCAAAAATAGTTTCACGAGCATTATTTAATTATTTAGAAATAGAACCAGAGGAAGCACGAACCACGTCTTCTCTCCATCGATCTCCCGAACAATGGGTGTAGGAAGTAAGCTCTAGCTTCAACCTGAAAGGGTGGTTCCCCCGAGGGATCAGTACAGAAAAGTACTGGTGAGGGCAAACTGTATGTAATATAACTAACGTTTCTCACATGGGACCCTCAACATATGGTGATAGTATACGTATAGGCATAACTCTTGGCTACCCTTTTTCAAAACATATCGTATACGTATATACATATGAGTAAAATATCCGGCCCGTGGGCCCATTTGTCTTTCAAATCATTTAGGCATAACAGCCTCGTTAAATTCACCCTTCCCATGTCCTACCCTCGAGTGAAGTCACCCGCAGGCTAACTCAGCCGATAACAAAGATAATTATTTCGGGGCCCCTTCGGGCTCCCATATCACATACATGATTTACATTAAATTCCTAGACCAAGGAAAATACCCTATCGGGAACTCATTCCCGATCACGCATGTTTAATCATCTAAAATCATTACTTGAGGTTCACCTACCTCGGGGACTATTCGTCCTTACAGTCATAGTTTACATTCCCGGGGCTAACCCCGCCTTGAGGAGTACGCATACACCCTCATCCTATGTGTAATTAGCTGGAGGTTAACACACCTCAAGGACTACACGGGCCCTTGTTACCTATATGCAATTTGATGGAGGTAAACACACCTCAAGGACTGCACTTGCCCTTGTTACCTATCTGTAATTTGCTGGAGGTTAACACACCTCAAGGACTACACTTGCCCTTGTTACCTATGTGTAATTTGCTGGAGGTTAACACACCTCAAGGTCTACACGGGCCCTTGTTACCTATATGCAACTTGATGGAGGTTAACACACCTCAAGGACTGCATTTGCCCTTGTTACCTATGTGTAATTTGCTGGAGGTTAACACACCTCAAGGACTACACGGGCCCTTGTTACCTATATGCAATTTGATGGAGGTTAACACACCTCAAGGACTGCATTTGCCCTTGTTACCTATGTGTAATTTGCTGGAGGTTAACACACCTCAAGGACTACACGGGCCCTTGTTAACATTTGAGTATAAAGGACTCATCCTGGTCCTACAGAGTTTTACCTGACCTTACTCGGTCCCGAGTATTCACCCGTCATGTATAATCTACCACTTACCTCGCCCGGTCGTGGTCTATAATTTCTTTACTAACGACTAGTCCAAGTCTTAGCGTTTAAACCATATTCGAAGCCTTAGCAACCAACGTGGACGGGTCCCACCCGAACGGCCCACGTAAACTTACTCAAAAACTGCATATTGGGTGTAAAACCCAATACCCGGTCGGGTATTACCCATACCCGGTCGGGTAGGGTGAGCCAGTAGCCCCTGGGACTGTTTTTAACTAATACCCAGTCGGGTCTATACCCATACCCGGTCGGGTCTAGTGTGGCAGTGGCTCCTGGAACCATTTTTAACCAATACCCGGTCGGGTATTTAGCAATACCCGGTCGGGTATTACTTTTGTCTTGGCGGTCAACGCCCGTTTGACCGCCCAAAGGAAGTCCGATTAACGTGAAATTTTATACACATGTACTTCTTGACGTCCTTAATCCAAAAATGCCCTTTGGGGTCCTTGTAACATCATACATAATTAATTATCACATTTTTAATCATCAAGCTTACTCAACATGCTTTTCAACTATATGTTTCATATAATCATGGAATAACACATACTTGATTATCTTTAATCATTCCATAAAATATATTCTTGATTACTTTAAGTAATCTCATGTCTCACTCAAAAGTTATAAAGCATAAAGCCATCTTCACACAACTATTAATAAGTACTTCATACTTATTAATCGTTTATATATTTCGTTCTAGTTTATTCTTCATAACTAGATTTAATTTAATGAAATGTATGATTAAGTACTTGGATCCTTCAAGAATATCATCTTGAATTACCTTAGTTAATGTCCAACTAAATCATTCATGATTATCCTTCATCAAATATATTAATAATTCTTTTACTCATTAATCATGCCATTTTCACATAACTTATAATCATTATAGCTAATCACATGTTTAAACACTTTTAAACATTTCTGTACATATTCACATACTAGATTACTCTAGTTATCTCATACATAGTCCATGTATGCATTTTCATACATTTGACAATAATATATTCATGATTAATTCACAAATAAATCTCGTATTCATTAATCATGTAATATTTCCATAATTCATATTCACCATGACTAATCATGCATTTTAATCCATTTAATCATTTCTCAAATCATGATAAGGATTTTATTTAGGTAATCCCACGTTTGACCCAAGAGTTACAAGACACGTAGTCGTCCACTCACCTTGAAATGACGCTAGCAAGCTTTTATCCTCTTCGTTTGAACTCCGGTGACTTTTGGAATTTTCCGGCGAAAACTCCGGCGGCTCCGGTGACTTTTCCGGTCACTCCTAGATTCCTTGAGAAGTCTAGAATACCTTGGTAAAATTCCTAACAAGGTTTCACAACTAAAAGTGGTATAAACATCAAACCCTCCGAGAAGGTGTTTTCCGGCGAACTGGTCTTACTCCGGTCATAACTTCATTCATGGTTAAAACTATCCTTCCAACCCCTCATTCTACACCTCTAGGAGTGTAGAACAAGCTTATGGGCCATCATATGATTTATAAAATCATATGAGATTAAATGAAGGAAGAAAAAATACTAATGAAGTCATTATCTTGATTTTCTAAGTTTTTCTCTTATTTTCTCACTCTTTCTTCTTCCTTGGAACTTCCTTGATTTGAGCTTGCTTCAACAATGGAGGATGAAGACCTTGCAGAGGTTCTCCTCTCTTCATTGAGTGTGGTGGTCGAAATAATGGGGTAGGGAGGGGTGAGGAGACTTCCTTTGTCTCCTTTGCCAATCAATGTGAGGGGAGGTCCACCTAATGTCACTCTCTCACCCAACCTATCAATTTGAGACCAAATACATCCCTCTCTCCCATGCTATGCAGCTTCTCCAGATCATTTGGATACAAAAAATCGTGGGGTGGCCTCCACTAATGTGGGAGGTCATCCCTTTAAGTCCCAAAGTGTACAACCGGCTCCGAAAGTTGTATTTTTCGTGCTGTTTTAATTAAATTTTATTTTATCGGGCCAAATAAAATATATAACATTCTTCTAATTAATATTGGCCCCTAGAATGAATATATATTATCCAACTTTAATTTCGTGGTTCTCGGAACATATTTCGGGCTGTTATCTGTTAAATAACTAATACTGGTAATGGGACTTCGTTTGCTCAATAGGCCATCTCTAGGGCTCAACATTAATTTACACCATCATATAAATATCATCTAGAGCAAGATGAATATAATATGTGGCCCCGGAAATATCGATTGGTCCCCGCTCTCGGTGCGGGCCCAACGTGCATTTTACTGTTAAAATAACAGTAAAAATGGGAACGTGCTGTTTCGAAATTTCATTCGTCATTTCTCATGACTCAATATGTGGTTTCATATTTTTTGACACTTTAATAAAATGTTATACTTCTTTTTAAGTGGTCCAAAATGTATGAACAGATAAAATCTTATCTGTTTGTTCCCAAACCAAAATATCTTTAAGGTAGGGTCCTCCAAAAGTACCCTCCTTTAATGTACCAAATTAATCATATATATATCAACCAATTGTTTTGAATTTTTAAAATATTTATATTTCTTCTGTCATTAATTCAGTCTTTCGAATTATTAATAGTCCGAGAATTAAGGGCTCACAATTATCGATTAGTGGCCCCGACCCATGTGGCCGTCTAGTTGTCATTCTATATATCATTGGGGTCCACGACCCATTCCTACTATCAAAATAGTATTGTTTAGATCAACATTAATTTTTTTATACATTAAGAATACCACGGGTGGTCCCCGCTCCCGATGTGGGTCCCGCGTCTGATTAATAATCCTTTATTAATTTAAGACAATAATTTTATCTTTCTCATTTATCAAGGCTACTCTAGTCTTGATTTACCTTCGTTAACCATGTACTTGATGAAAAAAAAAATCTCTGGGTAAAATTCGAGTTCGGTGTTACAGGAACCTCCTCAGAGTGAACAACAGCCCAGAAGGCCTCCTATGCCCAGGTCTAGAGGACTGGGCATGCCTGACTTTGAAGCAGAAGAACCTCAAATTCCTTTCAACCAGTTCGTTGCAGCAGCTGAGGAATTTGGCGGTCAGATGCTAGATGGTATGAATAAGCTCGTGCTCATCAATGACAAGCACTATGAGCATCTGACCCAGGTCAACTATAATCTTGAGGCTGGGCTACAACAACTCTCTCAGAAGGTTGATTCTTTAACTCAAATTTTGGCTACCTTCATGGAATCTTCCAATGCCAAAATTGATGCTGTTGCCAGAGAAGTGGATGGAGTCAACTCTGTTCTTTACTCACACTCACAGACCCTCAACAAGCAGAATAAGAAGATGAAGGAACTGTCTGAATCCCTTGATATTGTGCAATGGTATGAAGATCAAGCATCTGAAAAGTTCATGCATATCCAATTTCTATGCAAGGATCACAAAGAGCAGACCACTAAACTCCTGAAGAATGACCAGGAGAGGTACCAGAAGATGATACTCCTAGAGACCAGCACACAAGAGATCAAATCTGCTATGGTCAAGCAACAGAGCCTTATAGAAGGTCTCACCTCTGTCACTCAGACTCTCCCGGAAGCCCTAGAGCAGATTGCCACATCCCAGGATTCAGAGTTTCAAAAACTATCCTTGATGATCTCTGACCTGGATAATGCCAAAAAGGGGGAAGAGGACCCTCAACAGAAGAAGAAGCTACCTCCAAGAACTTCAGTCGGCCCCTCTACTGATGTTGATCCAGCTCCTTACTTTCAGGCTTCTTTTCAAAAGAAGAAAGAAGCTGGTTTGGCCAAGCCCTCCCCATATCATCACAGACACACATCCAAGAAGAAGAAAGCTCTAAGCTTCACTAAATGGAGATTAGGAGGAGTTCAAAGAATTGACAGAGCACAATTTGAAGAAATCCAACAGAAGATGACCCTTACTCAGAGACAGAACCTCTATCTTGACAGAGATGGTCATATAAGAGTTAGGCATGATGGTTCCTTGGAAGAGGCTGAATTTTGGTATCATAAGCGAGTGCTTCCAGGAAAAGATATTCATGAAGGAGTGCTTAACTATCTCAACTCCAAACTCTCTCCAATCTGGGCCTCCTGTCAAACTCCTGGAAATCTAAGTGGAATAAGACAAGAGGTTAATGCAGAGCTGAAAAGATTGAAGGAATTGGATAATAAAACCAGAGCTGATGCAGAAAGGGAAATTCTGTAAAAGAACACCCTTGTAATCTATCAATCTATAAAAGAACATCTCTGCCTCTCACTTTGTAAGGCAATTTTTCTCTATCTGTCCTTACTTTCTGCTATGCTTGTTTTTTATTCAAGTTTTGCTGTGTTACTCTCTTTTTCTGCTATCTGATTGTGCCGTACTCTTACTATTTTCCTATGTTATGTTGCCCACCAAGTTTTTAATGAAAGTTTTAAACTTTAATTCTTTTATGGTGAAGGCACTTCTCTGGAAATAGTTAAAGGGTTTTGGCATCATCAAAAAGGGGGAAATTGTAAGAAATAATTGTAATTAGATTTTGATGATGCTATAGGACTTTAGAAAGTACCCCTTTAGAAAATTGTATTAGATTTTTCTTTGTAATTGTTTTAGTATAATCGACTGACAGAAGACCTCTAGACAGAAGCCCCTTTGGCCATCTGGTGATAGCTCCTTGACAAAAGTCCTCCTGACTCTCTGTTGGACTTCACTAGAACAGAAGTACTTAGGTCCTCTGTTGGCTCCTATCTTGACAGAAGGACTAAAGACCGTCTGTGACTTAGATTTCAACAGAAGTGCTCTGGACCCTCTCTGGTTGACTATCTGCTGAAGATACCAGAAAGCCTGACACTTAGAAGTTTTCAGAAATCTTTCTAAGCCAATTAAATCAACGGAAGATTCTCTAACGGCTAGAAGACTTCAACGGAAAAGCTACAGTACGCGCATTAATTGCTCATTTAATGCGGATATGTATGAGAAGACATTTAAGGCAAATGATTGACCAAGAATAAGAAAGAATATCTTCTCAAAGTTGCAAGTCGCCGAATTTGTGGGTCCAACCAGTCAACTCACTCTACACGCATTAAATGCATTGTCCTCCTCCTCCAATAGGAAGACAACCCTAGTATAAAAGATACTCTACGAAGAACAACCAGACATCTTTGCTACATCCTTTGCTCAACACTTTCTCAAACAAAAACCTTCAATGATTCAAAATCAAAAAGCCTCCTTGAGATTAAAACTTCATCATCTTCTACAAGAGAAGGCAGACGTTGGAAAGATTATCTACTCACATCTCCTTATTTCCAACTCAAGCAAAGTTCCAATTGTTCTACAACACTTCAAGAACTTCATCAAAACATCTTTTGTGACGAAGAAAGTTGGAGGAACCCCTGTTTCATCAAGAAAATATTTTCTTACGAGAAGGACGTCCAAGTAACTAGAGCACTGAAGTGGTGATACTTTTGGGAAGCTCAGCGAAAGGATCACTCTTAAAGGAAGCCAGGAAGTGCATCCCAGGAGACATCTACACTTGAAGAAGACGTGGAGAGCTTCTTAAGTGCTAGGACCAAGGCTGTGTAATTGGATTTTTACAAGCTTAGTGGAACAGTGAATTAGAGGAATGAGTTGTTCCTTGAACCACTATAAAAATCCCTGGTGTCATTTACTTGATGCTTTTATTTCTTGCACTTAGTTAGAACTGATTAACTCCAAAGACTTGGTCTCTGTGTTCAGCAGAACGTGTCTTGTGAGTTAACAGAAGGCCTACTGCCTTTGCTTCTCCGAGGCTGATCTGACAGAACCCCTACCAGAACCCCATCCGCTGCCAGTCTGTTCTGTCAACAGAACAGGCTATTCTATTAAATCTGGTACTTAGCTTGAAAAAGTTAAAAACCAGTACAGTCTATTCACCCCCCCTCTAGACTGTACCCAGCACAACCGGGACCAACAGTACTGGACATGTATATCTCGAAAAACAAACTCTGCACACACACATTGAATTCTTTACAATTTTTCTATCAACCCACGGTCAGGGCCGTGGAGGTATCAACTACCCCATGAAGCAGGTTTGGAAACGCGAAAGGCATGGAACTCGAGCTCGGATCTGTCTGCAGCAAGTGTCGCTTTCCTCTCCGGACTTCATGGCAAAGTGGAGTATAATCTTTTTCCCACAGGGTTTTTCCTCATCAGAGTTTTTAATGAGGTACCCCCTTGTTATGACCATGGAGACCAACACCCCTGTCGGGCACGCAAGCCAAGGAAAATGAAGACTCTCTCTCTCTCTCACCTCAAGTGTCACTTTCGCTTTGGAAGGTGGGGGCTCATGATGGAGTATATTCCCATATACCCCAGGGGTATCATAATCACCGGCATTCACTTTATGGATCCACCATGGAGCATGAAAATACTAAGTCCACATCTGGGACCGACCCTGACCTCGACCGCATAGGTCAGGGAAATACCAAGCTCATGAATCAATCAAACTTAGCAAATAATGAGGCCAGCCGAGCCCGACCTCGACCCCTCGAGGTCGGGAAAAAACCAGGCTCGGGAATCATCCAAACTCCACAGATTATGAGCTCGACCTTGAAGGCTTCGAGCTCGGAACTAGTCCTGACCTCAGGCGTCAACACAATGAAAACTAGAGTCAACGATCATGAAGACAGGACCTGAGACAGAAGGCGAATTCCCTCACGATGAGCCCGAGTCTCCAAACACTGACCTCAATGGGCTCAAGGTCAGATCAAAGCATTATGGACTTAGACAAATCCGCAATGACCAGCATCACGAAGAGACGTTGCCACGTCACTCCTAGCACCAGGAAATATTCCTGATTGCCCACGCGTAGCCACACGAGTATTCTGGTAGCAATTCTGTTAGGAGCAGTTCCAATCAGCCAGCTGTTCAAGACTATCTCTCCAATCAACTTTACACGTGGCTGCTCCCTATTAATTTAGACTGTTAGGATAGATTTGACATATGTCCTCCTCTCATTTGATCAACATCTTTTCACTTGGGCACCAAGTATTGCCTTTTTCTGTTAGTATAAATATCACCTCCCAGCTTGTGGAAGGGGATCACATTCTCAACTCTCATACTGTTACTCTGCCGGATCATATACCTGTACTTTCCGATCAGTTCTCTCTCTCATTTTTCTTGGATTCCGACTACCCCTAGTCTAGCGATCCATCAAGTACCTATTCACTTAAAGGTCTTAAAACATAGGGAGTATATCCCAATTAGGAGTAGAGGGACGTTGACGTCCGACTACTTGGGCTTCGTACTCCCCGGAGGGCTTAGAATCGCTTTAGGGGTGTGCACACTTAAAGTAGGAGTTCAAATTCTAATGGAGGAGATGAGGTACCAAGAGAGATCATGGTGATCGTACACAACAACAGATCTCCGGACTCAAGAATTAAGATAACTCTTGAGCACCACCCTTCTAAATGACTAGAAGAATTAGGTATAAAGCTATTTTTGAGAAAATCAAATGTTTAAATATGTTACTCTTAAAGATCGAGTTGGTAAGTACCTTGGAGAATTACTCCTTTTATAAGAGTTACTAAAGAAATCTTACTATTTGGCATGGAGATTGATACTTACTTTCAAAAGTACAAAATGCTTTTGGATATTGGTTTTTGAAAAGACTTCAAAGATACGTTTGGCATTGGTTTTGTGGAACCATACTTTCGTATATTGATTTATGAAGGAATATGATAAACCTGGTACTTTATGTGGATTGTGTTGGGTGTGTTTCGGAAAATAAAGAAAATTAATTAAAATGAATTAATTAAATAAAATGACTAGAGAAAAACAAGAAAAGAGATGAAGCGGAATTAGTCAAAGCTCGTGCTACGCACGATGTCCTTAAAACGTATTTGTTGCCTCCCACAGTGCTAGGAGCGTTGCAACAATCGTTTCCCAGGATACGATGACTACGAACTAGTGTTTGAGCACACAAACAAGAGTTCCAGCGAACGAGAACCAAGTAAGAACACAGAAGGAATTTTCAGAGTAGCTGTAGGTGTTTTTAGCTCAAGAATACGTGAGGAATGTATTGTGCGTTGTGTGAAACCGTGTGTTTGTTGCAAAGCACCTGCCAGCTATTTATAGGAGGATTTGTTGTGTGTTAAATGGGGTGTTAATGGACCTGAACGTTGGACATCAATGACCAGTCCGTTGGGCATTTAATCGTCCATAAACTGTCCATTTAACGCAACCTTAAAAGAGAAGAACGTTGGGCATTAATTGTTGTAACGGAAGAAATGCGCGACAGAAGACCCCAACAGAACACCCCTTGGAGGGTTTCTGTCCGAAGCCAGCAGAACACCCCTTGGAGGGTTTCTGTCCGAAGCCAACAGAACACCTCTTGGAGGGTTTCTGTCCGAAGCCAGCAGAACACCCCTTGGAGGGTTTCTGTCCGAAGCCAACAGAACACCCCTTCGAGGGGTTCTATTCGAGGCCTTCTGTCCGGAGCACTTCTGGGAAAAAATAAACGTTTCGGGAAGAAAACAAAAATTAATTGTATCTCTTGAGAGATAGATTTTTGGACGGCATTCGTGTCCGCAGGTCGCCCGCGCACACGAGTCGCGGTTTTTCTTCTCCGTTTTGGGATTTGATCGGCACCCCCCCCTGCGCGTAAGAGAGAGCCTTTCCCTTTAGGAATCTTAACTCCTTAAAAGAGGCTTCCCTTTATAAGGGGGTGAAAATCCTTTGAGTTTTTCGGTGTGGGATAAAACACACTAGAAACTCATCATTTTTCCCAGTTTTTCCATTTCAACGAGGGAACTTCGAGAATCAATTTCTCATTCACCTGTTATCCGTTTTGAGTGTACCACATATCGAATTGTAGCCCTTAACAAGGAAAATCTGAAACCACTTTGACCCGACCCAAATCGGAAGTGGACCCCACTCAAATAATTTCCCCAAAATGACCATTTAATGCAATTTTTAACACATTTTTCCAACAATCCCCCACATGAATGAAAATTGATTTTCGAGACTTAAAAGACACGAAGATAGGAGGACACGTTGTGTTCACCGGATGATCCTTGCATACGGAGAGGTAGGTTTTATCCTTTGAACCTTCCGTTGTAAAGACACGTTTATTTACTGGCTGTCTAGTAGACTCGATGTCCTTGAACTATACTGCCGTCGTGTAAACATTGACTTATCTTTACACAAGAACCTTCCAACTTTGTTCCGTTCTCATGGGTGTGCCCGTTTTGGCCATGGGTCACCGGTCCTGGTTCTGCCAGAGTTTCTAAAGAACTGAGCCTTTACAGTTCTCCTTTGAAGCGGCCCTCTTCTCTCTCACATAAGTGATTCTTTCACGAGTATCCCGCATACTCTTCCAATGTTATCGAGAAGATCAACATTTTAGAATCATTAAAGCAAATGTTTTTGCTAACCTCGTGCGGGAGTCACTGTTTTAACGAGGAGTGGGTAGGAGTCCGGGACCCCCACAGTGACCATCCTTCGCTCTATAATTTAGTTATCCCTTTTGAACCTAGGACTAATTAGGTTGGGTATCCACTATAGAACTTTTCAATTCACGGGCTTTAGTCCCATTTCTCGTGACAACTTCTCCAACAATTCTCTATCCAATGCCTTGATTAGCGGATCCGCTATGTTATCCTTTGACTTCACGTAGTCAACAGTGATAACACCCGTTGTGAGGAGTTGTTTAATGGTGTTATGTCTACGACGAACGTGTCTAGACTTACCATTGTACATATTGCTCTGTACCATTCCAATTGCCACTTGACAATCGCAATGTATGCATATTGGAGGGACAGGCTTTTCCCAACTTGGAATATCCTCGAGAAAATGGCGTAGCCATTCAGCCTCTTCAGTGCACTTATCCAAGGCTATTAGCTCAGATTCCATTGTGGATCTAGCTATTAACGTTTGTTTAAAGGATTTCCATGATACGGCTGCACCTCCCAAAGTGAAAACATATCCACTTGTGGACTTAGAGTCCTTTATGTCGGATATCCAACTAGCGTCGCTATACCCTTCAAGTACAGCTGGATATCTTCCATAGCGCAGTCCAAGGTTTTGGGTTTTACGTAAATACCTCAAAATCCTTACTATTGCCTTCCAGTGTTCAGCACCGGGGTTGCTAGTATATCTACTCAACTTGCTAACCACAAAGGCAATATCAGGCCTGGTACAACTCATTAGATACATCAAGCTTCCAATAATCCTAGCGTATTCTACTTGAGAAATACACTCTCCACGATTTTTGGTAAGTTGTACGTTTTTATCTAATGGAGTCCTTGCCTCTTGATAATCATCCTTATTAAATTTCGTAAGGATTTTATCAACGTAATGGGATTGGCTTATCATAAGACCGTCAGATCCTCTAATTATTTTAATCCCAAGGATTAAATCGGCCAGCCCCATATCCTTCATGTCAAATTTAGAATTTAACATGCTTTTGGTAGAATTAATCATTAGATTATTGCTACCCACGATGGGTATATCATCCACGTATAAACATAAAATGACATAGCCGTCTACCGTGCTTTTCACATAGACGCATTTGTCACTTTCGTTTATTTTAAACCCATTAATTAACATTGCATGATCGAACTTTTCGTGCCACTGTTTAGGGGCTTGTTTCAATCCATACAATGATTTAATTAATTTACACACTTTCTTTTCTTGGCCTGGAACACGAAAGCCCTCGGGCTGTTCCATATAGATTTCTTCGTCTATATCGCCATTTAGAAAAGCGGTTTTTACGTCCATTTGATGAACTTCCAATTTCTGCAATGCGGCAATTGCTAGTATCATCCTAATGGAATTTATTCTCGTCACAGGAGAATACGTGTCAAAGTAATCATGGCCCTCACGTTGCTTGTATCCCTTGATTACAAGTCTGGCCTTGTACTTATCGATGGAACCGTCAGGTTTCATTTTCCGTTTAAAAATCCACTTGGATCCCAAAGGTTTATTTCCTGGAGGAAGATCAACCAATTCCCATGTGTGATTTTTAAGGATAGAATCCACCTCACTTTTGATGGCTTCTTTCCACATAGGACCTTCAGTAGACGTCACGGCTTCCGTATAAGTCCGTGGTTCATTTTCTACCAAACATGTTAGAAAATCCGGTTCATTTTCTACCATACATGTTAGAATATCCGAGTCAAATTCTACCACGTAGGTGAGAAAATCCGGTCCGAAAGATTTTTCAATTCTAGCACGTTTGCTACGTCTGGGTTCGGGTTCTTCTCCGGATCCCTCGCTAGTATTTTCCATAGCTACGTCAAATGTTCGTTTTGACGTGCTAGGCCCATCGTCGGACTTGCATGGAAATACATCTTCAAAGAATGAGGCATTCCTTGATTCAATAATGACTCTGCATTATTAGACATCATAACCGAATATTGATTATGACTAGCACATGCGTGTGACCACTTCTTATTGCCAATCTATGCTAAATAGTTATGAATGCGTGGATCTTCATAATCAAGCATTTGAAGGTACTTTTCACATCCGTACACCGATCCAACGCGAGCAGTCTGAAAAAGTTCCATGAAATAGTTGTTGGAGAACCACAAAAATTAGTTTTTCAGATTATCCAATGTGTTAAACACAATAATCATGTTCCACATGAGAGAAAAAAGTAGAGCACACCGCATAATAATGCCCTCATGCCTATCAGATACAATATACAAATCATCCTTGTGGGTTAGCGTGTGCTTGACTAATTTTCGGTATATTCACCACTACATATATCAAATTAAACGCCAAGGGAAAAATATGTTTGTTGCCATTTTGTGTACACGCAGTAAGTAACATACTCTTATAGTACGACTTAATAAAAGAACCATCTACAATGATAGCTGGAATGCAATGCATCAAACACACGTGATTTTTTTTAAATTCGCCATTGTCTTTGCATGAATAAGAAACGGATCCGGGGTTACTCTTTTGAAGCACGTAACACATTGAAGGTAACCGTTTCTATGAGTCTTTTTCAATTTGCATTGCAAGTTCTTTAGCAATCCATGCCTTTTTGTATATGACATATAGATGCAATATTTCATTTGCATATCAATCATAATTGAGTTTCAATAGTAAGCCTTCTTTGATGGATTACCATACTCATGTTTGATAAGCTCGACAATAATTTTCGTATAAATTTTCCGACTTCATGTACAAACCTCTAAGGACAAAAAGCCCGCCAACAAAGTGTAAACTTGAATAAAAATTAGTGCTACTTTAAGTAGCACATCTGCTTCGAGAGCATGCAAAACTAAGAGATTATGCTCAAATAATCGAGGGTCATTCTCTATAACATGGGTCACATCAAGAGCATGCTAGAAAGTAAAAATACATCACTAATTATCAATTTCTTTAATTGAAACAACTTTTCCTAGACACCAAACATTAATAGTGACTTCCCGGAAAATGGAGAGTTTAATTCGATGGAGTGTTTAATTTGTTTATCGATGATGAGGTTACCCAACAAAGATAAGCCAATAGATCCTCCTTTTCTGCCATCCAACTTGCCAACCAAATCTAAAACTAGATCATCTTCCTCTTAAGTCACTGTCTAGTAAGGCTTCTCAATTACCTGTGGTGGATCTGTCATATACCCCAAGGGTTCGGAGACATACCAGGAGTCCGGGTCTTCTACGTAGTGGGTTGAGGCCCAATGCCGAAGCCAATATCATAGTCTAGGCCCAACACTCCGTTGGTGAGCCTGTTCTATTGTGTGTTGAGCTACGTCAATCAAGTCGATCATGATAATTATTATTCCAAGATTCTGCATTGATGTTGTCGGATGAGGCCGAGCGGACCTGATCCGCCCCAGCTCAGTTATAGTTCATATGGGGTCATTGATATAACAGGGTAGACTCCCTGCTGACAATTCCAAAAGGTGTAGATTCCTGTCTGCAGACCATTTTAAAAGTTGAACATATTTGGTGAATATGTTCAACATTTTATATATAAAAAAATAAAGCAGGGAACGTATTTGGCAAATATGTTGGGCAATTTCAAATTAAAAAGTGTAGTATAGAGGCGTCTGCAGACTACTTTAATAGATGAACATATTTGGCGAATATGTTCAACAATTTTTATTAAAAAAATCAGTGGACAATTTTGCTAAATATGTTCAACAATTTCAAATAAAAAAAGTTTAGTAGAGAATCGGTTCCTGTATTAACATGTAAAAACAATCCAATGCATTATTTATCTCATGGAACCTTTCAAAAATAATTATACAGTACTATCTACTGAAATGAAAATTTATATATTCTGAATTGAAATACTTTTTTGAAATGATAAGAACAACTTGTTATTAAAAACTAAAAAAGTACAATTTAAAAACGCTAAAATATTAAAAATACATGAAATCATTGTTGTCCTCTTCTTCTGCTTGGACGCATATCCATCTCATTTTGAAACCTTGTTTCTTGACGACGCCCCACTCGAGAAGTTCATGATAAATATTTCGGCGGTAAAAGATGGATCCCAATATTCGGCCACTCATTCACATTTGGTAGAGGCATAATATCACCCGCATGTGCATTAATGTAAGAGCTCAGTTTATATACCTCCGGAATAAGTTGATCGACAGGGCGGTTGAGGAAGTGACACACAGCATGGACGTGGCTACATGGCATCCAGTTCATCCTCCAGCACCCGCAATCACAGTCGCGCCTTGAAAAGTCTACCGTAACCGAAGTTGCATTTTCTATGGCAACTGAGAAAACTCCATTATTACATTAATATCAATACTATTACAGTAATACTCATATTGTTATAAACTAATATTGTGAGCTCGGCCCTGCACCAAATAAATTAGCCCAATTAAAACCAGCACTTGATGTTCAGGAATTTCATGTGCATGACAGGAACTAGCAACTGTGGACGGGGGATCCATGGATGTATCATGATATGTATCGTCATCATGTAACCCATAACTTGTGGATATGCTCGGTTGGCCACGGCCATCGGGTGATGTGTGTCCTTTTTTTTTAACCCGGAGGCAAACCACCAAAATCAGTGGAGCAAACGCCAGAAAACATTTGCCGTGTTTTATTAAAAATCAAAAGGTACATAGAAGAGGAGGACCACACCAAAACCTCTTCAGAAAAGCAACGAAGGAAAAAGAAATGACAATTTTTTTTTGGGGGGGGGGGGGGAGGGGGGGGGGGTAAGACCTAACCCAAAAAATACACGTTAAACTGAAAGAAAAATCACATCCTAATAGATGGAATGCCAAACTTGTCCATAATATAAGCTCTCCTAATTGGGCCTGGCAAATCTACAACAACATTAAAGATGGGCAGTTGGGCCTCGTGGAGATGGGCTAGATTATCCGCCGGTCTATTTGCTTCTCGCCAGGTTTACCCGAAAGTAACCCCTTTCCTATTCGCATCCAGCAACATTTCCTGAATAGGAACCTTCCATTTCCTATTTGGTAAATAAACTAATATTTGGTAAGTTTCGTATTTCACTTTTTTATAGGTTCCTAATTCACAATTAAAAATTACCACTATTATAATTTCGGTAAATTAACACTAATCTTTCCTATTTGGTAAATAAACTAATATTTGGTAAGTTTCTTATTTAACTTTTTTTATAGGTTCCTAATTTACAATTAACAATTAACACTATTATAGACTAATTTCATTCCTAAGTAACATTTTTAAATTATAAACTAAATTAAATTAAAAAAGATTAAGGAAAAACTTACTTGGGTTAAATGAAAGATATGGCCAAAAATTGGAGAAGAAGAGAAGTTGGAACAGTTAGATGTGTTGTGAAGTGTGATTTGTAGTGGGTTTTATAGAACATATTCGCCAAATATGTTCGAATATATATTTATTAGATTCGATCCACACCAAATGCTTTCAGCCAATAGGAAGTCCGACATATTTGGCGAATATGTTGGCATATATATTTATTTAATGCAAACATATTCACCAAATATGTTCAATTAAAAGCCATCCACACCCTTCAACGCATGATCCGAGATTGTGATCAGCGCCCCATATTATTGACCAATAGGAAATCTGACAGACACACCAAATATGTTCACATGCATATTTTTTTTCTTTTCGAAAATACTCAACATGTTTCACTTTTTCAATTAACAATTCTATCAAACCTACACTTTTTGGAAACACTTGCAATAAAGTTACCCTGTTCCGTCATTTACTCGTCCCTATCACCCTATGCTTAACTGCCTCTCGGGCGTACGTTCTAGACATGTGTATCCAAGGTTTGAGTCACAAAAACTATTGTTGACATAATAGCCCAGTTCCTAAGGATTGACATCATTACTAACATCACAGTTCGATTCCCAAGGGATGACATCATTACTGATATCATTCCACGTCAGCATGTTCACTATCCGACATTAGTATGTTTACTATGTTTGCTCCCCATACGGGTAGGTTAGTTGGTTCAATGGTGGGAAATTTGGACCAAATGTTTGCTCCCCATAGCTCGTCACCCTTTGATTAACTAGCGTTTTAGGGCTTATGGGCCATGCCTTGTATTTTTCCTATGAATTGTTTTGCATGTACGGTTATTATGTCAAATTTAATACTTCTTCTGTTCTTAAATAAGTGCAACAATCAACATTTCACACTTGTCGAGACACAACTTTGACCATCAATATATATAATTCTATATTAGTAAAAATTTAAAAAAATTAGTTTTTGAAAATTTACAATGAGACAAATTTAATAATATATTTTTCAAAAAAATATATCAATACATCAATAAATAAAATGTAGTCAAAGTAGAACATGTGAATAGTGTAAAATTTCACATGTTGCCCTTATTTAAGGACGGAGGTAGTACATCACTGTTTCATCCTGTAATTGCTCCAAGCCTCCAACTTCTAACTGACTTTCTACTACCCTCAGGTTCCAGAACTCATCAACCTACGTTTGCAACTCCTCACCACTACTGCCTACTTTTTGCGCCATTGATTGTTCCGAAAAGGTGAAATCTCTCATCTCAGGAGCCCCCAACCCCGACCCGACAAGATGGTGGGAAGGTTAGTCACGGTGACTCAGTCAGCAGAATGGTAGTATGCTCATACACCCGTGCGCACTAGAAGCCCAGCCTTATTTCAGGTTCTGTGACCTCCACCCGGTCGCTGCGGGGATTCGAACCTTGGTCCATTGTTCCAAATCTCACACCACTCGACCAACTGAGCTACCCGTGCGGATATTTTTTTTGCGTCGTTGATGATCCACATGAAGGCGGTCAAAACTAGCTACTCACACTATGCAAGTAAAGTCGCCCACTTTTTATTTGGATCCCATTTTTTTATTCATATCGAGTATTGAGATCACTTCTATGCTTTTTCACATTTATATATAGTTATAAGGGGTTCTCACACTAGTGACATTGAAATGTCCAAACTCTTAAAAAAATTCTCAGCACAATGATAATATAATACCGTCACTCATCCTTATGGATTTAATACTTAAAATCAATTTTTCTATTCTATCACCTAAACTTTAATATCAATTTTTGAAGTAAGAAATCATTTTTTTCTCATTTATCAGCTACAGGTAGCTAATAAAATAATTATTCTTTTATGCATAAAAAAATAATTATGCATAAACAAATAATTAGCATCATTCATGAAAATTTATTAATATACAAGTTTTCAAAAAAAAAGCAACATTTTTTGTCTTAACAGTAATGCAATCAAGCAAATTGTTGGGGAATATTATCCCGGCCCACTACTATTCAGAGGTCCAAGTCATCACCCGGTATGAAGCCCGGTCAGCAAGGCCCATTTAGGCCTACCTGGCCCGTTTCGACCTAACCGGCCCGAATACGAATTGTTTGGGTCCAATAAGGCCTTTTCGGCCCATTAGTGTGGGAGGGCTTTTCCCTCCTTCCTATAAATAGGAGGAGGGCTTTTCTTTAAAGAGGATCTTTTTCCTCTTCTCTCCTGGAGTGAGATCTTCTCCCCCCACCCTCTTTATTCTTTTAGATTAGCACCAAGCTCCATGAGTGGAGTCTCAAGACATGTATTATGTAATTGAGTGATGGGAGGGTAATAATGAGAATGAGCGGGCTTGGACGTTAGCCTAAAAAGTTCCGTGGTTTTCTCCCTTTCCGGGTTTCCACGTAAAAATAGCTAGTTTATACACTTTTAGATATTTATTCATTTTTATAATGAATCTATGATCCTGAATATCCGAAATTATGTTGGACTTTCGGATCTACGGGACTAAAACTCAACATTGGCGCCGTCTGTGAGAAACGTTCAAAAAACTACATGTGTTCTTGGCATTTCTACCAAAATTCATACAAGATAGACTGATTTTTAGAGAAGCAAAAAAGGTTTTGTTTGTGTTCTACAAAAAATTTACATCAAAGATGAACTGATATCTAGCTGTGGAATGGGAATTTCAATTCTGCTCCAGGCTAGCTAATTCCCTGGTCAACAACGGTGGAAAGCACAACAGCAAAGGAAGATCTCCAGACCCAGTGAAAAAACTTCAGCAGCTTGGCCGTAGCTCAAATCTCTACACCCAACAAAACGGGCCGAAGCAAGAGTCAAAGGAGATTGGAGAAAAATGATGAGTGGGGCCCGCGTGCCCACCACTTTCCTTTTCCTGACAACACTTTTTGATGATTTGACAGATTCACTCTTATCTAAAGGAGAGACGCCGAATGCCGAACGGGAACTCCCCGAACACAAGGCTAACAGCTACGACCGAAGCACAATGCCCACAAGGCCGTATACCAACCATGAACTACTTGATCATGGAAAGGAGCTGGGATGGGACCGCCGGAGGTGTCAGCACCGTTACTGCTTTAGCTCATCCAGGCCCCGTCATCATGGCCTAGGCTTTCTGCCGGTCGGAGGCTCAACGGTCTCCACCATCAATGGAGACTCGAAGCTCGCGAAGACCATGGTCCGAGTTGGGCTCACCTTCCTCCGTCATCTCTTCATCCCAGCAGCAGGGGCCAATCAGAGGAGGACAACAGTCGAGTGCAGATATTTCTCTAGCACCCATCAATGGGCCCCACGCGTAACAGCTGTTTTCCTTCACACAAAAGGCTGCAACCTGACAAAACTAGCGACTAAAAAAGACAGGTGGGGCCATATGTTAACAAGTGGGTTTCTGAAGCCCGAAAGGTATTTTCTGGCCGATCCAGGGATGTTAGCCGAAAGAATGATCACTTGAGATGCAAGAGGTCCATCTAGAACGGGAGAAGGGTTTTTTGAAGGTAGGGAGAACTGCTCCTTAACTAGCACCACTGCCGCCCTTGGTCGTGAACTCCCTGGATGTTTATAGCTAGCTGCCATTAACCCAAGAATAGCGCCCGACCTACATTCGAGGGAAATTGACGTTTTCATTCTTGAAGCAGCACACCATTTACCGAAGGGGAATATGCAGAACCCGTCCATACCAGCAGTTCCCCTGCCTATCCATTTTCACAAAAAAAAAAACAGAATAAAACATCCATAGTCCTGTACGGGAGGTTACCCGAACGACCTCCAAAGAGAAAATTCATGTCCGGTCAGTAGCTTATGGTATCGGGAATGGCAACAGGTTAAGTACCCGAACGACACTTCTCACTAACCGAACTGTATCTCCTTGTCAGTGATAATCCGCCCAAACGGAACCTCCACCGCATGTCGCCCAGCCACATTCGCATTGAGCCACCCGAATTCATCTTGAACGACCGATCATCATTTGACTTTTCATCATTCGGCAGATCCTTCATTGGCCCAACCTCCATTCAGCCCTTATGTCATTTACAAGTTGAAAAAGCATTCGAAGAACATGTACATGCCATCAATAAGGATTGGCCGCTCGGTAAACATCACCCCCCAACAATTGAGAGCGTAGGGCCGCACGGCCTCCCCCAGTAAAACTCCCACTTCGCACCACTCATGCCCTGTCAAGTGTGATGATCGGATTTCCTGTAGGGAGGTTATCGATCGGCCTGGTTACCCAATCTTGGGCGCAGTTCGCTTCACCTGCAAAAGATTACGGCTCTGAGTCTGGCCTTGCTCTATACGGAAAGCTGGTGCCCGAACCCCCAACTGACAGTCACCGATCGGCTCCTCCACCGTTCGGTGTGGATCTGGGGCAGTTTGAACAAGTGATTATTTAAGTGGTCTGAACGGCCTTTGGAAGTCTCGATCGGCCAAGTACTTGAAGTCAACCCTGGGCAAAGGGATGGGTTATGTCTGTCCCAAACGGATTATTTAATGGGGATATTTTTGAGTGGCCGGATGGGCCTACTCCACGAAGGAAGGCCGCGGTATTCGTTATCGGGCCGAACCAAATTCCCCGGACCAATAACTTGGTCCGGCAGCTGCAAGTCAGCCTATTCGAGCTAAGTATCATCATTTTATCTCGCTAATTTATTCTGAAAAAAAATGGTATTATTGTCATGATTGATTTCCCCACCATTATTTATAAGGGATAAAATCTTCCCGAATTAAATAGTACCGAACGAGGAAGCTCTGGTGATAAGTTATCGTCATTTAGTTAGATGATTGGTTTTAGTAGGGTCTATCGACCCATCCCGATCGGCTCAAATTAGCTGACTGAGAGTGTCTCGTAAAGGCGTTGCCCGATGACACACTTTAATTTAAAACCGTACATGGTTTCGCACGACACCAAGTGACCGAACGGCAACCATGCCCATTATGGGGCGAGGTATGTACTTTGATTAGTTCGTGCTATTCTGAGAGGAGCCCGACAAACAACTAGGTGGTTCTGATAGCCCCTGAGTAGTGCGAAAAATAAATCTAGACCGAGGGTTATTATACCACTTGGCCGGTAGTCATGAATGAAACAAAAGAAATGTTATACTTGTGTATATATATGCTTGTATATGTTGTTCGGCCGTACGACCGTATTACCATACTGATTGTGCAGTGGAATCCGTTCTATATGCTCGAGCTGGGAGATCCATGATGTTGGCATGAAGCGCGGAGACGTTCATGACCGACAGAGAAAAGAAGATCGAGATTCAGAAATGAAGATCGAGATTCAGAAAAGGGGATCGAGATTCAGAAATGAAGATCGAGATTCAGAAAAGGGGATCGAGATTCAGAAATGAAGATCGAGATTCAGAAAAGGGGATCGAGATTCAGAAATGAAGATCGAGATTCAGAAAAGGGGATCGAGCTTCAGAAATGAAGATCGAGATTCAGAAAAGGGGATCGAGATTCAGAAATGAAGATCGAGATTCAGAAAAGGGGATCGAGATTCAGAAATGAAGATCGAGAATTCTGTGTTGCCGAGTGATGTTCGGCAACACAGAAAATTTCAACCCATGGTTAACACGCAGTCATTTCGGATGACCGAATGACGAACGGGTTAACAACATGGAAGGAAAATCATTCTCAGCTAAGAGAGTTTTGACCCTAGAATTATGAACGGATAAAGGGATCAAAACGGCTTGAAGAATCGATGCTCAGAACATCTCAGCCCATGGTTAACACGATCATTCCGGATGACCGAATGATGAACGGGTTAACAACATGGAAGGAAAATCATTCTCAGCTAAGAAAGTTTTGACCCCAGATTTATGAACGGGTGAAAGGATCAAAACGGCTTGAAGAATCGAGGCTCAGAAAATCGGTGCTCGTGATTAACACGATCATTCTGGATGACCGAATGAGGAACGGGTTAATTCCATGGAAGGAAAATCAATTCTCAGCTAAGGGAGTTTTTGACCCTAGATTTATGAAGGAATAAAGGGATCGAAAACGGCTTGAAGAATTGAGGCTCAGAAAATCGGTGACCGTGGTTAACTCGATCATTCCGGATGACCGAATGACGAACGAGTTAACAGCATGGAAGGAAAGTCATTCTCAGCCAACGGCTTGGAGTTTGACGCTCAGATAGTCTCACCTCAGCGGTTAATATGAGAATCGATTCTGGAAAACCGAATGATGAACATATTAGCAGTTTGGAGGGAGCCATTATTTCAGCAAGAGTTTTGACCCTATAATTACGCATTGATGATGGGATCAAAATGGCCTGGGGCTCGAGGACAGTGATTCTCACCTCAGCTTGTTAACACGTGGAATCATTCTGGATGACCGAATGACGAACGGGTTAACAGTTTGGAGGGAGCTGAGTCGTCAACTTAGCCAAAGTCGACCCTGTAATTACGTACGGGCAAAGGGATCAAAACGGCTTGGAGATGGTGTCAAGACTGTAAGATATGGATTAACCGAGCGACGTTCGGATAAGGTACAGATTGTCGCTCGGGGAATCGGAACTATGGTTTTGAAAAAGCTCGCCTCAGTCATGAACTTGATTCGCAAGCGAGTCGCCCTTTTAGCTATAAGTAAGGAATGACCCAAATTCAGTGATCTTGCTTACAGTTCGAAAAGGGTTACCTCAGACCCCTAATATGGATGATACGAGCCAGAGAGAATAGTTCGGAATGCATCAGAATTATGGGTTTGGAAGGGAGATTGTCTCACCTCAGCTTGTTAACGTGTGGAATCATTCTGGATGACCGAATGATGAACGGGTTAACAGTTTGGAGGGAGTCCCTGTCCCAGCTGAGAGTTTGACCCTGTGGTCACGATCAAAACGGCTTGGAGGAATTCACCTCAACTAAGAGTTTTGAACCCGTGCGTCACGAACGGAAAAGGGATCAAAACGGGCTCGGGAAAGGTGTCAGAACAATGTTCTTATGCAGCACGAACGGGCTCCACAGCACCGTCGTGCCTGATTCTCGGTCAGGCTCGTCCATCCTTGATCTAGGATGACGACCGCCGCTCTTATGCAGCACGAACGGGCTCCACAGCACCGTCGTGCCTGATCCTCGGTCGGGATCGTCCATCCTTGATCTAGGATGACGACCGCCGCTTTATGCAGCACGAACGGGCTCCACATCACCGTCATGCCTGATTCTCAGTCAGGCTCATCCATCCTTGATCTAGGATGACGACCGCCGCTTTATGCAACACGAACGGGCTCCACAGCACCGTCGTGCCTGATTCTCGGTCGGGCTCGTCCATCCTTGATCTAGGATGACGACCGCCGCTCTTATGCAGCACGAACGGGCTCCACAGCACCGTCGTGCCTGATTCTCGGTCGGGCTCGTCCATCCTTGATCTAGGATGATGACCGCCGCTTTATGCAGCATGAACGGCTGGCTCATCAGCGCCGTCATGCCTTCTTTTTTATCAGGCTCGTCGATTCCTTAATCTAGGATGGCGAGCGTCACTTATTATGCAGCACGAGCGACATGCTCTACAGCGCCGTCGTGCCTAGTGCGGGATTGCACCTCACTTATGGATTATGCATGCTTTGCACCCAAAATTATTCAAAGACTGATTCAGGGATGGCAGGAAAGGACGTGAGCAGGAGTATACTTTCTCGAGTAGATTTGCAGGCTCACTACTCAAGAAACTGGGGGACTTGTGTTGGGGAATATTATCCCGGCCCACTACTATTCAGAGGCCCAAGTCATCACCCGGTATGAAGCCCGGTCAGCAAGGCCCATTTAGGCCTACCTGGCCCGTTTCGGCCTAACCGGCCCGAATACAAATTGTTTGGGCCCAATAAGGCCTTTTCGGCCCATTAGTGTGGGAGGGCTTTTCCCTCCTTCCTATAAATAGGAGGAGGGCTTTTCTTTAAAGAGGATCTTTTTCCTCTTCTCTCCTGGAGTGAGATCTTCTCCCCCCACCCTCTTTATTCTTTTAGATTAGCACCAAGCTTCATGAATGGAGTCTCAAGACATGTATTATGTAATTGAGTGATGGGAGGGTAATAATGAGAATGAGCGGGCTTGGACGTTAGCCTAAAAAGTCCCGTGGTTTTCTCCCTTTTCGGGTTTCCACGTAAAAATAGCTAGTTTATACACTTTTAGATATTTATTCATTTTTATACTGAATCTATGATCCTGAATATCCGAAGTTATGTTGGGCTTTCGGATCTACGGGACTAAAACTCAACACAAATTATTTTTCAAAAAAGATACACACACATATGTACAAGCAAGTAAAAGTTTTATTATACCCACATTTTTCTTTCTTTTTTAAAACATGTAATACAACTTTAGTCATATGCATGCCTACACATTTTAAATAATTCAAATTAAGTGCATAACTCTTACGGAGTATATAGTTAATGTGGTGTGTTATTTTATTTATCACTATTCTATATTTCTATATTGTGAAGTGGCAAGATGATAGAATTGTCCCTCGCCCAAGATTATAAAAGGTGCACTAGTATTAATTAAAAAAGCACTTATGATTTCTTTTAGGGAAAATACATACTAATAATCTCACATTTGATCGATCAATAGACACACCTAGCCCTAATCTAAAAACAATAGCACATTTGCATTCCATCCTCTTTTGTTGGTCCGTGATCGATTGATGACCCGTTATTCCAAGTTTTTTTCTTTTTCCTTGCAAAACATTAAATAAAACATTTTACCTTTCACATATCTTCTCAAAAATTCACATATATAACTATTTACATTTTCTCCTTATAATATTTCTCTTTTTTCCTCTCTGATAACTTTTTTTTTCTTTTTCATTTTCCGTATTCTTCCTCTTGTTTTTATTTCTATTCTATGTTTATGCATTCATTTCCGCCCTATCAAGATAATTCTTTTTCTGTAAAATTTCCTCCTCTGACATTTGTTAACCTTTTTTTTCTTCCTATTTTTTAAATATCATTCCCCTTTTTTCTTCATTGGATTATTTTGCTTTTTAAAAATAAAATTTTCACTTACTCATTGCTCTTTGCTCTATTTTTGTTACTCTCATTTGTACCCCTTCTCTTCTTACCTTAACCACACCACTAATATATTTTTCCCTTTTCACATTAGAACATATTTTTAGGTGGGTCCACCATTAATTTATAACTACGGTGAAAAGAAAAAAATTGGAGAAAAGGAAGTGAAAAAAATGGCAAATACTCTTTACACGAAATGAGATAGAGCCCGTAGAGGGCATGGGTCAGCCGATAAGAGAAGAAAGAATGAAAATTTTGATTTAATTCTTTTAACTTTTTATTTAGTTGATTTTCTACCTCAGCTTTATGAACTTAGAATTATTAAAAGTTTTATCTTCATTTCAATTCTAAGCAAATAAACCTTGATGTATGTAGAAAAATCATCTATAAATGTGGTAAAAGATCTCCCACTGCACACAGTCATGGACTCATGGTATAACCGTATAACCATTATTAATAGAATTATATATATTCATCACACACTACAAAAAATCAGTCGTTTGTCATGGATTTTGTCACGAAATTTAATTCAAAAAATTTGTGACAAAACATTTTTGTCACGGACTTTGTCACGACCATTATCCGTGACAACCTTTGTGTGACTAAATAGTTGTCACGGATCCGGATCCGTGACAAAGTTTGTCATGGATTTGTCACGGCTGCATTATATTCCGTGACAAAACAAGGCACCGGAGCAAAGCCGGTTCTTATTTGTCACGGATTTATCCGTGATAAACTTTTTTTGAATTTTTTAAGAAATATTCGAAATGGGTTGGGCGGGGAAGTTGAAAATTTTTGAATTCAGATATTTCATTTTGTCACGGATTTTATCCGTGGCAAATGTTTTTTGAGAAAACTGTCAAATAGGTCCTCGAACTTTCATAAAAAGGTCAACTAAGTCCTTCTATAGGAGGTTCTGTCCGGCCGTTGCGATTTGGGGCGATTCCCGGTGGAATTTTTTGATGATTTTTTTTGAGCATCTTATTCATCAGGTCTAGTTTACTCATACCAAATGTCAGCTAAAAATTCAATCGGAAACACATTCAAATTAATTCGTGAAGATAACTGCGCATTTTTGCGTTCTCGAATTAATTTGAATACGTTCCCAATTGAATTTTTAGCTGAACTTTGGAATGAGTAAATTAGACTTGATGAATAAGATGCTCAAAAATGTTCATCAAAAAATTCCACCGGGGACCTCCCCAAATTGGGACGGCCGGGCAGAGTCTGCTATAGAAGGACTTAATTGACTTTTTTATGAAAGTTCGAGGACCTCTTTGACAGTTTTCCCATGTTTTTTGAATTTTTTTGAAATATCCGAAATGGGCTAGACGGGTAACTTGAAATTTTTGAATTCAAATATTTTGAGTTTTTTTCCATATTAATGTTAATTAATTAATTATTTACGAAAATAGGGTTGTGTTAAAAGTATTTACCAATGTACTGTTGGGTTAATCATGGTCGGGGTAAGTTGCCAAACGGTTTGGCGACTTATAAGTCGCCCAACCGTTGGACGACTTTCCCTTAAGTAAAAAAATCGCCCAGCCACAAAACAGAACGACGTAAACCCAAGCCCCAAATCCACCAAGCCGCAGCGACGAAGGACGAAGGATGACCGACGACCGAGCCATTTCCAACTCCGGCGAACCTCCATCTCCGGCGACCCCACTCCGGCAAACCTCCATCTTCATCTTCAACACTCTTTCTTCTTTCTTGTAGGTAAATCAAACTCCATTTCATCTCATTTTGAACTTAGGGTTTTCAATGTTTAAATTTTCGAATTTTTAGATTATGAATTGATTGTGAATTGAGTTGTTGTGAAATGTGAATATGTATGAAATGTTGAAATTTGATTTTAAATTGATTGTAAATTTGGGTATTGAAATGTAGACTTGAATGTAGATATCAAAATTTGGGTATTTTCATATTGAAATGTGAGTTGTTTGTGAATTTTGACTTTTGGATATATTAGAATTTTGGTAGTTTTTTCTATTGAAAATTTGAATGTGTATAAATTGTGTATATTGATGTCTACACATGATAGTTGGACAATGAATTGTTATTAGAATATGGATTTCTCAGGCTTCCCAATCGTGTGTCATTGGAGAGGGAACTATTATGAGGACGCTGGACAAATATGCCATGAAGGTGGTAGAACCACATTTATCATGGTTTCTCGTGGTGCTTGCATGCTCGAGATCCTTCAAAAAGTACATGCAACCACGATGATTCATCCTAGCCGTTCTTTGCGTTTGAAAATGAAATTTCCCATGAGCGGGGGAAAGTACATGCTTATGCCCCTCATTGATGAGCTAGCTATAAGAAATATGTGGGGCATAGTTCAGATGGAGGACATGTCGACGCTGGAGATATACATTGAGGATTCCATATGTGATGCTTATGGTACTCCATCAACATCAAATGTTGTTGTATCTAGGCATTGTGTCAATGCAGGTGTGAATGCAGGGAACTCCTCAAATGCTCCTGTACGGACATGGTTATACAGGAAGATGGTAGGTGTAACACCGTCCCCAAATATATTTACTTTTTAGTAAATCATGTAATAAATCTTGAATATTGATTTATGAATTTACGTGGTTGTAAATTTTTGATTATTTCTTTCACGTGAATAGTGAACTGCACGTGGGGCCCACACCGGGAGCGGGGACCGTCCGGTAATCCCGGGACCACATATCATATCCAATTACAGGAGTTATTGGATAACGGGTTCATTAGACCTAGTCACTCACCATGGGGAGCACCGGTACTCTTCGTGAAGAAGAAAGATGGTACACTAAGAATGTGTATAGATTACCGACAGTTGAACAAAGTCACGATCAAGAATAGGTATCCTTTACCGAGGATTGATGTCTTGTTTGATCAACTACGGGGGGATATGGTGTTCTTTAAGATTGATTTGAGATTGGGCTATCATCAGGTGAAAATCAAGGAGAGTGACATACCTAAGAGTGTTTTTCACACTAGATATGGTCACTACGAGTTTCTTGTGATGTCATTTGGTTTAACCAATGCACCGGCGGCATTCATGGACTTGATGAACCGTGTGTTCAGTGAGTACTTAGATCAGTTTGTGATTGTATTCATTGATGACATCTTTATATACTCGAGGGACGAAGAAGAACATGCACATCACCTAAGGCTTGTGCTTGAAAAGCTAAGAGAGAAGCAACTCTTTGCCAAGTTCTCAAAAATGTGAATTTTGGCTTAAAGAGATTGGCTTCCTCGGACATGTCATATCCGGATCGGGCGTTGCGGTGGACAATGCAAAGATAGAAGCTATCATCGATTGGGAACGACCCAAGAGTGTGAAAGAGATATGTAGTTTCCTTGGCTTAGCATGGTACTATCGTAAATTTGTGGAGAAATTCTCCGTGTTGGCGTCACCACTTACGAAGCTCACGAAGAAAGGGGTTAAGTTCGTATGGGACGACAAGTGTGAGAAAGGGTTTTTTGAGCTAAAGAAGCGACTCACTGAGGCACCAGTTCTTGCTCTACCCATACAAGGGATAAGGTATGATATCTATAGTGATGCTAGCATCCAAGGGCTTGCATGTGTGCTGATGCAAAACGGGAAGGTAATTGCCTATGCTTCTAGGCAATTGAGGAAGCACGAGGTGAACTACCCTACTCATGACTTGGAGTTGGGAGCGGTAGTGTTTGCACTAAATATTTGGAGGCATTATCTCTACGGGGAGACATGCCACATCTACACCGATCATAAGAGCTTGAAGTATGTATTCACTCAGAAAGAGTTGAATATGAGGCAAAGGAGGTGGATGGAGTTGATCAAGGACTATGACTTGATCATCGACTATCACCCCGAGAAGGCCAATGTAGTGGTCGATGCACTGAGTAGGAAGGGTACGTCGGGGTGCTACTCACATGCCTACGAGCGTTACGGGCACACATGGAGGTGTCCTCAAGCGGGGCACTCATAGCGAGATTTGAGGTTAGACCTACGTTGCTGAGTGAGATCAGTAAAGGTCAAGGCATTGATGAGGAATGTCAGAAGGTCCGCAAGCGGATCCTTGCGGGACCCGTTAAGGATTTTATGTGATGATGGCCTTTTATTGTTCAAAGATCGCGTATGCGTACCACATAATGAGGAGCTCCGGAAATCCATACTCGAGGAAGCCCATTCTTCAGCCTATGCTATGCATCCAGGAGGTACAAAGGTGCATCGAGACCTGAAGGAAAGTTATCGGTGGTCCGGTATGAAGAGAGACATCGCGGAGTATGTGAGCCGATGCCTTACTTATCAACAAGTTAAGGCGGAGCATCAACATCCGACGGGACTTTTGCAGCCACCTACCATTCCAGGATGGAAGTGGGAACATGTCACCATGGACTTTGTGGTAGGGTTACCACGGACGGTGAACAATTACGATGCAGTGTGGGTGGTGGTTGATAGGCTTACCAAAAGTGCACACTTCATGCCTATCAACATAACTTATCCTCTTGAACGTTTGGCCAAGTTATACACGGAGGAGATTGTGAGGTTACACGGAGTTCCAATATCCATCGTCTCGGATAGGGACCCAAGATTCACATCTAGGTTTTGGCCAAAGTTCCAAGCATCATTGGGGACTAAACTGAAGTTTAGCACGGCGTTTCACCCTCAGACAGATGGATAATCCGAGCGGGTGATATAGATTTTGGAAGACATGTTTAGGGCGTGTGCTTTGGAGTTCCAGGGGAGTTGGGACAAACATTTGGCACTAGTGGAGTTTGCCTATAACAACAGTTATCAGGCGAGTATTGACATGCCTCCATACGAGGCATTGTATGGGAGGAAATGCAAGACGCCGTTGTGTTGGGGCGAGGTTGGCGAGGCCAAGCTCGAAGGTATAGAACTTGTCGAGATCACCAAGGCTAAGGTGAAGGTTATTCGAGATAGACTTAAGGCTGCCCAAGATCGGCAGGAGAGCTATGCCGATAAATTGGTGATGAGGTGTTTCTAAGGATTTCTCCTTGGAAAGGTATCATCCGATTCATATCGAGGGGTAGGCTTAACCCCCGATACATTGGTCCGTTTGAAATTCTTGAGAGGATTGGGGCCGTGGCTTATCGTCTCAAGTTATCACCTGAACTTGAAAAGATTCATGACGTGTTCCATGTATTGATGCTCAAGAAGTATGTACGAGATCCGTCACATATTCTTGAGAGACCGTCGGTAGAGATCCGAGAGGACTTAGAATACGCAGTGGAGCCGGTGAAGATAGTGGGTCAACAGGTAAAGAAGCTTAGGAACAAGGAGATTCCTATGGTGAAGGTACTTTGGAGAAGTGATCGAGTCGAAGAAGAAACCTGGGAGACCGAGGTCTCAATGAGGGAGCAATACCCGTTTCTTTTCGATTAGACACGTGATTTCGGGGACGAAATCCCAAATAAGGGGGGGGGGGGGGGGGGTGAACTTGTAACACCGTCCCCAAATATATTTACTTTTTAGTAAATCATGTAATAAATCTTGAATAGTGATTTATGAATTTACGTGGTTGTAAATTTTTGGTTATTTCTTTCACGTGAATAGTGAACTGCACGTGGGGCCCACACCGGGAGCGGGGACCGTCCGGTAATCCCGGGACCACATATCATATTCATCTTGGTCTAGATAATATTTATATGATGGTATATATTTTAGTTGGGCCATAGAAAGGGCTTAGGGTTGACCCGTCGGTCAAACGAAGCCCAATTACCGGTATTGGTAATTTACCGGATAACAGTCCGAATTGAATTTCGGAGACTTCTAAATTAAAGTTGGGGAATCTACAATTATTCTAAAGGTCCATAGTGATTGAAATCACACAATATATTTTATTTTTCCCGATAAAATAAAATATAATTAAAACAGTCCGAGAAATACAACTTTCGGGACCGATTGTACACTTCGGGACGAAAAGGGTTGACCTCCCACATGAGTGGGGGCCAACCCACGATTTTTTCCACTCAATTTGAGAGCTTGGCCGGCTGGTAGGATAGGATGACATGGGTGGGGATTTTGAGATGAAAAAAATGGCATCAAACAATAAATGAGGTGGACCTCACCCACACTCATTTGGTCATTGAGACAAAAGAGCTATCCTCACCCACTCTCTCCCTCATACCTGCGGCCAGCACACCCCAAGCAAGAGCAAACAAATCTCCATCCTTCCTCCTCCATTGTTGAAGAGAGCTCAAAAGAAAGAATCTCAGGAAAAGGAGCTAAAGCACTAAAAGTGTGAAAGGATTAAGGTAATGACCTTATCATAACTGTTTTCTCCTTTTCTTCTACCATATGAAATGTGTATCATATGAAGAACCTTTAGGATTATCCTACATGATAAGAGTGTGGGATAATGGTTTGGAAGGTGGTTCTAAGTCCAAGAACGGACTTAGAAGCCAAAACGACTGGTTCGCCGGAAAATAACCTTTTAGGGATTATTTGTATTGATATGAGTTTTGTAATGATAAAACCATGTTAGGAGCTTGACTAAAGTGGTTCTAGATTTCGCCTGAGTTTCGCCTGAGTTTCACCGGAGTTCGCCGGAGTCTCGCCGGAGTTCAACTAAGAAGAGTATAATTTTCCTAAAGCTCATTTGAGGTGAGTGGATGGCTTAATGTCTTGTAACTTTTGGGTTAAGCATGAGATTACCTAAGTATATGTTATGTGTGTTCATAATAATGTTTAAATGAATTAAACATGTGATTAGCCAATTAAAGTGATTAGGCTTGTATGAAGTGAACTATTGAAATATGGATGATTTGTGAAGTGAAAATGCTCATAAAAACACATGTGATATGTATAGAGATCAAATGTGCATAAAATAGTTATTTATAACTTAGTACATATTGTGACTAAGTTTGACACACATTGGATTAGGAATGGCAGGTCAACCGAGAGTTGACCGACGCTGGTTTGACCTTACTTTACCTATATGCTAATTTTAATGCATGAGTTGCATGGATGATTTTGGTTTAGGCCTTAAGACTTGGTCTAGTCTTATTTATTGATTATGATATAGGCCCTATCTAGTATGATATGTGGTAGATCATAGGTCGGGTGGAATACCCAAGGATCGGGCGGTATCCTCAAAACTCGGTTATATAGGGTGGAGTACCCAAGGATCGGGCGGTATCCTCAAAACTCGGTTATACAGGGTGGAGTACCCAAGGATCGGGCGGTATCCTCAAAACTCGGTTATATAGGGTGGAGTACCCTAGGATCAGGCAATATCCACAAAACTCAGGTTATATAGGGCGGAGCACCCAAGGATCGGGCGGTATCCTCAAAACTCGGTTATATAGGGTGGAGTACCCAAGGATCGGGCGTGTATCCTCAAAACTCATAGATTACTATTTAGTAATTCAGGACCGGGTGATGTCCTTATGATTATTTGATTTGGACAGGAGGAGTCCTATACACTCATATGTCTATGGGTGGGTTGGGGTTTTAAGTAAAAGACGTTGATTACTATTATTTTTCCCAATTAAACAATGACCTACGGGTCGGGTATTTCCAAGTGTATATAAGTAGTGATATGTATTTTGTAACTTGGGGTAAGGAAGTATAAGTATGTGTATCACCCTATGTTTGGGTCTTATACTTGAAACGTTAGTTACTCTACATTTAGCTTGCTACTCGCTCGGTACTTGTACTGACCCCTTCGGGGGGGGGGGGGGGGGGGGGGGCACCATTTCAGGTTGAAGCTAGAGCCTGTTGTCTACACCTTTGCACGAGTGGAAAGAATTTAGAGGAAGACATGGTTCGTGCTTCCTTTATTATTTTAAATCATAAACTATGTTCATGGATACTTTTGTAATATTACATTGTTTTGGCCTGCGAGCCTACATTTTGCCATATGTGGCTTATGATTGACCGTTGAATATTTTCTGCTATTCATTCAATCTATGATGTGATGTTGTTATGTATGTTTACTACTGAGTATGGTGTGAACGATGTTAATGAACGCCTTGTGTGATTATGTGAGGTTGACTTGCGAGTGACGTCACTTAATCACACGGCGGTTGTACACGCGCTTAGATGCGGTCTGGGGCGTGACAATAGGTGTACAACGGTGCATCATTTGTGGATGGACAGGGAAGTGATGATGATGCTGACGACAACATCAATGGCAATGACATGACAAAGTCTGATGAAGACGCCATCATACAGAGGATTGGGCACTCAGACATGTCCAATATGTCGCTCTGTAGGACAGGCGAGCTGAGCTAGTTGTGACTAGGACACCGACATTTGTCCCATCTGTTTCAGGAGACTATATGGGATGGTATTACAACATCACTGTACTCGTTTGTTTGTGTCTCCTTCGTTCAAACTCCCTACTCATCATTATCAACCTAGCTCATTGGCTTTGTATCTTAAGGTGAGTATATTACTAATTTGTAAAGTAAGTCATTTTATTTATTTAATACTTGTATGTATTTCAATGTAATTGTAATTGTGTTTCATATTTCAGACACGAGCTTTGCAGCGTATACATCAGCGGGCTACTGTCACAGTGAGTGATATTCATGATGTGGACATGTATGGACAGACTCTGACAGACATTGCCTCCTTGTGTTCAGATTTGTTGGGGTGAGTCGACTACGGCCATCTTATACACATGCCCCCATATCAGGAGATGCCATCGACGTCTAGTGCAACGGTGGCTTCATCATCCAAGATGCAGCATGAGAGAGTGGTTGTTCAACCACGACCACGGCGTAGGCGTAGACATCAGCAGCAACATCTGCATGACCACGATGATCAAGATGACCATGAGAACTTGTAGTTTGCCTTTGTATTGCAGTTTTTCTTGTACAATAGATGTTGTAGGAACAATTTACAACATTTTACGTATTTTCTCTTCTAAACTCTTGTATGTTGTCTTGATGTGTTCGAGTATGAATATTAGATCATTACTTGTTATGAATATTGGATGATTGTACTGTGTTTTACCGGTTATGAATCTAAGGTTTTGTATTCGATTTGTAAAGGGTCTTTACAAGGTGTTTTGTATGTTGTTGATAGTAGGTGTTATGTATGTGTTTGTGAACAGGTGTGTTGTATGTTTTTTAATGTGTTGTATCTGGCTCGTAGCACTTAAACAGGAGAAGGGAGACCTTATTTATAACAAACAAATGAGTTTGGGTTGAACTGGGGCAAAAAATGGTAAAATTCTATTTTCGTAATTAGGCACGATCGTGCCTACCCTTGCAGGCATGATCGTGCGTGGCTGGCAGTAGCTGTTGGGCTGCGTTCATATGGAAGGGAAAGTCGTCCAACGGTTGGGCGACTTATAAGTCGCCAAACCGTTTTGCGACTTATAAGTCGCCCAACCGTTGGGCGACTTTCCCTAACCATGGTTAAACCCAGCAGTAGATCGGTAAATACTTTTTTTTCAGCATTAATTCAAAAAAAACTCAAATATTTTTCATTTTTTCACGGATTTATCCGTTACAAATATTTTTATTTTTAATTTTTTTTTGTTACGGAATAATTAATATAATTTTTGAAAAAATATAAAAAGTTTAAGCTTTGTCACGGCCACAGTCCGTGACATATATTTTTATTTTTAAATTTTTTTGTGTGGAATAATTAGAATAATTTTTGAAAAAATTTAAAAAGTTTAAGATTTGTCACGGCCAGAGTCCGTGACAAACTTTTTTATATTTAAAAAAAATAAAAATATTTTTTGTGCACTTTTTAGTAAAAATTCAAATTTAAAAATTCATTTAAATTTTTTATAATAATTAAACAATATAAAAACAATTCATACAATCACATAATGAATAAACATTATATAACAATAATCATTAGAAATTCATACAATAACAATAATTTAATAAAAATTCAAATTCAAATTTCAAATAAACTAATTATTACAACTCCATATAGTCATCATCAAATGTATCATCATTATCATCGGTTGTTCGGGCTGATCGGGTTGCCTGCCGCCACGAGCGCTTCCTTGGCTGCCCGCTCGGCTGCCGCGACCTCTGGGAGTTGGAAATAGTTGATCATAATACGAATACGGAAAAGTGTTGGACAGAGTGCTATAATTGCCGAAACCCATACCGCCCATGTTGTCCATGCCGCCCATGCCGCCCATGAAGGGAATTTGAGGGGTCATCTCGGGTTGTTGAATGTGCATGGGAGGGCGATAGGCGGCGTTGAAACGATTCATTTGACGTTCAAACTCAGCCAACCATTCTTTAGTTATCTGATCCTCGTCCTCCCGTTCCGTCAATTGTTTCTCCAGGCGGGCAACCCATGCATCCCGTTCATCATACACTTGATGAGAAGATGAGCTTGCTCCTTTGGAGTTTTGCAAGATCCGTATACCTTCAGCCCCCATTAACGGCACCCGGCACTTGTAAACTCCGGTAGCCGCCAAGATGACATCATCATCTTGACTCTCATCAAGATCGGCATCCGAGTTACCACTCTCATCGACTTTCTTCCATCGCTCTTCCTCATACTTCCTCTACAAGTTCAAAAATATATTATAATCAAGATAAAAAAAATCGGAATTTATTGAATAATTGAAGTTGCGTTATTTACTTCAATTTCGGAGAGGCGAGGTGGCGGCGATGACTGAACCCTGTGCGGATTCCAACAATGTGTGATGAGTTGCCATGGTGACACCCTCTTTTTCACAGGTCCGGTCCCTTCCTATACGGATTTCAAGTTATTTAAAAAGAAATATATATACATATGAGGGGATGTAATGGAAATAATTTTCACGAAGTATAATTTACGAGATCTTTTTTATGCTTATCCCGAGGTTTGCGGCCCCTGTGCCATTGTGTCTCATTGGCTCTCTTGGAGAGCCGGTTTGCCTTACCGGATTGGCTTCTCTTCAAAAACTCTGGATCTGTAGACTAATGATGAACGAGGTTCTTCCAGACATCATCGCCAAGGAATCTCGGCTTTTTACACTTACTCCGGGCAGTCTTAAAAGTGGGTCTCAACCACCCCGAGACTCTGGATTTGTATTCTTTGAGATGGATGCCATCGATGTTGGGCCTTCATTAAAAATTTGATATATCATTTGTTAAATTTAAGTTTCTAAAATGTGAGAAAAATCATTTATTTTTACTTTGAACATCCGTGACAATTTTTTTTTGAATTTTGTCACGGATTTGTCACGGATAGATCCGTGACAAATGGCCCGGAAGTAAATATATTTTGGTCGGAGTAAATTGCCGGTCATCGGAGGCTGTTTGTCAAGGATTACATCCGTGACAAAAATTTGTCACGGATTTTTGTCACGGATTTTTGTCACGGACATATCCATGACAAACCTTCTTCGTGACAAACCAACAATATCCGTGACAAAGCTCGTGACAAGTTTGTCACGGCCCGGATCCGTGACAAAAATCTGTGACAAATGGGTTGTTTTTTTGTAGTGACATATTTCAGAAAATGCTAGAGGTGTTTAATTATTATTAGAAATCAAATAGAAGATCATTTAGGAGTCCAATATGTTAAAACTAACATGACTTCGTCTAGCATGAAATTAACCAAATAAGCGCAATCATTTTTATTTATTATTTTCGGAACATTTAGTAAAAAAATAATCATGGGTTATTAAAGCCGTGCCTTTCCCCCACACTTTCATAACCATTGTATTATATAGGAGTGGGCATGGTTGGTTAATCGTATTTCGGTTAACCAATTTATGGTTAACCGAAATATCGGTTAATATGTTTATGATACCATTAACCGTACCATAATGACGGTTAATCGGGTAACAATTAACCATCTCATAGGTTAACCGTTAATCGGTTAACCAAAAAACCGTATATACAAAGTATATGAATAAACTACTAACTAGGTTCGTTTTAATATTGCCGTATGAATCACGCCCTATACTAAATTACGTTACAGACGTAGTAAATTACGTATATGCAGTATTGTGGTTTTCAGAATAACTTTTTTACCAACCAAAAGTTTACTACAATATATAATACTACATACGGAGTACGTATTACGAATAATTTATACGGAGTACGTAATATGCTTCAAGTGTGATTCAATATGTACTCGTACTGTCTCGTAGTGTATAACTAAAAAAGATAGATTTGAAACTTACGTTTCAGAATGTTGAGAAAATTTCCTGTAAGATGCAATACCATATTCTTTGAATCTAAAATGAAATTTTAAATATAAAATCTGAAAATAAAATTAAGTATTAAATCTAAGATGCAATACCATATATATACTCCGTAAATTTGTAAATAAATATGGATAAGGAGTTAATATTGAATACATGGAGTTTTATGAACTCACATTGGATAAATAAGCAAAATGTATGTATGAATTTGGGAGCAATATATTAACTTTGGATTAGCGGTTAACCGGCGGTATCTAATTTCAAAACCGTAACCGTATAGTAAAACGTTTTTTCTACCGGTTGGTTAACCGTCCCGCAAGATTTAAAAAACACGGTATGGTTAACCAAAACAAACACCGGTTTTTCGGTTATTTACCGCGGTTAATCGGTTACGGTTTTTTTCTCCCACCCCTAGTATTATATTCAAAAGTTAGGTTAACTCTAATGTTTCACAAGAGAGAAACGGAACCTATTATATCTTGGACACATTAACGGAAGTTAGTCATTTGGCGAAAAAGTTTTATGCGGTGTGAGTTAAAAATCTTTACATTATCATGCATATACTTTAAAGTCTGTTTGTTTGGAGGTCAACCTAGGTTATTGCAGATTCAATTTTTAGTTAACATCGTTTGTTTGTATTTTTGCAACAAGAACCTAGGTTATGTGTTCGCCTCACATAACTCTCGAGAACCTGGAAGAACCTAAAAATGAAGAACCTCTGAAGTGGGGAATTTTGGAGGTTAAGTTCTCTTATAACATAAAATGAGCTAGAGTACCTTCATCTAAACAACATTTATTACATTAACCTAGGTTCACCTTATTTAGTTTCAAACACTATTTTATGCATGAACCTAGATCCACTTAGGTTAACCTGGTTTTTATTAAAATTTATGTTTACTTTATTGCACTAGGTTTACTTAAGTTTACTTTACCCAAACATAGCATAAAGGGTTTGAGAATCACAACTTTACCCAAACAGAGCATAAAGGGTTCGAGAATCACCACGGTGCACTAGTTCTTCAATCTTCACCATCCTCTTTAGGGTTCGAGAACCCCCATGGTGCATGAGTTATTCACAACATATTCATCCACATAAATCAATAGACATTAATTTTGAGAAACAATCACAACGTTTATATCATCACACCTGACACCTCTAATAAAGTTTGCACTTGGTTTTGGTAGGTTATTGTTTTTTCACAGTTGTCCTATTCCTACAAAAGAAAATAATGATATTTATTTTAAAAGTTGTTATTGAATTAAGGCTAATTATAACCAGGATTGAAAAAACTTACCACAATTTGTAGCATTCTTGGTTGCAAAAAATGTAACCATATTTCTGTAGGCATAATTATTCAGAAAGAAAACATGTACCACACTACCACGTATCTTGTGTTGGGGTGTTCATTGTTCACCATATTTCCTTAATTTTTTAGCTTGTAGGTAAAAACCCGACTTGTTGGCCGTGTGGCTCCAAATATGACCTTTATAATAAAGGTTCACTTCAAAGAAAAAAACCATTTTGTACCCACTCTTACACACATTAGTGAGAGGTTTTTTTTTGTCTGTAACATGTTATTCACAACAAAAAAAGTCTCTCGCCGACATGTAAGAGTGTGCACAGAAAAATGTGTACAAGAAGAATCTCTGAGCTCCAAATATGACATGTAAAATAAAATCTCTTAGTGGTTGTCATAACTTTTATGGGTAGTGTGTCAATTGCATAAAACATTTAGATGAAATCACTTGTATGAGTATATGGGTGCCGCTTCCATTAAGCACTAACAATGTTTTTAAAGCACTTAAGAATTGTAGGTATGCACACAACCTTCCAGCGCACAACGGCGTCAAAAATGAAAATTGTGTTGGTTAAGTAAGACCAATATAAGAAACTAACTTACCAAGAAGGTTATGGGTTCATACAATTGAAACTATGTGTTTTACCGATAGAATCGGCATTTAAAGAATCGGCATTATAAGAATTTTTTTGCTCATTTATGAACATAGCAAAATTCACGCTTTCAATTACTTATTACTTCGTATAAATTATCCATTTGGAATATGTGTGTGATTGTTCAAAAAATTGTGTCTTTTAAATGAATAAAGTTTTACTTCGTCTTATCTAAGGACTAAGGTTATAACAAATTCAATTAAAACACCTTATTTTAAACCTTTTATATATAGTGACCATTTTGCCCCTACTTAATTATATTCAATTTTAATGTCATTATTTTATTTATTTTTAATTAATTAATTAATTTTTTCTTAAAGAAGTAAACCAATAAACGTTCCCTATCCTGATTGTTAATATTTTAATTTTACTCTATTTTAGAAAATTTTACTCTATTATGAACGTTCTCTATAATTCCAATTGTTTTTCCTTGCTAAACTTTTGGATATGCAAATACTCCCAAAGGCCAAAGAGAATGCTTAATGCTGCCATGTTTAGGAGTTAGAAATCTGCGACTCATAATAAATTAATCAACACAAAACTATCAGGAAAACCCGCCAATGCCATGTTTAATTTGGATAATACTCATCCAACACTTAAAATCTGTTCCAACAAAACTAACTCTGGCATTATCATTCTTCTTGCTCCTTTTATAATTGATTATTCCACGCTATATATCCACAACATGAGGATTCTTTTCCATTAGAAGTTTACCATTTTAATTACAGTTACTGAAATATATATGAGGGAAAAAGCAAAAAAACAAACACATTCATTAGATAAAGACTATGCATAATTTTCAGGTCTTGGTGAAACTGTAAGCTTGAGTCCATGAGCCATGGACAAAATGGTCATCATCCTATACTCCACTGGATGCCCAGGAACCAGCTTGAACTTAAAGAATCGACACAAAACCGCCAATGCCATCTTCATCTGGAGATATGCTGAGTCTTTTCCCAGACATATTCTTGGCCCAGCCTGCAAAAACAAAATCATGAAACAATGTAAATTAACATAAAATTTATATATTTTCTTGAATCTTCAATGAAATATAGGTACTTGGAATGCGGTGAACTTGAAGGGAGATGCATTCTGGAAAATCCCATCTTTGAGCCATCTCTCAGGCTTGAAGGAAGAAGCATCTGGGCCCCAGTTGTACTCCATTCTGCCCATGGAATAAGGCACATATGTGACCATTCCCCCAGCCTTTACTCTAGTTCCGTCTGGTAATATGTCATCCTCTAAAATCCCCTTTGGATCCTACACAGACAGGCACAACTAGTTCTATTATATTATGTTGTTGACATAAATGATGTACTTTTTTGTATTATCAAAGTCTATGAAGCACGAAAACTCGAACGATATCCTTATTCTGTTTTTAAGAATCTCTCTAGACTTGTTTTTCCATTCAGCAAATGATGTTTCTTATTTCCCATTTTCTCACGTTTCCCGCGTTTCCATACAACATATGTTCGTGTTAGACCCATGGCAAGATCACCTATCGGATCCGGCCTAGGCCTAAAAACAGGGAAGTTAAGAGAATGGGGATGCATATGCTGAAATAAAGTTTGTATAAACCTGAGGAACAGCGGGATAGAGGCGAAGAGTCTCAGTAACCACAGCATGCAAATAGTAAAGCTTAGCCAAGGAATCATAACTGAGGAGCTCGGCGAACTGGACCGCCCTTCGGTTTAACGACTCGGGATCATCACAGCTGTACTTGTGCAAAGTAACATTCTCTTCTCTTGCCCGGGTTTCCTCCACTGATGCCAACTCTGAGCAAAGCTTCTCTGCAACATCTTCATGAGTCATGATCATGTATATAGCCCAGGACAGAGTTGTTGCTGTTGTATCTCGTCCTGCTATTACAAAGTTCAACACTATGTCTCTCAGGCTTTTGTCATTCATGTTGTTTTCTGGCTCCTTCCCAAGCTCTATGAATCTTGACAATATGTCATTCTTAACCTGTTTAGATTCATAAAAAGGAAAACTAAATTAGCTAGCTGGACTTATGGTTAAATCTTAAAATTTCTATATATCTCACTCACAGTTCTACATTTCATCACTGAATTTGTCTATATCTTAACTCTTAAGGTTGAGACTCATAACAAGCCTAAGCTCCTATCTAATACTCCCTCCAACCCGAAATTAACTTCCACCTTTCCTATCTGGGATGTTCCAAAGTTCTTCCTACTTTACTTTATTTCTCCTTTTGATAAGCTTTTGCTTTAAAAGTACTCACCCCCCCCCCCTACTTTAATATTCATTTACCTCCTTTACTTTATTTGGACTACTGCATTCATTTGTTATATCAAGAGTAGTTTCGAAAAAGTCAACTCTTACTTTTTCCTACCTAAAAACCCGTGAAATCAAATTACGAAGTTAATTTCAGGATGGGGGAGTATATTATTGTAATACTAATAATTAATTGCAATATGATAATCAGTCCATATCTGCAAGGTATGGTACCTCAAATGTACCGCATAACTAACGTTATAATGATTTAATCCTTTTTGGCATGTTTTTCCAACATTTTTGCCTCTTATACACATTTTGTTTACTTTTGCATCTTCTCTCTATAATTTTTGACTAGCTTTGCTATTTTTTCTACATTATTCATTATACTAGAGAATGGACTCTCACACCTTATGTAACAGAAATTCTTCTTATTCTTCTACTTACTAGTTTCTCATTCTTTTGGATTTCTTCTATCTCTGCCTTCCTTTTCTTGATGACAGAGTATGTGAAATCATCAATGGTTTTGATGCTCTGATCAAGAATGGCTTCAGATCCTACATTCAGGAATTTCTTGATTTTCCACAATGGATCAATAAATCTGAGAGTGACAATAATGTTGGCTGCATCAAATGCCTTGGCAAATGCATTTTCTGGTAAATTTGGGGCCAATGTCCCTATTTCCACACCAAATCCCACCTTACATATAGAGTCCAAAGTCATCCTCATTAGCAAGTCCTACCAAAAAAATGCAACCAAAAAAAGGAGTCATAAAAGTGTTTGTCTTGTTGCTTATAATTTAAGAGCTAGTTTGGAGTCCAATAATGGGTGAACTGGTTTGTCCAAAAAGTGTAATAAAATCAAACACCCACTTTAAGATAACACCAAAATTAAGAAAAGTAAAAATCACACCATCAAGATTTATATATGAAAAAGTTACCAAAATTTACTTTAGCCAGTATGAGATGATAATAAGAGATGAAAAAGTGAAATTTATGAAGGGGCAAATAAGTCATTATATGATATAAATGTGATTTGTCTTTGTTTCAGTAAAGGAGTAACTTTTCTATCATCAATGTATCTACTAGTTGAGAATCTACAATTAGTCAATGCTAACAAAAATTGTTGTCAAAGCTTATTAGTCAAAATGTAAAATAACAAATGTTCCAAACAGGCAGATCTTTTAAATTACGAAGAGAAAAAAAAGGTGTTCTAATTGTTTTAAGCATTTATTTACTTGCATGTCAACTTGCTGGTTAAGCAGAGAAGCTTGGGTTAGAATGGTGAAGAGTTTGAGGCTATAATCTCTGAAGACAACAGTGCTGAAATCCCTCAAATTCTTGGAAGCAAACTCCAAGCTTGCAGTCTTTCTCTGCTTCCTCCATAGCTCACCATCTACATTAAATATACCATTTCCAAGCAAAACTTCCATATATGAATGGTAAACTTCTCCCTGCAGTCAATTACAAATTTAAACTGCTGCTCTGGCTCAAAACATTTTATATATATTTTTCTACAATTAAAGAAACACAGAAAAATTAAGAAATTATTGTTCGTAATAAAACTAAAATGTATTTACTTTCCCAGTTTCTTCTAATATTACTAACATAATTCTATTCCTAAGATGTTATTTATTTGGTCATAATAAAGAAAATCATTACATAAAGCTATAGTACTAAAGAGAATTAATATATTGACAAAATCTGAAAAACGTTCCCAAGATTAATAGTAAGGGAGAGAAAGTGTCACAAAGGAGAAGAAAAGAAAAAAGAAGATATGAAACCATTTGGTAAGCCCATTTTCACCTTATGAGTCTTATTTGTTAATTTTTTTTATCAATTATGAAATTTTTCATTTTATGCGTTGAGTTGTGTAATAATAAAAATAATAAAGTTGAAAACGTTTTTACGCGTTTAGCTATTTTTTATATTATTTTTTATATATTATTAATACAATATATTTGTCATCCACCTAATTAAATTTGTCTCATACCGTCAAATCATGTTGAAATTCTCCAACTAAGATTGAATGAAACTTTAATGGGAAGAAAAATTTAAATATCTCAAACTTTGAAAGAGTGTGAGATAAGTACTCCAACTTGCACATGTGATATATATATATATATACCCCAAACTTTATATAAAAAGTTATATTAGCACCAAGATCACATATTTTTTCACAAATATAATTTTAAGGTGTTAAATACATAATTTAAAATAGACAAAACAATTATGAGGATGCAATTAAAATTAAATTAAACCGGATGTAATATTATTATTTCACAAATGAAATTTTAGAATGTTAATCGCATTCTAACAAAGCTTGTATTATTTTAAATTATGTAATTATTTCAATAAATTTGTGTTTGCAAAAAATCATACAACCATGGTGCAAAAATAATTTTTTATACAATGTTCAGGGTATATATATTACATATGCAAGTTTGGGATACTCTTCTCACACCCCATTAAAGTTTAAGGTATTTAAATTATTTTCCCCAACTTTAATTGCAAGAATAGGAGCACAACTTTAAATTCCCTACACAGGATTAGATTTCCAATTGTATCTTTACTTTGTTTTGATACAATTCATATTTCATTAATAATTAAAACATAAAAATAATAACATAACATTATTTAGAATAAAAATGAAAAAAAACTAAAAGAAATATTAAATAAAGTTAGTAAAAATACAAAATAGAAAAAAAAATATAGAATGAAAACTATTAAAAAATTAAATTAAAAAAATAAAAAACGTAAAAAATGAAAAATAAAATGCAAGCCTCTACTGCCACCTTAACAACCTTCCAGTACCACCAACTTCGATCATCGAAAAAAATGGCAACATGTGTCAGTAATGTCATCTTGATGGCAATTTTCGAGAAATATTTGGCATTTCCAAGTAATTCCAACTAATAAAAGAGGGGATTTGACTTTGCACCCCACTTTTTGGATGAAATGGGATTTTGCACCCCATGTTAAAAAAAATGATTTTACACCCCTTCTACTTCAAAATCCTTTGACTTTGCACCCCATTTAGAAAATTTCCTTCACAAATGTTATACGATAGGGTGCAAAGTCAAAAGTTTTTAAAGTGGGGTGCAAAGTCAAATTCTCCCATAGTAAAATGCAGTGTTTACACAAAAATGACATTTTTTTGTCGATGAGCGGTGAAATTGGTGGGAGATGATCGAGACTGCGAGAAAGGTCTCCAAATTTTTCATATTTTTTAATGTGTTTTATCTATTTTTATTTATTTTTAAAGTTGTTTTTAGTTTCTTAATTATTATTATTTTTATTATTAATTTTAATTTAAAATATTTTTTATTTTATTTTGAATGTTATGATTTCTTTATTAATTGTTTGTTGTTATTATTATAAACTAAAGTATGATTATCTTATTAGGTTATTATAATAAAGGTAGAATAGGAAGATAGAGTATACTTTAGCTTTATTTTGAGATGATAAATAACTGTCCTATTTGTGCATTTAGAGATTAGTTAAATCTTGTTTAGACTATTTTCTTTATCATGTTTAGTAATATTTTTGTGATTCTAATTAATTCTTACTATATAAACATTTATGTATTTAATATGAACAACGTCACTATACTTTTCTTAATAGTTGCATTATCTTGTACCAATGGTACGAAGACTTTCGTACATGTTATGGATTACACTTTTCGTTCTCATTGCACCAAACTGGGTCACGTACAAACAATCAGACATCTCCAAAAACTTTGAGATTTGTGCACCACTCATAATAATTTGAACCCACTCTTTTGTATTTTCACGTTTGTCAACGCATAACTTTGACTGTAATTATATTTAATTATGTATTAGTAAATATTATAAAAGGTTGATATTTTGGAAATTCACATAGATAAGAATTCAATACTCTCTCCGTCCCATAAAATTCTTCTTACTTTCCTTTTCGGACCGTCCCAAAAAATTCTCTCAACTTATCATTTTTGAACAATTTGTGTGGTTCATATTCATTTCACATTTTTCTTATACAACTACAACCACACATTTCCACTTTGTTCCACTTTCTTAATATCCGTGCCAAGTCAATCTGGGAAGAATTTTCTGGAACAGAGGGAGTAACATTTTATACGTAATAATTTGAATATGTATATTAGTAGAAAATCGTGGTCAAAGTAAGGTTTGTGAATAGTGCAAAAATCACAATGTTGCAAGAATTAAAGAACGGAGGAAGTATTTAATTTGTAATTCTACTTATTTCTCTTTCACTTACACAACTTTAAATCACACAATTTCTATTTTTCTTATTTCATATATAATACAACTTATTTATGTCCAATTAGACTAAGTTATAGTTATCATGTTTGGGTGTACGAAAACCAATTTGTGTTAGAGATGCAATCCATATGTGAGACTTATGCTTGCATAACCCTAGACAAATAAATTCGCATTTGATCACAATTTTCATTGATACCGAGTCCTAAGGAGGAATCACTTACACTAGCAATCAGGTTGCTAGTTTGTTACTTTCACTACGAACTCTCTACCTCCATATCAACTTCTTCATTCTCAACCGATGAGTTACTCCATAAAGTTAAGGAAAATCATAGAGAACATTGGAGCAAAACCTCACAATTGTAAAATTTAAATTTAAAACCTTTCACAAACGAGAGACTTGAGTGAACTTTGCCCCCCACCCAGTGGAGGACCTAGGGAGGGGCCTCGGGGGCAAGTGCCCCCGCTTTCGATCGGCCAGTAATTTCACTACTAGTACTTAAAGTAAAATCAGTGTTTCCGCTTCCTATCAAGGATTTCACTACTAGTGTGACCCTATTTTGACAAATCTCTGGGCCTGCCCCGCCCCGCCCCAACCCAAACATTCTTTTCTTACTATATACAGTGATGAAGAAAAGAAGAAAAAGTAATAAAGTACATGGTACCTTTGGATAATTATGAAAGTTGGTCTTGAGAATATGTTCGACGTTATCCGGATGGGCAATGTAAGTGTAAGTGGTGAAGGGCATAGGGACAACGACTGACGTTGACCGGGAGAGATAGTTGACCAGCCAATCGTGCATCCGGTGATAGTTCACAAGCTGTTCCACGCTGGCGCCGATCACCGGCCAACTCCTCGGCCCTTTCTTCCCTTTCTCCGCCACTCTGTAATAGATAAAGCCCCACCAAAACGTCATTAAGCCCACCACTAACCACATCATTTCCATCTTCTTAATTACCCTTTGAATTCAATGAGTTTTTGATAGCTTCAGTTTATATTTATTATAATAATAATAATAAATTAAAGAAGGCATGTAAATTAAATGGTGAACAATTATTGGAACTTCTTAAATTACTATCATTTAAAGAAGATGTTGAGATGTGGATATAAAGTAGGTTTCTTTCAAGTAGCTACACTAAATTTTATCCCATGAGCTTTTCGTGAAATTCATTTAAAATTGTTACATGCCCTTTGTAATGTCATGTTTGACCAACTTTGATAAGATTTAATAATACAACCATTCTTGATGTACACACTGTTGTACACACTTTATACACACCATGTTTGTGAAGCTTTTTTTTGTCTGTGAATCCGGTTCACAGACAATATTTTGTTTGTGCAAAACATTGTCTGTGAATCGATGTTCACAGACAAAAAAAAAAGCTTTCACAGACATAGGTGTGTACAAAAGTGTGTATAAGAGTGTGTACAAACATCATTTTTGTTAATAATATATATGTCCCGTTAATTCTCCCCTTTTCACTACAAAAAAACATAGGATTGACAGGGATTTTGGCAGAGATATGCCAAATCCGTGCCAAAAACACTTCGGCACGAGCTATTTGGCACAAAAAATCAATAAATCAATGCCAAATTTCGTGTCAATCCCGTAATTTTTTTGTAGTGTTTATTCTCTACACAGTTTTCGATTTAATCTTAAAAAGAAATTCATTATGTGTATCAATTCGTCTTTTATCTAAACTTTTAAAGAATACAGAGTAATTAGTTTTTAGAGTTCAGTCGTGAGTCGTGGAGAATATGTATGGTGAGAAAAATTACTTTCGTATACTTTTTTGGATAAACAATTTATGGTGTATGAGCTAGTAGTTTGTATCAGTCGTGTAGTAAACGTTTCTCTTACAATTGTGGCATACAATTTTATTTGTGTAACACAAATTAACCCAAAAACATCAACTCTTTTTGAAGAAATTAAACTTAACTAACAATGAATTGGAAATCTTCATTCTAGAATATGAATGGGAGCATCATATATAATGGAGTGAAACTAATTTTATTAAAGGAAAAATTGAAAATAATAAGCTCAACTACTGCTGGTCCTCCACACAGTCTTGCCCGGGTTCTCTAACAGCCCAAGGGTATGGATCCGTACGGCATGTGGTTTCCATGAGAGAGTCCACAAGTTCACCTGGCTCCTGTTAGGCTCAAGATTCCGTGAGGCGAAAGTTGCCCTATTTGTGTACCACCACGATGAGCGTACCCAAGATGGGCCTATGGTGATTCTCATTACAGGGGTAATGGGCCGAGCTGTATTGGGCATGTTAGAGCTTGTTTTTGGAAGAACGTTTTGATCAGTTTCCCTCAGACGGCGCCAGTGTTGAAGTTTACTCCGCCAACCCAAAGGCCCAACACGTATGCTTTGAGTTTTGAGTGGTGAGTGTTACTAAATTATGAAATAAACAAGCAAAGATGGGAAGAAATTCAGTAGTAAGTGGGTCGTATCTTATTAAATGATAATAAGGATCCGTATAAAACACACTTCAACTACTAGCTCCGAGGCCGATCGTCTACTGCTATTCTATGAGCTGATATAAATGCTACTTGCTAAGGGTGCTAAGTTGTCAACCCTTTACAATGAAATAAATGCTACTATTTATACTACCAAGGGGTAGGTAGTGTTGCTGACGTGGAGGATTGTGGGTGGCTAGCTTCCAGCCACCAAATGATTCTCATGCCAGGGGTAATGGGCCGAGCTGTATTGGCCCTATTAACCCGACAGTTAGATATATTCTTCAACTTCCATATGATTTCCATGTATTTTCTTGGGAAAACGCGTGACTAAAGGGACTTCCTCTCAAATGGATGCATTAACTTTGGAATTGCTCAAGCTATCGAAATTTCTATTCCAAAATGATATTATGACTTCTGCATTTCTACACTTAATATGCATACGTCCAAAGATTTTTCAACTTTAAATCAGATTTGTAGTATTATTTGTTATTATAACATTTTAATATAAAATTTTATTATAATAAATTAGAAATTAACTAACATTATATTAATTTTGATTACATTTTGTACTATGCATCACACGAATGAGAATCTAGTATAAATAAACATGAAATATATAACATTAAAATTGGGAACTAAAGTTGAACCCTAGTCTTTTGGACTTTGATATATTTATTTTATATGTACTCCATACATTTGAAATGATCGAACTTTATTTCTATGAAATTATTTAAATGAAATTGATACAATTGACTTATATGATGAAACTTTAGCTCTGATACCATATGAAATCGTTAATCACCTTGTAGGTCATATTTCACATTATCAACACTGAAGAATACTCACCAACAATGGCGGAAATAAAGAAGAAACACAGAAAGCTGGAAGAAGAAGATAAAAAGCTAAAGGGAGAATCTGAATATTATTGCTTGGTCTAAACTACAATCATACGGTTAGATGTATATTTATATACACAAGAAGAAGATTCTAGTAGTATAGTTATCCATCTAACTGACTAACTAATTATAACTAACAATAACACGTGAGTAGTAATAGTTAGATATATTCTTCAACTTCCATGTGATTTCCTCTTTTTTTGGGGGAAAATGTGTGACTAAAGGAACTTCCTCTCAAGTGGATGCAATTAATTAGAAATTGCTCACGCGATCAAAATTTCTATTCCAAAATGACATTATGACTTTTGCATTTCTACACTTACTATGCATACGCACAAAGATTCATGGACAATACTTATTTATAAGATTCTTGCTGCTTCTACTATATTCTGCTTGTCTTGATATAATTGTTTATTGTGTAAATTTGAACTGTCGTTTTTTATTTCTTGCTTGTTTTGATGAAGTGGATAGGTATTAAGTGTGTAGATTCTACATTGGAGCTTTTGAAAAAACTTCATTTTGTGATTCAAACTTGCAAGAAGCTACTCTTTTATAAGCTTACCTCATTTACGAGATTAAGGTTTGAAATGCCTTTCATGAAGGAGATGATAGTCTCTCTTCCCGCACTTGAAAAGTCATCATCACTTCATTCAATTATGATGGGTATAGGAAGAAACATGAGATTGTGGAAATACTACTACAAAACACTTCATTAGTGGATTAATGAAGTAATATAATTGGTACTACTACAAGGCACATTCAATAGCACAATAAGGGACACGAAAGACTACATTGAACTATCATATTTTGATACGTTAAGCCTAATGCATAAACCCAATTACAAAGAGAAAGACATTCACACTCGTGTGAGTGTGGCATACAGAGCGGTCAACGATAAGGGCATTTCACAATCAGCAGATTGGCCATTTAACGTCTCCCATGTGAAGGAAATTCCAACCAAAGATTTCAATAGATTCCAGAACAAGATCAAAGGTAAGTTTATACAAGTTAAACTTTATTTCACTTTATTTTATTCGCTTATTCCATAGTTTATAGTACGGATTTCACTTTAGTTTGTAAACAAGATTACACATAATTAACGCAGTATTTATTGTTTTTATATGCATTAAGCTATTATAGAGAGAAATGCAAGAAAATATGTTAACTTGTACCCAATTATAATTGTTAAGTACACATCCAATAACAAGTGATAATTAATTTTTTAAAACGGGTCAAATAAGCTCTTCTATTATTTTCTATCCATCCTTTAAGCCCATATACTAAAAAATATCATATAAATACACTTACGTTAAAAATTGATAAATTATATTACAGCATTAATCCTTTATTAGTGGTTATTTTTCCAAGCTGAATTACTACTACAAAATACTTCATTAACAAAAGGGATGTGCAAAATAGATGGCAGTATTCTGTCTGTACTTTACTTCTATACCCAATACTTTTTTGTATGAATTGTGGTGCAATGCATTTATGCCAAATATGTTACTGTTTTGGGCTGAAATTTATATAAATTTGTTAGTGTTTTGGGAATAAGAATTCTTCCCCGAAGAATTCTTACGAATAGTTATTTTTTACGCCTCTTCTCTGATACCACTTGTTTGAACCCAGAATCAACAATTGAATGAATAATACAATACGATAATCATAATAATAAAGCTTTCATTATAATGATGTAGAATCTAATCGAAACATTTGATCATTTTTTATTCTTGATTAGTTATATACGAAATTCATAGATTCAAGTCTGCATCTACGTTGCTGATTTTTAAATAGAGAGGGGTCGAAAAAGAGTTCTTGAGGCTCCTCAAGTGTTTGACCCAAAAAAGAAGTTAACGAGCCTGCTAAAACTTTAGACCTGAATAGAGCTTTTAGAGCCTTACAACCGCAAACCTCTTTTCAAGGCCTAAGGCTTAGACCCGTGAGTCTAGGTCCACGGCTCAGACCAGTGGCTCAATGAAGCCCAAGCCCATTGTCTTACTAGGATGGCCGATTAGTGGTCCCGGTGACTAAGGAGCTCGGACCAACCCAACTGACAGAGCCCACCACGAAAAGAGAGTCGAGCAAGGAGGAAGTTCAAGACGGCCGACTTACCAGCCCAGCTGGGAGCATCCTACCAGTTCATGTGCGATACATTTCGATCTGGGAGAGGCGAGAAGACGATGTTGTCATTGGCACACTCACAATACATCCATCAGTTTCTCAAGATTACATGAGATGGTTTTATACCATCACACGATTGTTCATATCCCCTTCATTTAGGCTACCGTCTCACCACTATCAGCCTAATTCGATTGCTCTACACTTGACAGTAAGTGCCATACTTCATGTTTCACATTCAACACTATAAATATATTTTAAATCAATAATAATTCATGTTTCACATTTGAGATATGGGCATTGCAACGTATCCATGAGCAAAAGACTACTACAGTTAATCACCCGCACGATGTGGACAGATGCCATGAGGTTATGTCAGATTGCGTCGTTATGTGTTGATGTGTTGGGTCAGGTTGATTATGGTCACCTCATAGATATGACATCCTCATCAGGTTGATTATGCCAAAAGACTACGACATCCATATCTACAACAACATCATCTCAACCTGTGAGCCGTGACAGAGTCGTTCTGCATCCACGTTAGCAGCGCAGACGTCGTCGCCCACAGCCACAACCGATGACCTCGGTGCAGGGGGAAGTCACCACTTATTAGTTTGGCGATTTTGTTAACCCTAGTTAGTGCGAGCAGTATATCCGTAAATAGTTTTCACCCCACCCTATTTACTTTGCATTATTTCAGAAATAAAACTCAAAAGGCCAGACTAATGTTTCATCCAATGAAAATTATATACAATTTAGGCGGCGATTTGAGTAATCTCCATATTAAGACATTGATATACTTTTGCCAAAAAAACACAGATCGATATACTCAAAACACCAAACTAGATTACAATTGAAGATTCTGAAACTGCTATACATAGTGCTTGAATTGCCATTATTCATGTACATCAATTCAGAATTTAAAGACAAGGAGGCGAATTGAACTTTGTTTGCTAGTTTAAGCCACTGCCCATTTTTTTATAAATGAGGATCACATACACAATATTCCGTTAAGCTAAGTTTACATATAGAAATAATGGCAGGCGTATGACTACCAGCCTTTCCATTTCCAAAAATATAACAAGTTTGACCTTTTACAAAAGTGTGTTCGGTTTTCCGTCTTCGCACAAGACCAGCCCAGCCCAACAGACCTACACATCTCTCTTCTCCGCCATCACACACTTCCCCCTCTGCCAGAGCAGCCATCGATGCAAGACACGAAGCTCCTCACCCGTCACGCTTATCTCTCCACCGCCACGACTCTCCAGCCACTACCGCTCTCCAGCTGCCACTCTCTTCTTCTTCTTCTTCTTCTTCTCCTCATTTCTTGCTGCAACATGTCATCCAGATGGCCGTCGGTGCTGGATATGCTGCCCGGATGGACGACGATTGCGATTTAATGCTGCTGGTTCTGGATCTGCCATACTGGATGGATGACGAGTGCGATTTGGGGAAGGGGCTAGGGTTGGGAAGGTTGGTTGAATAGGTAGTTGGCCGTTTTGAAGGGTGTTGGGATGGGGCTGTGACAGGGGAGGGAAGGGGAGGGGCTGGGCCTAGCCGTGAAGGGTGTTGGGGATGGGGCTGTGACAGGAGAGGGGAGGGACCGGGATTAGATGTGAAGGGTGTTAAGGATGGGGCTCTGACAGCACAGACAGTGGTAGTGTGGTAATGCAGCGGTGGGGCAACGGTGGTCCTTGGATTTGGGTGACAAGGGCAAAGGAGATGGGGTGGAGGAGTTGGGGGTCGGGATGTTGGCTGGGAAGGGGGGCTTGAGGGATGGGGAGGTGGCCGGGGGCTAGGGAGGGGGCTGGGGGCTAGGGAGGGGGATGGGGATTCAAACCGGGGAGGGGGCGGCAGTCGGAGGTGATGGTCAGCGGCGGCCCTAGGGTGGGGTTGGTTGAGGGGGCTATGAGGAGCAGGAGAGGGATTGGTTGTGACATCAGAGACGTTGTGTCACTGTGACCGGAGACGAAGTGTCACTGTGGCCGATGGACAGTTACTGCGATCGGTGGAGCGGTCACCATGGCCGGTGGGGCAGTCACTGTGGCTGGTGGGGTAGTCACTGTGGCCGGTGGGGTAGTTACTGTGGCCAGTGAGGCAGTCACTTTGGCCAGTGGGCCAGTCACTGTGGTACCAGAGTCACTTTGGTGCCGGGGTCACTTTGCATTGCAGGGGTTAATTGTGATGTTGGTCACATTTTTGGAATTTTTAATAACTAGTCACTTTTTTTTCTTTTATCCTATTTTTAGTTAGATAAAAGACAAAAAAGTAATTTGTTTTTAAACCCCGCCCTAGGGTCTCCGCTGACCATCACCGTCGACCGTCGACCCCTCCCGTTTGAATCCCCAGCCTCAAGCCACGTCCCCAACCCCCTCCTATCCCCCAACCACCTCCCCATCCCTCAAGCTCCCCTCCCCAACCAACATCTCGACCCCCATCTCATCCACCCTTATCACCCAAATCCAAGGACCACCGCTTCACCACCGCTGCATCACCACGCTACCACTGTATGGCCTGTCACAGCACTATCCCCAACACCCTTCACAGCTAGCCTCAACCCCTCCCCTCCCCTGTCTCAGTCCCATCCCCAACACCCTTCACAGCTAGGCCCATCCCCTCCCCTGTCACAGCCCCATTCCAACACCCTTCACAACGGCCAACTACCTATTCAGCCCACCTTCCCGACCCTAGCCCCTTCCCCAACCGCCGCACCGTCACCCGAATTCGTAGCCCCTTCCCCAAATCGCAACCGACATCCATCCACTACGGCAGATCCGGAACCAGTGGCCCTAAATAGCAATCGTCGTCCATCCATGTAGCGGCAGATACATCACCGGTAGCCATCTGGACGACAAGTTGCGGCAAGAAATGAGAAGGAGGAGGAGGAGGAGGAGGAGGAGGAGGAGGAGAAGAGCAACAAGTGGAGAGCGGTGGCGGCTGGAGAGTCATCGCGGCGGAGAGATAAGCCTGACGGGTGAGGAGCTTCGTATCTTGCATCGATGGCTGCTCTGGCGGAGGGGGAAGTGTGCGATGGCGGAGAGGAGAGATGCGTAGATCTGATGGGCTGGTCTGGTCTTGTGCGAAGACGGAAAACCGGTCACATTTTTGGAAAAGGTCAAACTTGTTATATTTTTGGAAATGGAAAGGCTGGTAGTCATACGTCTGGCATTATTTCCACATTATATTCTAGTCCATATGCAAAATTAGTTGTTTTTTAAAATTCGATTTCAATTTAATCATTGTTAAGGATAAACCTTTTTGTTAATTGTACATGATACATAAACTATTTCCATATAGTTTTGTTTGTTTTTGTTTTTTATTAATTAGATATTGTTACTCTGGTTTAATTAACTTCAATTCCAAGCATGCAAGAACGTATAGAAGGAGCTTCAATTCCAAGCATGCAAGCACGTATAGAAGGAACAACTTATCATATTACAGTAAGTCTTAAATATTTACTCTTAAATTTCTACATATAGACATCATCTAGCTAATTGTATACAATGATAATAGAAATACACTTTGATCTTGAGTCTTGACCATGAGATCAATCATCATTAGCTACATAAAACATACTACAGATACTAATATATCATATCCCACGCTATATATAACATACTATATAGCGTGGAATGAATCTGGACCGTAGGGTTGTATTATGTGGAACAGAAATGTGCATTTGGTGAAACTGAAATGTGCATTAGATGATATTGAAATGTGCAGAATAAAAATTTAAACTCAATTGTGCATTGGGTGAAACTGAAATGTGCGGAATAAAATGTACAAAAATAACATCACATCGTACCTTTTATTCTGCATATTTCAGTTTCACCTAGTGCACATTTCAGTTTCACTTAATGCACAATTCAGCTTCATATAATGTCATTGTATCGTATCCTTTGTGCTGCACATTTCAATTTCACCTAATGCACATTGAGTTTCACTTAAAGCAAATCTAACGATACATATTCATTCTCATTTGTCTCCTAAGATCGTGTTCTTATTTGAACCAAAACCTATATATACGCTTAACACTTGCAAAACGTTAAAGTTATTTCACATGGCAATTGACACATATACCCTTGGTGTTACTGATATTAGAATGCAACATGGTTCACGTAAATCGGCATAATTGGCTGGTTGGAGATGCTGCTACCTTGGCTATATTGGTGCGGAGTTTGACCAGTGGCAAAAGAGACATTTCCACCATCGCTCATGCATGGGTTTTGATTTGCCTTGTGAGAATTAGTATCATTATTGTTAGCACTTAGGGTATGGGAAATTGAGCCAAAATAATATTCTAGCTCCCATAAGTGTGTCAACGAATATGGCCTTGGCAATATCAAACCTTGTGGTCCCCTAGCAGTGTTCACAACCTCACAATTGGGTGCAATTTGGGTTTGGGTTTGGGTTTGGGTTTGGGTTTGGGTTTGGGTTTGGGTTTGGGTTTGAGTTTGGGTTTGGGTTTGGGTATCCACTTCACCTTTCACCATCTCAATAGCTTTATTTCCCACAACCTTCTTTTTGTAAATTCTACATAACACCCAATCATCCAGCTGAAAAACAACCACAACCCAATTAATACCATTGATCCATCATGAACATACTTGAATTGTAACAATGCTTGGTTTCAATATTTCGTTCTCACTTAGCATGTCCATAAATGTATTGATTTTAGACTCAAAATTCGTAAACTTTGACCATTAGTCGCAGAAATAAACTTCGACAATTAGCATGTCCATAAATGTATTGATTTTTTATTTCTCAAGTATGACTTATTTAATTATTCTTTATAAAAAAATAAAGAGTTTTTTTTTCATTTTTGGTCCCCGACTATTGTGTCATTGACACTTTTGGTACTCGACTTTTATTTTTTCCAATTCTATTCCTCGACTATTGTGCTAGAGACATTTTTAGTCCTTGACTTCAAAGTTTCCCACATTTAGTCCTCTGAGTATTATCAAATTGACACTTTTAGTCCTTCCACTATGATTTTGATACAATAAATGGAGGACTAAAAATGTCATTATTATAATAGGTGAAGAACCAAAAGTGTCACTTTTATGAAAGTCGGAGGACTAAATATAGAAATTTTCAAAGACATGTACCAAAAGTGTCTCTAGCAAGATAGTCAAGGACTAAAAGTGGAAAAAAACAAAGTCGAGTATCAAAAGTTTAAATGACATAATAGTCGAAGGACTAAAAGTGGCAAAAGAAGTTAAGACTTCTCTTCTACAAGATTACGAGTAGAGCTGAGGAGTTCTTTTTGGGGAAATATACAAGGAAGTTGTTCTTAAGTAGAAGCAAGACGTGACATTTTTGCATAAATAAAACTCCACATAAAAATAGGACCAAACAATATTTGATCGATCATCGGCCAAAATAACCATTTAGTGTACAACTCTCACCATCAGAGGGAGTGATAAACTTTTGAACCTTAAGGGTATTTTAGACTAACATAGTATTAATCTCTTTCATAACTAAGGGTCATATAAGTCCTACTTAAGTAGTAAACCCTAGGTGGTCCGATTTTCACAAAAATGCCATGTTTTAGAATTATGAAGAGCAAATGTCTCCAAAAACAGTGATCGTCTTATTTAAGGAACTATATTATACAACGTATATGTTACCATCCTTCTTGGAACAAATTCTGTAATTTTTAGCATGAAATTAATATAGTACTACCTCCGCCCCGAAAAGGTTCGACATATTAACTTTTCTTGGTCAATGATGGCGAACTTTGGACAATGATTTTAATTATTATATTTGTATATAATTTTTAAATTTTATGCTTTTATGAAAACATTTTGAATGAGGAACATTTTCATATAATTTTCTTATCCAAATTAATTTCGTATTAAAAAATAGGAAAAATTGATATTAATAATCCCAACTATTGGCGGTCGGCTCATAATAATCCCAACTATCGATTATTTCAGAATAATCTCAACTTTAGGAACCTTCCGCCACTAATGGTCTGACGTGACCGGCTATAAATTAAATAAATTCCTATAGTTTCTAAAGCGGATGAGAAGAGATATAACAAGTAATCCCTATAAATAATTCCAACTTTTAATTTTTACGCTTAATTTCTATTTGAAATTCACTTGTTATAGCAGGTAATATCTGGTCATGGACCACTATTGGCGGACGGTCCATATAGTTGGAATTATAAAAAAATAATCAATGGTTGGGATTATTGTTAGCGGACCGGTAATAGTTGGGATTATTATTTTCAATTTTCCCAAAAAAATATCATTAATCAAAGTTGATTGCTATTAACCAAGAAAAACCAATTTAGCGAACCTTTTCGGGACGGACATAGTATAATTTATTAATATACAATTTAACTCATGATGATCAAAGACTCGAGAACTTAACAAGCACAAAACTTGGAATTGAATTAGTGTTGTTTTATGGATTATATATGTACATACATCCATTACAAACACATTAAATTACTTACATATCCTAGACTATGATCTCGAGAACGACTCAATAGTGTTGTACTTAAACTTTCATCATGTCATTTATGTAATCATTCTCCTTTTTGGAATATTAGGAGTGGCTTTACTTGATTATTATAATGGCTTGATAAATTAATTAAAGATGGGAAAAAGTTAAAAAGTTGTTCGAAGTATTTTTTCGGTTGTATAAAATGTCACATGTTATGAAACAATAATGAAACATTGAGAGTAGAATTCGAGGCCATTTTAATATTATAACTATATAAGAAGGTAGCTAGTGAACTAACCCTCATGGATCTGTTTTGCTTGGGCGGTTGTGAAGGTGATTCATTAAGGCGATACTCATGCATGATCCAATCAGTCTTTATACCCTTAGGTGGTTTACCTTTGTAGAACACAAGAGCCTTCTTTACACCAACATATTTAGAGCAACTATAGATGGCCTTATCCGTGCCCGTAGCTTTCCAATAACCCGAAACGGCTGCCCTATTAGGTCGAATACCGTTCGGGTACTTCCTGTCCCGCGGGGTGAAGAAGTACCATTCATTTTCTCCAAAATCCGCCCGCTCTACACAAAGTTAATAAGTAATTTGTACGAAGCATATATAACGAAAAACGAAAACCGAACCAGGTTCTTTTATTCGATCAGTTTCAGTTATTTACAGTCGGTTTTGGCGTGCTTCGTTCGGTTTTGGTCTGTGTGGTGAGTTTTATATTTAAATCTCAAGCCACGAACCGAGTCACCTATATATGATGGAAAAAGCTGGTTGTGCACATAAGTTGTACACATTTTATGCATACACCCTCTAGTTGTCTGTGTACACAGCAGCTCGTTTAGAAACTGCTTGTGTATACAAGTAAGTATGAGTGTGTGCATGAAATGTGTACAACTTATGTGTACAAGTAGCACGGCTGTTGATTTAGTCAATTCTCGACAGAATGAATGAGTTTTGATCAATTCTATTTTGATAAGTTTATCGTTCAGTTTCAATTTCTCGACTTTTTTGTTCACCCCTCTAGTGTGTGTGTGTGTGTATAACACAAAATTACGTACATATATATACTAACCGGGTAATTCCCAAGGATCAAACTTATAAACATCAACTTCTGGGATAATAGAGACTGGGCAAGGCCTTGAAGTTGATTGGTTTCGGAGATAATATATGATTAGTTCCTCATCAGTTGGATGAAACCTAAAACCAGGAGGAAGTTCAGCCCTCTTTTCGGATACCATTTTAGGCTCTTTTTCTTTCTTTTTTTGGTGGTTGGAGAAAATAAAGAAACTGCCAGAAGTATTTGAAATGTTTGCAACGAGAGAAATGGGCAATTTATTAGTGGGGAAATTTACAATATTCATCCCGTAACTTTCGCCCGTTATCATTATTAGTCCTGTAACTTTAGTCACTTGCAAATTTGGTCCTCTAACTGATTAATATTTGTGATTTAAGGACTTTTCACCTGAAAAGTACACTTTCCGGCAATAGCATACCGGAAAAGATGTCACCGGCATTGAACTTTTCCGCCGGAAAGTGTACTTTCCGGTGGGAAAATCCTTAAATTACAAAAATTCATTAATCACAGGACCAAATTTGCTAGTGTTTAAAGTTACAGGACCAGAAACGATAACGGTCGAAAGTTACAGGAATTAAATTGCTAGGATTTTTGTCTTTTATGCGGAAGATTAGGAACATGCGTTACACTTTTCTATCTACTACTCTTTTTTTCTACCAATAAATATCATTTATGAAATAATGGACCAGTCCCATTCTGCCACTTTATAAAGAGAATTATTATCTATGTAGCACAAGCACACCGTTTTTGTTTATAATAGTACTTCTCATTCATATCTATATGCATGATATATATATAAACAAATAAATCTATGGATAACCAATGATGATATATATCTTGATTTATACATGCCCACTCATTAAAAGGTCATGATTCATTGAGCTCCCGGATTGGTCCATTTGGCTGACTGGCTAGACTTGAAACCCAAGGACAAATAATTGTATGCGGTGGTTTTTAAAATATTTATTCCACACCATTGGTCTAAACTAACTAATAAATAAAATACAATAAGATTTTGGACAACTCCTGAATGATTTTTTTTATTGAATCTCTTATCTTAACATGATATAAGAGTCGGATGAATTGAGATTTGGTTACTATTTAAGACTCATGACTAAGGGTAGCTCGTTAAGAGTCGGTTTAACTTATTTATATACCCGACATACATTGATCATTCAAGTTTGGGCTAAGGAGACGTGTTGAAACATTTAACCATATCAGCCAGGTTGAATCCCGAGTGTTAGCAGTTGCCCCTTGTCACCTCATATTAAGCTCATAATGAACTTGCTTTAATTAACTAGAAGCATTGTTCTTCAATTACAGAATCTCCTTATTTGTAATACAATAAATAAGTCCATATCATAGTTTGCTTTAATTTCATCGTACCAGCCTTCTAAGTTTTTGTAATGATGCCATTGTAGGGGTTTGGACAAATTAGATAGAATGCTGCTTGCGTATTATTCATGCTAAGGTGTGTATAAATACTGCACACAGCAGTTACATGCGTAAGGCCAAATGAAAAGGCCATAGAAGCTAAACTAATGCTATTTAATGAACATAATAAATAATGGAAAAGTAATGATTAATAAAAGCATGAGAAAATGAAGGGGCAAGTGGAGCTTCTCTAATGGTGGCAAATGTGAGCCATGATGCTCGTGCATGGCCATGCATGTTACGCATGAGCCATGTATGTTAATTGGACACATATTTCATTTAAAATCTTTATGAAAGTTTTGAAATTGTTAATGAAGGGTTGTATGATACGTGCACTTGATGTGCCCGTTTAAAATTGGGGTGGGTCGGGGCTTAGATTTTCGTCCTAGCTACACCCCTGCATGTGTTAAATTAGTGAGATGAGATTCAAAATTTGGAAGTAATAGAATTATCCTTTTGAAATATTGAAAATGAAAAAGGCATAATACAAAATTAACTAGGAATCTAGGATTAGTGCTCCGCATTGTGGAAAATTAAGGAAAATAATACCTTAAGAAAAGAAAATCCACACTCACCACATCATAAAAGTTAAGACAATGCAAAAGCAAAAGTGCAAAACAACTACACAAGAACGACGACCCTCACACCAGTCACACATATGATTCAAACAAATTTCCAATAATATATATCATTAACAATTGAAAGATGATTTATCCGATAATCTACATGTTGGGTGTGTTTCGGAAAATAAAGAAAATTAATTAAAATAAATTAATTAAATAAAATGACTAGAGAAAAACAAGAAAGGAGATGAAGCAGAATTAGCCAAAGCTCGTGCTACGCACGATTTCCTTAAAACGTATTTGTTGCCTCCCACGGTGCTAGGAGCGTTGCAACAATCGTTTCCCAGGATACGATGACTACGAGAACCAAGTATGAACACAGAGGAAATTTGGGAGTAGCTGGAAGAGTTTTTAGCTCAAGAAAGTGTTGTGCGTTGTCAAACCGTGTGTTTGTTGCAAAGCACCTGCCAGCTATTTATAGGAGGATTTGTTGTGTGTTAAATGGGGTGTTAATGGACCTGAACGTTGGACATCAATGACCAGTCCGTTGGGCATTGAATCGTCCATAAACTGTCCATTTAACGCAGCATTAAAAGAGAAGAACGTTGGGCATTAATTGTTGTAACGGAAGAAGTGCGCGACAGAAGACCCCAACAGAACACCCCTCGGAGGGTTTCTGTCCGAAGCCAGCAGAACCCCCTCTTGAGAGATAGATTTTTGGACGGCATTCGTGTCTGCAGGTCGCCCGCGCACACGAGTCGCGGTTTTTCTTCTCCGTTTCGGGATTTGATCGGCACCCCCCCCCCCCCCTGCGCGTAAGAGAGAGCATTTCCCTTTAGGAATCTTAACTCCTTAAAAGAGGCTTCCCTTTATAAGGGGGTGAAAATCCCTTGAGTTTTTCGGTGTGGGATAAAACACACTAGAAACTCATCATTTTCCCAGTTTTTCCATTTCAACGAGCGAACTTCGAGAATCAATTTCTCATTCACCCGTTATCCGTTTTGAGCGTACCATATATCGAATTGTAGCCCTTAACAAGGACAATCCGAAACCACTTTGACCCGACCCAAATCGGAAGTGGACCACACTCAAATAATTGCCCCAAAATGACCATTTAATGCAATGTTTAACACATTTTTCCAACACTACATTTTTCTTAATTAATCTAAAGTATGAAATAAGTTAAATAACATAAGAGCATGATATTTTCGACGATGACGTTTTTATATAGAGGATACACCCATACAGGGACAAGTTCATAATCGAGAAATGATTTTTGTTAGTACAAAGTCAAAGTCATGCACATTTTGAATATCTGTAGCCTCATAGACACTTCTTTCGACTCATGTTGACGAGTTCCGGTTTATGTTTATAGGATGGTTTTACTTGGATTGTAATTTGCTGGTCTGGTCTGATCTGGTTTATTTAAGTCTAGTTTGGTTAAGTCTGGTCTGAATTGGTCTAGTCTCGTCTGATCTGGTAAATGTATGGTGTCTGTGTATTTTATAACTACGGAAGTTAAGTCTGGTCTGGTCCGGTCTGTTTAAGTCTGGTATGGTCTGATCTGGTCTGGTCTATTTAAGTCTATTTTGGTCTGGTATTGCCTGTTTAAGTCCAGTTCGTATACCGTGGGAGCGGCCCATATTGAGCATCCTACTCCCGCGGCAAAAACGACGTAGCATTACATTAAAAAAACGCGCACACAAACCAACAGATCCTTTCTCCCACCTTTTCCCTCCAGCGGTTATGCTCTCAACTCCCGATGTTTTACATTTACGCCTCTTCGAAATCCAAAAGTTTACTTTCTGAAAAAGTCTCGCTCTACATTTCTTCTGAATCAAGCAAGTTCGATGAAGTTTTTTTTTTTGAAACAAATCTCTGCAAATAAGACGAGAGATTAAGTAAAGGCTTTCACCGGAGCAACTTGAGGATCAAGTTCAGCAGCAAGTACAACCAAAATGGTTAGGGTTAAGGAAAAATCGGCTGTCAGGTATAAGCTATAACATAGACTCAAATATTACTCAATGCAATTGTTTTTTTGTTATGAAAACATGTGTATTATGCCCTGAAATGTGTTGTTTACATGTAAATACATGCAAAGTAATTTTTGGTTCATAATCTGCATCTGACTGTATTTAAAAAGTCAAAATCCCGGATGTTTACTTAAGTTAACAAGTATATACAATCTATAAGGTATTATTTGATTGAAAATGTTGTCCAAAGAACATTCTTCGAAGTGCTTGTGTATGGTGTAACTTCATTGAGTTATTATGTAACTTTTGTATGATAAAATGTAACATTGCTAGAGGACAAATTACATGTTCAGTTCTGTAAGCATTATCTACACTCTGTCACTTGCTATTTATCTGCAAGTATTGGAGTCATATTTGATTATTGAACAACTTGTGTAACTTATGTAAGTAGAGATAGAATTTATGTAACATAAGTATATTAATATGTAACTTATGTCAATTCTTAGTTACATGTAACTTTGGGATATAACTTATGAAACCAGTGTATAATATTATGTAACTTCTGTATGATAAAATGTAACATTGCTACAGGACAAATTACATGTTCAGTTCTGTAAGCATTAATTACACTCTGTCACTTGCTATTTATCTGCAAGTATTGGAGCCTTATTTGATTATTGAACAACTTGTGTAACTTATGTAAGTACAAATAGAATTTATGTAACATAAGTATATTAATATGTAACTTATGTCAATTCTTAGTTACATGTAACTTTGGGATATAACTTATGAAACAAGTGTATACTATTATGTAACTTATCAAAATTGGTCATTATAAAATTGAATTTTACAATTGTATTTATCCAATGACTGCAACTATACAGCCCAGAATTAATTATTTAACAGCTGGCGTGTAACATGTAACTACAAATAAAATAGATGTAACATACGAATATTAATATGCAACTGTTGTGAGGACTTGTATAACTTTTGAAATATAGAACTGAATCACATCCAAGGGCATAACATGTAACTTTGAGTTATAAATTATATAACTAATGTATAATATTATGTAAATGCTGCTATGAGTTATATAAATTAATAATGTTAGCTTAAATTGATTATGACTTGTGAATGTTATTCTGTATAATATTAGGAATACAAGAAGCAATGCAACAGAAGAGAATGAGAATTTTAAAATGGAAGATTGTGTACCAATACAGAGTCAAGAACCATTGCAACTGTTGACTTATGACAAGCCAACTACAACCAGAAAAAGAAAAACAGTTGTAGTATCAAATGAAGAATCCGAAAAGAATGATGAACAAATAGATGGAAACACTGCTGTCAACTTAAGAACCAGAGTAGGACCAGCTCCATTTATCAAGTTGATTAAACTATTGGATGAAAATAAAAGAGCAGCAGTTGAAGAGATTGGCTTTGGAGGTCTGCTGAACCTAAGTTTTGACAGATTTTATGGAGACTTTGTACAATTTCTATTGCAAAACTTGCGACCAATATCAGCACAACTACAACTCACAAATGGCGAGTTGTTGGATATTGAAGATAAAGATGTTACAGCTGTTTTAGGTTTGCCTATGGGAAAGATAGATGTTGAAGAAGCAAATGGCAAAAACGAAAGTGAAGAGTACATTGAATTACTGAAGCACTGGAGAGAGTATTGGGGAATTGAAAAGGGAAGCCCAGAGACAACAAAAATGATACAAAAAATCATTCATGATGATGATTGTGGAGATGTTTTTAAGAGAAATTTTGTGGTGTTCACAGTTTCATGCCTGATCAGAGGCAATCAGAGTATAAAAAGCAACTTCAAGATCTTGCTCTCTCTGATAAAAGTTCATGAAATCAAGAACTTGAACTGGTGCAAGTATACAAGACGATCATTAATGGATGCTGGAGAAGAATGGCAAGCTCAACCAACAAGAATGTTCACTGGACCGTTGTTGTTTCTGATGATTTGCGACTTCGATAGAGTGCAATTTAAAGGTCAGGTTTTGGATACTCTTTATCCAACAATCAGAACCTGGAGCAAAGAAAGAATTGAAAGGAGAATAAAAGACGAGAGGAAGCTGGGGTTTGGGCTCGGGAAGGTGATTCCACGAATCATGATAGTTGATGAAGACAAAGAAGAAAGAGAAGAAAATGAAGAAGCCAATAAAGAACAAACTGAAGATGAAGAGATGATATCTAAAGAGGTAAATTTTAAATAAACACTATATCTAGATTAGTTACTTCACTGATGTCACTGGAGTTACACAATATGAATGGAAGTTACATGGTGTTGATCATTACATACATATATTTGAACTAAAGTTACATAAAATTTATCATAAGTTACATTGCTTATATTTCATATCTAATGGTATATGACACTTACAAATGAAATTCAATTTTTGTAGGACTATGTCAAAGAAATCATTGTTGTTGCACAGAAGTTCAGCGATGCTTTTGTGGAATTCTCAAAACTTCTAGCAACAATTTCTAAAAGATTCCCAATTCCGATATCTTGAAAAAGATATACTTGACAACAGCTGATTACTTCTTCAGACAAGCTAATGGCAGTGCACAGGAATCAGAAAAAGAGAGGTTGGCAGAAAAGTGCACTCTTGATGAGGACGATGATTTTTTCAATATACCAGGGGTAATGGAAGCCCTAGATAGATTAGAAAAAGCTGCTTATCTGAAGTTCTCAATGCCTTCATTTGATCTGGGCATTGAGTTTAGCATGACACAACCTTCTCAAAATGAAAAAATTCAACAAATGAGAATCCAGATGCTCAAATGACTGAAGACCCAATAATGAAGATTGCTAGAAACATAGAAGAAGAAAACAACAAAGAAGAAATGGTTGAGGTAGTTGAAGGAGGAGTGAGGGAAGCATAATATAGAAATCAAGAGGATGTTGTAACTGAAGAGCAAGAAAATGTAGAAGAAGAAGTGAAGATGACATCACCTGTGGCAAAAAGGCAGAAGCTGAAAAATGCATCTAAGGCAGCTGATACAGAATGGAAATTCAGGTCACCATATCTCAAACACAACCACAGGTTGTGCAAGGAGATGAGGAAGGAAGAAAAAATGGTGATTGACTATGCATTTTCAAAGGAAGTTGGAAAGTAAGATGTTCTTTATTATATATATCATTATTCATGATAGTCCCTGTTTCTGTAACAGCAATGAATAACGATCTAACAATGAAGATTAAACGTAAGGATGAACACATATGGAATCAAAGTAAAACCCTCTTTGATAGACCGTGAACTCGTACAACACAAATATATGCGCGTAAGGCTATGAAGAATAAGTACGACGTTAACCTAATCCTAAACCCTCAGCTCCTTTTTATAGGCGAGGTTTAGGTTAGGCGTACAAGGCTTTTAGCCTGCTTATATGGGCCTAACACTTGGCCCAAGTTCTATCTAATTCATGCACTAATTAAATACACGGATTAATAATAAAGCTAATCTATGACAAACTTGATTCACAATTAAAATATCTCCAACAATCTCCCCCTTTGTGATCAAGTGCCATTATGTTATTGCTTCTGCGACATGAAGTAGTGCTTCCTCATATTTAGTGCATGTTCATATTGCCTCAGCATATTTCTCTTTTCTAGGCGATCGTCAATGGCCTTTAAAATTGTCTCTACTGTAGAGTGTTCCTTTTGAACATAAGACGATGCCTCTTGAAGATTTTCTTCCAGCTCTGCCTTCATCTTTAGAAGCTATTCCTTGATTATCTTCAGCGTTCCGTCACAGTATTTCTCAATTTCATTGACTACCATCAGACGTTTTTCGTTCTTGTGGTTCAGATAAGTGACTGATGGCGGTGTGAAGAAGATGTGGTAAGCTGGGAAGTCTTCGAGTTCTGGACCATACAGTCTTGGCTTTGTCAGATTTGTCTTTGTTAGGTTGCACTCAATAGCCATATGTAGGTCGTGTGAAGAGTGTACTCTGATCTGTCTAAGCATGAATCTCTTGATTGCTGCAAGACCTTCGCTGTATATTATGCTCTGCCTGACTGGAAGGTATCTATAGGCCATGAACATTTGATAGATGTCGTCGGGTTTAAGCATGATGAAGTCATTCTCTTGGCAAGTAAATTCACTCCCGTCAGTGCGTTGAAGTCTGTAAGTATAGAATGTTACTCCGTGATAATCTTCAGCCTTCACTTGTAGAATTTGATGAATCGGGAGAATATTGGACTTCAGATCTTGTTCCATCAGTTCTCTCTGAGTACCGGTTGACCTTTGTAATAGCATATGCAGATGACCTCCAGCCTGTTTTCCTTTTAGATGAGTAAGGCCTCTTAGATTCAGTTCATTTAGCGGTTTGACTTTGTCTGGTCTATGCCAGATATGCTCTCTGATTTCCTCTTGGAAGGGGGCTTTGATTCGAACGTTGTCCCAGGGTTTCTCTGTCTTGGGAAGTCTTCCCGCTGATTGTCTTACGACGGATTCAAGAGTTTTCTGAGATTCCTTGTAGTTCTCCCCTTCCTTGCGTTCATCGTCCTCGAGCCTAATGATATCTTCAGAACATTTGTTGATTAGCTCTCGTAGCCACCAATTTCTCTACATGTCCTCTTGTTCAGCCTCATTACGGAGATCATCCCATTCTGTCCATTGTCTTGGCCATTTATCATATATCACCGCCTCCTCCAGTGCATCGTGGATGTCCTTGCCTGGGGAAATGTATGGAACTCTTTGCTGCTTTTGAGGCGGTGATTGTTCCTGGGTAGCACAACCGGGTTCATTTGGATTGCCCGTTGACATCAGCTTAGAACTAGGTTCCAACAGATGGCCTGATGTAAAAGATGTACCAGTGGTAGCATCATCAGGACTTCCATCCCCTCCTCGGTTGGTATCTCTGGGAGATACGCCTCGGGATGTTACTTCTAGCTCGACCAGGCTAGATATTTTGGCTGTGGGTGGTGGCTGTTGGTTTGTCGAGGTTTCGGGTTGGATTGGCTGTGGAGTTTGGCTTGGTAAAGCAGTTTGCTCAAGTGATCGAGGTCGCTTGTTCTCCCCCTCATGAGGATCCGAATCATCGGAGTCCTCATGGGAACGTTTGCGACCACGAGGACTCTCCTTGCACTTGCTCTTGGTTTCCGGTGAAGAAAGAAGGGCTTCGAGTATGGCTTGCTGATGAAGGGTAAGTTTGTCTTCAGGGGTGTTTAGGAGGTTGTTCAGCAAAGCCGACGCAAGAGTGTCGAAGGATAGTGAGGAGAGATCGATGGAGGGTGTGGTCGGGTGTGGGGAGAATACTGGTTCTGTATCCTGGGGTCCCCGAGAAAGTGAAGGAATGGGAATTTGGTTGATGGATTGGTGAGATAGAGGGGTGGAGGATACGGGTTGTGTATGGGAAATGAAAGGTTCAGGTGAAGGTTGGGGTGGGGGTTGTTCAGACCGAACCGCTTGGGTGGTCCTAAATTCCTGTGCTAGAGCGGTCATTGCATCTTGCACCCATGGTTTAATGGTGGAATCTAGGAAGCGATTTAGTAGGACGTTTACGTCTTCAAAGGTTGGGTGACCAGTTACGGGGGTTGTAACTGTTGTCACAGCATCAGTGAAGATTGCTGATGTGTGGCCTGCGTGCAATGATGGAATCATTGTGGGCGTAGCAGGGCTTCCAACCGTCATAGCTTGCGCTCTGGTTGTTGCGTTCAGGGTGTGTGCACCTGTATGTGCGGTGAATAGTGTAGGTGTCCTAGAAAATAAAGAAAATGTTGGGAATGTGACACCTAGACTCGATGTGTGAGAAGAAGGGGTTTTGACCTCGGGCGAGAGGTCAATTGTACGCTCAACTGATTCAGAAGGAACCAGTGAGGGGGTGGAGTCCCGTTCTTTTGAAACAATAACCTGTTGAGAGGCTATCGAGTGGCTGGGAGAGGGCTGTGCTTGCGCAGTTGAGCCAGATGCTGCGACTTCTACCCGGGAACCGAAAAGATCGGCTCCTGTGCTTAAGGATTCAGCTCGGCTTATCTGGATAAAGGTATCGCAGCCCGCGAAGATATGCTCGTCTGCCTTATCAATCAGGCTCTTTCTGGCTCGGGGTTGGGGCTTTGCCTTGGCAGCCTTGTCATTCTTGACCTTTGCCCTTTTCTCTCGGATGACGACTTCCTCAGAATTCTTAATTGAATGAGCCGCCTCGTCATAGTCGTCCTTGGAGAAATTTGTCTCGTTGGGATCGGCTCTCGGTTTAGCTATCTCCTTGATAGTGAAGACTTGGGGTCTGCCAGCGATTATCGGTGCTGCATCTTCAGCAGTGATTATTTTCTTCTGTGGAGATTCGACTGGCAGCTTTCCTTTTCTGATTAAGGCATATGTGTGCTCCACGTCGTCACTGTCATTTTCGTCATTATCATCATCCGAGCCAGATTCCCCGCTCTCTGTGCCCACGCTCTTGGATGCCTCGTCGTCAGTGTTTGTTTGAGCTTCACTTGACGATTCATTGGCTGTTTCCTCAGCGTCTTTTTCGGTACCCTCAGCCGCCTGACTCGTCTCTAGAGAGTCGTCAGACTTTCCTTCATTGGGCGAACCGGCCACTGGTTTCTGTGGCTTTTGGGCTCTCTTTGGACCCTTACCAACACTCGGCTTCGTCCCCGGGGTAGGTCCAGCTGGGTGTTGCTGAACCATAGGGACGGTTCTCTCAGTGGCTTCCTTGTACTGCTGGACCACTGGATTTGAAGATTTGACAAGCTTGAGCAGAAATCCAGGGATCCTTAGACCGAAGGCAGGATTCTTGTCTGCTTTGAAATATTGCAGCTTCGGTGCAGTGAAGTGTGGATCTGAGCTCCGTTTTGGTATTGAGGAGTGCTCTGCCATGCAGTCGTGTATGATTAGTCCGAGCCACCTTGCGTACGGGATGGTACCTGGTCTGTTCTTTTCTTTAGCTTTGACCAGGTCCATTAGCTCTGAGAAGAAGAGCTGTGCCAGGTCGTAGTTCTTGTTGAAAGCGATGCCATGAAAGACTAGCAGGATCTGCTTGTTGCACTTGTCGAAGCCGGCATGCTTAGGTGACAGGCACTTGTTCACCAGCCCGAAGAAGCTCTTCCATGGATGATGTAGATACGCTCCATTGAAGTTGGAGAGCTGTGGCAGTAATGAAGTGTAGCCTAGGGATGCCACGTCTTTCAGTAGATCTGGGATGGACGGCAGTGCATCGTACTCGTCAAGACTCGGCAGCGATAGAGTAGCCCGTAGAGTGGATGGTGTCAGAATCACCCGCATGCTGTTCAGCTTGGTCTTTATTTTTGAGCGATCCTTCAGTGAATCCGTTTGCATATGACCCCAGAACTGTTGTAGGTATATCTCTGGCACCGGTTTTGAGTTGTGAAGTGCAAGCCAGAGATAGTGACCTTTCATGATTGCTGGAACTATGGGGTTCTGGCACTTGAACACCGCAAGGTCTAGCTGGAAATTGTTGTCCAGCACCTTGATCCATTTCCCTTTGGGGTAGATGGCATCATCGATCTGCGTTTGAGTGGTTCCTGTCATTTTAAACTGTAGAAGCAGGGGGTCAGCATATGAAATTCAACTGTTTGATTAGATTGAAAGATTTTGATTTGAAGGTTTCAGATAAGTTTATGCAGGTGGAATTTTGAAAAAGTTGCAAAGTCCAAATCTCGAGAACTGAATCTCGAGATCATGATTTCGAGATTCAAAGCTCGAGATCTTGATGTCGAGATTCAAATCTCGAGATCTTGATTTCGAGATTCAAATCTCGAGATCAAGATGTCGAGATGCAGATCTCGAGATCTTGATTTCGAGATTCACATCTCGAGATCAAGATGTCGAGATGCAGATCTCGAGATCTTGATTTCGAGATTCAAATCTCGAGATTAAGATGTCGAGATGCAGATCTCGAGATCTTGATTTCGAGATTCGAATCTCGAGATCAAGATGTCGAGATGCCCATCTCGAGATCTTGATTTCGAGAAGATGAAACGACGATTTCGAAGAGATTAACCACCTGCAAAAACAAAGATAGCAAACATGAAGTCAACAAGATTGCGACATACATTCAAACAAAAAGAACTAATTTGATTTTGATTTTGAGAAAAGTTTATCGTTCGACGAGAAGAGTTTTCCGTTGAGGCGTTTTTATGGAACTCGAAATCGATGGAAGTTCTACCTTAGAGGGACGTCGAGAAAGAGAATCGGAGAAGGAGAAGGAGAAGAGTTTGCGAAAAACAGAGGTTTTGAAGAGGACGAAGGATCTGAGAGCTCTGCTTTTGCGAAAAAAATTTGCCTTTGAAAAAATCAGAATGGAAGAAGGAGAAGGGTTTTTGCGAGGCTTTTATACGCTAGAAAAAATTTTGGACCTCCTCCGTAACAGTTGAGCCCGAATGATTGGGCTGGCACACAGTGCCCTTTTAAAAGATTTTCGAGGCTCAAATCAGTAAAAATAGAGAGCTCCCACTCAATCAGTGAAAATTAGCTCCCCCTTAATTAGTGAAAATTTTCTCCCCCCCCCAAAATGCAACAAACAATATGTACAAATGCAACACACACACACTATTTTTTGTTCTTTTTGATTTTTCACCCACTCAACACATGCAACACACGCACACTATTTTTTTTTTGTTATTTTTCTGGTTTTCTCCCCCTCAACACATGCAACGCACACACACTATTTACAGATCACACTCACACACACTTTTTACAAGTCCCACACACACACACTTTTCAGACCAGTGGAGACAAAATTTAAACAGGCTCGAGGTTCAACATGCCCAAATTAGAGACCAGGAACTGGAATCTTTTTTCATCCAATGCCTTAGTGAACAAGTCAGCCAGTTGAAGCTCTGAGCTTACAAAGTACATATCTATGTATCCTTTCTCCACGTGATCCTTGATGAAATGATAGCGCAGATCAATGTGTTTGGTGCGGGAGTGGTGAACGGGATTGCTTGTGATGGCGATGGCGCTTTGAGAGTCACTGTAGATCGGGATGTGGCGGAATGTGTAACCGTAGTCCTAGAGCTGAGTCTTCATTTATAATATTTGTGAACAACAACTAGCAGCCACGACGTATTCGGCCTCAGCTGTAGATGTTGACACACAGTTTTGCTTTTTGGAAGACCAGCAGACTAGCTTCTCGCCCAAGAATTGGACAGCTCCCGATGTACTTTTGCGGTCCATCCGGCAACCAACAAAGTCAGCGTCCGAGTATCCGACTAGATCAAAGCCTGAATGATTGGGATACCAAAGGCCTAGATTCACCGTGCCTTTGAGGTATCTTAAAATTTGTCGTACAGCAGTCAGATGAGATTCCTTCGGATTGGCTTGAAAGCGAGCACATAAGCATGTGGAGAAGACAATGTCAGGCCTGCTTGACGTGAGATATAGCAAAGATCCAATGATGGCCCTGTAATTCGTAGCATCAACTGGTTTCCCGGAGGAGTCTGAGTCCAGTTTGTTGTTTGGGGACATGGGGGTCGTCATGGAAGATTTGCCTTCAATGTTGAATCTCTTTAGCATATCCAGAATGTATTTGGACTGATTGATGAAAATGCCATCAGAGAGTTGTCTTACTTGCAGGCCTAAGAAGAAGTTAAGTTCGCCCATCATGCTCATCTCGAACTTTGTTTTCATCAGTTTCTCAAAGTGTTGGCAAAGGCGCGGATTTGAAGAGGCAAAGATAATGTCATCAACATAGATCTGAATCAGAATGATGTCAGACTTCTGTCGCTTGATAAACAGAGTAGTGTCAATCTTTCCTTTTGAGAAACCTGAATCGATCAAAAATTCGGTCAAGGCATCATACCAAGCTCTGGGTGCCTGTTTCAACCCATAGAGAGCTTTCTTGAGCTTGTAGACATGGTCTGGGAATTTTGGATCTACAAATCCTTCAGGTTGAGCTACATAGACTTCTTCTTCTAAAGTCCCATTTAGAAAAGCTGTTTTCACGTCCATCTGAAAGACGGTGAAGTTTTTGTGCGCCGCGTATGCAAGAATGAGGCGGATTGCTTCAATTCTAGCTACGGGCGCAAACGTTTCATCGTAGTCTATGCCTTCCTGTTGATTATATCCCTTTGCGACCAGCCTTGCCTTGTTTCTTACAACTGTTCCTTCTTCATCTCTTTTATTTTTGAATACCCACTTCGTGCCAATGATTGTCTTTCTCTGAGGCCTGGGTACCAGTGACCATACATCCAATCTGTCAAACTGATTGAGTTCATCTTGCATGGCAATCACCCAATCTGGATCAAGTAGCGCATCGGAGACTTTTGATGGTTCTGACTGGCTTAGGAAGCATGCGAAGTGGCATTCATTCATCGTTGCGGATCTTGTGCGCACACCTTGACTCGGATCTCCTATTATCTGTTCAACAGGATGTGCTCTTGTCCACTTCCTCTCATGAGCTAGAGGAGTTGGAGTAATTATCGGTTGATCGGAGTCCTGATAAGAGGTTGAAGGCTCTGGAGCAGCTGTGGTGGGTAATGGAGATGATTCTTGACTCGTAGCAAAGCCGTGATCATCCACACCTCTGAGATTGGATTGAGGGGTTGAGGGTGTGGATGGTTCATCGTTTGGTCCTGTGAGGAGCGGAATCTCTGCTGTTGGAGTTGATGTTGAAGCTGGAGTGAATGCAGGAGGTGGAGGTTGTGAGTTCTCGTAGAAGTTTCTGAAGAGAGAGTCGAGAATCACATCTTCGTGTTCAGTGTTTGGTTCAGCTTTATCAGAAGCTACTGGTACAACATTTAATGGATCAGTCTGTAGATGTTCGATCGCAAAGTCTGCCATTTCATAGAATGTAACATTTACACTCTCGATGACAGTGCGCTTGTCTCTGAGGTAGACTCTGTAAGCTTTGGATTGCAGTGAGTAGCCAATAAACACGCCTTCTCTGGCTTTGGGATCCAGCTTACTTCTCTCTGTCCGATCATTTAGTATGAAGCACTTGCAGCTAAAAAACTTGAAGAAAGAGATGTCGGGAGTTCTGTTGAATAGGATTTCATACGGAGTCTTGTTGAAGCGTTTATGGATGGATGTTCTGTTCTGAGTGATGCACGAAGTATTGATTGGCTCTGCCCACATGAAGTGAGGCAGTCTGGATTGGATTAACATGGTGCGTGCTGCTTCAACAAGGGTTCTGTTCTTTCTCTCAAGAACTCCGTTCTGTTGGGGAGTTTTAGCTGCTGCAAATTGCTGAGTGATACCGAGTGATTCATAGAACTCAGTGAGAGTTTGATTTTTGAACTCGGTACCATTGTCAGTTCTAACAATTCGAACACTGTGCTGTAGCAGTTTCTGGATGGTCCTGATAAAGGTCATAATGTTTTTTGCCGCCTCGTCTTTTGAACGGAGAAATTTTGTCCATGTGTACCTAGAGAAATCGTCAACGATCACCAGAGTGTATTTGCGACCATTGATGCTTTGGACTCTCATTGGTCCACACAGATCCATGTGAATTAGCTGCAACTGATGTGTAGACGATGGTTCGGTTTTTGACTTGTGGGAGCTTCGCGTCATTTTGCCCATTTTGCAGGCACTACAATGATTTTCAGCGGAAGACTTTAGCAGAGGAAGCCCCTTGACAAGTTTCTTGGAGGACAAGGTTGATAGATGTTTGAAGTTCAGATGGAAGAGACGTCTGTGCCATAGGTTGTTCTGTTCAGTTGAAGCTTTGGACAGCAGACAGATGGAAGTGGTGGATTGGACGCTTTTCAGATCAATAGTGTACAGATTTGATGTTCTGTAACACGTTAATAATGTATTCCATGTGCTGTCAAGAACACAACATTGTTTTGCAAAGAACCTCACTTCCATCCTGCTGTCACAGAATTTCCCTATGCTCAGAAGGTTGTGTTTGAGCCCTTTGACAAATGAAACGTCTTTTATAGTGACACTGGCACAGACGACGTCCCCATACCCAAGAATAGGAGATGAGGCGTCATTCCCGAATCTGACATTGCCTCCGTAGCAGTTGGTGTAGTTGCTCAAAAGGTGCTTTATTCCGGTCATGTGGGTTGAGCATCCTGAGTCTAAGTGCCACACATGACCGTCCTGCAAAACAATCAAACAGGTTTAGGTACCCAACTTGGAGTGGGTCCTTCCTTATTATCAAGAAACACCTTTCTAAATCTTGCTTTGAGCTGTGATCCAAGGTCAGCAGCTCTTTCAACAAAAGATCTTTCTCTTGTGGGCTCTCCAATAGCCAGATCTGCTTTTGCAGTGGGTCTGGTTTTTGGAGCCCACTTAGCAGTTTCCATTTTGGTGGGTCTGATGTTGTGAACCCACCTTTCCATTTTAGTTCTGGTGGGTCTGAATTTGGGGACCCACCTTTCTGTTTCAGTTTTGATGGGTCTTCGATTGGGGACCCACCTATCCGTTTTAGGTTTGGTAGGTCTCATCTTGGGGACCCACCTTTTAGTTTCAGTTTTGGTGGGTCTTATCTTGGGGACCCATCTTTCCGTTTTAGGTTTGGGAGGAGAGTAGACATGTGCTTTGTGATTGAATGGTTGTTTCTTAAGTTTGGTTTTGAAAATCTCCTCTTTAGAAAGGCGATTAATATGTTTCCTTGAATGAACTCGAAGAGCATATTTCATATCAGGAATACAAAACGTTCCCTTAGAAGTTCTTTTCTTGGTTTCTCTTTCGGGTTTGAGCTTTCTGTGAGGCTTTGTTTTAACAACATTCACATCACATTCATAATTATGGGGGTCTGGAACAGAATAACCATAAGCAACACTTGTATTATGAATAGAATGATGTCTAGAAGATGTCTCAGAAATATTCAGCTTGGGACTCAAGACTGAACTACTAGAAGTTTGTTTTGTAGAGATAGAATTACAATTAACTTTAGAGTAAAAAATAGAACTAGGTCTAGGACTGACATTATTCTCAAAAACTTTCTTTTTGCCTTCTGCGATTTCCTTCCTCTTTTTCCTCCACTCATTCTTCTCTTCTTCTTCCTTCTTCACTTCATTTCCTGTAAACAAAGGAGAAGAGAGATGAGTGGACGAACCTTTTAAAGCATTGTTTTTCTCATGTGAGGTGTGTGAGCTGTCAGGCTTAGTGGTAGAAGGGTCTGTTTTAGCATGATACTGCTCACTCAAATCATTGAACTTTTGAAGAAGTTCCTGCCAGTTGCGCTCAAAACCTTTCTTTTCAGTTTCAAATCTCTCTCTCTCGTTATCAAGAGTTTTCTGTAGGTTTCTGAGATTTTGAGCCATGGGAAATATACAAGGTTCCTCACCAGTTTTAGCAATACCTACTCTTGGGGGAGGGTCTAGAGGATGTCCTATATGAGGAATATCTTTAGCATAAGGGTCAAGGCATTCACTAAAGCAGGAAGTAGATTTTTCTTGTGAAAGTTGTTTTTCGTTAACAGAGGGATAATCACAAGAAATCGCAGATTTTGGATTCTTTCTCTTTTCTTCTTCTGCTTCAGCGTTTTCTTCATCACTTCGAAAATACATTTTCTCGCCAAACCCTAGTCCCATGTAATCTTTGTTATAGATTTGAAGACAGTTAACTTTCTTTAGATTACGTGGGTTGGTTATGCCCAGTCCTATTCTAGGATTGTAAAATCGGTCATCCTTTTGTTTGTTGTTAAGCAGAAAAACTGTTTGTTCTGATTGGCCTCTCTTAGCAGCTAGATCCTCTAGTTCTTTTATTTTATTTAAAAGTGTTCTTCTCTTGTTATGCAAAAAATCGCATCCAGCCTTTGCTGTGCTTTTTTCTCGTTCACTATCCTCAAATTTCCTAGTTAATTCAGCTATCTTAAGTTCAAAACTTTCAAAATCTGAGGACACCTTTTTGACCTGATCTTTTGCAATTTCAAGTTGAACACTTAAGGAAGACTTTTGGTTTAGATTCTGTTTCAGTACCCTGTGATTATTGTCTAGTCTCTCCTTTAGTTCTTTGATTAGATTGTCCTTCTCAAGTAAGGACTGCATTTGGTTATTTAAAGGAGTATGAGAGGTACTTACAGAACTTGTTGAGCATTCGGTTTCGGGGATCGCAGCATCACCCTTTCTTTCATCTTCCTCCACTCGTGCCATCAGGGCATAGTTGTCTTCCTCCTCCTCCTCAGAAGAGTCTTCTGCCCAGTTCTCATTCTCAGCAATCATTGCAGAAGTTTCTTCTTCTTTCTGCACCATCAACATTTTCTGCTTATTCCACAACATCTTTTGCTTGTAGAAATTAGCATCTTTCTTTGGGAGGCGGCAGTCTTTGATGACATGTCCAGCCTTACCACAATTGTAGCATTTGGGAGCGTCTTCTGCTGATTGTGCCTTCCTAGAAGATCCTTGATCATGGTTCTTCTGTTTGTAGTTTGAGGAGGAGGTTCTCAGCTTGTTGGAGGAGCTATTCTTCTTAGCAAATCTCTTGGCAAGCAGTGCCATCTTCTTCTGTAAGTCTGCTAGCTCAGCCTTTAGATCAGATTTGTCATCATCACTTTCATCATCATCTGATTCAACCACCACCTTCTTCTTTTTCTTCTTTAGTGATGTGGTTGTCCTTCTGGGCTGAGCCTCCATTACAAGAGCTAAGGGATTTGTGGTGTGATGATCCTCGGCACAGGCAACCTCGTTGACAAATTGCTTAAGATGTTCATAGAGAGTGCAGAGGTCAATTTCATCCAAGTCGATCCTAGATCTAACATCCTTCACTGTCTTTTACCATGCAGGATGCAGGCTGGATAGAAATCTAATATTCAATTCCAAGTTGGACCTGAATACTTTGATTTTTCTGAGTTCATTTACCAGTTGAACGAGTCTGTTGTAAGTCTCATTCAATGGTTCTCCTGGACCTGCTTTGAAGGAGTCATAGGCAATAAGAATTGTCGTCTTCTTTGTCTTAAGGCTAATGCTTGTGCCTTGAAGAAGTTTCTCTATTTCATCCCACATTTCCTTAGCTGTTTGCATGCTATCTATGAGAACGTATACTTCATTGGGGATTGCTTGAAGAAGGTATGTTTTGGCCATGAGGTCACCACGAAGCCTGAGCCTGTCAGCTTCCGTGTATTCAGATGCCACTTTCCTCCTTATTTCTGGAAGAATAGGAGGGTTATTTTCTGGATCACCACCAACTGAAATCAAGAGTTCAGCTGGTCCTTCAAGCAAGGATTCAAGCATCGCAGCGGAGTTCTCTTTGTGCTCAAGGAAATTAAGGAATCTATTCCTCCACATTTGGTATTCTCCCTTCCTGAGACTAGGAGGGGTACTGCTGTTCCCTTGCGCATTGAATTCTGAGGCCATTGCTGTATTAAACTGACCGTTCGAGATAATTGATCAAAACATTTTCAGAGGCAGAATGTCGAAAAATCAGATGTCGAGATCTGAATATCGAGATCTTGAGATTTTGATAAAGGAGGCCCGGTATCAAGATTTGAGCTCGAGATTGGGATCTCGAGATTAAGGATCTCGAGATTTAAAATTTCGAGAAGATGATCTCGAGATTTGAAATGTCGAGAAGTTAAAACTCGAAATCTTATTTCGAGATGTCAAATGTCGAGATCAGATGTCGAGACCTTGTTTTCGAAATCTTGATCTCGAAATCCTAGATGTCGAAATCCTCAATGTCGAAATCCTGCAAACTGTAAAAATCAGATAAGCAAAATCTGAAGGTAGTTTCCTGTAGAGTAGGATGTCGAGATCCTCAGGAAAAATTTTCAGCTCGAAAAACGTAGCAGAACCTGTGGAAAAACTAGATGTCGACAAGGCCTACTCGAGATATCTCAAGTACAGAATATGCATAAAACGAAATCTGAAGTATACCCCTTGATCGCTTTGAAAAGACGATTCTAAGGGTGTAACTTTTACAACTTTTGAACAAGAAACAAAATTACAGAGTAAAATATCGACAGTAAGAACAACGTAAAGAAAAACAGAGTCTTCTGCAGACGTTCTTCTGATCGGCTCTCGATCGGCTCTGATACCAATTGATAGTCCCTGTTTCTGTAACAGCAATGAATAACGATCTAACAATGAAGATTAAACGTAAGGATGAACACAGATGGAATCAAAGTAAAACCCTCTTTGATAGACCGTGAACTCGTACAACACAAAGATATGCGCGTAAGGCTATGAAGAATAAGTACGACGTTAACCTAATCCTAAACCCTCGGCTCCCTTTTTATAGGCGAGGTTTAGGTTAGGCGTACAAGGCTTTTAGCCTGCTTATATGGGCCTAACACTTGGCCCAAGTTCTATCTAATTCATGCACTAATTAAATACACGGATTAATAATAAAGCTAATCTATGACAAACTTGATTCACAATTAAAATATCTCCAACAATTCAAGTGATTATGCAAGATGTAACTTCGGTTATACTTTATGCAAAAAGTGTATAACAACTATGTAACTCGTGTGATGACTTATGTAAATTGTTTTCAAAGATAGAACAGGCTTTAGAAATTGTTGAAGTGTATTTATAAAATTTAACTTTTTTATTTAATCATAGAAATCATTTACGGAATAATGTTCACTGTGTTTTTCAAAAAAAAAAACATGCAAATGTTGTTAATGAAAGATGTAATTGTTATTAAGTTGAGATGTAACTTCTGTTATTTGAGATGTAATTGATGTTAACCTGATATGTAACTTTTGTTTATTGAAATGTAAATGTTGTTAATTTGATATGTAACTGCGGTTTATTTGAGATGTAATTGTTGTTGAATTCAGATGTAATTTGAAAAGAACCTGCTATTCAATCAATCGTTTACTAACGAGTGTTATTTTCTTAGTGAATTGCTGTATAATGACGACTCATGCCTGTTTTTGAACCATGAGGAGTTCCAAACACTTGAAGATGAAAAAGAAGTTGACAATTCAGTAATAGATGCATGGGTAAAACTACTGAATGACAGAGAACACAAAAACAATCATCCCAACCGAGCACTGATACTTTCTACATTGGTCTATGTACGTATCATTTTTCTTATTCATTGAATAAATAGAAAAATATTCATTATTCTGATTCATTTCCATGGTTGATAATAAACAGGCACAATTTGGAGTGTTATATGCAAACAAAGAAGACATGATGGTAGAGAGGTTGGAATTTGAAGTTGCTAAACAAGGAAATCTCAAAGATTATGATATGGTAAAATGTTATTGTTACTGAAAAAGATAAATGAAATGATTCACTATGAAATAATTATCTAATGAATGCTTTTTATGAATTGCAGGTCTTGTTTCCTGTACACAGAAGTCAGCACTACTATATTTATTGCTTCTATACAAACAAGAATGTAGTTGATGTCATAGACAATAGAATTCTTGAAGACGGGATGGAGTTTAAAGACAAGTATGAGGAGAGCTTTAACCAACTGGTAAACTTATGTTCATGTATTCCAGAAATATCAAGCATTGTTAAATTTATTATTTTGTAAATGTATTAGTGTGCTAATGCATATCCTGAAAATAGGTGGAAGGATTTAAAAAATACTGCAACAAGGTTAAACATCCAGCTGGAAGAATGGCCACATGGAATCCTAGAATCTTGAATATGCCATGGAGGTACAATGGGAATTATGTTGACTGTGGCATTTTTGTAATGCGTCACTTGGAAACATATCGTGGATAGGGAGACAAGTGGGATTCAGGATTCCCAAGTGCATCTAAAGCTGCTGGAATAAAAGCTCAGAAACAAACACTGAAGAAGCTAAGACTTGTCTATGCAGCAGAAATCATAAGCTCAAAATTCAACATGGAAAGGGAAAATGTTTATAAAAGAGCAAAAGACTTCATAAATATGTAAAGTGGTCTGTTTTTTTAAAAGTACATTCGTTTTTAAGGTGGAAGGTGGAAGGTGACAGAATATTATGGGTATCTCAAAACATTATTTGATATTATTGGTGGAAGGTGGAAGAATATATATTTCCGATAGATTATGAAGTTCTATTAAAACATTTCAAGATTTCTGGTTTGTTATCAGTGTAGTACATTATGCAACTTTCATGTATGATCTATGTCACTTTGACTTATTAAAATTGTGTATGTTATGTATGTTATGAAGTATGTGAATTATGTGTCTTAGTACGTTACTCAAAACTACTATAAAGACTCCAGAGTGCTTTATTCAAGTGATTATGTAAGATGTAACTTCGATTATACCTTATGCAAAAAGTGTATAACAACTATGCAACTCGCGTGATGACTTATGTAAATTATTTTCACAGATAGAACTGAATCACAAAGAACATGATTTAGGAATTGTTGAAGTGTATTTATAAAATTTAATTTTTTTATTTAATCATTCAAATCATTTACGAAATAATGTTCACTGTGTTTTTCAAAAAAAAAATCATGCAAATGATGTTAATGAAAGATGTAATTGTTATTGAGTTGAGATGTAACTTCTGTTTTTTAGATGTAATTGATGTTAACTTCTGGTTATGTAACTTTTGTTTACTGAGATGTAATTGTTCTTAATTTGATATGTAACTGCTGTTTATTTGAGATGTAATTGCTGTTGAATTCAGATGTAATTTGAAAAGAACCTGTTGTTAAATTCAGATTTAAATTCTCTTAATCTCTTAATGTGTTAATAAATTTGAGTTTAAGCATAATAGTAAACAAAGGATAACACAATGTTAACAAACAGTAAAGGTAATGTAAATGCCATAAAAACAAATGTAACTCACATAACTAGAAATGTAACCAAAGGATAACACAATGTTAACAAACAGTAAAGGTAATGTAAATGCCATTAAAACAAATGTAACTCATTTAACCAGAAATGTAACCAGCAACAATTAAATATTTAATGTCTCCAACTTTTACAGTAAAACAAAAACAAAGGTATAACATGTCTCTGAAAAACTTATTTCACTAAAACTAATTCCGCATTTGGTGAACTGCATTACATTGCATGAAGTATGGATCTAAAACTTGTGGAGATCCAAACACACTCATCAAAGAAATCATTCCTCCAACTGGATGAACAAGATAACCTTGTGGAACCATAGAACTGACTGTGTCCTAGAATTAAAGAAGGAAAATAATTGCTTCAGTAAAGGTGAATTAAAGAAGAAAAAACATATAAAAATAAGAAAATACCTGAACAACAGATTGTGCAACTGCTTTTGAATTACTTGCAACGTTTTGAGATTTAAAACGTCGACCTTTGACTATTTTGCACTGTTTTTCAACGATGCTTCTCTTCCGTGTATTTCGCTGACCTTTAGGACGAGAACGTGGAGGATCAAGTATTGTCCTTGGATCAGAACCCAATTCATCTACACCAGAAACATTCTTTTGAATATCTAAAAATTGTTTGATAGATTTATACCCTTCCTCACATACTTGCCTAGCTTCAGGTAGACCAGCACTTGCACCCAATATGGTATTGAATTTTCTAGTCATTTGCACTCTCCAAAGAGAATCTTCAATTATTTTCCCACACATAAGATCTCTTCCTTGAGTAAAAGGAGGACTAACATGTTGCAAAATAGCAGCCTTTGTCCATCTGGGGAGTATATAAATTTGGGGAATACATTTCACACAATGGATGTTATATATACGCAATATGTGTCTACACAAAATGCCAACTTCTGAAAACATCTTACAACTGCATGTCACTTTGTTGTCATTTCCATTAAAAGTAACGTTGTGCCTAATCAAATCTACACCGTTCAATGAAACATGATACACATAATCATGACAATTCTCTGTCATTAATTTAAAAAAGTGTGACATACACTTCAAATATTGTTCCTGGAACAGTTTAAATATCTCAAGGGTGTACACATCTCTAGCATGTGACAAAATACTATCTTGCAGCAGTACCATCTCAACGGTGCCTTCTGAACATCTGAAATCTTGACCATTTTCCTCTGACCTCCACTCATCAACAACATCACCAAACATTTTGTAAAAGTCACACAATGTTGCAGTTTTTGAGAGTCTTCTGGATATGGATCTATTTGTAGATTCACTTCTTTGGGAGGATAGAACGCCGCCAGAGAAATAATCCTTTGAAAATGCAGGACACCACTTTTCTTTATGACTATAGAGCCTTTTTAACCATTTATTGTCACTGCATTCATACACTTTGTTCAACCTGAAACCAAGTAAAAATCTAACACAAAGTTACATACTAAAGCAACACATGTTACACAAACGCAATGAACAAGTTACACGGAATAAGTAAGAGGTTACATCAAAATACAAATAACTTACTCAGACCAGTAGAAATCAAACTTTGCAACTGTGTCACATCGTTTGACAACATAATCAAATAGAGGAACAAAATTTATCTTCTTCCATAGAAACATGATGTGTTTTTTCGAATTCTCATCTATATGCCAAGTGCATAGTCGATGTCTTGACTCAGGGAAAACTGATTTTATAGCTGCTGCCATTGAAAATGATTGGTCTGTCATAAACGTGATAGGGTGTTTACTGCCCATAGATTTCAAAAAAGTCTGGAATAACCAAACAAAGGACTCCACCTTTTCATTCAACATAAAGCCACAACCAAACATAATATTCTTACAGTGATGATTCATACCAACAAACGGACCACAAATCATGTCATATTTGTTAGTCCTGTAAGTTGTATCATGCACGACTAAATCACCAAACCTCTCATAATCTGATCTCATTTGGCCATCTCTCCAGAAAAAACAACTTAGTACACCTTCATTTACTTCAAAATCAAAGTAAAAATCAGATTCCACTTCAGCCCTTTTCTTCAATATAGAAATCAAAGTGTTAGAATCACTACCATCAAACGTTTTACTCTTTTCAGATTCTAGAACGTTATATGCGTCACGTTTGGTGAATTCAAGAGCACTAACCCCACCTGCCTGTTTTTGAAGCATACGGTGAATATCAGAAACCTTTGTCCCGCTCTCCTTCATCAACATAATAAATTCAAGATACTTATGATCAACACCTTGATGTGATTTCAGAAGGTGTCTTTGACCAATTGGACAAAAAGAATGGTTGTGATCAGTAATATGCTTTGAAACAGTCCATTCACCATCAACACTAATAGAAAACTGCAGCTTTGCTTTACAACCTGAACGATAATCTAATTTCGTATACATTTTGTTTTCAGTGCCCTTTTGTAGTTTCTTCCCTTCTTTCCAACAACAGTAAGACTTCATAATCAAACTTACATTGCCACTCCTAAACCTTTGTTTGCATCTTCGAATACCAAATCCATTTTCAAAAGCATGACTGTTGTAAAGATTATAAGCATCCTTTTCAGATTTAACACACAATCCAACAAGTGATTTATTCTCGGTTGCCTTGTCAATAGTTGCAAATGTATCTGACAATTCATAAAGGTGATATATGAAAAACAAATCACTGTAAAGAAGATACATACAATTGAATACAAGTTACATAGTGTTGATCATAAGATACATACACTTAAACTAAAGTTACATTTTAATAAACATAAAGTTACATAAAACTTAACTCAAGGCACATACAATAGTTGCATACATAAAGGTACAGTTCAATTACATACAGTAGAAAAAAAGTTACATACAACAAAACAGAAAGTTATACAAGCTTTAGCGCAAGTTACATACATTAGAAAAGAAGTTGCATAGATTTGAATGTAATTTACATATTATTAAACAAGATATTAGAGCATACTGCAAACATAAAACTAAGAACCAAATTACATAAAACTAAACAAAAGTTACATACAATTGAAATAAAATAACATAACATCGAACTAAAAATAAACAAAACAAAAATTGAATCACATGACAGGAAAAGTACCTCTACTAAGAAGATGTAACAATTTAGAAGCCATTGAACCAGTTTCGTCTTCTCCTGAAAGGAAAACAACAAAATTCAACCAATATGAATATTACACTCCAAATTCTCAAGCAATAAGATAAAACAGAGAACAAAACATATTACAGCATACTGCAAGCATAAATAAGATAAATTAAATTCACAAAACTCAAAAACTGTAATGTTTACCAATGTGCTCGATATGAACCGGCTGATCACATTCAAAATTATTGTCAACGGATGAAGGAATCACGTTATCATGTATAGTAAAAGGAATAGAATCTCCGAATTCAATCGATGAATTCACAACAGCCGAATCATCTAGAGAGAAATCCATTGAAGCCTTTGAAGGCAAATCAGGTTCGTAAGCTTAGTGAATAGAAACAAAAACGGAAGAAAGAAGCGGAAGAAAGAAGTCGGCTGCAACAGAAAACAGAAATACGAACCTAATTTTTTTTAATGGAAAACGACACCGTTTTGGGATCGGCACACCATGCGCATGGTGGGCCGATCCCACGGTATAATTTGCGGTTTAAGTCTGGTCTGATATGATCTAGAACTGAAACCTATCCAAGTAAAAACATCCATAATTTGAATGATTTAGCTCATTCAAGTATATATGTATAGACTAGTACTTCTCATCTCATTCATATCTATATGCATGATATATAAAAAAAATAAATCTATGGATAACCACTACAAAAAAACCACGGGATTGACAGAGATTTCGGCAAGGATTTGGCAGGGATTTTGGCAGGAAAATGCCAAATCCGTGTCAAAAACACTTTGACACGAGCTATTTGGCACGAAAAATCGGTAAATCCATGCCAAATTTCGTGTCAATCCTATAATTTTTTTTGTAGTGAACCAATGATGATATATATCATGATGATATACATGCCCAGTCATTAAAAGGTCATGCTCCAGAGAGCTCCCGCAATGGTCCATTTGGCCAATTGGCAAGACTTGAAACCCAAGAACAAATAATTTTTTATGGTGGTTGTTAAATTAAAGTATTTATCGCGCACAATAAGATTTTGGTCAACTCCTCCCATAAGGGTGATTGTTTAGGAGTGAATCTCGAATCCTAACATGACATCAGAGTAAGATCTGTTGGAATTTGATTATTGTTTAACACTCATGATTAAGGGTAGCTCGTACGTTAAGAGTCGGTTAGACCTATTTAGATTCCCCGATGGTGACCATTCCAGTAAAGTCATCTCATGAATTTCGAGGTCTCGGTACCAAATGTAAAATCGGGGCCACACATTAAAATTATCCTTCGTTCTTTAATAGTAGCTCATTTGACTGTAATTATATTTAATTACTAATCAGTAAACATTATAAAAATGAAAATTCATATTAATAGAAATTTATTAAATTATATATATATATATATATATAATTTTAATTATATATACTTGTATATATTAGTAGAAAATCATGGTCAAAGTAAGGCTGTAAGGTGTGTGTGAATAGTGTAAAAACACAATGTTGCAACTAATAAAGAAAAGAGGATGTATAAAAAAATCTCAATCTAAATACTTATACTCAAATGAATTGAATATTCATTAAGTAATGTAATAAAAAATGTAAAAGTTACTTAATACTTGATTTAAATCAACACAATTCATTACTCAAGTAATTTGAGTTGAAGAGGAGTAAAAGGACTGACGACAAAAATGAATTTATTGTATTTTTCTTCCTTACTAACTATATTTTAGTTATTAGTTGGGAACCCATAAATCACGAGGTCATGTTCTATGAAACCTATTGAACTTCCTAAAAACCGGTTCTGCATTCCAGTTTGGGCTAAGGGAACGTGTTAAAACATTTGTCCAATGCGGCATTGGTATAATAAAATAAAACACTTTAAGATTATGGGTTACATCTCCTATCCGCAAGTTGACCTTTTAGTATATGGAATCTCGGGTCTTTATCGTTGCCACTTATCACCTCGTATTATGTTAACCTTCTAGGATGAAATCTCAAGTCTTTCTTAAGTTTTGCTACTTTTCTCCAATTTATTCCTTATTTTCTTTGAAGGAAATTTCACTTTAGTTTTCTTCCAACTTGAAATTTTATTTTCTTCATTTCTTCACGCTAAATTTATCCAAATAACATCAAATGTACCAGAAAATACAAAATACACGCATAGGACTGCACTAATACAAATTAACGACAAATAATAAAAATATGTACAAAAGTACAACTTTAATAACTAAAATTATCAACAAACTAGGCCTAAAAAGTGTGTAAATATATAAGCACATCAGTCGCCCAGTTTTTTTTTCTCTGCTGCTTTTCTTTGCATATTTTTTTTAATGTTAGATTAAATTAATAAATCCATGTATTTATAAATGTTATTTTCAATTTTATACGATTTAGGATGAAAAGATATTTTGATGTTGTACTCAAAATTTAAAGAAACCTAGAGTACCGGGAGAAGTTCGGGTGTTAATTCAAATGATTCGCCATTAGTAAATGAAAAATTGGATCAATTTTTTTTATTAGTTTTATACTTGTATTAATTAGAGATTAGAGATATAAAAGGGTAGGAACACCGTGGCTCCGACTTTCTGGGTCCGCCACTGCCTCAAAGGACCACATTTACAACAATTTGGACAAATGAGGGGTGACATTTACAAATTGGGAAACACAAGTCTGGCATTTAATATGTTAACTATTTCAGGGACTAAAAGTGCAATTTCCCCCAAAAATTACATTTCTTCAATTATTGGATTAAACAATATTATTGAGTAATATTTTAGTGATGTTAAAATACTTTTGAACACCCTAAAAGTTAGATTCCATTTGAAATCTTTATGAAAGTTTTGAATTGTTAATGAAGGGTGGTAGGATACGTGCACTTGATGTGCCCGTTTAGAGTTGAAGATGAGAAGGATAAGGATGTTTGTACTTGAACTGTAATTTGCTGGTTTGGTTTGGTCTGATCTGTTTTAGTCTAGTCTGGTCTGGTCTTGTCTGAAATTTCATTTTTTATATTTTTTGCATAAAGATTTTATTTTTTATATATATTATAATCCATAAATAATTATATTTTATTCATTTATAATTAAAAATAATAATAGTAATAATACTCATGATACTAACGATAACAATGATGATGATGATGACGACGACGACCACGACGATGACGACGATGATGATGATAATAAATGGTCTAGGCAGAATGGATTACCGGGATGGATCAACAGACAAAATATTTTTGATATTTTTTGTACAATTTTTTTATTTTAATAATTTAAGCAAAATTGGGGTGAGCCTGGATCTAGATTTCCCTCTTAGCTACGCCCCTCTGTTAAAGTGAGTTGAGAATAAAATTTTGTTAGTAACAGAATTATCGTATAGAAATGTTGAAAATGAAAAAGGCACGTTACAAAATTAACTAAATTTAGTGCTCTGCATTGTGGAATATTAAGGAGAATCGTGTGAGAATAATGAGAAAGGTTACTCGCTAAGGAGTCCTGTCAGATATATTTATACTGAAAAAGTATAATGTAAAGTACAACACATCCCTATTTAATAGTCTATTACACCCCTCAAGTTGTGTGTGAGATACAACGTGCAGGTTGTCTTTCAAAAAATGAAAACGTTGACTAGGGAGACTCTTAGTAAAAATATCTGTCAACTGTAAATGAGTAGGAACATGCTTGACAATCAGATCTCCATGAGCAACACGTTCGCGAACAAAATGATAATCAATCTTAATATGTTTACTCTGTGCATGCTGAACATGATGTGCAGTCGGATAGGAAGCGGATATATTATCACATAGTAAATGTACTGGTTTCATGATCGGATAGCCAAGCTCGTGCATAATGGAACATATATGAAGAGTGTCTTGGACAGTGTAAGCAATCGCACAGTATTCAGCTTGTGTGGAGGACTTTGACACTGTAGGCTGCTTCTTAGTCTTCCAAGAAACTAAATTAGGACCCAAAAATATGGCAAAACTTTTGGTGGACCGATAACTATCAGGACAACCAGCCCAATCAACATCAGAATAAGCAAGTACACACGTTGGCCGATTAGACTCCGATTTGAGGCCGACAGTCCCGGATCCGCCTTCCTCAATGGGCGACGACTCTGATTTGGTCTTGCCGGTGCCGGATCCGCCATCTTGATGGTTGAAGATTCCGAAATGGGGCCGCCGCTGCTGACGGAGGTGCGGTGGTGGAATTCCGTTCTCCCTGCTTTCCTCAAATGAAGACAGAAAGCTTGTTGACTACTCTCGTCCTTTGCATAGGTGATGTTTGTGAGATGAGACTGAGGCCAGATCTACGGTGATGTTGCTTCCTGCTTTCTAGATCTATGGTGGTGTTGCTGAGGTGAGACTGGGGCCAGGGAGATGGGGTGGGGAGCTGGCGGTTGGGGAGGTGGCAAGGGGTTCAGAGGGGGTTGGTGAGGTGGTTGGGGGCCTGGGAGTCAAGCCGGGAGTGGGGGCGGGAGTCACTAGCCGGGGGTGGCGGCAGTCACTGGCTGGGTGAGGCGGCAATCACTGGCCGAGGGTGGCGGCAGTCACTGACCGAGGCAGCGAAGTCACTGGCCGAGGGCGGCGGAAGTCACTGGCCGGGGGGCAGCGGAAGTGTATGGACAAGGGCGGGGGCTGTAACATCCCGGGCCCTGCAAGACCTGAGGTAGTTACTCTAGACCTCTAGTACTGTCCTCACAAACCACCATGAGCCTTTACCGCGTACTTTGTCCTCACTCGTACCCATCTCAAGACTACTCCTCTACAAGCACGCTTAACTTTGGAGTTCTTCGGTGATGAGCTCCCTTAAAAGGAGATGCACCTCTGTTGGTATAAGTAGTACTATTAATCCTTTTAAATTAATCTTGGGTATTGCAATTACCCCCACTTAGGATCGCAACGTCCTCGTTGTGCCCTTAACTATCTCAATCAAACCCCAGAATCTTGCCCCGCTAAGTGCCCGCCCGATATCCAACGGGTCAACACACTGCCGCAGGGTTGCTCTGATACCACCTGTAACACCCCGGGCCCTGCAAGACCTGAGGTAGTTACTCTAGACCTCTAGTACTGTCCTCACAAACCACCACGAGCCTTTATCGCGCACTTCGTCCTCACTTATCCCAAGACTACTCCTGTACAAGCACGCTTAACTTTGGAGTTCTTGGGTGATGAGCTCCCTTAAAAGGAGATTCACCTTTGTTGGTATGAGTAGTACTATTAATCCTCTTAAATTAATCTTGGGTATTACAGGGGCCCACTAATCGGGGCTGCAGCAGTGACAACCTCTAATCGGGCGGGGCGGCGGAAGTCACTACACGGGTTGGTCGCTTTGTGTTTGGTCTAATTTTAGTCACTAAAATTGCAAGTCACTGCAGTAGAAATTCGCTAGTCACTGCATATTAGTCATATTTTTGGAAATATAGAACAAAGTTTATTTTTTGTCTTTTATCCTAATTTTTGTGATATTGAGGACCAAAGGCCTTTATTATTTTCATATCCTAATTTAATAATGTTAGTATAAAAAAATTGTTGCAAAAATTTACTATATATTTATAATTATTTCAAAAAAGTATTAACATATGTGATGTAAAAGAAGTCATTAACTTTTTGTGTTCTTTGCACCATAAAAGTACAAATTTTGTATAATGATAAATAGTCAAATACAACAAAATATTGAATTTAATTTTATTAAGTCTAAACAAACCAAATAATGTTATTTCGAAAAATGTAACAATATGTTCGAAATTATGCAACAAGACTAATATGAATATTTATGAATTTGAAGTGTTTCATTTACAAAGGAAAAATTAAAGAGTTAATATTTTAACATAAAAATAAATCTTTATTTCTGACTCTTTAAATTTTATATTTCAATTTTGAAATTTAAATATCTGATCAATTTATTTTTCTTATTTTTTATTTATTTAAAATTAATAAGGATAAATTTATTTTTTTATACGAACATCCGATATATTTTTGCACTTTTAAGAAGTTTAGGGTCTATCTCTGCACTTTCAATCAAGTGCAAGAGGTAATTTTATTCGCTTGCTTTTCATAATGGGCCCTCAAGTCTGTTTTGGACTTTCAGCCCAGACCAGAAATAAGTTTTAGGTGAGTTCAATCGTCAAATGTATTAGGGGGTTTAACATCAGGGGGTTTATGATAGAGCGGCCATGGAAGACAAGAAATTCTCCACTGCGAATCCAAACCCCAGCCAACAGATCGCAATGTCTCCCTCAAAATCCGGGCAAAACGAAGGAAACCCAGAATCGGAAACCTCAGAAACTCAACCACCAATCGTCGAATCTTCAGATCCCCCTAGAGAACCGAACAATCAAGAATCCAAAGAAGATGGAACTGGCGCGGGGGAGAATATCGGGGAAGGAGAACGGGAGGAAGATGAGGAGGAAGGAGAGTGTGGGTTCTGTTTGTTTATGAAGGAGGGTGGGTGTAGAGATACCTTTACGGATTGGGAGAAGTGTGTGGAGGAGGGCGAGAAGAACAAAGAGGATATTGTTGAAAAATGTTTTGGAGTGACTTCTGCTCTGAAGAAGTGTATGGAAGCTCATTCAGATTACTATGCTCCACTTTTGATGGCGGAGAAGGCTGCTGAGGCTGAGGCCCTGAAAGAATTGGAGACGGAGAAGGAGAAAGAGAAGGAAAGAGAAGAATCAAGTGAAGGAAATACCAAATCGACGGGAGAAGGAGAATCAGAGAGTTCTGAGAAAAAAGAGTCTTGAACTTGGTAATCTAAAGATTGAGCTCTTCTTTATTTTCCATATTATATCCAACTATACAATGGTTTTGGTTAAGAGACAGTTGTGGACTTGATAACATCTATTGAGCGATGTTAAGAGGATATGTGATTCTTTTACTAACATTGATATTTCCAAAGTAATTGAATGATTCATTCACTTGTTGTTTTTGAGTGATTTGCCCTATTTCATTTACTCCATGGGTTGTCTGTATTTGTTCCCATTGGTATGCTTGGTTTGATAACTTCTGCTAATGCTTTAGTGCTTTACTGGCTGTGAGATTTTTTAATTAGAAAACTTTTGGACTTAATCTAAAGTGTGGTGTTTTTAGCACATAACACCTTAGGAGACACTCTTTAGAATAGGGGCTGGAACTCTAGAAGCATAAACTTTGATGTCTTTTACAAAATTACAAATCTTCAATGTTTCTAGAAGACGATTCTATCACTTTAGGACTTAGGATACACTAATTAGAAATAAGGTAGTTTCGAATGTAAGGGCTGGAACTCTAGAAGCATAAATTTAAATGTCTTTTACTCTCTAAACTTCATTCTTTTCTTTTTCGTCCGTTCCAATATAAACTCATTTTTTCTTTTATGGCAAAGAATATGTCATTCATAGCATTTATCACTCCTTTGCACAACTTTACACATCCTTACAAGAAGGTCTCAAAATTTTATCGCAACACTAAATATCTCCATATAAATTTTAGTTTTCATTTTCTATATCACTTTTAACAAACTTTTCGTTCACTTTCTCTACATTAAATTAAAATAAGCGTCCTATCTCTATCTCTCCTATGCCTCCTAGGATGGACTTCACTGCACTACACTATCCCATTGGAGATGCTCTTATTATGGGATGAAGGGAGTACCAAATTATAAATCTTCTTTCTTTTCCACTTTTTTTGTGGAGAAGATGATTCTAACACCTTAGGAGACACAAACAAGTAACTGAGTATGTCTTCATAATCCTCATCAGTGATGCGAGTTTCATTCTCAGAAACTATTTTCTGCTCTTTTACCAAATAAATGATCAAATCCTTTACAGAACTGTACCCCCCTCTGTATTTCTCTATTTTAGTGTGTGGATATGGCTCCCTACCATGTTGTAACTTGTAAGATCATATTGATATTCGCGTCATGCCACATGTACATGATATGATTATCTGGAACTCCCACATAACATATTGGTGCTCCCCTCCTTCTACATACTATCTTCATTATATTCCCACTTGTCTTCATTATATTCCCACTTGCTTCAGTCAACCAATATCACGCTGAATGTTTCTTATATTTGTTTCTTTGTCTTATTGGTAATATATTTACCTTTTCTTGGTTTTGTTTCCTTTTTTCGTTTTCTTTTCTTTTTCCTTGGCTGTGTATCCAACAACTGCCATTAGAGATAACCATATCTCATTCATTGCTTTTTGTGTCGTCAAGAAGTATTCTTTTTGAGATATCCTTGGCTGTATATTTATGTCTATATCTTGACTTGTGCTTGAAACTATGAATAGAATGTTAGGTAAAAACTAAGGTATATTGATTAGTGTAAACAAAAGAACATTTTCATTTTTTTTATTCTGTGTGACTCTCTTGACACATATAGTTATGCACGATCATAACTTTTGCATTGGTGATGTTCTAAAATGTCATTGCTGCTCTTAATTCAAAGACAGGCAAAAAAGAAGAAAAAATAGATATATGGCACACACGCAGACACAAAAAGTTCTGGAGTAAAATATCAAGTGAAAAGAGAATAGCAATGTGAAATACATACATTTTTTCAGTTGCTAAGTTCTGGTCACTGTGAAAAAACAGAAAGAAATTGCTCCAAGTTGGAGTAAAGGGTATAAATAGAAGTACAATTGTTTTATCCTAAAATTCAGAATCATGTGGTCCTAATAATAGAATAAAAGTAGTTAAAGGTTCTAATTTAAAAAGCAATATAGTCACCTTTAAGGAAAAAACAATGGTAGTCATATTTAATGAGATTTATTATGTTTCGTTCCTACTTACAGAATTTTCCATAAAAACATTGGCTGGAATATTCGGAAAAAAGAAAACATAAAAGAAGTGAATGCTTGCAAGAAATATAGGAACATGGAATTGCTACCTCAATGTAAAGATGAAATTTAAACCCAAATGGATTGATGGATACTAAATTTTGTTTCTTTTGTGATATACATCAGGATACTGGAGAGTTGACTAAAACAATGTTTTCTTCTTTGTTTGGATAAGTTTGATATGAATCAGGGGATGGAGCTCCAATGATTTATAGGAGTAACACTATGTTAATCGTGGATGTTTGTACGAAAATGAATACATGAAATTGAAACATCAGTCATAATTTACTGAAAGTTATCCAAAATAAGTAAGAAAAATATATATGGAGTATAATTGTACTCTGTCATCATTCAAACATTGAGTTATTTTTTGTAACGCATTGAATGGTCTCATAATGACAATCCATTATTCTTCAGTTCTTCTCCTAGGGTATGTGTTAGTCTTTAGAGCACAAAAAATGACTCGGGATGTTTTTACTTGGACTGTAATTCAGACCAGACCAGACTTAGATAGTTATAAAAATACAAAGAAACCAGACCAGATCAGACCAGATCAGACCAGCAAATTACAGTCTAAGTAAAAACATCCTAGGTGGACTTGACTCCGATTCCAAAACCATTTTGGAACTAGTATTTATACATGTTTATTGTATATTATTACTAATATATAATATACTAGTAATATATATTGTAATATAATACTTCCGTCTCACTAGCATTGGGACATGAGGAGGTGATGCAGTTATTCAGAAATTGAATTCATGTAATTGATATTGAATTTAAAAGGCAGGAATGATTTAGAACTACACAAACTTTATCAAATTTTGTTTGATATAATCTTAGTGGGACGGACAAAAAAGGAAATGTGAGATAATCTTAGCGTGACGGAGAGAGCAATACTCTTGTATATTATATATATATATATATATATAGGGAAGAGTTCAAATGAAAAGTGGTCTTCCCGTGCAAAGTGCAAAGTTTTCACTTTTTCATGTTTCACTTGCACTTTTTCTTATTTGCGTTGCACTTTTTGGCCATTTTGAATTTGGCCAAATTCGGCCAAAACGACGGTGGCAGTTTTGTAAATAAACCAATTTTTTTGAGCTACCGTGAAAAAGTGCAACGAAAGCAAGCAAAAGTGCAAGCGAAACATGAAAAAGTGGAAACTTTGTACTTTGCACGTTAAGACCATTTTTTATTTGAATCATCCCCTATATATATATATATATATACACACACACACACACACACACACACACACAATATCTATACAAACGAATTCCATAACCGGCCCAATGCTCAGAATATCAAATTCTTGGTAGGGACATTTTGGGACCTGGAATTGACTAGTCAAGAACAGTAGTTTGCAAAGAAGCTACTGGAGTTTACAAAAAAAGGATGTAAATTGGACTATAATCTCAATCTGACAGATAGAGAGCGGGGCTTTGTTCCCGGTACTTGCAGAAGCCCTATGCATTTTTAGCATAGTAATCCCTCATCGTAGTACTACTGGAGTTTACAGACTTGGGGCGTGAGGCATGGTGTGTACTGTGTATGATGAGGTTGAACCCGAGGTGGAAGAATCCAAGCGGAAGCTAAATTGGACGAGGTTGAGCGACTGTGGGCAATGTTAGACTAGACCAATCCCTATTGTGTATAGGCATGAACCCGACCGGTTCCAATAAGTATCCAGCCCACCAACAAGTTAGGGTGGAAGATGATACAAGAACAAAGTGAGAAAACTACTGGGGAAAAAAAATGATATATGCGAAAACTTGTAAAAGGGTTAGAGATGCAAGAGGTGCAAATGTGAGATTATCTTGAAAAGATCAAGATTATAGTAGTCAACTTTTCATTTATAAAAGGTTATTTAGAGATGTGAGAGGTGCAAATGTGAGATTATCATTGCAGCAGTTTCAAGAACACTCATGCTATAATTAAAGAAAAGACGAGAATGCCTAAGATGCATATAATGTATATTGTATAATTAGAATGTATATTGCTAAAAATGGCCTACAGATAATAACAAATAACAAATATATTAATAATTATTGGAGTTTAGCTAACAAGAAGCATCTGCATTTTCTATTATGATTTTCTCAATCCTAACATTTTCTTCCTCCATGAAAAATTCTTTATCTTTTCAGTAAGGCAATTTCTTCACGTTGATTCTGATAGTAGAATACTTCACAGTAGAATACTTCTCTATATAAATTCGCTATGTCTAGCTTCCCAGCCACAAGCTCTGATAGTAGAATACTTCACAGTAGAATACTTCTCTATATAAAATTCACTATGTCTAGCTTCCCAGCCACAAGCTGTCTTTCCATTTATACATACTTCATTTAATATTTCATTCCACCAAGTAATTAAAACTTTCACTGAAGGCTGAAGGCTGAAGCATAATGACTTTCATGTATTTCTTGACAAGAATTATTTGCCCAGAAGCCAACATTATTTTAGCACAATATGGCTTTCTACCTGAAGATGAAAGTAAGTTTTTTTACAGTGTTAGTTGTTATACTTTCTATACTATTTCTGAAATTTACAATGAACTGAGTTTTATAACTGTTACATTGTATGATTGCTTTCTCCTTGCAAACTTGTTGACACAACATTTACTTGCAACTTTGTGTATGTACACTTATGCTTGTATTTCATTGCACACTATTTGTTATAAATTTTGTTTTGAAGAGAATGCACTTTGAGAGATTGGTGAACAAATGGGCAAAAAGGACTGGAACTTCAAGTCTTCAACCTCAATCCATGCGATGACAACTTAAACTGGAACTTCACAAAAATTAGGGGGATGCTATGGTACAAAAACTTTGTCTAAATATATTTATTTACTCCTGAATTGTATATGATTTACTAGAACCTTAACCGGGTAAAAAAATTGGTTTGGACTCTGGTTTTAAGTTTTAACCCATTATTAAAAAAAAAACTAAATGGAATTGGATACAAGCACCGGCTCACTTCCTTGTATTGCAACTTGCAAGTGTGGTTATGATGGTTACGATGTCAATCAATGTACTCCGTATTATTTTCTATCTCTAGATTTCGGGTTCCAATAATGCAATACATTGGAGACATTACTGAGGAGAGAATCCATGCATGAAGCAAGCAACCGCATTGTCCGTGTAACCAGGTGCCACTCCAAAGATATTTTACAGCAAAGTTGCATAAGACAATGCAATGGTGAATTCAGGATACACAAGCAAGCGAGCATATAAAAGTACAATCACAGGAACTATGTACACTGAATATTGTGATTAATGAGAAAGCTTAAAATACAGGATGATGATGATGGCGACTACAAGGGCAGCAATCACAGCTCCAATAATCATCTTGTTGCGACTTATGCGCCTGGACATGGAAGTCAAGAGCTTCTTGCTCTTGTCAATCACCTCATCCACACCATGAAGCTGCAAAGCCACACAATCTTATGATAATCATAGATATATACTACATATCAGATAACTCCTACTGTAATTTATTGTAGATATTCAATCAACACAACATATAAGCAAAACCCAGTCGATAATAATTAAAGGTGTGTTCGGATCCTGGAAATTGCAAGGATAGAGGGAAAATGATGCCAAGCAAAGCTATGTTTTGCGTTTGGTTTTACCTCAGTAAATCCAAGGAATACTCACGCTGTCCCTAAATTATCTTCCAATTTTCTTGTTTTCTTTTGTCCCAAAGTTATCACTATTTTTCTTTTAGAGAAAACATTATTTGGTTCACATTATTTCTTTTTCTTCTATATAATCTCAAAAGCACAATTTTTATTTTGCTAAATCTCATGCATAGGAGAAGTGGTACATAATATAGGGATAGATGAGCATATACATAACTCAATAAGAAATAGGAATAATGTTTGGTGAATGTTACGGTACTCATAAAAAAATGAGGGTACTGAGGTATATCATGCATTTGATTGGTCCAAACCATTATTTCATCTTTTGTTTATATTTAAATTATTCAATTGGAATGTTCTAATTGGTCCATGTGGACAAGGTACCAAACCTTGAGGGTATAATAAAATTAGCCATAATGTTTCATACATTCTACATAAATGAATGAAAACCATGGTTTGAACAATTATATATATAAAAGGCAGTCCGGTGCACATTGGCGTCCCCGCAAGGTGAGAGTCCGGAGAAGAGTCCCATCGCAAGGGTGTATAAGGAGCAACACCGTAACCGGTGCGCCATGCCCCAAGGCTCTTATTCAGTTTGAACAATTATATAAATAGCTTTTGTTTTACTTTGAGCCAATGTTTTATTTTCTCCTTCATTTTTCTCCTCTTAAATCACCCTAGTATTTTCTAAGTTTCAAAGAAACTCTAAAGAGCGGTTTGAAATTGTAAGCGTGAATGTGCCTTGTTGTGGGAATGTAATAGTGTTTCACGCTGCTGGTGTAGGTCTTCAAGAATTGAGACACCAAGCTCCTCAGTCTCTAAAGCCAGCCTCCGGCTTTCCATGATTCTCCCACTGGACTGATTTAGCCTCTCAGTAGACATTGCCAACCGCTCCCTTTGATTTGAAGAAGCCTGCAATTGATCAGGATCATTGTCAGATAAAAGAAAAATCCAGCCTACACAAATGATTTAATGTTATGGCATTACTATGAAAAATAAATAATATAACAATACTTCATCTCTGTTTCTACAAGTTGAACGACTGGTGCCTATACTGTTTTATCCCTCATCTTTCCTCCTAATGTTTCGATGAAAGTTGCAAAACATTGAAAAATGATTTAGTTTTTCTTTTGTTTGGTTTATATCAGGAAATGCAAAAGAAAATTAAGTATGAATTCCGTAACTTTTTTACATACTCTAAATTTTCACTCTCTATATAATAGGAATAATAAAATTAAATGAGTTCAAACAAATTTTAAATATAAATTTATTGACTTTGGGCCAATGTTTATTTCTCCTACATTTACATAATTACAATTTTACATTCTTTCCAAATTCATCCTATACTTGCCTACCAATTTTTTTCCCTATTCAAACGGACCCTTTAGGTTATGCTCACATCCAGGAAAAACGCTAGGGAGAAAAGATTTGAAGAAAGTTATGCTCATATGTGTGATTCTTCCTGGGAAAATGCACAGGAATACAGAATACAAATAGTTTCTTATATTGCTTCGCCTTTACGAATAGTTGAGCTTTAGCCTATCGTTTACTTTCCCAGTTTCCCCGGCATCATATTAGTTTCAATTTTTCCTCCATAACTTCACTCATATTTTTCTTCTGTTGCATTTTCTGAGTCATAATCAGACCTTAAAGGATTGGAAAAAAGAAAAGTACAATGAATAACAAATTTGCATACTGCATGTACATCTGTGACATCAGACTCCAGTAATACTTCATGCGCTGTTTGATCGAAACCGCTAGATGATAGCTTTTTCACTTCCCTTTTCAACTTATTGAGGTCAGATTTATATTCCCTTAGCTTAGCAAGAAGAGCAGCTTTTAAACTTGGTTGCAAACTTCTTGCTTCAAGGTCCATTTTACGAATCTGAGGAAATGCACGTTGACCTCACAAAAATGAGTTAAACCATGATAAAACTTTTCAACAGAAACACTAAAGAGATTAGAATGATAGTTACCAGACCATCCGCTTCGTCCAACCCCACTGTGAGCTCAGATATATGTTGCTTCTTTGGATCTTCTTATGACAATGGAAAAAATAGTAACAATCCACAAAAGGAAGGTTAAAGAAAAAGAACGGATGTACTATAAACTAGATCAATAATATGTGAATTGTGAATGTTCCTGCCATTATAGATTGAAAGATTATTGCCTGAAGAGAAATGCTTTAAAAAAACTTATACAAGATATAAAATCTAATCTCATTGAATTTGTATATATATAACAAAAGGAACTGCTTTCTTTAACATGTGTTGCTCCTTCAAAGAGCTCTTAGAAGCAGAATCAGAGTGTTTCAAAATTAATTTAGAAGCATTTCTGAGCATTAAAAAATCAGTTTGAGAGAAGCTGGGGTACTAGCTTATGGAAAAATCATTCTGTATGAAGCACAATCAATCCTAAACACCCAGAACAAACTGAAATGGGATATATTTTCAGAAGCTAATCACAGATCAAACAGAATATATACCTCCAGCGGGAAGAAATGAAGCAGAATTGCATTTCTTAGACAAATTGACGGACAGCTCACAGTACTGCCTCTCGTAACCTTCAAACACGTCACTCATCTCTTGCGCGATTCAATTCCACCTACAACAAAAAATATAGCCAAAATGTTTCGTTCAAATCCATTAAACTAAAGCAGTACAGATTGCAATCCAACAGCCCTAGATCACTAAGAAGCCACTCGAGAAGAACAATTAATCCAACAGAAAGGCGTACAGACAAAATTACCAGTGCCGGGATTATGATGAGATGCAAGCGAGTTGACACTGGGTTGACTCGGGGGCCGCGGACAGAAAATGCCTTCGTGATCAAGGATAGTGTGTCCTCAGCCGCGTTTTGCTATTTGTGTAGCCGTTTCGTACAAATAGAGGTAAATCTGAAATCCGTAGTGCTCCGGAGACCAAATTTTTTTTTGACACCACAAAGCAAATTGTTTTTTTGACACCACAAAGCAAATTGTTAACATCCTAGACCAAGGGTTTCAGACTGAGACGAATCAAGACTGAGTATATGGAGTGCAAGTTCGGTGGAGGTAGAAGAAGTAGCAACAGTGAGATTACTCTTGACGACAGGGAGATATCGGTGTGTGATATGTTTCGTTACTTGGATTCCATAATTCAGAAGAATGGTGAATTAGATGGAGATGTATGATATAGAATCAGAACTAGGTGGATGAAATGGAAGAGTGCTTCAGGATTTCTGTGCGATCGAGGTATGCCGACTAGACTGAAAGGTAAATTTTATCGTACAACAATTAGGCCGGCATTAATGTATGGCGTAGAGTGTTGGGCGGTGAAGCAATGCCACATTCAAAAGAATAGTGTGACAGATATGCATATATTGTGTTGGATGTGTGGACATACCAGAAAAGACCGCTTGAGGAATGAGGTAATCAGACAAAAGGTGGTTTATTTTAGAACTCGGTAAGATCTTTCCAATGAGATATTAAACGCTTTCAACGGCACAAAATAGAGCAAGATATGATCGCATCAAATTCTACACGAGTTCAGAGTGAAATCAGAAACATTTGTGAATATATGGTTAATCTGTAACTTTTAATTAATGCATTGTAAATGAAGTTGGAACAATCGCTTTAGAGCTCCCATCTATCTTTCCAACGAGATATAATACGCTCCAAAGGGATAAACACACAACGAGATATGAGTGTCACAAATACTTAGCCTCATCTCTATGATTTAGCGTTTTCAGCGAAAATAGAGCACTTTTAGCGTAAATACAGTGTATTTTAGTAATTAGGCAATCATCCCTTGATATTTTGAAACCAGCGTCTGAAGACAAGTTTTAGAACTCGGTAAGATCTTTCCAACGAGATATTAAACGCTTTCAACGGCACAAAATAGAACAAGATATGACCGCATCAAATTCTACACGAGTTCGAAGTGAAATCAGAAACATTTGTCAATATATGGTTAATCTGTAACTTTTAATTAATGCACTGTAAATGAAGTTGGAACAATAGCTTTAGAGCTACGATCTATCTTTCCAACGAGATATAATACGCTCCAAACGGATAATTACCAAACAGTCTGTCTCTACTTGTCTGATTACCTCATTCCTCAAGCGGTCTTTTTTGGTATGTCCACACATCCATAACATTTAGTCTGATTACCTCATTCCTCAAGCGGTCTTTTTTGGTATGTCCACACATCCATAACATTTAGTCTGCTTACCTCATTCCTCAAGCGGTCTTTTCTGGTATGTCAACACGGTCTTTTTATTAACATTTTTCAATAGTTGGGATTATTTTGAGATAATTGATAATTTGGATTATTTCAAGCAGATCACTAATAGTTGGGATTATTCTTGTCCATTTTTTTATATATAAATGATATAGTTTTGACATCCCTCCAAGAATACGGAAGAAATTTGATGTAAATAGAAGTATATGAATACTTCATTTGCTTATGATCTCTATAGCTCTACTAAATTATGATCTTAATTGGAATATGTAGTAGTTGTATACTTGTATGGGTACTTAGAAAAGTTCTTAATTACTACATAGTACCGTAGTATTTTTTATCTTTTGACAATCAATGTTTCGTGCACGGTGCACCCATATAATGTGTGAAACTTATTGATGGTCGAACATCATTAAAAGGTAAGAAATTGTTATGAAATATTATAACTATATTTTTTTTTTTGAAAGAATTATAACTATATTTATGTATCTAGATATTTAAAATTAAGAAAAATGAAAGTCAGGTAGAAAATGTTACATTACAAGGAGAAGAGATATCAACCGAGAATACATGAGCAAATTACTTATCATTAACACATGCAACGCAATGGTGGCAAGGCATTAAAACTGGCTAAGAACAACGTCCAAGCAACAGGCTAAGTAATTTAGACTTAGACACAACAAATATCGAATAAATTCCACTTTTGCTCCTACGAATTTTAGGTCAAGTCCACATTTAGTCCACATCTTTCACTTTGTCCACTTTTGATATATGACTATTGGATTTTCGCTCATATATGGTTCTTCCGGCATTGTTTCCGATGGTTAAAATCGCCGAAAAATGATCACAAACAGTTAAAAAACATTAGTCAAGTACCAAAAGTGGACAAAGTGAAAGACGTGGACTAAAGGTAGGATTGACACAAAACTCGTAGGACCAAAAGTGGAATTAATTCCAACAAATATCTCTAAGATATCATCAAGCTTTCACTATCTTTTATTTCAACCTTGAATATTCTATGGAGTTTCCTTTATTTCACTAATACAAAGAATCAACCGAAGCTAGGGATGGACTCGGGCCGGGTGGCCCGACCTGGAACCGGCCCGGGACCGGTACTGTTCCGGCCCGGCCCGACCCGGTGGCCCGGTCAGTGACCGGTCCAGGTAGGCCCGGCCCGTGGGTTTTCCGGTCCGGGCTCGGGTCACCCAAAACAAGGCCCGACCGGGCCAAAATCTTTTATTTTTCAATTTCTTTTAAATTTTCGGGTTGGGCTGGGTATTTTGGGCCATTTGGGGTGGTTTGGGGGGGTTGGGGGTGGGAGGGGGGTTAATTAGGAAGAGGAAAACAAAAAAAATGATAATGGGCCCGGCCCGGCCCGGCCCGGACCCGGACCGGACCCGGTGGTTACCCGGGCCGGTCCCGGGTCCATCATTTCTGAACCGCCGGCCCGCCCGGGCCTAGGCCGGACCCGGCCCGGACCCGAGTCCATCCCTAACCGAAGCTATAAAAGAACTCAAGAGTCTGAAGGGTTTGGCGAATGATCGCAAAGCTCAACAAATTGTGAGTATTGATTCTATTGAATATTGGGAACTAGTAAGGAATCTCTAATCGTGAAGCATTGAACATTTTGTACCTCAATGTATCAATACATTCAAATATAATGGAACTCTTAAAGTTTGGAACAAAGAAGTGACTCAATTAGGAGGATTAAACCACTTATGAACAAGTACGACTCGAACATGTGAAACAAATTCAAAAAACTACGGATGATAATTGGATGATGGATCGGATCGGATACGAATGAACATACATCTAATCCATCACGTGATCCACTCATCCACCGTGTGTAAGTAAGTAAGTAAGCAAGTAAGTAACTAAGTAAATAAGTAGACAGATAGGTGAGTGGGTAAGTAAGTAGGTAAGTAAGTAATAAGTAGATAAGTGATTTATTATATACTCCTTGTATAACTATTTATTTAAATTCAAAGTATATAAATGTAGGAAATTTAAGTCCAGATGTCTGTTACTATGAATTTTCTCACTATCTAATTTCATTAAATCTCATTTGATTATATTTTAGAAACTGTTTTAATTTTTATTTGAAACTTTCAAATAGCATTCTCAATTTTGTAGTAGAAAGTAAAAAGTATGATTTAGTTAAATACCTCATTTGGTATTAAAATGTAATCAAATGTAATTGATCTTATTAGATCATAATTTCGTTTTAGTTATTAAGTTTTGTAAATAGAAGGGAAAAGCAGGGATGGACTAAACCGGGTCGGGTCGGGCCGGCCCGCTACTGTGCGGGCCCGGACCGGACCGGGACCGGTTGGTCGGTTCCGGGCTTTTAGACCGTTTGGGCGGGTCGGGCGGGCCGGGCCCGGGTCAATTTTTTTTTGTTTTTCAATTTTTTTTCTTTTCCTAGGGTAGGGCTGGATGTTTTGGGGAGGTTTGGGGGGCGGGGGGTGAGGGGGGGTCGGGGGATAACAAGAAAGCAAAAAAAAATAGACATTGAACCAGGCCCGGACCGGTTCCAGGCCCAAGGATTTGCAAAAAAAAGCCCGCCCGGGCCCGACCCGGAACCGGACCGGACCGGGTCCATCACTAGGGAAAAGGGTCAAATAGCCCCCCTATTAATACGAAAATGTCAATTAAGTCCACCAACTCAAATATCATCCAATTAAACCCACGAACCATAAAAAACGAGTCAACATGTCTTTTTAGCCAGTGGTCTTCCCATTGCCAGTCAAATTACTTATCTGGCATATGAATATTTGATATGGCATATTTTTCTTTTTCCTTTTTTGTTTTCCTTTCTTCTTCCTGGACTCCCTGTGTGAGTTTTTTCCTCCCTTTCTCTTTTCTTTCTTTTTCTTTTATCCTTCTTCCTTTTCTCTCCCAGATTCTTTGCTAGGAAGAAGTCCTCTTCCGCTCACCTGGTTCGTCACCCTCACCCATCTTTTTCACTTACATGAGTAGACGCCAAAGACAGGTCGCCACTGCCGCCTTCACCGCCTTTCGCTGCCGCCCATGGTTCTCTGCCCCTGAATTCGAACTATACTCTGCATTATCTTTAATTTCTTCAAATTGGAATCAAGCTTCAAGTCTCGTAGAAGCTAGAGATCCATGGGACCAAAGTGGGATGAAGCTCAATTCCGCCCTTTTCTGTTATGAGAGCATTGGAGCAGCAAAATCGAGCGGCATTTGGCGACGAAATCATGCGGCGTTGGCCCGTTGAAATGGTGGGATCTACACTTTTGTGAATTGGGATTGGAGTTGATGGCGCAAGGGAGGAGGCAGAACCAGTGAGGTAGGGATGGACTCGGGCCGGGTCAATCGGACCGAAACCAGACCAGCACGGTACTGTTACAAACCGGCCTGACCCGCGGCCCGGGTCCAAGCCGAGTGCAATATACCCGAACCAGATTTTCTTGGGCCGGGCTCCGGCCTCCAGGTCTCCATATAATGAACCGGCTCGACCCGGCCCGGTCCAGGCCAATTTTTTTTTTGTTTTTCAAAATCTTTGGAAGGTAAATGGGTTCAATTGGGTGTTTTAAACGGGTTTGAGGTGTGGGGATGGGGGGTAGGAAGTAATTAGAAAATCCTAAAAAAATAAGGTACCCAGCCCAAGCCCGACCCAGTAGCTACCTGGGCCCAATCCAGCAGCTACCTGGGCCGGTTCCGGGTCTCAACAAACCAAAAAAAAGCCAGTCAGGCCCGGCCCGGACTGGCCCGAGTCCATCCGTACAGTGAAGTCATGAACCAGGGAGGAGGAAAAGGAAAGGAAAAAAGAAAGGAAATAAAGAAAAAGAGAAATAAAAGAAAATGAAAAGAAAAAAGAAAAATAAAAGAAAATGAAAAGAAAAAAGAAAAATTATCTCCCAAAATGATTTGCAACCATGCCCGGCTTTGGTCATTCATCCCAAGTTCCCCGTGGCCTTGGTAATGTATACATAAGATCCAGTTGCGACCTAATACAGAGTAGTAATCACATATTTGTTCATGATCTACATACACACATATTAACAGCAGTGTCTTGCTTTCTTGCTTCTTCACATGTCCATGCCATCGAAGAATATGTATCCATCTTCTTCCTGGTTATTTAATTCATCTGCTGAAGCCAAGTTGCTGAAACAAATGACATAGTCCTTCAGTGTGACCATAAATGCACACATTGTACTCTAATTTTGACAAAGGTACAACTTTGTAAAGGTACAACTTATAACTTTAACAAAATACAACTCTGAAATTTTTTGGCAATTTAATAAATTATTATACTTTTGTTTGATCAGATACGAATTTTTTGTTTGCAAAAAAACTTTTGGAACAAAATCTTTTTCTACAAAAATACTTTTGAAACAGGCCTTTTTTAGGAACAAAGATCTATTAACAGGAAACCCCATACCTCACACAGCTAAAGCGGAAGCTGACAATGCGTTTCAACCTCCTATTGTAGAAGAAGAAGTGGTATGCCCATCTGCAAAACACACAAAAATTAGGTACGCCTCACCTATGCAAGTTTGACCCATTCCATACAGTTCAATGATCAATCTCCATCTGATATTATTAAAAAGGTTAAAGGTGAGAGCTACATCTTGTTACAGTTCATACATTAATAGACTCATCATATAGTAGGTATAAATTTTGACTTCATTATTTAAGTGTCTGTTTGGAACTCAGAAAACTCTAGGGAAATAAAATAGAGGCAAAAAGTCAAGACTCAAGAGTAATTTTTTTTTTGGAGGTCTGGTGAACATTGGAATCTCCGCACAGTGAGGATCTGGGGAAAGGTCCGACCATTCCCTTGTCATTTTGACAAGAGGCCGCTCCCAAGTCTGGAACCTGTGACCGCTCGATCACATAGCAACACCGTAATCGGTGGGCCAAGGTTCCCCTTCTATTTACGCAAAGAAGATGTCAACAAAAATTAGAAATAAGCTCATACTAAAAAAAGTGGCTTTAGATACTCGTTCAAACTCATTTTATTTACTTACTTTTATAATAATATCATTATATGAACACTAAAGGCCCAAGTATATTTGAATTCTTAAAGAATGATTAGTCTTGTTACGATTTCCTTCTTGTTGCATAGGTAATTAAACCATGTAAAAATGAATTTTCGCACCAGTTTTTTCCATTGTATTTTTTTCTGAATCCAAATATACCCTAAAAGAAAGAAAAGTGCATGAAGAAATAGATGCACTACAATTAGCAGTACCACTGAGGCAAGCTGCATATGAGCTGGCAAAGGCAAATGCAAAAATGATGTATCAAATATTCTCTAGGATAAGCTCCAAAGCATATATTAACCCTATAGTTATGATGACTAAGTGACAAACCAAGAAGTAAAACAATATGGGAACCAAAAATCAAAATCCTATGAACGTAAATCTTACAAGGTTCCTTTTTCGTGAAGTGGATCTGCGTCAGCCTCGGGATTGTAGCTATAAACTTCACAGTCAGAGACTTTCACAACCTGCAACCATTATATGTCAAATTTTTAGCATACACATCTCATTATGTTTTGTCATCATAATAAACACACCTCATCCAAGGCCTTGTACAATGTCTCTAGCAGAGTACTGTCTTCATGTGTCTCAATCCATTCCTGCAGCAAAAATCTCAAGATATCATTCAAAAAAGCACCTAACCTTCCCAAACAAGCAACTCAATCTGCTACCACATTATATCATTAACCAAATAAGTTCATTGAAAGAACCATAGAATAAAACTACCTTGGATGCCTCAGACATGTAAGTATCAAATGCCTGCTTAAAACTATCCCAGTTTTCTTCAGTAAAAAATTGGTGAGCATTCACTGCACTGGTAAACCAGAAAGTTGGAAAATTGTGGCATCACCAAAAAACATCACACAATAATCAGTACAGCCAAGTGGACGGATTTTAGTTTTGGGAAATGGAGAGACTTGAACTCTCAGCTCCACCTAGAGCAACAGTCATCTAAACTGCCTGTCAAACCTTTTGACAACACTCCCAAGGCTGTAAGATAGGATTATATAACGGGATGCCATATCGCCCAAAAAGCTGACAGTGGCATTACCCATAACCCTACTTCTCAGCTCATGTCAAAAAAAATAATCTACAGAGTTACCTGAAGTCGTGATCTGGATATATGTGATTCAGTGTAAGGAGCAGATAAATCAATGTCTTTCGGCTGGAATACAAATTTCACAATTATATTATGACCCATTTAAATAGCCACACAATTAATAGGCCAGCCAATTAGTTCGGATTCACCACCTGGATCTACAACATAGATAATCAACCGGTGAAGATGAGTCGGTGTCAGATGACTTTCCGAGGTAATCAAGAATCTGAGATAGAATCATAATAAAGTGCAAAATTTTAATTCATACAAAATCATTACACTGCCAATGGGTAATTATCTATTGGAAGGCTACTTTTAGAACACCTACAAATGCAATGGAGATGAGATACCCAGAATTAACTTCTAGTCAAATAAATTACAGGAAAGTTCCTGCTTAAAAGCTACTATTCAATTAAAAAAAGTCTGTTTAGAGCAAAAGAGAAGGGTCAAATATAGAAATTGGACAGTTGGACACTAAGGCATATGACATGTCACGCATGCAAGACAGTTGTTCTTTGGTAGCATGGACTAGCTGAGATCATATAGGAAGCAAGAAATCTAAGGATGGAATGGACAGCACACATGCACACAATTAGTGTATTCAATCAAAATTCATCAAAAAGGAAAAATTGACAGTAGGGAATAAGGGAAACAGCTAACAGAATAAGTTATCAATAAAGATCACCTCATTTTCCAAACTGAAAGACAACTTCTTATCCGTTCCAGTGTGTTTGCCTTTAAAATACATGGAAAAACAACTTTCAGCCATTAGACAGCCAAAATATAACTATATAGTTTGCATTAAAAAAGAATTAAGTGAATACCATACTTACAAGAGTATGCTTCAAGAGAGCATTTAACAGTGCGTTCTCCTAGATTCACATGACTCAAAAACTCACTTATACTGAAAGTGTAAAGAGAGTGTTTACCGTTAAAAGGACTTCAAACTGAGTTAATCTAAATTTAAATAGAAAAGGAAATGGATGAGGAGGAGGAGGAAGACAAGATAGGTAAAACAAAATAATCAGAACGCCGAGTGAGGAAAACAACAAACATTAACATTGAAATCTTTAAACAGATTTTGTCGTTTCAACAATGACACTTCAGGACTTACTGATCAAGCGGAGTGTACTCCAAGAACTTCATGGCACATATATCACAAGGGAACCTAACAGAAAATAGAGTTCAAACCTTCAGTCACATGCTAAGAGCAGTTAAAGGCACAAACTTTAGTCAGTAGCGCCACTCAAGAGAATAGGTAGCAACAACTTATCCACTTTTAACACATAATTACACATCAACACACTTATACACTATGCACACATTTTGAGAGTTCACTGGATTTTGCAATAAGGTAACAAATGTGCTGACAATCTCACAACTTTAAGCACCAATAAATTTGGACAATTTCTGATTTCGCCTTATTACACACACCTACTATGCTAGAGCATCAGCCAAATAACTTCATTCTTTTAACGTTGGACAGTATCATTGAGTTATAAAGTTCTGATTTCCATAACTATTAACTACCATTCCCACTCCCTGAAAAAACTGACCTTTTCCAAAGTTGGTCGAAATGCCACCCTCCAGCCTCATCTGTAATCCAAGGCCTGGCGAGAGCAAAGAGTATGCATACCGGTTTTTGGGTTGGAATTTTGGATTCAGATTGGAATTAATTTGTTGGTCTAGGAAACAAGTATCCCAATTGAAAGTTTGAAACAGAAATTGCTCTAAATAGGAGTAAAACATAAATAATGTTCAAAAATATGACCATCTGTGTATTATTCTGTGAATAGGACTTATTCAGTTTTACAAAAAGAATAAAACAATAAAAAAAATCCTAAAATATGATTGATTGAATCCTATTGAAATGAGTTGTGCTTTACTCCTATTTAGGAAATTATACGTTCATTTTGGATCGGGTTGCGGAACTAGAATTAAGATAACCATAACGTAGCTCGGTCTTGGTTCGTAATTAAGTTTTGTGCTGTCAAATTCAGTTCCATGCAAAACGCTCGTAATTTTAACATGAATAAGCTGACAAAACAAGTCAAATAACAATACTGGAAAACATACTACTCGAGGCATATAAAATGAATGCAAAACCAACATTGGGAAACATATAATATTTCTTTAGAAGATGTGAAATGGCAATACCTAATACGATTGCAATAATTATAGAAAAGTCTAATAGGCGACCACTGGAAACAAGTAAAGGTCTCTGGAGCGCGGAGGCACCGAAGCTGGGAGAAATCGGGCCGTAGGCGGTGTTAGAAGGGGAAGGTGCGGAGTCCGTCGAGGGCTGAGGCTTGGACGGAGTGGGTGGAGGATATGGATCTGTATCTGTTTGTTGTGAATTTAGTAGCCACGCGTGTTTTCACTTTACGTATTCTTTCTTCTTAAACTTTTCTTTTCGGTTTTCTTTATCACGTTTGTTATGTTGTTTTCTTCTTGAATTTTTTTAGTATATATATCTTGTTCATTAAGTGTAGTTTGCTCATACCAAATTTTATACAAGTATAAAGCTTCAATCCGAAAAGCATTAAAATGAATTTTTCAAGATAACTACGCAGTTAAAAGCGCAGTTATCTTCTTCAACAATTCATTTGAATGTCTTCCCAATTGAATTGTTAGATTCAATTTGGTATGAGTAAACTAGACTTAATGAATAAGATGCTCAAACAATTTCATCAAAAAATTCCACCGGGAACTGCCCCAAATGGAGACGGCCGGAAAGAGCCTCCTATATAAGGAATTATTTGACCTTTTTATGTAAGTTCGAGGGCCAATTTGACCTTTTTCCCTTGAATTATTCACGCGTAACTTTTTAAACATCCGGTAGTATTATTAGTACTTTTATATTTTTTGTGTCAAATCATTCAAAAATAGAGTAATGGAAAAGGTTACAACATTAGCTTTTGGATCATTTTTTGAAGTAGAAAATGACATCAACTAATTACTTTGTACTCCTTAGGCGCTTTAAACGGGCAACTAGTGCACCTAGACTAAAATCATGGTGATGGAGTATATGGCCCGGGAACACCCGGCCCACAGACTCCTACTACTCCTTTAGAGGCCCAACAGGCCCAGAAGGCCCAACAGGCCCAAATCACGGCGCCCAGAGTACCAGGCAACCCGCAATACGCACCAGGGGTGCCTTCGCCCCCCTGGCCGAAGGCTCCAAACTATCACAGCATGGATATTTCGAACAAACAGAGGAACTGGGAGAAAACGGCGAAAACAGTAGCCCTCGGCACCTGGAGCCCTCGGCACTCAGGGGTCCTCAGCACTAAGAGCCCTCGGCTAGTCCTCTGCAGCCGAGGGCACCTCTCCCGACATGATATCCGCCTCACATGCGTACAGATCACCGTACCCTGTACAGACGTCCCATCCAACAGCCGCATTAAATGCGGCCACATGCGGCTGCCAACGCCAACCAGTTGAGGTGACCCCTCGGCCAATAGGCGCTTGACACGTGTCCCTGTCCGGCATTTATTGCTACTATAAATAGCACCCCATTTCCCCATTTGTAACCACGCTGAAAACGCTTCACATTTATAATACACTCTCTCTCTCTACACTTACTTGCTCTGACTTCTCTCTAAGTTATTCCCAGCAATAACCCTTCGGATATATCCCCCGGGTAGACTATCCATCATTTGGTGCTCTCGTTGAGAGGTCGAACAAATCGAGTAAGAAACCCTCCCCCTTCGCCAAACACTAGCCCTCTACCAAAAATGGTGAGAACAACACGTGCCAACTCCAAAAACGTGGAAGACAAGAACCTGGCCCTCGGCGACGTCAACGCCCCCGAAGCCTCTCACAGGGCTCCCGAGGGCGGTGTCATCGCTGGGCTGGAACAGGCGGCTGTCGACCTACGCCTTCAGATCCAACAGAATGCCCCCGATGCCCGCCTCGGCATCGAGGCCAAGAAGAAAAACCGGAGCGATGACCAAGTCAGCCCTCCGGTTCTCACCATCGACGTGCAATCGGCGCTCTCCGCCTTCATCCAAACGCTCACTCAGAACCCGGGTGCCTTCGGCACCCTGGCTCCGGCTCAACCCCAGGTTGGAGAGGACATCATACTTCCTCCTCTGCCACACCCCTTCGGAAACCCCACCCCTCGGGTTGGGAACGACGAGGGGGTAGTGGCCCAAGACACGTCCTCCCAGGAAGTTCAGTCCCGGGACCGCCACAATGACAACAGAGAAAGGCCCCGCACTTCCGCCCTCAACCGCCTCGGAGGAGGGCCAGACCGCCGAGGGGTCCAAGACCGCCTCGGAGGGAAAGCACTCCAAAGGCCCCAGGAAAGCGGAGGGTCTGTTTCGAGGGCAGACGAGGAGCGTCCCCCTCGGGACAAAGGCAAGGCACCCCTTCATGCCAATGATGCTCACCACCAGATCAACCAGGCCCACTCGGCCCGGGTTCGTTCGCAGGGGGCGGAGACCCTCCCGAAGGATCCCCGGGACGAAATTATTGCGGCCCTCCAACGCCGGCTTGATGAAATGGAGGCCAACAAAGCTCACGCCACCACCTCCACCCCTCATTCAGATCTCAAATACGATGCCATGATGGCCAAGATGGAGGAATTACAGAAGAAGGTGGCCGAGGGCTCCGGGGAACCCGTCATCCAGCTCCGGACCCGGACGCCATTTACCCCAAGGGTACTGGCGGCCCAGATCCCGGAAAAATACCGAGGGCAACACATACAGCCCTATAACGGGAAGACGGACCCCCCAGGAACACTACAGCAAATATCAAAACAGCATGATGATGGTAGGGGCGTCGGACGAATATTTGTGTCGTTGGTTCCACTCCACCTTAGAGGGGCCGGCATACGAATGGTTCAACCGGTTGCCCGAGGCTGCATTGATTCGTGGCAAGAACTCGCCCAGCGATTCTTGACACAATTTGCCGAGAGGCGTCGCACAAGGAAGCACTTCTCCCACCTCCTAACCATACGCCAGAAGAGGGATGAGACCCTTCGGGACTTCCTGGAGCGCTGGAGGACGGAAGCCGACAAAGTCGACGGTGCTGATGACGGGACCCTCCTGGCCCTCCTACAAACCGTCCTCCGTACCGGCAAGTTTTCAAGGAGCCTCAACATTGAACCCCCCCGCGACTACATAAGGGCTTTGCAGCGGGGGGACCGATATGCTGAGGCCGAGGAGGTGGAGAAATATCACCAGCATCCGGATCAGCAGCCCCCGAGGGCTGACAATAAGAACAACCGGGGGCCGGGGGCTCCTCCAAATCACCCCAAGTCTTCAGGACCCTCTGATGACCGCCTCGGCAAGGCCAAGCCAAGCCCAGGGGAGGTTATAAGAGCAGCCCTAAGACTTGGGCGCAGCCTATCCTCCTGGACCGCCCCCGGACACCATTGACGCACCCCGTCAGCATCATCCTTGATTTTGCCGAGGAGAGGGGCCTCGTTGATTGCGACTCTCGCGCACCCCCGGAGGTTCATGCTATCAACCCTCAGTTCCCCTACTGCCGTTTCCATCGGCATCAGGGGCACAGGACCGATGACTGCCACCAGCTAAAGACGGCCATCGAGAGATTAATACAAGCGGGACACCTGTCCCAATTTGTTCAGAGCCCTCGGCAGGAGGGACCTTCTCATCAGGGGCCTCCCCGAGGGCACCACACGAAGGTGAACGCTTGGGTGAACCCGAATACCATCCCCCTCGGCAAGAAGAGGGAGATCGGAAACTTGGAAGAAGAGGAGGAGGAATACCCCCACTACCAGGAGAAAAAACGCCACATCCTCATGATCACCGGTGGCAATACAGGGGGCGATTCCACCAGCCAGCGAAAGAAGTGGGCTCAATCGCTTTACGTGGGGGAAGTCACTCATATGCCCCCGGTAAAGCGACTGAGGGAGGAACCCATCACCTTCACCAACGCAGATCTCCCTCCTACTTCTTCTCCTCACAGGGATGCCTTGGTGATTCGGACTGAGATAAACGACACCATCATTCACCGAACATACATTGACACGGGTAGCTCCGTCAATGTAATGTACCTCAGCACCTTCAGAGAGCTGCATCTGGAGAGGGGGGCCCTTCGGCCCATTAAGACCCCTCTTGCCGGCTTCACCGGCGACACTATTGATTCCGAGGGGGTAATAACCCTCCCGGTGATCTTCGGCGATGGGCTCCATAGAGCCCAGCTCGAAGTGGAGTTCGTCGTCGTTAACATCGACTGCGCCCACAACATTATCCTCGGCCGGCCAGCCCTGGAGGACCTCGAGGCCATCATCTCCATGAGGCACCTCTGCCTCAAGTTCCCCGCCGAGGGGGGCATTGGCTACTCCCGGGGGAATCAGAAAATCGCCCGCGCCTGCTATCTTCAAGTCACTAAGAAGGTAAGTAAGACGGAATTCCGTGTTGACACCATCACCGGAACCCTTGACCAAGAAGAAAAAAGGCCGAGGGCTGAACCAGTCGAGGACGTAGAAGACTTTGCGCTCGATCCGGCCTAGCCGGAGAAAGTCGTGAAGATTGGAGCCCAGGTCCCTGAAGATCTGAAGACCGGTATCACCAACGCCCTCCGCGCCTACTCCACTGTCTTTGCATGGGGGCCGGAGGACATGCCGGGAATAAGCCGAAGGGTCATCACCCACCGCCTCTTGGTGGACCCCTCGGCAAAAGCAGTACAACAACGAAGAAGACCCCTCTCCGCCGAAAGGAGGGAATTTGTGAAGAAGGAGGTCGCCATGCTCCTCTCTATTAAGCACATCAAGGAGGTGAAATATCCCTCATGGCTAGCAAATGTAGTCCTCGCACAGAAGCCCCCTACCTTCCGCATGTGCGTGGACTACACCGATCTCAACAAGGCGTGCCCTATGGATCCATTCCCTCTACCAAATATTGATCAACTGGTGGATGAGACCGCAGGGTGTGAGATCATGTCCTTCCTCGATGCCTTCCGAGGGTATCACCAAATTTTCATGCACGAGGAAGACGCCGAAAAAACTGCCTTCATGACTCCCGAGGGCATCTTCTGCTACCTAGTAATGGCCTTCGGCCTAAAGAACTCAGGGGCCACTTACACCCGGATGGTGGCCCGGGTCTTTCAAGCCGTCCTAGGGCGCACCATGGAGGCCTATGTCGACGACATGATCGTCAAGAGTAAACAATCTTCCAGCCATGCTGACGACCTCCGGGAAATCTTCGCCATCATGCAAAAGTTCAACCTTCGGCTAAACCCGAAGAAGTGCACCTTCGGCGTCCAAGGAGGCAAGTTCTTGGGCTACATGGTGAGCCGAAGGGGTATTGAGGCCAATCCCGAGAAGATCCAGGCCATCATCAACATGGAGCCCCCACGCAATGTGAAGGAAGTCCAACGGTTGACGGGCCGCCTGGCAGCCCTCAACCGCTTTCTATCTAAATCAGCAGAGAAATCTCTACCCTTCTTCCAGATCATGAGGAAGACGGCTGGCTTTCTATGGACTCCGGAATGCCAGGGGGCTTTCGACGAACTCAAGCGATATCTATCTTCACCCCCTGTGCTCTCAAAACCAAAGGTAGGGGAGACCCTCTATCTCTACCTTGGGGTCAGCCCGGCAGCCATCAGCTCCGTACTCATCCGGGAGGAAGACGGCATCCAACATGCCATCTTCTATGTGAGCAAGACCCTAAGGGAGGCCGAACTCAGGTACTCTCCTGTGGAGAAAACGATGTTAGCCATCGTTTGGACCGTCAAAAAGTTGGGCCACTACTTTCAGGCTCACCCGGTTCAGGTCCTCACTCATCAACCCCTCGGCGCCCTCATGAGGAGCCCCACCAGCTCCTCCCGCATGGTGAAATGGGCTATCTTCTTGAGCCAGTACAACATTGAAATCCGTCCGAGGCCTGCCATCAAGGGCCAAGCCCTGGCGGACTTTGTGACGGAATGTACCGCAAGGGCAGCCACGGACGGGGAGCCCTCGGCTACCTCGGACGACTGGTGGACCCTCTACACCGATGGCTCCTCCGCGACCAAAGCATGCGGGGGAGGGGTAGTCCTCATTACTCCCGAGGGCTTCAGAGCCTACTATGCAATCCGCTTCTCCTTCAAAGTCTCCAACAACGAGGCCGAATATGAGGCCCTCCTATGTGGCCTTCGGCTGGCTGCCAACATGAGGGCCCGGCAGATCCACATCAAATGCGACTCCAAGTTGGTCGTTGGCCAAATATCCGAGGAATATGAGGCCAAGGAGGGAAGAATGAAACAATACAAGGAAGCGGCCAAGGAGTTGCTTAAGGTATTTGAGGCACACTCTCTCACTCAAATACCGAGGGCTCAGAACTCCGAGGCCGACATATTATCTAAGCTCTCGGACGACTCCCCCGAGCATATCTCCAAAATTGCCAAAATTGAGGAACTCAGCCTCTCGAGTATCCATGCAAGCCCCGTTATGAACATACAACAACGCCAAGAGGATTGGATCTCAGATATCACCGCTTTCATCTCCACAGGGCAGCTACCCGAGAATGAGACCCGCGCTAAACTGGCAAAGCTGAGGGCTCCTAGCTACACCATCGAAGATGGAAGGCTCTACAAACGATCTTACAATGGAACACTACTTCGGTGCCTTCATCAGGATGAAGCCGAGGTCGCAATGGAGGAGGTGCACAGTGGCACTTGCTCAGCTCACCAGGGACCCTTCTCCATGTCCCGAAGGCTCATTCTCCAGGGCTATTTTTGGCCAACCATGGCCAGAGATTGTGCTGACCTTGCCCGAAGGTGCACCGCATGTCAACATTTCCAGAAAGCCCCCGGCAGGCCAGCGGTCAACTATGCCCCCATCAGCACATCCGTCCCCTTTTTTCGATGGGGGATAGACCTTGTGGGCCCTCTGCCGAGGGGTACCTCCAACAACAGATACATCATTGTGGCCATCGACTACTTTACCAAGTGGGTGGAGGCTGAGCCCCTCGCCAGTATCATAGAGGCGAAGTGCCGTCACTTCGTCCTCAAGAACATCCTCACAAGGTTTGGCGTCCCCCAGCAGATCATCTCCGACAATGGGACACAATTTGAGGCAGCCCCCTTCTGTGCCCTTCTGGAGGCATGGGGCATCAAACACACCTTCTCCTCCGTTCCCTACCCTCAAGGCAACGGGCAAGTAGAGAATGCCAACCGGACCTTGCTCGAGGGCCTCAAAAAGAAGCTGGAGGCCGAGGGCGGTGGCTGGGTGGAAGAACTCCACAACATCCTGTGGGCCTACCGCACCACCCCTCGGCGAGCAACAGGTGAAACACCCTTCTCCCTCTGCTACGGTTTTGAAGCCAAAGCTCCTACGGAAGTCACCCTTCCCACCCGAAGGGTGATCCAATATGACCCCGAGGTCAACGACAGCAACATGGCCCTCGACCTCCACCTCATTTCAGAACGCCGGGAGCAGGCCTTCATCCGGCCAGAAAATTATCGAAGGCAAGTCAAAAGCTACATCAACGCCAAAGTTCGCACCAGAGAATTCCAAGTGGGGGACTATGTCCTCCGGAGGAGGGAAGCCAGCCAACCAACCGAGGGAGGAAAAATGGCACCAAAATTCGAAGGCCCCTACATCATAGCAGCCATCATCAAACCTGGGACTTACAAGCTCAAACGCCCCAACGGGAAAGAGGTCCCTAGGCACTGGAATGTACACCATTTAGTTAAATTTTACCAATAATGTAAGAGCGGCCAAGCCCTCATAACTAATGAATGTACTATCCTATGGCCCAAGGCCTCCACTTTTGAGGAATGAAGACACATTCAAGACACCACGCCCTCATACTGACTACAGGCCCCAGGCCGCACCACAAGAAGAACCCCCTCCGGCACCAAGTGTCGAGGGCGGACACCATCAACACCTACAACAACAGGAGAACACCATGTGTTTTCGAACAAGACCCCTCGGTACCAAGTACCGAGGGTGGGAACTCCCGTCACCAACGACAAGGAACGCCATGTGTTTTATTTCCCTTCGGCACCCAGTGCCGAGGGTACACCTCCATCACCAACATCAAAACGAAGAAAAACACCAAATGTTTCAAAGAAGACCCCTCGGCACCCAGTGCCAGGGATATGCTCTCCTATCAACTTCCAAACATCTGTTGGGAAACACCAAGTGTTTCCTCCGAGGGCCCTCCGGCACCAAACACTCCAATCCAAACACCAAGTGTTTCATTTGAAGACCCTTCGGTACCAAGTACCGAGGGTAGACACCTCCACCAACTGCAACAAAAGAGAACACCAACTGTTCCTACAGAAGACCCCTCGGTACCAAGTACCGGGGGCTACACATCGAAACTAACACCAAGTGTTGTTTCTAAAAGCCGTACCCCATGAGGACGCATATACCGAAGGCGCCACCATCGGTGCCGGCGGCACGTAGTGCCCCCCGGCCATTTGCAACTAGTGTGCAAATGAAAACCCTTCCTTGAAACGCTTTCCGCGTCACTACCCTCAGGGTATGACAGGCATGAGAAATGCCCAGGATTCGACTTTCAAAAACGGAACGCTATCCGCGTCATCACCCCAAGGGTATGACAGGCACGAGAAATGCCCAGGATTCGACTTCCAAACCGAAACGCTCCCCGCGCCACCACCCCAAGGGTGTGGCAGGCCACGGACTATGTCTAGCGCCGAGGGGACGACTTTCAAAAATGAGGCGCTTTCCGCGCCATCCCCCAAGGGGAGGCAGGTTACAGACCACCATATCTTGTGCCCAGGAAACGACCCTCGATCCCCTCGGAACTCGGAAGGTTAACCCGAGGGAGGAGAGCCATTGGTGTATTCTGATGGCCTCCTAATAGGCCCAGCCTTACCAAGAAACCAAGTTTCTTGATGCCTTCCCTTCACCACCAACCAAAAAAAAGGGTGAAGGGGAGTAGACTCGGCGAGAAATCAAAGAGTACACTCCAACAGATCACAACATGCCGAGGGCTCCCCACGGGAACACCTCCGGTAATTGAAGACTCCTATTTCCCGAAGGATACTACTCAAACAAATAGCATCAAGAAACAGTTAAGTCCACTGCCTGGTCACCTTCGGTCACACAAGCACCGAAGGCTTCAACAATACAAAGGGACTGGACTATCCACACTTTTCCTAAGTCCACACTTTTGGAAAATGACAGCAACCGGAGGTTAATATGTCACCAGACAACCGAAGGCATCTATTACAAATCATCAAAGGCCAACCGAGGGGGCTTATCCCAAAATATCTGCCCCCCGGACAGGCTCCTCACTGACCGAAGGTTCAACATCTACAGCACACTTTGAGATTTTCCTAAGGCCCACATATTTGGCCCTCGGTCGAATACTCATACAACACAAGGGCCTCACGATCACCCGAGGGGTCCTATTCATATACCCAGAGGGATCTACATCCGGAAGCTCAACATCAATTTACGCTTAGAAAATATTCTAAGTCCTAAATGAGTAGCCCCCGGGCATCTCGCAAGAGCGATGCAGAGTCAGAGGGCACCTATCACCCGAAGGCGACATAAGGAAGCAGCACTTGGAAAAAATTCTAAATCCTAAAGATTTGGCCCCCGGCCCAATCAATATTACAACTAAGGGAATATGACAGCCGAAGGCTATGCGATACAACAACACTTAGAAAATTTTCTAAGTCCTACATATTTTTCCCCCGATAAACTACTCATACATCTAGAAGGGGTGCCATCTCCCGAAGGCTCCCAAGGGAAAATCTACACTTAGAAATCTTTCTAAGTCCTACATATTTCACCCTCATCTCAAGGGACCCAAAAGCCGAAGGCTACCTATCAATCAAAGGCTGCAGTACACAAGGAATCAACACTTAGAAAAGTTTTCTAAGTCCTAGCTATAGTTGTGCCCTCGGTTGTATATCCAGCAAAGGGTGCCCAACTACCGAAGGCTACACCTGTATTCAAACACTTGGAAAATATTCTAAGTCCTAAACATACATTCAAAAAAGGGCGAAGGCATACACTCAAGAAGAAACGATGGCATACATTCAAGGAAGAATGAATTAAAGCGAACAAGTCATGTATACATACAATGCCCGAAGGCTAGCACTCACCCATAAATCATCACAAAAAATGAGTAAATGTAACTGTTACAGACGGGCCGAAGCCGAAGGATCAATGGTGTTCATTACAACAGAAGTTTCAAAAATTTACTAAGTACAGGTTACGAATCAACAACGGCATTCCCGGAGGCGTCCTCTACTGCAGGTTTTGACGCAGCGTCATCCCCAATTTCCTCCTCTTCGTCACTACCCTCGGCCATCAGCAGGGAGTCTTCCAAATCAGGCCTCGCAACGCCTTCAGGGAGGGGAACCCTGGGGTCTGGCTGAAGGGGAGGGAGACCATAGGATGCCGGATCAAAGGCCTTCGGGTCCACCCCAAAATGTCGAGATAGCCTTCGATATACAAGGGCCTGAGTAAAGTACTCACCCCGTCATAATACTCTTTCCCCTTTCGGGCCAACCACATTGTGCCTGGGCCTTTCACCCATTCGTTCACCGAAGCTTCCACCACCGAGGCCACCCATTCCTGCCGGCCTTCGGCTTTCCATCCCTCCTCAGCAAAAGCGGCGACAGCGTCCTCCCGGGTTTCGGCGACAGCTTTGATCCGGACCTCCTCAGCATCCTCCGCGGCCTTCTTGGCAGCATCGGCCGCAGCCTTCTCCGCCTCTGCTTTGCCTTCGGCTCTGGCCACCGTCTTGGAGCCCTCGAGTATTTCTTTGAAAGCCTCTTGCTCAGCTTTGCGAGCGTCCTCGGCCTCCTTGAGCTGCCTTCGGGCCTCAGCCAGTGCTTCAACGGCTTTCTTCTTCTCCGAATCATGCTGTTCTATCCTCTGGACCAGCTCGCCAAGGCCAAGGCTCGCCTGAAAGCAGACATGAATTACCGGAGGTTTAGCCACTACACATGTATAGAGGGAAGTTATCTACAAAAGAGAGGGAAGGAACCTTACCGTAACCGAGGCCATCAGAACCTTAGAGCAGAGGACATCGTCGGCCTGACGGGAGAGCACAGACTTATCGGTCGGAGGGGTGGCACCCCTCAAAAACTCCTTCGGGTTCAGGGTCCCGTGCATGATAGCAGTCCCCTTCGTGATGGAGAATTGGACTTTGTCCAGGGGCCATGTCAGATCAGTGGCTTGACCCGAAGGCTTAGGAGGAGAAGATTCGTCTACGACCACAACGGGGGCTTCCTTCGACTCCGGGGCCCCCTTCTTCTTATTCTTCCCCTCCGGTTGTGCCGGGTCCTTCCCAAGCCTTTTCCTCTTCGGCTCCAGACCGGGGGAGCCCCCGACGGCGGCCTCCGGGACGGGCCCCACCTCCTTGGCCTCTTCGGCCGCTCCCGCCTTGGGGAAGATCTCATCGACCGCCCTCTGCTGTGCGGGGGCCTCCTTTTTCTGCTCCTCCCTGGCAAGTTGCCTCTTCAGCTTGACAAGGTTCTGAGCGTCCATGTCTGGTCCTGAAACACAAGAAGGCACACAAGGGTTAGTTCACTACTACAACAAAGCAAAAAAAAGGGGGAAGAAATTTTTCTAAGTATGAAAATTGAAGCCCTCGGCATTACAGCAACCTTCGGCACTCTCATATACGCGATCAATCATGGGGTAGCCTTCCTCCTTCTCCCCCATCAGCCGGTACCGACGGAAGCCGAGCTTGTACAACTCACTGGAGAGCGTTGCGCTTTTGATGGACACATGCTTATCGGAACCCTCCGGCTTCTTGGACAACACCTGCCCATTTTTTCCGAGGGCATACCCTTCTGCCTTCAGGTGCCGCCGAAACCAATCACCAAGCGGGGTGGAGAAGGGGTTCTCGGCCAACCGGATATAACAGAACTTGTCCTTCCACCCCTTGTGAGACGAAGGCGCCTCATCAAAAATCTTGAACGTCGGGAGCTGCTGCAAATTACCATAGCCCCCGGCATTCGAATGCCCCCCCCCCCCCCCCCCCCCCCGACATAAGTTGAACGACAGGAAGAATTGCTCCAGAGTAGGGGGACCCTTCGGCTGAGGCACAGTGACAGGAACCCTGCCAGATATGAGTGACTGTTCGGGGTCAACTGGCAGGGGGCTAGCTTGACGAAGCGTAGGTACTCCAACACGAAAGGATGAAGGGGAAATCTGAGACCCAGCTCCACCGAAAGCAGATGTACGGCAAAACAGCCGTCGGGGGCACGAAGGAGCACATCATCCGGCTTTGGCTCTACCACTTGCGCCGAAGGCCCTACCAAAAATTGTACCGCCATCATTTCCCCTCGGGTAGCTTTATTCTTGACCTCCAAGGCGGCCGTATTCAGGAAAGAATAGCCCTCGGGCAGTCCCAGTGGCTGGCCAGCGTCGACGGCAGCTTGCTTCTTCTTCGGAGCCATCCTCGCCTTCTTTCTCTTCTGCCCTGGGGCCACACTAAGGGGTACAACGTCTATAGGCCGGGAGCTCCCAGCTTCAGTACCACACCGAGGGGGAGGGATAGCTACAGTCACCTTCAGGCCTTCCTTCTGGGCCTCGTCCTCGGCCACTTGACAAGCGATAGCAAGCTCCTCATCCGCGTTCACCTGCTCGAAGTCTTTGGCCTCGAGCTCAAGCCGAAGGTCACCCTGTATCGCCTCGGCCACGGCCCTATCATCGATGATCGAGAGTTGCTCGCTCGAGGATTCCACGTCAGACGACACTTCAACGTTCACTGAAGCCTCCCCGGAGATGTCTTGGGAATCACTAGCTGACGACATTACTTCTAAAAGGCGAGGGGTCGGGAAACTCGTACAAAGGGGGGGGTTCCTGAAGGGTCCTAAAGACTAACCCTAAGGCCAAAAGCTAAATACTCAAATGGAGCTAAGGGCGGAAGGAGAACTGACCTCTGAAAGCTGAGTTTTGACCGAAGGCTTGAGTTTCTCTCTCTAGAATTTTTGGCAGAGCTTCGCTAGGGATGTTGGATGCGTAAAGAAGGAATGGCCTTGGCTTGAGGTATTTATAGGCTCCCAGATCCGGGCTTGGGCCGAGATCCAGGCTCCCAGCAGCTAAAGCCATCCTTACGCACCGTCGTTTCACCCAACCGGTGACGCCCGCCCACGAGAAGCCAATGGCTACACTCCACGTGTACCCCCCCAACGACTATAAATCTGACGCTACATATTCCAACGGCTATATTTCCAACGGCTATATTCTGGAAGCCCCCGGGTTTTCTGCTTCACTCCACTTCATCAAGGAGAGCCTCCGGGTACACTTACCCAGAGACGCCCCCGGGTTGTGCCCCACACAGCACATAACAGGCGCCTTCGGGATCACTCCTTCAGAAACCCAAGGCTTCATATCAGGGCACCCCTCGGGGATTCCCACTCAGCACTGTAAGAACCGGGTAGCCCCTGGGGAGTTGCCTCATTGACGGATAGCCTATGGCACACAGGTAATGGGAGCCCTCGGGTATCTTCATCACCAACTAATCAACAAACAATGGACCCCCCGGTAACAACTCCACTGCTGCCCTCATCCATCAGGCCCTCGATCCCCAGATTGAGGGGCTCCCCTTCGGCGCCCCCAGGACATCAACAGCAAGCCTTCGGCCAACCAACACATGAGCCCTCAGAAAAAGAAGAGCCTTCGGCATCACCGTTATTCTCCATTTTTGACCAAGGTTTGACATTTTCGATTCATCATTGGGGGAATTCGGTGCACTCTTTTTCCCTCATTAGGATTTTATCCCACAGGGTTTTTCCTAATGAGGTTTTTAACGAGGCATCCCCCCAAAATGAAATGAATAGCGTCAGCCTTCGGCCCACAACAGCAACGCAACTACTTTACTCCTTTTCACCACTTTACAAGTGCCTCAAGGAGTGGGGGACTGGAGGACCCCCTCGGGAAAATCATTAAATTACAAAATTAGTGAAATTCCAACAAACGACAAAGCAAGCCCTCAAGTCCCGACATGTGGGTAACTGAGGGACTGCCTTCGGCAGGGACATAAAAGCAACAACTCCTCACCAACTTCAGAGATCACGACAGGACAACATCAAAGGGCAAGCACAAATTACTCCTTTTCCCTCAAATACCTTTCGGCAAAAGGAGTGAGGGACTCCTGATGGAGTATATGGCCCGGGAACACCCGACCCACAGACTCCTACTACTCCTTTAGAGGCCCAACAGGCCCAGAAGGCCCAACAGGCCCAAATCACGGCGCCCAGAGTACCAAGCAACCCGCAATACGCACCAGGGGTGCCTTCGGCCCCCTGGCCGAAGGCTCCAAACTATCACAACATGGATATTTCGAACAAACAGAGGAACTGGGAGAAAATGGCGAAAACAGTAGCCCTCGGCACCTGGAGCCCTCGGCACTCAGGGGTCCTCAGCACTAAGAGCCCTCGGCTAGTCCTCTGCAGCCGAGGGCACCTCTCCCGACATGATATCCGCCTCACATGCGTACAGATCACCGTACCCTGTACAGACGTCCCATCCAACAGCCGCATTAAATGCGGCCACATGCGGCTGCCAACGCCAACCAGTTGAGGTGACCCCTCGGCCAATAGGCGCTTGACACGTGTCCCTGTCCGGCATTTATTGCTACTATAAATAGCACCCCATTTCCCCATTTGTAACCACGCTGAAAACGCTCCACATTTATAATACACTCTCTCTCTCTACACTTACTTGCTCTGACTTCTCTCTAAGTTATTCCCAGCAATAACCCTTCGGATATATACCCCCGGGTAGACTATCCATCACATGGCATTCGGCCACCGTCAAGAGCGATTTTAAAATAACACATGTCACTAGTGTTATCGAGGGGTGGTCGGGTCACCGGTCCTAGATCGGGACTGTCTCGAGTAAAATTGGTCTTCAAATTGGGTATGAGGCAAGGTCTTCGATCCCGGGTCAAGACCGGAAGGGGCGGGGCGGCGGGCTAGGGTCTCTGATCTCAGGTCTCGAATTTTATGACTGGAATCGGGTTGTCCATTCCTAACGACCACTTCACTTTTTTCCTCTTTTTCCTGTTATGATTGTTGGGTCTGAGGTGGGATGGGGGTGGGGTAAAAGAAACTAATAAATACCTATCGAATTCAGATTATTCAATATCATATTATTTATATTCACATTATTCGATATTCATATTATTATCAGGGCCGCCCATAGGGGCAGGTACTCTAGACAAGTGTCTAGGGCCCCCAATTTTTTTGGGGCCTCTAATTTTTAAAGCAAGTCCATTATATGTATATACTAGTGTAAACCCCGGGGCAATGCCCCGGTAGCGGTGCGTCAATTTGTGAATCATTTATAAGATACAAAGTTTAATATAACGCATTTTTACCATGGTCTAACTACAAACAATAATATTTTTTTATATTTTAAATGCATATATATTAAATTATCCATCATCATATATCATATATTTACTTTTTAGTCTATATGACTATATCAATTTTTTTTATTGTGGTAGCATTGTGATTGCGGTCGCTGCAGTTACGACTATTGCGGCTGATGCAGTGTAATTTAATTTTACGTTCGAACGAAATAAAAAATATTTAGCGTAGATGTCTTGATACGATCCAATATGGCCTCTTTACGGCCACCTTACGGTTTCGTTGGGTTACGTAGTAGATTTTTCCCATGAATTGAAACCGCACTTTCGTTGCGGCCTGATGCGGTTGTGCTACATAAGGCAACAACAATATTGCAGCCGCAACATGTGTTGCAATCCCGGCTTATTCCCATTGCAACCACGTTGTGTTGGGTTTCGTTGGAACGATGAGAGTACATTATTGATATTCTTGTAGTTGTTCATAACTGGAGAATAGCAAAAGTGTTATGTATGAAACTTTTCTTGTGAAGATTTTGATTGTGTTCGTAAAACTATATGCATATTGACATATTGTTATTATGCTTTCATATCATAATGTCTTTACTCAGGTATAAACTAAATGTGATTATGCACATAATGATTAATTAAAGTGATGTTTGAAATATAATTTACAACATGATTTAATGCACAATTCAATCAATAATTAAGCATATCATTAAATGTTAAAAATTAATTAGATGTTGTACTATAAGAGTATGAATTATTTTTTATATTATATGAGCATTTGCATTATGTAATGACTTAGACAATGATTTTAAAATTAAAATCATGTTACATTTATTTGGGAAATTCTCCTTGGGGAACCACCATCATGTTATATTTGTTTGGGAAATTGTTTGATCCTTCTAATATCTTCCTAATGTAAGAGTAAGGATGTGGATAGGCTGCAATCTAATACCAATTTTGCACTAAAAACTAAACTATCAGGTAAGATTTGGATTAAATCTTAAATTTCATTACTATTTTAATATGTTTGACAAAGTGTAAAGATGCTAGGAACTCTTAATCAAGCATGTTTCTTTACTTTGGCAGAAATATACAAATGATTAATTTTTTGGTTTGTAGTTTAAATACTAATAATTACATATTTATGATTACAATAAAGATTATATGTAAAGCATGTCTTTTTTCCTAAGTGTAGTGACTATAATAAGTAGTAACTTTAGTCATAACATGTGACTTATGTTCAATTTTTACAATTAAGGGATCATGACATATACTCATAATAATAAATTTAGCCATATTTTGTTGATAAGTTTTGTTTCAATTTTTTTTTTAAAAAAAAACCTTTTAAATATTTGTGACATACGAGACCTTTTAAGATGGATCTTGTATGTCGAAATATTTTTGACATATCAGACCTTTAAGAAGGGGGTTCCGTATGTCAAAATATTTGTGACATACGATAACCGTTACTTCCTCCGTCTCTTATAATTTTGTTATATTTACTTTTTTGGTTGTTGTCTCAAAACTTTTGTCACCATTCCTTTTAAACAATTAATTTGCGCTTCCTATAATTTCTCTCTATCTGCACAATTCTCAATCAAGCAATTTTTACTTTATTATTTTACATGTCAGTTAAACTTGGCAAATTTATAAGGGAGGAAGTATCTATTATAAGAGTTATGAATTAAATAATTATCAAGTAGTTGCTATCTAAAATACTCAAAACTAATTCCAATAAAATAGCCTATCGAATGGGTTAATTTAGCTTTATGGAAGAGTCCAAAACCAATTCCAATTGATTAAGCCTAATAAAAGAACAACAACTTGCTATAAAATAGTTCTACCTACAATAAATGATAAAGATTGTTTTTCTCTAACGAATGAATTGTTAAATGATTAATGAATTAAAAGTGATACTAAATATTATACTCCGTAATTGTTAACCAATTAAAAGATGACACGTCAACATTTTAAAACTCAAGTTTACTATATAAAACAATAGACTTAAAAATATTTTATTAGTCAAATAAAGAAAAAATTATATGAAAATATCTAAAATTATCTTTTAAAATAACTTTAGTCAATACAGTCAGAAAAGTAACTTCAATCTTACTTTTTTATTATTACACAATTCAGCGTGCAAAATCAAAATTTACGTGTTTGATAAAAAGTTGACAGATAAGTCAATTGAGATCATTCGATGCAATTGTTGGTTTATAATCGGGAGGGTATAAAATTTAGTTGTAATATTAGGGTGTTGTACTATTGGAGTCCTATTCACTTGTACGATTTATAGTGTGGGTGCGGTTGGGTAATAGTGTGTTAGCTCCCAATTCAAATTAACACGCGACAACAAATTATTATCTTTCAAATAATATGTTAATATTTCAATAATATTGATGAGGTTATGGGACTAGGCCCAGAGCCTAATCGGCCTAGGCCCCGAACTTGGACCAGCAGGCCCAAGCCCATCAACCCAGAGCTCGAGTCGGCCCAACCGATCAGGCCAATCAAGGAGCGGAAGCCCAAGAGAGCCTGTCGACCAGTCCAGCGGGGAGCCTGCCCTCCAGCCCGGCCAACGGGGAGCCTGCCTTCCAGCCCAGTGGAGAGCCTGCCTATCGGCCCAACCGGAAGCCCAAGAGAGCCTGCCTTCCAACCCAGTGGGGAGCCTGCCGACCAGCCCAGCTGGGAGCCTGCGGTCCAGCCCAGGTGGGAGCCTGCCTTCCAGCCCGGCCAGCAGCCTGCCTCCAGCCCAACGGGGAGCCTGCCTTCCAGCCTACCCGGGAGCCTGCCTCCAGCCCGGTCAGAAGCCTTCCTCCAGCCTAGCGGGGAGCCCACCGTCCAGTCCAGCAGGAGGGAGCTCAAGCGTCCAGTCTGACAGCCAGGCTGACCTGCCAGCCAGGAACTATAACGGCCAAAGTAATTAATGTGTGACTTAATTATGTATTTAATTCTGTATTAATGTTGTAATTAGTTAGCCATTAGTATCTTTGGCAGTTACCATTTGTAATCGCCTATAAAAGGCAAGTTCGAGTCAAATAATAGACATGCTTATTCTGGCAACTAAATCTCATAGGTACCTTCCAGTCTCGTTCTTGCTTTCCTAATTCCTGCTTGAGTGTCGTACATAGCTTTCCTAAAAGCCTACGAGCGTCCTATTTTGGACCAACATTGGTGCTTTCATTGAGAGCCTCTATTGTCTCTCACATCACTTGAGTAGGGATCACATAGGAAGATGGCCGGAATCTCGTCCCGATGTGACCATGTCTTAGTCCACACCGAGGAATCCACCCGGTCTGGCCGCCAGCGTGCCCTCGACAACCATGGACAGGACAGGAGGGCGGCGCGCCAAGGCGACCTTCGGAACCAATTGTCAGGCCACGGCGACCTGAGGGCAACGCTCAACCACACCCAAGGTGAGCGCTCGGTCCGCAGCCGGGGGGGGGGGGGGGGGGGGAGGCCGGTGTCATGCTCAGTGCATGGACCCGACTCGACTCAATGCCAAGGTGGAAGCCCTACAGGAGGCGACTCGGGTTCTGGGGGCCTTGGCTCAAGGTTTCCAACAGATGGTGTCTGGCGGAAACGTGGGTGAGCCTGCCCGTCAACAGACGCTGGCAGATGTGGAAGTGTCCTCCAGGCGGCGTGACGAGCGACGCTCTGGATCCAACCAAAACAGGAGGGAAGAAGTCTCCCAGCAGCTTAGTCGACCCCATCGGCAGGCGAAGAGGGCACCCAGCAGGGGCGCTCAATGTAGATGGAAGGAAACGAGTCCTCTCGCCACTCTCACCGAGCGAGCAGCCGGACTGGCTCCATGGAGAGGCAAAACGTGGGGGCCCGACCTCACACGCACAGGCGACTTGGAGGCACCGCTGGACATGCCTAGCCCCATGTTGGGGCTGTCCGGGGGAACCCACCGCCAACCTAGGTGGATGATCTACGACAGCGCCTTGACGAGTTGAGAAGGAGGGTCGTCGGGGGGGAGCCCTACACGGCCGACCTATGGATACCCGAACCTTTCACCCGGGCGGTCATGGATGCGCCGTTGCCGAGGGGCTATAAGCCCTGCGCCATTGAAGCATACAAGGGCGCTTCTGACCCCCAACATCATGTATCTCGGTACCTTTCCTACATGGTGATGATGGGGTACGAAGATGCCATCTGATGCCGCGGTTTCTCTGCCACCTTGGGTGGCCCGGCTTGTGAATGGTACGACTCTCTACCCGATGGGAGTATCACGAATTTTCGTGAGTTGGCTCAGCGCTTTCTTTTGAGGTTCGTGGGCTCTCGAGATGTCAAGAAGAACTTCAGCCACCTGTTCGGCCTAAAACAGGGGAAGAAGGAATCATTGTCGACCTTCTTAGTGAGGTGGAGGACCGAGTCAGTCAAGGTTCAGGGCCTTGATGACAGGACCGGGGTGGCCATGCTCACAAACTCTATCCGGTCGGGTGAGCTTTACAAAGATTTCGTCAGAAGTCCCCCCACCTCGTACGAAGAGGCGCTCGGTCGTGCCGACCGTCAAGCCGAGGCGGAGGACGCCTTGCAGAGGAAAAGAGATGAGGAAGAAGGCGCAAAAGAAAAGAAGAAGAAGGAAACTGGTTCGGGTGCTGAGAAAGCTGACGGCAAAGCCGACAACAAAAACAACAAGTACAAAGGTAACAAAAGCAAAGGCAAGGGCAAGGCGGACGTCTCGAGCGGACCACTCCTGCCCGTCAAGCAATTGACTCCATTTTCTCGGCCGGTCGGGCCATCCTCGACTACGCGGAGGAGCAAGGTTTAGTCGACTTTCCGGAGGAGTGTGATGTGGTGACCGCCAAGCGCAACCACGACCAATATTGTCGATTCCATCGGAGAGCAGGGCATGATACAGATGATTGTGTCATTTTCCGACGGCAAATTGAGGAACTCATCCAGAAAGGGTACCTGGGCCAATTCGTTGGCAAACAAGGAGGCATCCCGCAGAAGAGGAGCCTGACGTGGCAGCGGTCCGACCAAGCTACCCCGTCAAATGAGAAACAGCCTGCCAAGAAGCGAGAACTCGGCGCCTTGTCCGAGGAGGACGATGCCGATCTAGGGAACGACTCCCGGAAGTACCATCGATGTTCGTTCATATTCAGGGGACCCCAGGGAGGCGACACATCTGGAGAACGGAAGCAGTGGGCCCGAGCCTTGTACGTCGGGGAGATAACTAGGGCTCCCGCCGACAAGAGGGTGAAGAGGGATCCCATCTTCTTCACCGACGCGGATTTGCCACCGATGCCTCCACCGCACAGGGATGCCTTGGTGATCAAGGTCGAAATCAACAACACGATCGTCCACCGAGTCCTGGTGGGCAATGGGAGCTCTGTTAACATCATGTACTATGACACCTTCCAGGGTCTGGGCTTGGAACGAAGGGACTTGATCCTAGTAAGAACCCCACTCTCGGGTTTCACCGGGGACTCTATTGAGTCAGAGGGCAGCATAGTCCTCCTCGTGATGGTGGGCTCCGAGCCCTGCGTATCCAAGTTAGACATCAAGTTCATCGTTGTACGCCTAACTTGTGCGCATAAGATCATCATGGGTAGGCCGGCCCTGGAAGACCTCAGGTGTGTGATATCCCAGGAGCACCTATGCATGAAGTTTCCCACTCCGAATGGTGTCGGAGTTGCCAGGGGAGACCAACGGATGGCAAGGAGCTGCTATCTGAAAGCTTGCAAACAAATCGGTCAGAAAAACTTGAGGGTCCACACCATCAACAACAAAGTTGTGAAGTATGAGGAGGGTCAGCTCCGCGCTGAACCCACCTCAGAAGTGGAGGAAATCCAAATTGACCCCGAGAGGCCGGAGCGGAAGGTCAAGATCGGGACCGGGCTCCCGGCCGGCTTGAAGGAGAAGATCATCCGGGTCCTTGTCCTTTTTAGCGTTGTCTTTGCATGGGGACCGGAGGACATACCCGGCCTAGACTGAATCATCGTTGTCCATCGGCTGGCGGTCGACCCAACAGCGAAGCCCGTCCAGCAGAAGAGAAGACACCTCTCAATCGAGAGGAGAGAATTTGTGAAGAAGGAGGTCAACATGCTCCTGAGTATCAAGCATATTCCGGAGGTCTTGTACCCGATCTGGCTGGCAAACGTGGTCCTGGCCCCGAAGCCGCCAACCTGGAGGATGTGTGTTGACTACACCGATCTTAACAAGGCATGTCCGATGGATCCATTCCCATTGCCTAACATCGACCAACTAGTCGATGGGACGGCCGGATGTGAGCTCCTTAGCTTCATGGACGCTTTTCGAGGATACCATCAGATTTTCATGCATGAAGACGATGCGGAGAAGACCTCATTCATCACCCCAGAGGGAATTTTTTGTTATCTTGTCATGGCCTTCAGGATGAAAAATTCTGGGGCGACATACACGAGGATGGTGACCAAGGTATTCCGAAAGGTACTCGGAAGGAACATGGAGGCTTACGTTGACGACATGATCGTCAAGAGCACCCGGGCATCCGATCATGCAGATGACTTGGTAGAGATCTTCGGGATCATGAAGGCAGTCTGACTGCGCCTGAACCCGATGAAGTGTACCTTTGCCGTCCAGGGAGGCAAGTTCCTGGGGTACATGGTCACACGGAGGGGGATTGAGCCAAATCCCGAGAAGGTAAGAGCAATACTTGATATGGAACCCCCGAGGTCGGTGAAAGAAGTTCAGATTCTCACCGGCCGGCTAGCAGCCCTGGGACGCTTCATGTCCAAGTCCGCCGAGAAGTCCCTACCCTTCTTCCAGGTCCTAAAGAAACAAAACGGTTTTGTCTGGAATGATGGGTGTCAGCGAGCCTTCGACGACCTGAAGAAGTACCCCCTCTCTGATCCTTTACTCAGCAAGCCCGAGAGGGGGGAGACATTAATCCTTTATCTTGGGGTTTCCCAAGGTGCAATCAGTTCCGTGCTGGTTCGCGAAGAGGAAGGCGTTCAACATCCCATCTACTATTTAAGCAAGACCCTCCAGAATGCTGAGCTCCAGTACACCCCGCTCGAGAAGACAATATATCCCGCCTACATCACCGCCAAGAAGTTGACACACTACTTCCAAGCGCACCCGATCAGAATCCTGTCGGACCAACCCCTAGGTGCCGCTCTGAGGGCGCCCGACATAACCCGGGTAGTGAAGTGGTCGATGCTCCTCAACCAATATGAGGTTGACTTCCAGCCTCGGACGTCCATCAAAGGCCAGGATCTGGCTGATTTCATTGTGGAATGCACGGCCCGAGAGGTGGCAGAGAGGCAACAAGAGAGCAATGAACAGTGGTGGACTCTAGCGACTGATGGGTCGGCAGGAGCCAAGGGATGCGTGGGCAGAATCGTCCTCATCTCACCCGAGGGATTCTGAGCCTATTATGCCTACCGCTATCTTTTCAAAGTCTCCAACAATGAGGTGGAGTATGAGGCCCTACTGTCTGGGCTACGACTGGCAGCCGCCATGGGACCAGAGTGGATAACGGTGAAATGTGACTCCCGTCTGGTGGTTTCCCAGGTCAAAGGTGAGTTCGAAGCAAAGGAAGAAAGAATGATGAAGTACCGAGATGCTGTTGGGGAATTGCTCGGGTTCTTCAAGCAAGCAGAGTTGATCTGCATCCCGAGAAATCAAAACTCGGATGCATACCTCCTCTCAAAACTATCCCAGGGACTGCCTGAACACATTTCAAAAATCGCACGCATTGAAGACATGACGACCTCAAGTATTGCCGCAGCACCGTCCATCGAGGTCCTTCCCCTGCAACCGGTCACCTGGTGCTGGGCGGATGACCTCCTGCGCTACATAGCCGACGGGATGCTCCCCAATAAAGAAGAGGAAGCAAGGCTAGTCCGACGACGGGCTCCGGGCTACGTTGTCTTGGATGGGAAGCTATACAAGAGGTCCTACAATGGGACCCTGCTAAAGTGTTTGCGCCCACATGAGGCAGACAAGATCGTTTCCGAACTCCATGGGGGCGTGTGCTCCGCCCACCAGGGGGCATGCACGATAGCTAGGAAGGTCGTCCTCCAGGGGTACTTTTGGCCGACAATAATGAAGGATTGCACCGACTATGTAAGGAAATGTGAGACATGCCAGAAATTCCAGAAGAGCCCTGGCCGGCCAGCCACGATGTACACACCGATCAGCACCGCCTTTCCATTCACAAGATGGGGCGTCGACCTGGTCGGTCCCCTGCCAACCGGGTCGGGAAACCGAAAGTTCGTCATCGTCGTGGTGGACTACTTTACGAAGTGGGTGGAGGCCGAGCCACTCGCCAGCATCACGCATCTTCAATGTAAGAAATTCATATGGAAGAATATTTTTTGCCGGTTTGGGGTTCCCCTCCAAATAATCTCCGAAAACGGGAGGCAATTTGACTGCGAAGCCTTCCGCAAGTTCTGCGCAGAGTGGGGCGTAGAATCCAGCTGAGTTGCGGTTTGCTACCCTCAAGCAAATGGACAGGTGGAGAACACCAACCAGACGATCGTCGATGGGCTGCAAAAGAAATTGGAGGCCCTCGAGACTGCCTGGGCGGAGGAGTTAAACAATATACTTTGGACCTTCAGAACAACCCCAAGGAAGGCAACCAGAGAGACCCCCTTCACCTTGTGTTATGGCTTTGAGGCGAGGGCACCGTTCAAGGTCGTAGTCCCCAGCCGACGGGTGGAAGATTTTGAATCAGTCAGAAATGAGGAGAGGCTCCGAGCCGAGCTCCACCTCATCAAGGAAAGAAGAGATCGTGCCTTCATCAAAGCGGAAAACTACCGACGGCAAGTCAAGGCGTACTAGGACAGCCGAGCTCGGCCCCAGAGTTTTGACTTCGGTGACTACGTCTTGAGGCGTAGGAAGGCGAGCAAGCTGACAGAGGGAGGTAAGCTTTCCATCAAGTGGGAAGGCCCTTACGTGGTTGACGCCGTGATCGGCCCTGGAACATACAAGTTGAAGACAACAACAGGCCGACTAGTAGATCGCGTGTGGAACGCCGAGCACCTGATGAAGTTTTACCAGTAGAAAATCGAAACTTTACTTTTCTTTGTAAACTCCCGTGCTCCGAGCACGGGATTACAATTTGTAATTCTTCATGTGGTCCGCCCACATCATGAATTCAATATATTTTGCTAGCGATATTTTGTCTTCGAAAGAGGTCCGACCTCACTTAGCAATAAAGGGCAGCGGCAAAAAAAAAGAAAGAAAGAAAGAAAAAAGAGGTAATATGCCCCCCTTCGGTGTTTGGTCGACATCGGCGAGACTCTTGAACTGAAAATAGCCAAGCGATTTTCTAGAATCCGGGCAATTTTCTAAAGTAAAGATCCAGCGCGACAGTCGAGGCGATAGTAGGGCCGACCTCCGGGTCGAGGGCGCTCAGGATGCTGACCTCCGGGTCCTTTCGAGTGCTCGCCGCCTAACATCGCTGGTCAAGCAGCTCGCGCTCTCGCCATCCCTGAGTTGGCGGTGCGGGTCCGTTCTGGTGGATCATGCAGGGTCCGTCCCTGTTGTTCGGCTATCCCTGCGGGAGTAACAAGATTATTCCCCATGTCCGGGCAAACTGGACGGGTTAAAGTGACAGTAGGACTGACCCCTGGGTCATGAACGTTCTGGATACCGACCTAAGGGTCCTCCTCGTACGTTCAATGTCCGACCTTGCTGGCCGAACAAGTCACGTAGTTGTTGATTCCATATCGACAGCGAACAGATCACTTCTATCCGACGAGGAGGGGCACGGATAGGCTCGGCCACGCCAGCCTAACCGCCCCCCAGGAGGTTAGAGAAGCTGGATCCCCGAATAAATTGCTAAGTATTTGTAATGCAAAGTAGAGAAAAGGACTTATGAAGGCCATTGGAAATGCCCGGGACTTGATTGTATCAAAGTTCCCTTCTTTAGACTTGGTCATGGAAGGCCTTGGCAAGTTCTCCCAAAATGGGAAACATTCCTCTTCTAAAGTGTATGATTTATTAAGGACCAAAGGAAGCATCCACCCGTGGATGTCTTTGATTTGGAAGAGCTATATTCCCCCCAAATTCTCATTCATTACTTGGTTAGCCTTTCGAGGTAGGTTAGCCACGTATGATAGATTGGGGTTTTTGGATGTAACTAATGTTTGTCCTTTTTGTAAGGGTGGCCCGGAAACGGTGCCACACCTATATTTTGAATGCTCATTTACAGGTCGGGTTTGGGATTATGTACGGCATTGGCTTGGACTTTCAAGACAGATGTCTACACTATTGAGTGAAATCAAATGGATAAAGAAGGAGCATAATGGAGCACATGCTAAAGCCAAGGCCGTGAGAATTGCGTTTTTCTACACCGTTTATTGGACTTGGAGGATGAGGAACATGATATGTTTTGAGAAGACTAAGCCCATGGTGGGAGAAATGGTTAAACAGATTAAGTTTATGGTGTATAAAGTTTTGTATTCTATGTATCCAATTAATAGGATAACATTCTGATCTTTTTGCGGTTTGTCACCAATCTTTTGTGATGGCTAGCGTACATATGTAGCTAGATAGGAGTATTTTTGGTGGTGATAGGGTATCCTTACTTGGGATGACCCCTTTTTGTTGTTGTTTTGCTACGGTTCATGATGGAGTATATGGCTCAGGAACCCCCGACCCATAGACTCCTACTATTCTAATGGAGGCCCAATAGGCCCACGAAGCACAGCAGGCCCGAATCACAGCGCTCCAAGTACCGAGCAACCCACATGGCACATTGGGGATGCCTTCGGCCCCCTGGCCGAAGGCTCCAAATTCTCAGAGGATGGCCAACTCAAGCAAACAAAGTTACTGGGAGAAAACGGCGAAAATCAGTAGCCCTCGGCACCTAGAGCCCTCGGCACTAAGGAGGTCCCCGGTACTCAGAGCCCTCGGCTAATCATCTGCAGCCGAGGGCACCTTTCTCGACATAATATCCTCTCCACATGCGCCTGAATCACCGTACCAAGTACGACGTCACATCCAACAGTCGCATTTAATGCGGCCACATGCGAATGCCAGCGCCACCCCGTTGAGGTGACCCCTCGACCACCAGAATGATGACACGTGTCCCTATCTGGCATTTATTACTGCTATAAATAGCACCCCTTTCCCCATTTGTAACCCAAGCGAAATACGCTCACTACTTTCTCAGCAATATACTCTCTCTCTCTTACTTATGCTCTGACTTCTCTCTAGTGATTCCCCGTAATAACCGTTCGAATACATACCCCAGGGTAGACTATCCATTATTTGGTGCTCTAGTTGAGAGCTCGAATAATCAAATAAGAAACCCTCCCCCTCGCCAAACAAAAACACCTAGCGAAAATGGTAAGAACAACTCGTGCCAACTCCAAGAACGTTGAGGACAGGAACCTGGCCCTCGGCGAAGTCGACGTCCCCGAAGCCTCTAACAGGGCTCACGGGGGCGGCGTCATCGCCGGGTTGGACCAGACGGCTGTCGATCTACACCATCAGATTCAACAGAATGCCCCCGATGCCCGCCTCGGCATTGAGGCCAAGAAGAAGGACCGGAGCGAGAACCAAGTTAGCCCTCCGGTCATCACTATCGACGTACAGTCGGTAGTTTACGCCTTCATCCAGACGTTCACCCAGAATCCGGGTGCCTTCGGCACTTTGGTTCCCCTCCAACCTCAGGTCGGGGAGAATATCATGTCTCCCCCTCATCCACACCCCCTCGGGAACCCTGTCCTCCGGATGGGGAATGTCGAGGGGGTCGTGGCCCAAGATACGGCCTCCCAGGAAGTCCAATCCCGGGACCGCCACCACGTGAACAAGGAACAGCCCCGGACCTCCGCCCTCGAGAGACTCGGAGGGGCGCAAGACCGCTGAGGGGTCCAAGACCGCCTCGGGGGGAAGGTGCTCCAGAGGCCTCAGGAAAGTGGCGGATCCGTCTCCAGGTCTAATGAAAGACGTCCCCCTCAGGACAAAGGAAAGGCACCTCTCCATGCCGACGACGCCCGTCACCAAATCAACCAGGCCCACTCGGCCCGTGTCCGATCGCAGGGGGCGGAGGCCCTCCCAAAGGACCCCCGGGACGAAGTCATTGCGGCCCTCCAGCACCGGCTTGACGAGATGGAGGCCACCAAAGCACACGCCACCATTTCTGCCCCTCATACAGACCTGAAGTATGAGGCCATGTTGGCCAAGATGGAGGAGATGCAGAAGAAGATAACCGAGGGCTCCAGGGAACCCACCATACAACTCCAAACCCGGACGCCATTTACCCCAAGGGTATTGGCGGCCCGGATCCCGGAAAAAAATACCGAGGGCAACTCATCAAGCCCTACGACGAAAAAACTGACCCCCATGAGCACTACAGCAGGTACCAAAACAACATGATGATGGTGGGGGCATCGGATGAGTATTTGTGTCGCTGGTTCCTCTCCACCTTAGAGGGCTGCATCGACTCGTGGCAAGAACTCGCCCAGCGATTCTTGACCCAATTTGCGGGAAGGCGCCGCACAAGAAAACACTTCTCCCACTTGCTGACAGTGAGGCAAAGGAAAGAGGAGACCCTTCGGGACTTCTTGGAGCGCTGGAGAACGGAGGCTGATAAAGTTGATGGCGCAGACGACGGGACCATCCTGGCCCTCCTCCAAACAGTACTCCGCCACAGAAACTTCTCAAGGAGCCTCATCATGGAACCCCCCGCGATTACATAAGGGCCCTACAGCGGGGGGGACAGGTACGCCGAAGCCGAGGAGGTGGAAAAATGCCATCACAACCCCGATCAGCAACGCCCTCGGCCAGACGACAAAGGCAACCGGGGTCCGGGGGCTCCCTGTAATCCACCCAAGGATTCGGCACCCCCCGGTGACCGCCCCCGGCATGGCCAAGCCAAGCCCGGGGGAGGTTACAAGGGGAACCCGAAGGCTTGGGCATAGCCTGTTCTCCTGGAGCACCCTCGGAATCCTTTGACGCACCCCGTCAGCGTCATCCTTGACTTCGCTGAGGAGAGGGGCCTGGTGGAGCGATATTCTCGCGCACCCCTGGAGGTATATGCCATCAATCCAAACTACCCCTACTGTCGCTTCCACCGGCATCAGGGGCACAAAACCGATGACTGCCATCAGCTGAAGACGGCCATCGAAAGGTTGATACAGGTGGGCCATTTGTCCCAATTTGTCCAAGGCCCTCAGCAACAGGGCCCCCTTTACCAAGGGCCACCTCGAGGGCACCCTGCGAGAGAAAACGCATGGGTCAACCCCAACACCATCCCCTTCGGCAAGAAGAGGGAGATTGGGAACCTGGAAGAAGAGGAGGAAGAGTACGTGAAGATTAGAGCCCAGCTCCCTGAAGACTTGAAGACCGGCATCATCATCGCCCTCCGCGCCTACTCCATTGTTTTTGCATGGGGGCCGGAGGACATGCCGGGGATCAGCCGAAGGGTCATCACCCACCGCCTCTCGGTGGACCCTTCGGCTAAACCAGTGCAACAACGGAGGAGACCCCTCTCGGCCGAGAGGAGGGAATTTGTGAAGAAGGAGGTCACCATGCTCCTCTCTATCAAGCACATCAAAGAAGTAAAATACCGCTCATGGCTGGCGAACGTAGTCCTCGCACAAAAACCGCCCTCATTCCGCATGTGCGTGGACTACACGGATCTCAACAAGGCGTGTCCCATGGACCCCTCTACCTTGCCGAATATTGATCAACTTGTAGATGAAACCGCGGGGTGTGAAATCATGTCATTTCTCGACGCATTCCGCGGGTATCATCAAATCTCTATGCATGAGGAAGACGCTGAGAAAACAGCCTTCATGACTCCCGAAGGCATCTTCTCCTACCTTGTCATGGCCTTCGGCCTAAGAAACTCAGGTGCCACCTACACACGGATGGTGGCCAGGGTCTTTCAAGCTGTCCTAGGGCGCACCATGGAGGCATATGTTGACGACATGATCGTCAAAAGCAAGCAATCAGCAAGCCATGCTGACGACCTAAGGGAAATCTTCGCCATCATGCAGAAGTTCAACCTTCGGCTAAACCCGAAGAAGTGCACCTTCAGCGTACAAGGGGGCAAATTCTTAGGCTACATGGTGAGCCGAAGGGGTATCGAGGCCATCCCCGAGAAGATCCAGGCCATCATCAACATGGAGCCCCCACGCAACGTAAAGGAGGTCCAATGATTGACGGGCCGCCTGGCAGCCCTCAATTGTTTCCTATCAAAATCAGAGGAGAAGTCTTTACCCTTCTTCCAGATCATGAGAGAGACCGCCGGTTTCCAGTGGACTTCAGAGTGTCAGGGGCCTTCGAGGAACTGAAACGGTACTTATCTTCACTCCCTGTGCTCTCTAAACCCAAGGTGGGGAAGACCCTATACCTTTACCTGGGTGTAAGCCCGGCAGCCATCAGCTCAGTACTCATCTGAGAAGAGGATGTCATCTAACATGCCATCTTCTATGTTAGCAAGACCCTCAGGGAGGCAGATGTAACACCCCAAAATTTCCCACCCGAATAATTTGGATTTTTATTCTAAAATGACAGCTTTATTAGAATAATTTCAGCGGAAGTCTTTAACAACGGAAATTTAGAGTGTTACCGCCACACTTAACAAAAACATGGCTAAGTGCACAGGCAAACAAAACAATGTACTTAGTAAAAATTAACGAGTGTGAAGTAAAGGTAACAAAGGTGGTCTAAAGCATATTCTTAAAAACATATTCATAACATAAAAGTCTTGCTAGTTTCTTCTAGTGTGCGCTCTCAAGTCTCTAATCTTGCACATCATCCACAGCAATATCATCTGTAATTGTAGAGAAAGAAAGGAAGGAAAACAGGACAAAAATTAGCTTATGCTAAGTAAGCCCCACCCAACCCCGTAAAATAATATAGTTGAGGAAAAAAAAATACTTTGGAATATGTCATTTACTTCTAGTTGGAAATAGTATGCCCTGCGGTACAAAACATTCAAAAAAAATACTAAGGTATCTTTTAAGGAGTGGGCGAAACTCAAGATTCCTCGAGCCCAATGAGTAGTTGTTATTTACAACTCATCCCGGAGTATCCGGCTCCCACTGACCACCTATTGGAAACTGAACGACTACCTTAAGTGTGCACACCCCCTAAAGGGATTCCAAGCCCTCTGAGTAGTAAGTCGCCCAAGTAGCCCAGTAGTACGTACTCGCTACTTCAGGAAAGGATATACTCCCAATTAAGTGATTAGGAACTAGCTACTGCGACCACCAAAGGACTTTTAAAGTCCTCAAAGATGCCGGGATGTCTACCGGACAATAATCAATAATCAAATAATCCACATAATATCAAATCCACCAAAAAGCAGTAGTAGCCCCTAACCACCCCCTCACAATTAACGGTCGTGAAGGAGACCGACACCACGGATTTCTCCCATGATGCCCACAATTACAAAAATAGTTTTGATCTTCTTTTTCCAAAAATTCAATAAAGACAATCCCAAAAGATCCTTCTTATTCTAAAACCTCTCATGGCCAATTTCGTATTTAAATTCATACATCACCAAATCTCATAATTTCATTTAATAGCAAATATTTTCACATAGTATCAAATCATACATATAGCTTTACGAGGTAAAATAAGATTTTGGTTGACATGGAACTTACCTCAACTCCAAGTTTGTTATTAGCTAATCCTCCAATTATGCACTTTCCCCAAATCTACCTTCTATTACAAATTCTCAAAGTCAGTATCTTCCCGGTACTAGTTTAATCCTTTTATCTATATTTAGTTCTTATTTGATTCCCTTTTCACGTAGTCTAGTCTTGTAACACATTTAATAGTCTATTATGAGATATTAAAATATATATTTGGACTCCTTTGTTAAGGATATCTGAACTAAGCAATTATTTCCTCTCTTTTACTATACAGTTTAGCCTTACCATTCGTTGTCGACAAATAATTAAAGTCATTAGTTTAATAAGATGTAGGCATACCTATTCAAAATCGAATCATTATTTAGCTAATCCATTTGTTAGACAAGGTTTTCATGATTCGTTATTAATCATTAACTTCATTTTATATTACTTTTACTTTTATCCAATGACACATTCCAATCGTACTGGATTAATATAACATTTTAGTACTTGAGTCACTCTATTTATGCTACTATGATGGTGTTATTCGAAGTTAAGAGATTATTTAGTTTATTTATATGCCCGTTCAAGTTCACACACCCTCCGTTTCAGGTTTTGAATTCTTATTACTAGCTACCATTGTTAACGTGTGTATTAAATTATTAATACATTTGAATGGCTAACCGGTGTATGGTATGTATGTAGTATGTATGTTGCTTATGTATGCGAAGTATGCATGCCTATGAGCTGTATATGTATTACATGTATATGTACATGGTCATAGTTTAATTTTATGCACCTACTAGTATATGTATTACCACCATCCAAGCCAACTACGTTAGTAATACTTCGGTATAATTTTATTATTACTAACTCGTTTTTAATTTAACATAATCGGCCTACTACCTCTCGTTTGAACAATTGATGACTGTAGCCCAGGGATTGGATTACAAATGCCTAGTCCAGTTTAGAAACAATAACCAGCCTAATTATTATTACTATTATTATTATTTTCAGCCCAGCTATCCTATTATACGTACGCATATCTAGTTGTTCGTAAACTTGCTCACGGAAACGCAGGACTTCCGAAAACGCAAAGAGGAGATACACCTACCTTATATGGAGGAGACGACTCAGCGTAGTAGGCTGTCGACGACGACGTTCTGCAGCAGCTCCGGCAGTCCCCCCCTCCTGCAGCGTGGTGAACGGCAATGCTTTGTAGCGGCTCCGGCGATCCCCTTCGGCGGCGCTTTGCAGCAGCTCCGGCGATCTTCTTCTGCAGCGTGGTGACGATGACGGCCCTCTATCTTCCCTCCCTTAAACTCTGCCGACTTCCCTTCACTCCTTTCACGTTTCACTTTCTTCCTTCTACTCTTTTACTATTCTACTTTTTGCAACGTAGGTCTCTGTGTTTTGGTGCCGTGAAAATCATGTGTATTGCTGCTATTTATAGGGGAGTGGCTGAAGGTTCTAGGTTGTAAAACGTATCTTTTCGTTTAATTCCATTTACTGTGCTTTCCTTAGTTAAAGATATGCTCCAAAATAAGCATGTGTAGGTTTATAGTAGTAGCATGGTACGTAGGTTTATTTCCTTGTTATACGGAGTACTTGTTATTTCCTTTATAGAAGTAGTAGCATGCTCCAAAATATATTGAGTACTTCTTATTTCCTTTATTAGTTTATACTGAACGCATGTCTTATTATCATTATTATTCTTATATATTATTATTTTTATTTATTTTATTATTATTATTTTTTTTATGAACGTTAATATACATATTTTGGCACATAAGTTATTCGTACATATCACTATTTGAAAAGTCAACTTTTGTCTTATTTGAGTAAATTATACTACCCTCCGTATCCCATTAATTGCAACATAGGAATATATACACTATTCATATACTTTACTTTGGCTACATTTTATTTATTGATGTATGTGAATCCTTTTTTTTAAATATTGTTAAATTCATCTCATTACTAAGTTTTATAATCTGATTTTTATTTTATTTTTACTAATACATAATTAAATATAATGATGGTCAAAATTGTGTATTGGCAAACGTGAAATGTTGACTGTTGCGACTAAAAAGAGACGGAGGAAGTACACATTTGTACTAACGGACACTTTTAAAATGTCGCCTTATTAACTCCAAGTTTCATGTAGTAATTATCATCTACTGAAAAAAAAAGTCACTTCCACTAAGTAAAAATTTATCGTATCAAAACATCATTTTTGTTGTCAAAATTTAATCTGTTTAAAATGTCACTTATAACATTTTATTTGGTTAACAAAATTATTTGAATTTGTTTATTTATTTATTTAAATTTTTGGAGTGTTATAATATACCCTCCTTAAAAGATGTTTCGTCCCGAAACATAAACTAAAGTCAAATGACAAAACTCTAAAGTATTACATTCTAGCCCCCTAAAAGGGAGGTTACGTCCCCGTAACTAAAACATTACCTTGACTAAATAGTTCAGGATAACGTTTTCTCATGTCATCCTCTGTTTCCCATGTGGCATTTTCAGCCAAGTGATTTGACCACAAAACTTTGACCATTTGAATGGCCTTCCTCCGAGTTTCACGTGTCTTCGTGTCTAAGATTTTCACAGGCCTTTCCTCATACGTCAAGGTTTCGTCCAATTCAATCACCTAATTCCAAAAATGGTTATTTCAATGTCTACTAAATAACGTCCTAGCTATTTTAAAAGTGAGGTTCTTACCTCCGGGTTTAAGATATGCGCCTCATCACGGACATACTTCTTCAGTTGGGATATATGGAATACGTCGTGTACCTTGCACACGTTAAAACGTTTCAGCCTTGTTTTCTAACTTTGGAATAAGTTTAGAAAGAACGGATTTACTTCTTACCTTACTCAATTCAGTGGGTAGAGCTAGTCTGTAAGCCACTCTTCCCACCTTCTCTAGAACTTCGTAAGGTCCGATGAATCGAGGACTCAACTTGCCCTTTTTCCCGAATCTCATAACGCCTTTAGTAGGAGAGACCCTGAGAAGTACTTTCTCTCCCACCTCGAATTCAGTTGGTTTTCTTCCTAGGTCCGCATATGATTTTTGTCTATCTTGCGCTGCCTTCATGCTTGCCTGAATGAGTTTGATCTTCTCCATCGTGTCTTGCAAGTATTGCGGCCCTAAGACAACCTGGTCTACCACATCGCCCCAACACAATGGGCTCCGACACTTTTGACCGTAAAGAGCCTCGTACGGAGCCATCTTAATGCTCGCATGGTAACTGTTATTGTACGAGAACTCTATTAGGTCTAAGTGTTCGTCCCATGACCCTTGCAAGTCCAGCACACAGGCTCTCAACATATCTTCAAGCGTCTGAATAGTCCTCTCGGTTTGACCGTCCGTAGTAGGATGGAATGCAGTGCTCAGCTTCAAAGTGGTCCCCATAGCAGCTTGAAGTTCCCTCCAGAATTGGGATAGGAATCTGGAGTCTCTGTCAGATACAATATCTCGGGGTACACCGTGATACTTCACCACATGCTTTATGTAGGCTTTCGCTAGCTTATCCATGCTCCAAGTTTCATTCATGGGAATGAACCTGGCGGTCTTGGTCAATCTATCAACAATCACCCAAATCTTATCTTTCCCGGACGTTGTTAAAGGTAAACCCCCGACAAAGTCCATCGAGATAGAGTCCCACTTCCACGTTGGCACCTCCAAGGGTTGCACGAGTCCCTTGGGCTTGCACCTCTCGGCTTTCACTTTTTGACAATTTAAGCATCGTGCCACGAACTCTGCCACCTCGTTTTTCATTCTCGGCCACCAGAAGTTTTGCTTCAAATCTTTATACAATTTGTCTCCTCCCGGGTGTACCGAATAGGGCGTGTTGTGTCCTTCTTCCATGATTTGCTTTTTAATGTGCTCACACTTCATCGGGACACACCACCTATCCTTATAACGGATACTCCCATCTTCATGCAATCGAAACGGTCCGTTTACCCCATCCTTCATCCCGACCTTGACTCGCTCAAGCTTCACATCTCCTAGTTGACCGGCCTTTATTTCATCAAAGATAGAGGGTAAAATGGTCATAGTATATAATCGGATCTCACCCTCTACTTCACCATGCCCCTTGACTTCCAAATTCAGCCTCTGAAACTCCCGGTACAGCTCTTCTGGTAGTATCCACGCTGCTCGGCTCGTGTGTTCTGTTTTTCGGCTCAAGGCATCAGCTACGACATTGGCTTTTCCCTCGTGATATAGGATCTCCAAGTCATAGTCTTTAACAAGTTCTAGCCACCTCCTCTGTCTCATGTTGAGTTCCTTCTGCGTAAATATGTACTTTAGACTCTTGTGGTCCGTGAATATCTTGCATGGCGGTCCGTACAAGTAGTGCCTCCAGATCTTCAAGGCAAACACCACCGCAGCCAACTCCAGGTCGTGGGTCGGATAGTTAACTTCGTGCACCCTTAGTTGTCGGGATGCATAAGCTACTACCTTCCCGTTCTGCATCAGTACACAACCCAGTCCATTCTTGGATGCATCGCAATAGATTTCAAATCCATCAGTCCCCGATGGAAGTGTCAGTACCGGTGCAGTCGTCAGTCTTTTCTTCAGCTCTTCGAAGGCTTTCTCACAATCATCCGTCCACTGGAACTTTGTGGTCTTCTTCATTAAATTGGTTAATGGTCTAGCTATCTTGGAGAAATCTTTTACAAATCTCCGATAGTAGCCCGCTAACCCAAGGAAACTCCGCACTTCCGTAACAGTAGTAGGTGCTCGCCACTCGGTTACTGCTTCGATCTTCGACGGGTCCACAGATACTCCATCTCGAGTGATGATGTGTCCCAGAAATGCTACTCGGTCTTTCCAAAAGTCACACTTGGAAAGTTTGGCAAAAAGTTGATGTTCTCTCAAAGTCTGCAGAACGAGCCTCAGATGCTCTTCGTGATCCTTCTTGTTCTTTGAATACACCAAGATATCATCAATGAACACCACCACAAATGTATCAAGATAGGGGAGAAATACACGGTTCATTAGGTCCATGAACACCGCTGGTGCGTTGGTTAAACCAAACGGCATCACAGTGAACTCATAGTGCCCATATCTCGTACGAAATGCAGTCTTCGGTATGTCCCTCTCTGCTATCCTCACTTGATGGTAGCCGGATCGAAGGTCAATCTTAGAAAATATACCCGCCCCCTTTAGTTGATCGAACAGGTCATCGATGCGGGGTAGAGGGTATCGGTTCTTGATGGTAACACGGTTTAGCTCTCGGTAGTCAATGCACAGCCTCAAGCTACCGTCCTTCTTCTTCACAAACAAGACCGGAGCTCCCCAAGGCGAAACGCTCGGCTTGATATAGCCCTTCTCGAGCAATTCCTCCAGTTGTTCCTTCAGTTCTTGCATCTCCTTCGGAGCCATCCTGTACGGTGCCTTGGAAATCGGTGTAGTCCCTGGCATCAATTCAATGGAGAACTCAACCTCCCTTTCCGGAGGCATCCCCGGAATCTCTTCCGGAAACACGTCGGGAAATTCACTTACCACAGGAATCTGATCAGTCGTCTGCTCCTCACTGTGGGTCTCCTTCATCACGCATAGGTATGCCTCGCATCCTTTCTGGATGTACCTCCTCATTTGCCGCATTGTCATCAGCTTGACACCTGGTTTGTTCACAACTGCCTTGAACGATACCCGTTTCCCACTCGGGCTCTTCATGGTCACCTTCTGCTCGTTGCACAAGATCTTCGCCTTGTAATTCCCGAGCCAATCCATGCCCAGCACCACATCAATGTCTTCGAGGTCAAATTGGACCAAGTCTCCAGGTAGATTTACATTGTCTAAGACTATAGGTACATTCTTGTATACATTTCTACAAGCTACCACTCTATTGTTTGCTGTTTTTACATTCAACTCTATGCTAGCTGCAGGTTCTATCTTTAACTTCTCAACAAATTTAGAAGAGATAAAACTATGAGAAGCACCAGAATCAAACAGAACATAAGCAGGGATGTTATTAACATGAATGGTACCTGAAACCACGTCATGGGCCCTGGCTTGTGCCTGGTTCATCACGTAAATGCGGCCTTGGTTAGGAGCATTGTTGTTTCGGTTGTTATTGTGGTTGCCCCCACCTTGGTTCTGGTTCTGGATTCTATTGGCGTTCCCATTCTGATTTCTTGGGTTCTGGTTATCACGGTTGCCTCCATTTCCAGCTTGGTTTCCTCCTCTTCGGTTGGGCCCTTGGTTAGGCGGCATCTCTATTTTGTTTTGATTACACTCGAATGCTCTATGCCCGAGTTTGTTACAATTAAAACACGTCGCTAAGTTCCCATCACAGTTCCTTCCAGGATGGTCTTTGCCACATCTTTTGCAATAGTAATGCCTCTCCCTCCGAGCATCCCTTCTCTGATTTTGCCCCTGAAAATTTCTCTCTCCTTGGTTATGATTATCTCTCTTCCATGGTGGTCGTTGCCCAGAGTGATTAAGCTTGCTCCTCTTCTCGTTTTGTTGACTCTCTTCCTCCGCACTCCTTCGGTTCTTCTTGTGGGCTTCCCTTTGGAGTTGAACCACCCGATAGTGTTTTGCAGCTCTATAATAGGTATCATCCAGTGTGTGGCATTCTTGCACACTCAGAGCCTTTTGAGTATCGTAGTTAAGTCCTCGGATGAACTTCTCAACCTTGCTCTCCTCGTCGGGTACTAGTGATGATGCAAAGTCCGCTAGTGTCACAAATTTAGTGTGATACTCTTGCACTGTCATTTCCCCTTGCTTTAGATGCAGAAACTTGTCATAATTTTCTGCCTGCACGTGTGGCGGGTAAAACCGCTTCCGTAGCGTCCGCTTAAACCGCTCCCAGGTGAAATCTGGTTGTGCGCGCAATCCGGGTCCTGCATTCATCCACCATTTATCTGCTTCCTCATGCAGATAATAAACAGCAATGCCAATTCGTTGCTCCTCCGGGCAATTGATTGCGTCAAACAACTTATCAAATGTGCGTACCCAATTTTCGAGAATGATTGGGTCTTCTTGCCCAAGGAAGCTTGGTGGATTTCGCGCTGCTACACGGGTCTCCATGTCGTTGACGTTATTACGTGGCTGGTTGGTTTGGAGTACCATATTTGCAATGGTGTGAGTGAGTTGACTCAGTAGGTTAACAGTCTGAGCCAATTCCGCGTTGGTGGGCACAACATTCGGGTCCCTTCTTGGCGGCATGGTGTCTCCATGGAATAATAAATACTTAGTATTAGTAAAAAAAATTCCTACTTTCCCTAGGGATCCTAGAATAAAGGGTTTCATAGGCTATATAGCTCACAAAAATGCATACAATCACACTACAAATTCATAGTTCACATAGGAACATTTTTACACATAGTGTTTGTACATACCTTGGCCACTTTAAAATTTTGCCTTATTAGGCATTCCCTTCAACATTTGGGGTTCCCATATGGGCCCGAAATCATCAAAATTATCATCATATTCATGCAAAGAAAAGAATAATACTCACAAAGTCCTTACCACGTTCCTAGGAGGTTATTTCCTAGCTATTTTATTTCCTAATTTTTTTTTTGAAAATTCCCATTTTCGACGGTATGATTTCCAAAGTTTTCTTCCAGGATTTCGAACAACAAAGTTTCAGCACAAGGAGAAATTCCCAGTTAGTTGGACGAGCGCAAAGGCTCAATTATGCACCAACCAGCTTAGACTGTTACCGTCTTTGTGACAGAATTTCTCCCTACGACCTATTACCTCGTGTTCGCATCTCTTCGGAAAACTAAGGGCTCTCTGATACCAACTTGTAACACCCCAAAATTTCCCACCCGAATAATTTGGATTTTTATTCTAAAATGACAGCTTTATTAGAATAATTTCAGCGGAAGTCTTTAACAACGGAAATTTAGAGTGTTACCGCCACACTTAACAAAAACATGGCTAAGTGCACAGGCAAACAAAACAATGTACTTAGTAAAAATTAACGAGTGTGAAGTAAAGGTAACAAAGGTGGTCTAAAGCATATTCTTAAAAAAAATATTCATAACATAAAAGTCTTGCTAGTTTCTTCTAGTGTGCGCTCTCAAGTCTCTAATCTTGCACATCATCCACAGCAATATCATCTGTAATTGTAGAGAAAGAAAGGAAGGAAAACAGGACAAAAATTAGCTTATGCTAAGTAAGCCCCACCCAACCCCGTAAAATAATATAGTTGAGGAAAAAAAAATACTTTGGAATATGTCATTTACTTCTAGTTGGAAATAGTATGCCCTGCGGTACAAAACATTCAAAAAAAATACTAAGGTATCTTTTAAGGAGTGGGCGAAACTCAAGATTCCTCGAGCCCAATGAGTAGTTGTTATTTACAACTCATCCCGGAGTATCCGGCTCCCACTGACCACCTATTGGAAACTGAACGACTACCTTAAGTGTGCACACCCCCTAAAGGGATTCCAAGCCCTCTGAGTAGTAAGTCGCCCAAGTAGCCCAGTAGTACGTACTCGCTACTTCAGGAAAGGATATACTCCCAATTAAGTGATTAGGAACTAGCTACTGCGACCACCAAAGGACTTTTAAAGTCCTCAAAGATGCCGGGATGTCTACCGGACAATAATCAATAATCAAATAATCCACATAATATCAAATCCACCAAAAAGCAGTAGTAGCCCCTAACCACCCCCTCACAATTAACGGTCGTGAAGGAGACCGACACCACGGATTTCTCCCGTGATGCCCACAATTACAAAAATAGTTTTGATCTTCTTTTTCCAAAAATTCAATAAAGACAATCCCAAAAGATCCTTCTTATTCTAAAACCTCTCATGGCCAATTTCGTATTTAAATTCATACATCACCAAATCTCATAATTTCATTTAATAGCAAATATTTTCACATAGTATCAAATCATACATATAGCTTTACGAGGTAAAATAAGATTTTGGTTGACATGGAACTTACCTCAACTCCAAGTTTGTTATTAGCTAATCCTCCAATTATGCACTTTCCCCAAATCTACCTTCTATTACAAATTCTCAAAGTCAGTATCTTCCCGGTACTAGTTTAATCCTTTTATCTATATTTAGTTCTTATTTGATTCCCTTTTCACGTAGTCTAGTCTTGTAACACATTTAATAGTCTATTATGAGATATTAAAATATATATTTGGACTCCTTTGTTAAGGATATCTGAACTAAGCAATTATTTCCTCTCTTTTACTATACAGTTTAGCCTTACCATTCGTTGTCGACAAATAATTAAAGTCATTAGTTTAATAAGATGTAGGCATACCTATTCAAAATCGAATCATTATTTAGCTAATCCATTTGTTAGACAAGGTTTTCATGATTCGTTATTAATCATTAACTTCATTTTATATTACTTTTACTTTTATCCAATGACACATTCCAATCGTACTGGATTAATATAACATTTTAGTACTTGAGTCACTCTATTTATGCTACTATGATGGTGTTATTCGAAGTTAAGAGATTATTTAGTTTATTTATATGCCCGTTCAAGTTCACACACCCTCCGTTTCAGGTTTTGAATTCTTATTACTAGCTACCATTGTTAACGTGTGTATTAAATTATTAATACATTTGAATGGCTAACCGGTGTATGGTATGTATGTAGTATGTATGTTGCTTATGTATGCGAAGTATGCATGCCTATGAGCTGTATATGTATTACATGTATATGTACATGGTCATAGTTTAATTTTATGCACCTACTAGTATATGTATTACCACCATCCAAGCCAACTACGTTAGTAATACTTCGGTATAATTTTATTATTACTAACTCGTTTTTAATTTAACATAATCGGCCTACTACCTCTCGTTTGAACAATTGATGACTGTAGCCCAGGGATTGGATTACAAATGCCTAGTCCAGTTTAGAAACAATAACCAGCCTAATTATTATTACTATTATTATTATTTTCAGCCCAGCTATCCTATTATACGTACGCATATCTAGTTGTTCGTAAACTTGCTCACGGAAACGCAGGACTTCCGAAAACGCAAAGAGGAGATACACCTAATATGGAGGAGACGACTCAGCGTAGTAGGCTGTCGATGACGACGTTCTGCAGCAGCTCCGGCAGTCCCCCCCTCCTGCAGCGTGGTGAACGGCAATGCTTTGTAGCGGCTCCGGCGATCCCCTTCGGCGGCGCTTTGCAGCAGCTCCGGCGATCTTCTTATGCAGCGTGGTGACGATGACGGCCCTCTATCTTCCCTCCCTTAAACTCTGCCGACTTCCCTTCACTCCTTTCACGTTTCACTTTCTTCCTTCTACTCTTTTACTATTCTACTTTTTGCAACGTAGGTCTCTGTGTTTTGGTGCCGTGAAAATCATGTGTATTGCTGCTATTTATAGGGGAGTGGCTGAAGGTTCTAGGTTGTAAAACGTATCTTTTCGTTTAATTCCATTTACTGTGCTTTCCTTAGTTAAAGATATGCTCCAAAATAAGCATGTGTAGGTTTATAGTAGTAGCATGGTACGTAGGTTTATTTCCTTGTTATACGGAGTACTTGTTATTTCCTTTATAGAAGTAGTAGCATGCTCCAAAATATATTGAGTACTTCTTATTTCCTTTATTAGTTTATACTGAACGCATGTCTTATTATCATTATTATTCTTATATATTATTATTTTTATTTATTTTATTATTATTATTTTTTTTATGAACGTTAATATACATATTTTGGCACATAAGTTATTCGTACATATCACTATTTGAAAAGTCAACTTTTGTCTTATTTGAGTAAATTATACTACCCTCCGTATCCCATTAATTGCAACATAGGAATATATACACTATTCATATACTTTACTTTGGCTACATTTTATTTATTGATGTATGTGAATCCTTTTTTTTTAAATATTGTTAAATTCATCTCATTACTAAGTTTTATAATCTGATTTTTATTTTATTTTTACTAATACATAATTAAATATAATGATGGTCAAAATTGTGTATTGGCAAACGTGAAATGTTGACTGTTGCAACTAAAAAGAGACGGAGGAAGTACACATTTGTACTAACGGACACTTTTAAAATGTCGCCTTATTAACTCCAAGTTTCATGTAGTAATTATCATCTACTGAAAAAAAAAGTCACTTCCACTAAGTAAAAATTTATCGTATCAAAACATCATTTTTGTTGTCAAAATTTAATCTGTTTAAAATGTCACTTATAACATTTTATTTGGTTAACAAAATTATTTGAATTTGTTTATTTATTTATTTAAATTTTTGGAGTGTTATAATATACCCTCCTTAAAAGATGTTTCGTCCCGAAACATAAACTAAAGTCAAATGACAAAACTCTAAAGTATTACATTCTAGCCCCCTAAAAGGGAGGTTACGTCCCCGTAACTAAAACATTACCTTGACTAAATAGTTCAGGATAACGTTTTCTCATGTCATCCTCTGTTTCCCATGTGGCATTTTCAGCCAAGTGATTTGACCACAAAACTTTGACCATTTGAATGGCCTTCCTCCGAGTTTCACGTGTCTTCGTGTCTAAGATTTTCACAGGCCTTTCCTCATACGTCAAGGTTTCGTCCAATTCAATCACCTAATTCCAAAAATGGTTATTTCAATGTCTACTAAATAACGTCCTAGCTATTTTAAAAGTGAGGTTCTTACCTCCGGGTTTAAGATATGCGCCTCATCACGGACATACTTCTTCAGTTGGGATATATGGAATACGTCGTGTACCTTGCACACGTTAAAACGTTTCAGCCTTGTTTTCTAACTTTGGAATAAGTTTAGAAAGAACGGATTTACTTCTTACCTTACTCAATTCAGTGGGTAGAGCTAGTCTGTAAGCCACTCTTCCCACCTTCTCTAGAACTTCGTAAGGTCCGATGAATCGAGGACTCAACTTGCCCTTTTTCCCGAATCTCATAACGCCTTTAGTAGGAGAGACCCTGAGAAGTACTTTCTCTCCCACCTCGAATTCAGCTGGTTTTCTTCCTAGGTCTGCATATGATTTTTGTCTATCTTGCGCTGCCTTCATGCTTGCCTGAATGAGTTTGATCCTCTCCATCGTGTCTTGCAAGTATTGCGGCCCTAAGACAACCTGGTCTACCACATCGCCCCAACACAATGGGCTCCGACACTTTTGACCGTAAAGAGCCTCGTACGGAGCCATCTTAATGCTCGCATGGTAACTGTTATTGTACGAGAACTCTATTAGGTCTAAGTGTTCGTCCCATGACCCTTGCAAGTCCAGCACACAGGCTCTCAACATATCTTCAAGCGTCTGAATAGTCCTCTCGGTTTGACCGTCCGTAGTAGGATGGAATGCAGTGCTCAGCTTCAAAGTGGTCCCCATAGCAGCTTGAAGTTCCCTCCAGAATTGGGATAGGAATCTGGAGTCTCTGTCAGATACAATATCTCGGGGTACACTGTTCTCTGAATTCAGATTGTCATTTACATGAGCAAGATGCCCATAGTGCTTATCATTTATCTCTATCAGCTTGTCCAAGCCTTGGAGGATCTGTCCTCCAAACTCTTCTGCAGATTCAACAAACTTGTTGAAGGGAATGTCAGTCTTTTGTCCATCTGCTTGAGGCATCTCTAGCCCTCTTCCCTTTGGTAGTGGGTGATGTTCTTGGACTGATGACAGAGAGTGAACAAGCTGTTCATGTTCCAGTTGAGTCAGAGGAGGGGTCTTCTGTCTCTTGGAAGTAGCCTTGTGAGATTTGCTGATCATGAATCCATCCATGTCAGATGAATCTTCATAAGACGAATAGATAGGGATTCTGTTGCGTACTATCTTCTTTTTCCTTCTTAGAGAGGGATTGGGAGCAACAGAGTCCCTAGAGTGCCCTTTGAGTGCAGAGATGGGGGAGATAGTGGTAGGATCTGAGTCTCTTAGAAACCATACAGGTTTTAGGTTTCCTGCAGGTTGTTGTGGAGGAGGTGATTCAGGTGGAGGAGATTGATGATCTGATTCTGATGAGGATGAGGAGGAGGAGGAGATCTGTTGAGGTGAGGGGTTCTGGTGTTGGGGTGAGGAGTGAATAGGTGAGGCATTCTGGTGAGGGGGAGATGGGGAAGGTGAAGGTGAGCGGTTTCTGTAGGGAACAATTGCTCTGCAAGGAGATGCAATTTTCATTTTGGGTGATGGAGGAGGGGTGGGGGTGTTCTGTTTAGGAGATTTATGTGGAGGGAGTTCTGGTGGAGGGGTTTCTGTGCTGGTGGAAGATGAGGGCATAAGAGGTTCTGTTGGAATAGAAACAGAAGGGGTTGGAGAGTTTACCTTAATGACGTTGTCCACGAGCAAGGAAGTCCTCCATTCCTTGATGTGCTCCATCATTGCTTGTCCTTCTGTCTTGAGAACAGAGGACTCTCCTGGGTTGACGTTGGGCTGAACAGAGTCAGTTGCCATCTTGGTGAACAACCATTCTTCAAAAGCTTCAATTTCCCCATCTTCAAGAGGTTTGACAGCTTCCTCTGAGGGTGAAGAAATGAGAATGGCCTTACCCTTGTAGCTGGCCTTCTTCTTCTCAAGGACAGAGTGAAGAAAGTTGAGGGCAAAACACTTTGAGACATCATCAGTCCCAACCCAATTCAGGATGGCTTCCTCTTCTGCCTCATAGTGATCAAAGAACTGGATTATCTTGTGGAGGGGTCCCATTCTCCATCTTCTCCATTCAAGGACCCGGGTAAACTGTCTGTCAAGTAAGGACAGATACCCATCTTTCACAGGGCTGGGGTGCTCTGGTGGAGTTGGCACCCTGTTCTGTTCAGGAGATGCAGCAGAGGTGGGGATCTCTGGTTCCCCCTGAGTGTCTGCCACTCCTTCAGATTCTGAAACCAGAGGTTGAGCAACCTTCTTCTTGGGTTTGGAGGTCCTCTTCCTCTTCTGTCCGGCCTTAGGGGGGGCAAGAGGTGCTTCCCCTTCAGTCTTCTTCTTCTTCTTCTTCTTTTCTGCCTTCTTAGCAGAAGTGGCTGCAGAGAGAGGTTTCTGTACCTTTTCTCATTGTTTCCTCTTAGCTTCAAGTTGAAGCTGCCTCTTCAGTTCTGCCTTTATGGCTTTTTCCCTATTGGGAGAGGCAGTCAAGAAAATTACCTTGGTATGATCCAAGGCTGAAGCCTTCCTCAAGCTTACCCCTTGTTTGAGGAGTACTTCAGAAATGAGCAGTCCATGCCCTAGCTTCCCAGAGTAGAGGCTAGTCTTGGGATTCTTCTTCTTGATTACTTCAATCAGGGACTTCACCATGATTTGTCCCCAATTGACATTTAGCCCATGATGCACTGCATACAGGGCTTTAGCATTGGTCGTGGTAACATCATCTGTGGATGTGTACTTGCACCATAAACATTTGTGGAAAATGTTTATAAGTAGCTCAAATTCCCTCTTGAGCAGGTTCTTCTTTATGTTGACCTTCTCAACTTCTTCCCCTTTCCTGCAGAACATCTTTTTGAATTCTGACAGAGGGATGTCAATGTCTTCCAAGTCAAGTAGAGAGGCCCTTCCTCCCTTTTGCTGAATATGGAAGATGTTGTTGATGACGTCAGCATCAACCACCACCTTTTCTCCTTGGACAACGGAGGAGATGACTTCATCCTTGAAGGATGCGTTGAGATAGAACTCAACTGTGTCCATGTTGCTGTATGCCTCATAAGCATGAGAGATGACCTTGCTCAGTTGGCATTGGGACAGTCCGTCAACAATGGAGGTCATCCTCTCCTTTTTCTCTGTGATCCTGGGGAGTACGTCCAGTTCGCATCTCAGGCCAGTCAAGACACTTTTGAGAAGTGTTGCCATTTGTTCCTTTGAAAGATCGGAGAAGCTCAAGATGGCCATGGAGTTTACTGCGGTTAGAAAATTCTGAGAG